>CM035431.1:40488553-40881053 GCA_020310875.1 Ceratopteris richardii
TGTATTCACGAGTGTATGTGTGTATGTGTATGTATATGTGCAAGTATCTCTATGTTTATGTGTATGTGTATATGTGTATGTGTGTGTATGCATATGTGTGCATTTGTGTATGTATGTATGCATATGCATGTGTTTGCATGTGTGTGTATGTATGCATGTGAGTGTATGTGTGTGTATGTATGCATGTGAGTGTATGTGTGTGTATGTGTATGTGTATATGTGCATATGTGTGTATATGTGCATGTGTATGTATGCAAGTGTGTGTATGCATGTCTGTATGTGTGTATGTATGTATGCATATGCATGTGTGTATGTATGCATGTGAGTGTATATATGCATGTGAGTGTGTGTGTGTCTATGTGTGTGTATGTATGTGTAAGTATTTGTATGTGTGTGTATATATATATATGTGTGTGTATGTATGTGTAAATATCTATATTTATATGTGTATGTGTGTGTATGTGTGTGTATGTATGTGTAAGTATCTATATGTGTATGTGTATGTGTATGTGTGTATGTGTATGTGTGTATGTGTATGTGTGTATGTGTATGTATGCATGTAAGTGTATGCATGCATGTGAGTGTATGTGTGTGTATGTATGTGTAAGTATGTGTATGTGTATATGTGTATGTGTGTGTATGCATATGTGTGTATGTGCTTGTGCTTATGTACGTATACATATGCATGTTTGTATGTATGTATACGTATGTATGTGTGCATACAAATGCATGTGAGTACATATGCACATGTTTGTATGTATGCACATGTGTGTCTTTGTATATGTCTATGTATGTATGTGCATGTGTGTGTATATGTGTGTATGTGTGTGTATGAATGTATTTGTATGTGTGTGTATGCATGTGTTTGTATAGTGTGTTCGTGTGTATATGAATGTATTTGTATGTGTGTGTATGCATGTGTTTGTATAGTGTGTTTGTGTGTGTATATGTGCATATGTGTGTATGTATGTGTGTCTATGCATATGTGTGTATGTATGTGCATGTGTGTGTATGCATGTCTCTATGTATGTATGCATATGCATGTGTGTGTATGTATGTATGCATGTGAGTATATGTGTATGTGTATGTGTATATGTGTATGTATGCATATGAATGTGTATGTGTATGTGTGTATATGTGTGTATGTATGTGTGTGTATATGTGTGTATGTATGTGAATATGTGTGTGTATGCATGTGTCTATGTATGTATGCATATGCATATGCATATGTGTGTATATGCATATGTCTCTGTATGTGTTTGTGTATGTATGTATGTATGTATACATATGCATGTGTGTATGTATGTATGCATGTGTGTACGAATGCATGTGAGTCTGTATGCACATGTATGTATGTATGCACATGTATGTATGTATACACATGTGTGTGTACCTTTGCTCTCTTGCTCCTTCACTCTCTCAGTTCTTCATGCTTCTTTGCTCTCTTTCACTTGATCCCAACACAAATGTGCCTAGAGAAATCATTTTCTTTTTCAATCTTAGTACATTGCTTATGTGATGCTAAAGCATCGCAGCCAATTTGCAACTGTCTCTACAAGCATCGCTAGGCTTTAATGCTACTAGCGATGGTCATTATGAACATTGTATAAGCAATGCTTGACATCACTTATGTGAGCCTCTAGGTTTATTCTTTTTATTCTTCTTTTCGGGCATCGCTTATGTGATGCTTTCTCAGGGGAGCATCGCATAAGTGATGGTCCCCGCCTTTTTTTTGACTGGGGGCATCAATACATCCCCATTATTCTTGTAATGATGTAACAAGAAGAATAGTGATAAAATTCATAGAAATATGTTGCCATGCATGGTTTTTGGGGAATCGGTAATGGCATTGATAAAACAAATAATTTATCATGGTGACCTTAAGTTCTTTGACATACAATGCATTGTGAAACAAATTGGATGATTTCTTTTCCATGCAAGAACAGAAGAAAATTTTTTTATTTGCATAGATAGTTCTTTGTACGCCCCAATGTCCCATATATGGAGGTTCACATATTTCTCTAATAAAAAAATCTTTAAAATATTTTATAACTCATAACTTTTTTGTAAATATAAGAACCCCTCATGAAGTCTATAACATTGAATGTGACTATGAATCAGGAAAATTATTCCAAGCACATGACAACTACAAAGTAGATGCGTAAATGGGAATTATCTAATTGAATGAATCAATTTGAAAGAAAAAAATATTATTCACATTATCAAAGTTGGAGATTTCAAAAGCATAATGACTAAGGGCATCAAAAATGATATTAGCTTTTGTAGGTTGGTATTGAGGCCTAGGATGAAAATTTTAAATAAAAGAAGCTCATTTTAGAAGTATACTAGAAACCAATGATTGATTTAACAAATATATTATCGCTCTATGATTTGTTTTTATTAGAACTTCAGAACCCATAAGATAGTGTTTCCAAAATTTGAATGCATGTACTGCATCCAAAAGTTCTTTATCATACATACTATAGTTGTTATTCAAGGCTTAAGTTTTATACTTTTAAGTTTATTTGGATGGTCATTTTGCATTACAACTACATATATGTCTAGACCACTAGCATCAGTTATCACTATAGAAAAAGGATGCTTAAAATTGGGTAGTTTCAAAATAGTTGCATGTGAAAGGGCATGTTTGATGTTTCAAATGATTTTTTGTCATGGTTGACCCCATGCAAAATTAACATTTTCTTTAGTGACAAAGTTGATGGAAGAGCGAAATATGAAAATTCCTAACAAATTTATGATGACATCTAAATAATTTAGGAAAATATCATTCTTCATCAATTGCTTTAGAAATGGGCCAATCTTGAATAGCTTTTACTTCTTCTATATCAACATGAAATCCTTGATTAGAAAACATATGTCCTAAATACACAAGCTCTTTACCCTTTTCACGATTAACATACGATGTGCTTTTGTACAACATATTAGAACCTATATCTTAATGCTTTATATGATCATATTCAATTTTAGTATGAGGTAAAATATGATCAAAGAAAACAAGAATATTCTTGACATTCCAAAAATATGCTATTCATCATTCTTGCAAATGTGATAGGGGTATTTTTCTCATCTAGAAAGCATACAGATGAATTCATAATGACACTTTGAGTTTTTAAAGCAATTTTTAAGAATGTTATTCTTTTGCATACAAATTTGGGAATAACTAGCTTTAAGATAAATTTTACTAAATATAGTAGCTCCTCTTATCTTATCCAATAAATCATCTACACATGGTATTGGACATAAAATTTAACAATTGCTTCAATCTATTCACATTCTATATGCCTTATTCTTCTTTTCTTTCACTAGAATAGGAGCTTCACGGTGAGAAGAACTAGGCCTTTCAACACTTCGTTAAACTTTTTTTTTTCTTTGTACTTCTCTTTGATGCAATGATCCATGCCTATAAGATGCCTTATGTGGAGTAGTGCTAGGAATAATTTCAATAGTATGGGGGTGAAAACATGTTAATGTGTACAAAAAAATGAAGTCTAGTACATTGCTAATTGAGTAAAGAGATGGATGCCTCTTAGCTATCTGAAACATGTGAGACTGTTATAAATAATTATGTTAAAATAAAAACCTATATGTATGACTTATTAAAATAAAAAAAAGAAGTGGAGGAAAGTAAAGGCATTAGTGGGGGGTGAGGGTACTCATGTTCTATAGTGATTATGTAAGAGCATTGATGTTAGATTTCTACCACACACTTATCATCTTTCCACTAAGGTATAGGGACTTTCCACAGTCCATTGTCTATGTACAAAGTAGATTATGTGATCTTCATACAAGCAAATTTTCATTCTTGTGTGCCATGTTTGCAAGTATTTCATCACCTTGCAAGTCATTTTTCCATATGTAAGAATCGTTGTATTCTACAAATTGTGATGGGTTTTACATAGGTAAACATCAAACGATCGTACAGGTCATGTTCCTATTTTCTATCACCAGAGATTCATGGATTTTTATAGACGCAAAATCCATCCGACAAGTCATGACACAGTCTGTGCATGTGAATATCAATTTATCGTATAGGTCATTGTGTGTCAGACTCACAAGGTCCATGCACAAGTTACAAGCAAGACTAGCTATCTCTCACCGATCATAGAAGTCCACATAGTGGTGGCTTGATACACACACATTAAATTATCAAACCAAGAGTAGGATCTGATCAAGTGTATCAAAGCATGTGCTCTATGTGATAGTTAATGTGTGAATAGGTCAAGTATTGCATGCAAAAGTGACTTTCTACCTCACACGACACCTTTTACATGTGTGTGTGTGTGTGTTGCAATACTTAGTGTAGAAATAGACACTAAATATATGATTTCTCCTAGCTTCAATACCCAGATATGGTCAATAGTGGATAAGCTTACAGTAATTTACCTCCAAAAAAACTAAGTGTCAGATATCACCTACTTACACCGTACGGCTCCCTACACTTCACACACATGACATAGCAGTGGAAGGGGTAGAAAACACCTTCAAGCATACACTACATGCCCTAAACATGCACAAGAGATCATGAAGAAGAAGATACACAAGCAAAATGAAGGAGTCACAAACTTCAAAAGTTAGCTTCGCATTATGACAAAATTATGAGATTCGATGAACTCTTCAAAAAGGGCTCCGAGTATACTTCAAAAAATCCATTGAAGAAGGCTTCTCCAAATGTCTCTAAATATGGAATCTACAAAAACATTAGTTGTGAATAATAGGACATTATCATGGCTCTACTAGGTTTCATTGATAGACCAAACAAAAGTGGGGCTACACCTTGATTGATACCAGTAAAATTAAAAAAAGTGTATTTTTTGAGATTGAACACTTTTGATATTGTGAGAATCATCCTCAAAATTTTATTGGTGAACTTGATAGATAAATCTAGAATCATAACATGCTTCAATAGCCAAAATGTGATAGTGCATACCATGTAATCTTCCATAGGTAGATACCCATGTGGTGGGCTTGGTAATAGTGGATTATGATTAAGCCATTGTTTATAGTTATTTCCTTTCCTCTTTTCCTCCTAGAAAGCTAGCCATTGGTGTCTCTTTGGCATAGGACAAAAATATGGGTTTACTTATAATAAATATGGTGCTACTTGAAATTTTACACAGAGGGTTGAACTTTTTCCAAAAATATTTTGCATCAGATAGGATGTACCTTGCTAATTTGCTCTTGCATATAATTAAAAGTAGTTTTTGTGAAGTCCAAATTTGTATCACGATCCTTCTACTTCTTCTCATATATCTATGAGTTTGTTCCTTCAGTATGCCATATGATACGTTGAATGGCTTCATATCTTATCCAGGTCTCAAGTTTTGATTTTGGCCTCTTTCATTAATCTTACCAAAGCATCTTCAAACTCTTGGGTCATATGAGAAACTAGTAGTTTTTGTTCCTATTGATCTAGATCTTGTTGGTGCAAATACCAAGCCTACACATTTGGCTAGAGTTTATGTGCAACTAATTGAAGCTCCATGGGAACCATTGCTATGAAGCCTTTACCTTTTGCCATTTGTAGAAGTCAATTTGACTTGGAAGAATATTTGTAGCTACCACTAAACTCATGGAGTTTGGAAGATAAAAAAGCCACGACTTTATTTGGAGAGAATATCTCCTAGATTAGAGGATCAATTTTAGTGAGAGCCAATGAATAATTCAAATTCAAAATTCAAATGACTCATCTATAAAGGATGATTGAAAAAATGTGTGGCACAGATCACTTCAATTCTGAGATCTTGCTGATTACTTTGTAAGAGCATGCGGCTCACTTCATAGCCTACACTACTGATTATCATTAGGCATTGATTATCATGCCAATGATTATGTAAAACATTGTCTTTTTAATACAATAGATCAATACTTTCATCTATGGTCTCTCTATCCTAGCTACTCAGAACACTCATTTTGTATTGCTCATATCTCAGTCATTTCTTCACCATGTTCAATGTTCTATAGCTTGTTGGAATCAGATCTAACTCCTCTACATGCGCACAAATTTTGAAGATAATCCATCGAGTAAATTTAGAGAAAAGTGCATCGAAGTACCCACTGGTCAAACTCTATAGAGGTCCTAAAAATTTGGGGGTAATGATTTGATTGCTAAATTGATTGCTCTGTGTATAGTGCATCATTTTAAGTGATTCTACTTGGAATCATTAGCTCGTTAAGCTAGTTTGATATCTCCAAAAGGAAATTTTCTAACTCCTACTGTACTGGAAGCACTGAGCTTAACAAGCAACAGGTGTGTGAACACAAATAGAAGGTTTTCATTGACTCTTGAACTTGGAAGTAGTATGTTTTGAATCAATCATTTCTCACATCATTCCCAAAGTACATAAGCACTTGTTTAGTGTCATTGGAAAGCTAAGAGGTCCTACAACTCAACTCTGAAGAAAAAGAGGGCTAGTACAAAGCAAGGATTAGCAGTACCTACTCATTTCTTGGAGTGTCCATCCATCTTTCCCAATAGTGGTATTAGAGCAAAGCTAAGGTAAAATGGGAGATGGTTTTCTTTCTTTCATTGATAAATTGGAAAGGAAAAACTATCAAGCATGGTCCTTGAGGATGAAGACATACTTGCAAGGATACATCTCAAGAGATGAGGAGATGCCCATTTTCAAAAGCAAAGGACAACCTACAAGATAGGAACATGAAAGACTCAATACATGGTGTGCCAAGGATGCTTTAGCAAGGTCATACTTACTTAACTCAATCTTTGATTTTCTTCTTTCACATATTAGGAACTATAAGACATCCCAAGAAACTTGGGAAACATTGTCTTCCTATTTTTCTTCCAACGAAAGGGCTAGAAAGAACCAATTGTGGATTGAATTTACCATTCAAAGAAAGCAACCCAAGGAAGTCATCTTAGAGTATGTGACCAAAGTCAAAGATGTAGCTGATCAATTGGCAAGCATAGGAGAAGAAATTGAAGAAGATGGGATTAAAGCAGATGACAAATGGGAGAGCTTCACAATTGCCATGGACTTGTACATGGACATGCAGATTCCATACCTTACCACACTCATGGGGCAACTCTTTACCCATGAAGCCAATCTCAACAAGAATGGAGATTCATCAAGAGGTAATGGCTCTTCTTCCCTATACACAGATAAAAGTAAGTCTCAAGAGAACTTCAAGAATAAAAGAGGTAGAGGATTTCAAAGAGGTAGATATACACAATCAAGAGGAAGATTCAACCATCATCAAGGCTACAATAACAACTACCAAGGAGGCTAAAAATCAAGAAAAGATTACAACAACTATACAGAGGTGCAAGAGGATTCTCTTTTGATTATGAATATGACTTCAAAACTAGGTATAAATGATGACCATCTCTTCTACATTGACTCAAGATGCTCAAACCATGTGGCAGGCAATGTAGCTCTTCTCTCTAACCTTGAGGAAACAAAGGGTAAGCATCAGGTACAAATAGGTGATGACACCAAGCACTCAGTGATGAAGGTAGGAAATGTTAAAACCCCTGATGGAAATAAGAATCTGTTGAGCAGGATTCTATATGTACCTACAATTATCAAGAATTTGATGAGTGTTGGACAAATTGTGGAAAAGGGTTTGCAAGTCAGGTTCAACCAATATGGAGCATTTATGGAGGATCCCCAACATGGATTCAAGAGAATTGCCAAAGGAGAAAAGATAGGTAGATTATTCACTTTTGAACTCGAAGATACAAGGAATATTGCACTTTATAGTTACAAAGAACAAACACTATCAGAGCTTGAAATTTGGCATAAGAGATTAGGACATATTGGTGAGAGAACTTTAAAGCAAATATGTAGAGATCAATGTGTGCTTGGGATACCTAATGTATCCAAGCAACAAATGATCTATAAATGTGGTGCTTGTCAGTTTGGAAAATCTCACAGGTTACCCTTCTCAAGGAAAGGTTACATGCATGAGGACTACCTAGAGCTTGTCCATATAGATGTATGGGGACCAAGTAACGATCCCTCAATTTCTGGATCAAGGTATTATGTACCTTTCATTGATGATTTTAGCAGGTGGACTATCTTATATGTGATGAAGCACAAAGATGAAGTATTCAGTTGTTTTAAAAGGTATCTTGCACTTGTTGAGAATGAAACAGGAAGAAGTCTAAAGAGACTAAGGTCTGATGGAGGAGGTGAGTACTTCTCAAATGAGCTTGATGCATTTTTGCAGGACAGAGGAATCAAAAGAGAAATTACAACAAGGTATACCCCTGAGCAAAATGGGGTGGCATAGAGGAGAAATAGATTAATTATTGAAATAGCTAGTTCAATGTTAAATGACAAAAAAATTACCAAATTACTTGTGGGCAGAGGGTGTATCTACTGCCACTTATCTTGTAAGCAGGTTGCCATCCAAATCTCTTGATGGGATGACCCCATATGAAGCATGGCATGGTATCAAACCTTCACTTGATCATTGCAGGATCTTTGGATGTGTTGCTTATGTGCATATCCCTTCTCAAATAAGAGGTAAGCTAGACCCTAAGGCAGAAAAATGCATTTTCATAGGGTATGGCTTGAATAAGAAAGGATACAGGCTCTACAATCCTTCTAACAAAGGATTTATGTTAAGTAGAGATGTTGTCTTTGATGAGAACGATTATTGGTTTGAAAGTGAATGCAGAAAAGTAAAGCTACCTTATGACTTGGAAGAGGAATTTCCAAGCCTCACTAAGGAGGAGCCTAATCAGATTGAAGACATCAACTTAGATGATGAGGACATCATCAACTTAGAAGAATTCAAGGAATGGAAGTCCAAAGGCAAAGTCAAAATGAAGAAGTTGCAAGATATACCTGAATCATCCAACCAAGCAATCAAAAGATCACAAAGGGAGAGCAAGAAGCCAATCAAATATGGGTATGACACTTCTTTAGTTACTAAGCACTCTGTTTATCTTACAAAAGACTTTTCATTTGAAGAGCCATCATCATATGAAGAGGCAAAGACCAAGATAGAATGGAAGGAAGCTATGGATGAGGAAATTGAAGCACTCAAGGAGAATGATATTTGAGAGCTAGTGTCAAAGAAGGAGTCTATGAAGGTAATTGGTTGTAGATGGATCTATAAGATCAAGAGGAATTCTGATGGATCAATAAGAAGGTACAAAGCTAGACTTGTGGCTAAGGGTTTTGCACAAACCCAAGGAGTTGATTATGAAGAAACATTCTCACCTGTGGCCAAAATGCCAACCATCAGGGTATTGGTTAAGTGTGGCTGCATCAAAGAATTGGAATATGTATCAATTGGATGTAAAAAGTGCATTTCTAAATGTCTGGATTTCAGAGGAGGTGTACATGTCTCAACCTCCTGGCTATGAGGATCCAAGCAAGGTAACATATGTGTGCAAATTGAACAAAACTCTTTATGGATTGAAGCAGGCACCTAGGGCATGGAACCATAGGTTGACTACATACCTTCAGGATCAAGGGTTCATCATGAGTAAAGCAGATGCTTCTCTATTTGTTAAGAGGAGTAATTCAGAGGTAATATATCTATGTGTATATGTTGATGATATCATACTCACAGGTAATGATGTTATGACATCAAACAGATTAAGAATCAAATGATGCAGGAGTTCAAAATCAGTGATCTTGGATCACTAAAGTATTTTCTTGGACTTGAGTTAGTCTATAGTAACTGTGGAATTTACATTACTCAGAGAAATTATATACAAGATATGTTAAAGAAGTTTCATTTGCAGGATGCCAAAGTAGCAAGCACTCCAATGGAGGTAAACCAAAAGTTAAGTGCTCATGAAGGTGATGTGCTTGAGAATATTGCAGGTTACCAAAGCATAGTGGGAAGCTTGAACTATGCTACATTGACAAGGATTGATATTGCTTATGGAGTAAGCCTCTTCAACCAATTTATGCACAAACCTATGGAACCTCACTTGGAAGTTGCCAAGAGGATTTTGAAGTACCTTAAGGGCACTCACAATCAAGAATTATACTTTTCTTATACCTTAGATTTGGACATCAAGATATATTCAGATGCAGATTGGGTAGGTTGCAAAGATGATAGAAGGAGTACCTCAGGTTACCTATCTTTTGCAGGTAACAAAACTATATCATGGTCTTCAAAAAAGCAACCTACTATTGCTTTATCTTCTATAGAGGTAGAGTATAGAAGATTGGCCAATGCTACTCAAGAGGCCATATGGATCAGATTATTATATGCAAATTTGGGTTTGCATGCCACATGTCCAATGATTTTTGGGGATAATACAAGCTCATTACATCTTGCAGCAAATCCTATTTATCATGCTAGGACCAAGCATATAGAGGTCCATTATCATTATGTGAGAGAGAAGCTATTGAGCAAGGAAATTCAGTTGGCATGTGTATCAACTAATATGCAATGTGCAGACTTATTGACTAAAGCATTAGATGGTACAAAACTTTCCAGGTTTAAGTCTATGATTGGATTGCAGAACATTCAAGAAGATTGAAGAAGAAGACCAAGCCAAGATTTGGCTTGAGGGGGAGCTGTTGGTGCAAATGAAGATGAATTCAAATTGTATTGAATATTCTTCAAGTTGCTTTCTTAATGTTTGATTTTTCTTGTATGGTAGCCTCCACTAGTTGATTCAATAGAATGGAGGTAATGAGATCGTTATTCCTGCTTCTAAGTGAATCTGATTCAGCCATATATACTTTGATTTGTAGTTTAATTAATTTCGCTCCATTTGCTATGCATACCTTCTCTGTTTTGATTTGTATATACTTTCCTTTTAAATCTACATTCTCTCTCATGGCCTTCTCGTAATCTTGATTAATCTCTTGGACATTCATCACTCCATTTCAATTGAGTTAGCAATCCATACAATGTTTAGGTATAGTGTAATACATGTGGATTAATATTCATAGTGGCCCATAAATTCTTGCATAAAAAAACATTTTTCAAGATTCAAGCACACTCGATATTGTCTACATTTGTAAAAAATGCATCTCAACTCCCGTGTATGAGTGGATCTATGGGAAGAGTAAGTACATATGTCATCAACATATACTTCCATGCTCTTCTTTAGGAATTCGTTAAAGATGTGAAAATAAATCTTTGGAAAGTAGTTGGGGCATTATCTAGACCAATAGGCATAACCCTAAAAGCATACACACCCCATTCAGTAGCAAAAGAAGTTTTGTGTTTATCTTCAATAACAATGGCTACTTGGTTACAACCTGAAAAACCATCAAGTAAGTTGTACACTTCCTTGCCTGCCACTCTTTCCAAGAGATGATCAATGATGGGTAGTGGGTAACTATCCCTGATCATGGTAGTATTAAAATTTTTCAAGTTAATACAATCCATTCCTATTCGATACTAGCACTAATTGAGAAACCCATTTTGTATGTTTCATCTCATAAATGAACCTTGCTACTAATAATTTGTCTATCTCCTCTTTAATCTTGGTTGAGTAGATTCATTATAATTGTATGGTCTTTGTTTTGAAGCCTTTGCCTCATGATTCATAGGAATCCAATGAGCGCAAACCTTTGGGTCTAATCCTTTTAATTCCTAATAGGTATCATTTCCCTTACAATGTTTGCAAAAATATTTTTTATTTTTTGTTTTCTTCTCATCTTTTTCTTCCTTCTTTGGCTGAGCAACATTTGCATATTTCTTCTTACTAATAGATGAGCTCCATTTACATTTGCCCTTCTGACTAGTTAGGGAAGCTTGATCTATAATACACATAATGGAACTATTCTGTCTAGATTGATCTTCCTACAACAAAACAAAGACTAACTCTTCAAATCTTAAGGCATTTGGATTGCCTTTCACCATCAATCCAAGAGTAGAAGAAAAACGCTGATATGAATCTAGAAGATCCTTAAGAACAATGTGCACAAGTGAATTATCTAGCAAGACTTCATCAATGAAAATCAAATGCTCCTTCAAATCTTTGATCTTTATCAAAAAACTATCCCTATGATATCCTTCATTCATATGTTCACTCTCCAACTATTTTCAAAGATAAGCAATGTGGGACTCATTTCTTGCCTGGTATAAAGTGCTAAGTTTATCCCAATCATCCTTTTCTATTTTCGAAGAGCGAACATGATGGATAATGGCACCTTTGACAAAAAAAGAGCTATCAATGCATGTGTCTTTGCATCTTTTCCATCCCAAGAAAGTTGCTCTACAATAGGTGCAGCATGAACTACAACACGAATAGGAATTTGAAGGTCATCATCTTCAATGCCATCTACATCACCTTCTAACTATATTTGCACATGTAGTAGGACATTTTTCAAGACCTTGCACAATATTCCACAACCCATTTACTACCAATACATGATGCATAATATATCCCCACAATGGGTAATTAGTACCATCCAACCTATCCTGAACAACCAACATACAAAAATACATCATTGCTTTTAGCCATGGCCACTGACTAAATACCTTGATGCAAAAAAATGGTTGTATCTCAAAAGGTTGAATAGAACCACCCTATTGAGATCTGCTAAACTTGTTGCAAACTTTGAGGCACTTGTATTGGCAAACTAAAACCTATATATATGTTTAGTACAAAAGGAATAGTTTGCATGCATAGTCATTGAGAAAGTGCGTTTGGAGGCTCAACAATTTTTGTGGGATTTCGAGATTATGATCGGAGAGGTTTGAACAACTCCCTAGATGCCCCCTTCTATGGGGTCAGGGGGGCCTATCCCTCAGCTCCTAGGTCTAAAATGGTAGGACTTATGGTCATGGAGATATTGTGAGATTCAATATTTTGCCTCTCTTGACTACATTTATCTATACCCATTCCCCTTGCAAAAGCTATATAAGCATGGCCCATTTGTAGCTTTACATAGAATTGCACAGTAGTAAGCCCTTCATCTAGATTTTATCTAGATCGCCATCTAAGCTCCATATTGGGAGCGAATGGGAGTACAACACCATCTTTGTCAATACATTGCTCTTGCCAATTTGAGAATTGAGTTCTCTATCTCTCAATTTGTGTCTCTCTTTGTCTTTGTTTTTTCTCAACTTTTTGTATTGGTCTATTATACTCTACTGTTATTTTGTACATGATATTAGAGCTTAGGAGGCTCTAAGTGGTGCAAAAGCAGAAATGTAGATGTTGCAGAGGCTTCAATTATAAAAGAGAGACGACTTTAAGCAGTGCCTCATCATCTACGATTGGGAATCAAGGTGATTTATCAATAGGGGTAGGTGGAGCATGAGTAGCAGAAGCAATGATGTCGGTCATCCCAACATTGTGGATATGAACATGAGCCTTCAGAGAAGGTAAGCTTGATGACATGAATTACATCTTGTGGAAGTTTAAAATCACTTCTATGCTTGATTCATATGATTTTTTTGGGGATTGTTACTGGGATTGATCATGATCCCCAAGAAACATATGATCCAAATAATCTTGATTGAATGATTCCTCTTTATGCTAACCTTCTACGTGCTTCAAAACATAGAAATGAAGATGCACTCTATGCTCTAGTTACAAGTACGATTAATAGTGTTTTCATTCTCATTCAGTATACTACGAAGGCTTGTGAAGCATGGAAAATATTGAGAAATCAATATGAAATTCATAATAAAAAATAACTCAAAACTTTTACAATCAATAGCAATAGAAAGGTTTATTGATGGGGAGACTATAGAGGTGTTTATCACTCACATAAAGAATCTAGGAGATCAAATAGCAGGATCAGGTGTACAAAAGTCAAGTGAGGGGCTAGCTTGACATTATCTTTGAATATATCCAACAAAGTTTGATGGTTTGATAATTGCTCTTAATACTCAAATCAGGTCTCAACCTCTAACATTTGAAGAATTAAGTGCCTTAATCATGGAGGAGGAGCTATAGATCAAGGAAAGGAGTGGATGCAACAAAGGATCATTCACAACAAATGCCAAAGGAGGCAAATTAAACTCCTCAAAAGATGGAGACAAAAAGAAGTTCAAAGGAGAGTGTTTCCACTAAAAGAAGAAAGGCCATAGAATTCAAGATTCTCGCATCAAGAAGGAAGAAGAGAAGAATGGATCTTCAAAAGGTGGCAAGGGGAAGGGGGTCTTCCAACACTATAGGAATAGAGCTTGGGTTATTTGTTACAATAGAGGAGGCATGCTCATCAGATGAAGATTTAGGAACACATGACTCGTGTGTGTTGGATAGTGTGCCTCTCCTCACATGAAAAGCAAAAAAGGACCTTCAGAGTTCCTTACAACCTCTAAAAAAACTCATCATAATAAAGGTAGTTAATAATGCAAGATGTTTTGCAAAAGGAGAAGTATGGTTTCCTTCATTAATTCTTATGGGGATATCAGAAAGCTTTGAAATGTGTTGTATGTTCCACAAATTAAAAAAAATGCTTTTAGTAGCTTCTATAATTGATCAAGGTCATGAAGCATCTTTGAATAAGACAAGAGCTAAGATTATGGTTAGTAATAGCAACATCCTTTGGACTGGCATAAGGATAAATAACCTATATGAGTTGTCTGCTCTTATATCCACTACAAGTGTGGGCACAAATAAGCTATGAAATGAGAGATTTGGCCATATACGATACCTTGTAATAAAGGAGATGCATCATAGGGGTATGATTGCACACCTATTGCAGACATGAAGGAACCATGTGAAGCTTGCATGATGGGCAAGCAATAGAGGAAGGAATTTCTACAAGAAGCAAGAACATAGAAAGTTATCCTCGAGAGTTTTTGCATGCTGACTTGTGCCAAAAAATTCCCACTCAAGCCTTGATTGGATCTCCCTACTTCATGTTACTCATCGAAAACTATAGCAAGAAAATGTGAGTGTACTTCCTTTGCGATAAGTTTCAAGCTTTTGGTGAGTATAAAGAATGGCTTCGTCATATTGAAACTGAAACAGGGAAGACGAAGAAATTTGGGACATATGGTGGCGGTGGTGGTGAGTTCACATCAATAGAGTTTGAATATTTCTACGAGAGTAAAGGACTCAAGCATCAACTCATAGTGGCAAATAGCCCTCAACAGAATGATGTTGCAGAACATTGGAATGGAACCATCATGGAGATGGCAAGGTGCATGTTGAAGGGAAAGGGTTTGTCAAATCAATTTCAGGTAGAGGCTATCAACACCGTTGTCTACATATTAAATGAAAGTTACACCAAGGCACGATGGAAATGTTGAGATATCAAGCTCAACATGTGTTGATCCAAGATGACACGTATCAGTTTTTTGTTTCTCTCACATGTATAGTGGTCACGCCAATATATGTCAGGGATACTTCATTGACATTTATTAGATTTATCTACCAAGAGTGATGGCACATTCGTTTCTTGCGAGCTCACTCATTCACACACATTAGGTTTTTCCTTACGTATTGGTCTTTATATTTTGCACTTGTTGTATTCTTGTTTTAGGTCATTCTTGTGCATTCCTTTTTATGTAATAGAAGAAGAAGAAGAAGAAGAAGAAGATTATTCTTCCTTGCCTCAATCTGAGTGTGTGCTTCTCTTTGATTGTGAGAGTATGTGTGTGATCTCTCTTCCGTATCTCCTTCCTCGTGACATGGTATCAAGGCCAGTGTGGTTGTAGAGAGCTTGTGGAGAAGGCGACGGTGAAGAGTACACAGCAAGGCGTGGAGAAAACACGATTCACAAACGACCTCCGTTTGCAATGAAAATCTGTGTGAAGGTAGAAGACCTCAAATCGAAGTTTCACAGCCATCTCGACCTTAATTTTGAGCTCGTAAGGTGGGGCCCATAGAAAAACCAAGTTAGTTTTAGAAACTATAACTTGCCTTGTGTTTGGCAACACTCGTATATTCTAGATCCAGAATTTCAAGCGATTCCATGTACTTTTGATACACGAAAACTGTGCTGTTTTGAGATCAAATTGTCATGTCATAGTGCGACAGTGTTCAAGTAGAAGTGTTGCTTGTAGTGTTTTGCAGTGTTGCAAATTGCTACAGAAATGACAAACGCAGATGGAATGAGTCAACTTATGAGCGATAAGCTAGACAAGAACAACTTCCATGCTTGGAGATTCAGAATGACAAATTTCCTGATGGGAAAAGGCTACTGGAAGTACATCAAAGGAGAGAACTAAAATGCTCTGTAGTTGCTAGACAGGAATCGGACTGCAGAATAGTTAAGAGCATATGAGGAATGGAATCAAGGAGCACAAAAGGTAATGTATTGGCTATCTGTTAGCATACAAGATAGCATGATTGGACACATACAAGATACCAAGACTCCGAAAGAGGCTTGGAAGAGTTTGGTCACTTTGTATGAGACCAATACAAAGGCATGGAAATTGCAACTCAAGAACGAGTTGCATACATTGGAGAAAAAGAGCATGTTGGTAAGTGACTACACTCTGAAAATGAAAAGAATATGTGAGTCACTTGCATCTATTGGCATGAATGTAGATGATGATGATAAGGTGGAAGTGCGCCTTTGTGGTTTAGGAGCTTCATATAAGCAGTTCAGAATTTCTATACAGACCAGAGAAAATATTCTGAATTTTGCTAATTTCTTGGTGAGGATTCAAACTCCCAAGGAAAGCCCAGTTCTGAGCAGGTATTCTACTCTGGCAGAGGAAGAGGTAGAGGTTTTAGAAGTGGGAGAGGAAACCGTAACCAAGATCAAGGTCAACAACAGAATCATGCAGGAGGAAGAGGATAGTTTTGAGGCAGGGGGAGCCAAAGAGGTTGCAAAAATTTCGAAAGAAATGATTCAGGTAATGATAGTAAAGGATGTTGGAATTGTGGTAAACTTGGACACTTTTAACGTGATTGCAGGTTGAAGAATCAAAATAACAGAAGGCAACAAAACAACTATGCATCCACAAGTGTAGATGATTCTGAGAACCTATTCATGGTTCAACATCACAAGATGAATACGATGGTTGCTGGTGTTTCAAAATCGAATGATAATGTCTGGTATTCTGATTTAGGTGCTTCAAATCACATGACTAGTCATGCGGAATGGTTTAGTACTTTGTGAAAATTGCCAATTCTTGGATATGTTGAAACAGGTGATAACACATCACACCCTATCGAGCATACAGGAAACATAGCATTATCTATGGAGGATGGGAAGGTAAAACACATCGTTGATGTGCTGCATGTTCCAAATATAACAAAGAATCTGGTTTCTGTTGGACAAATGGTTGACCAAGGGTTACAAGTCAGGTTCAATGTTGATGGCTTATATGTAGAAGAATCCAAACGGGATGGAAGATTGATTGCCAAAGGAAACAAAGTGGGTAGAATGTTCACCTTAAATGTGAAAATTCCTAAAATGAATGCAGCCATGTTTGCAAAAGGTACAGGAGTTATTGCTGATATAGAGATTTGGCACAAACGGATTGGACATGCAAACTTGCAAAGGCTGAAATTGATGCAATCAAAGGAGATTGTCCATGGACTACCAAATTTCAAGGTTGCAAAGATGCAAAAGGTATGTGCAGCATGTCAACTTGTAAACAATCAAGATCATCGTTTCCGCATGACAAGCATGTTAGTGAGAATGTGCTAGAAATAGTACATATAGATGTTTGGGGTCCTGCAAAGACCACATCTATGGGTGGTTGCAGGTTTTGTGTTACTTTCATCAGAAAGTGTGGGTCTATTTCATGAAAGAGAAGCGTGAGGTATTCACTCACTTTAACAATTTTAAAGCTATGGTCAAAAAGCAAACATGGAAGTATATTCAGGCATTAAGATCTGATGGAGGAGTTGAATACATGGCAAATGAGTTCAGCAATTTTCTAAAAAGTCATGGAATTCGACGTCAGCTTTTATGCAGGTACACACCATAACAGGGTGGTGTTCCTGAACGCAAAAATAGACATATTGCAAAAATAGCAAGAGCCTTGATGGGTGAGAAGAATATGCCTCATTGTTATTGGGCAGAAGTTGTTCATACTACTGTATACATCATGAATAGAACTCCGAATGCTCTTGTACATCAAGTTACACCTAAAGAGACGTTTACAGGTAAAAAGCTGAACTTATCACATCTGAAATTTTTCGGTTGTATTGCATATGTACATGTTCTAGATGAATTGAGGATGAAGCTTGATCCAAAAGTAGAAAAGTGTGTCTTCATTGGATACTCCCTTGAGCAAAATGTATATAAATGTTATAACCCACTCACATGATAGGTGAAGGTGAGCAGAGATGTGGTATTTGATGAAATGTCAAGCTTTTATGCAGATGCCAAAGAAGGACAAAATCTTGAACCAAATGACAAAGAAAATGTTGAAAAATCAAGTGCAGAATCTCAAACTTTTGAGTAGAGCAGATGCATCACCAAGCAATAGTTCCAACTCAAATCCATGGAGTGGAAGATTGCGAGGAAATTTCAGTCCATCAAATTCATCAAATACATCCAAGAAAGGTAAAGAAAAGCTTTCTGTTGGTCATGAAACATGTGCAAGTTTTGAAGACGTTGATGGAGATTCAAGTGGTTCAGAAAAGCGTCTTGATGAGGAACTTGGATTGCCCTCTGTGAAGACTCCAGGAGTTAGAAAGGCACATGCAGATGATACAAGGAGAAGTGACCCAAGACCAAGAAGATCTGGGAGGATGCGTAATTTTGTACAACGATTAACATATGATAGTTACATAGCTTGTCATTGTGCCTACATGACAAAGGTAATACAAGATGTTGAACCTTCTTGTTTTGAAGATGAATCAGAAATGCGCATTGGGAAAAAGCTATGGATGAGGAGACGGTTGCACTTTATGGAAACGAAACATGGAAGCTGGTTCCATTGCCACAAGGAAAGAAATCCATAGGCTGCAAGCGGGTTTACAAGGTAAAGCACAATGCTGATGGTAGCATAAGCAGGTACAAAGCACGATTGGTAGCAAAAGGATATGCATAGACATATGCATTGATTATGAGGAAACATTGAACCCTATAGCTAAAATGTCTACTATCAGAACACTTGTTGCATTAGCTATAGCAAAAGGATGGACTTTGCATCAGATGGATGTGAAGAATGCTTTCTTACATGGTGAGTTACAGGAAGAAGTATACATGGACCAACCACAAGGATATGAAGATTCAAAGCATCCAAAACATTTTTGCAGGTTTCAAAAGGCTTTGTATGGGCTGAAGCAAGCTCCTCGTGCATGGCATGCAAGAATTGCTTATTACTTAACCACCATTGGGTTTTCTATGTGTGATGCAGATCATTCACTATATGCAAGGAATTTTCAAAATAGGAGCCGTGCTAAGCTGCTTCTTCAATTCGTTAAATGCCTTCTCGCATTCGTTAGTCCATGGGAATTGAGTCAACAATCCATACAAAGGTTTGGCAATTATGGTGTGCATGTGGATAAATCGATGGTAGTATCCACAATGACCCATAAATGCTTGCACTTCTTTCGCATTCTTTGGTCTAGGAAGTTATTACCTTGATCTTGTCTTCATTTGTAGATATTCCATTCCTAGACACTATGTGTCCTAAAATCTTCCCTTGTCTTACCATGAAGACACACTTCTCAGGATTCAAGCAGACTCTATATTGTCAGCATTTATCAAATATTTTCCGCAATTCAGGAATGTTCTTGCCTTCGATTTGAATATGTACATAGGTCATCTACATACTCTTCCATACTTTTCTTTAGGAATTCTTTGAAAACGTGACACATTAACCTTTGGAAGGTAGCAAGTGCGTTAGTGAGCCCAAAAGGCATCACTCTAAAAGCATAGACCCCCCATCTAGTTGCGAATGCGGTCTTATGTTGATCCTCAGTAGCAATAGCTACTTGGTTGTATCCAGAGAATCCATCTAAGAAGCTATAGACTTCCTTTCCTGCGACTCTTTCCAACAGTTGATCGGTGATAGGTAATGGATAACTATCACGAATCGTCGTTGTATTAACTTTCTTTAGATTAATGCACACTCTTAGTTTTCCGTTCTTTTTAGGTACAACAACTAATGGTGACACCCATTCGGTATGTTCTATCTCATAAATGAATCCAACTGCTAATAGCTTGTCTATTTCTGCTTTTATTTTAGCAGTGTAGACATCATTATATGTGTAAGGGCGTTGTTTAGATGGTTTTGCTTCTGTCGTCATTGGTATTCTATGAGAGCAGATGGAAGGTTCCACACCCTTGAGATCCTTGTAGGTCCAAGCAAATACATCTTGATATTCTCGGATTAACCGTATCAATTTCTCTTCTTCCTCTGCTGACACATCTTTTCCTATGTATGTACATCTTTCTTCTCCATCTTTTATAGTCACTATGATTTTTTTTGTTTGTTCCTTGTTTTCGTATGCCTCTCCTTCTCTTGCCTCTCTCTTAGACATCTGAATAGCTATTTTTCCCTCTTCTACTTCATATCTTTTGAAATGCTCTGATACCTCAAAAAGATCAAGGGTTGGTTCCGTCTTACTCTTGCTAGAATTGATCCCAGTTTTTTTGGCTCTTGAGTCTCTGGTGTAAGAGAAATTTCTTCCTGATCTTCAGGTTCTTTAGATTTCTTATTGCCTCGTGCATGCTTCTTGTCTTCCTTGTTTTTACTTTTCATCCATTTTTCTTTGAGTTTTTCTCTCCTATCCTTCCATTTTTGGCTTTTTATTGTTTGGGTACTCCCACGTGAGTGTTCTGACTCTTCCACTACTTGTATCCTGGGTTCTAAGGTTTTACTCTTTTCTTGCTCCGGGTCTGCTCGTATTTTTTTCTCCTCTTTCGTTTGTGCTCGTGTGATCGCCTTCAATGGCACTGTGTATTCCTTGTCACTTCCTGACGGTTCGATCGCTTCGATCGCGTTGATAGGTGCAATGTCTTGAGCCTTATTCGGATTTTTTGGGCAATCTCTAAAGAGATGTTCCTTTCCACAATCACCGCAATATCCTTCCCATGTCCTAGGGGGTGGTGGGTTGTATGGTTGAGTGCATTCTCTGATAAAGTGATCTCCTTCGCATCTATAACACGGTCTTCTCGGCACTAGTGGTCTGATCGGTGGTCTTACGGGCGCTAGTGCGTTAGGTGTGGTGTACATTAGTGTTGCTACCTCTGTTCCATAGACGTTGTCATATCCCTCATATCCATAGTATTGCGAGTCATAAACTTTCTCGTATTCAATCAGGCTGGTGTCGTAGGGATAATAATCTCCTTGGGTTTGCTCGTATCCTAGGTTCATTGATTCCACACTGGCCATTGGGGATGCTGCCACTATGGCTCTTTCTAAGTTTTCCTCTGGTTGAGCATATTTGACAGGTACTACGTGTTGAGGATGTGATAGTTGTGGTCCTAACACTGGCTGGGGTTGTGTATATTGTCCTTACTCGTATGGCCTAGGTGCTCCTGGTGGTCCTGGATAGGGATTATACCTAGAATATCCTTGCCTGGCTCTCTAGGTGGATATCCATAATGCTGATACAGAGGTTGATTTACAGGTCATGTCTGCCTGTTGAATGGATAATTTTTCGTGGTGTGGTTGGTGTATTTCTGTTCTATGTGGCAATACAAAGCTATTCCTTGAGGTGCCTGCTTATTATAAGGGTAAGCTTGAGGCACACTTGTTCCTCCTCATGCACACATGTGAGTGGGGTGATCACCGCCACATAGGCTACATCTTCGTAACATGGGTATTCTTAGTGATGGATGCTGGTAGTTCCTTTGTCCGTGAACTCCTAACTTCTTTGCTACCAGTTCAGTCAATTCTTTTACGTTGCTAGAGTTGGATGTTACTGTGCTTCGAGTGTCTTCTGATTTAGTAGGACTGGTTGTACTCTTGAGATCAACTGCTAGGTTGTCCTCTAGGTCAATACACTCGTGGAGACATTCGTTTAATTTCTATAGTCTTTTCACATAGACCAAAGTTCTTAGAGTTCCGTTCGTTAATCCATCCAAGAATAGTGATATCATTTTTTGCTGCGTAGGTCTTTCTGCCACTGGACATCTATCCACATATTGATTGAATCTTCGGCCAGCTATTTTCACAGTTTCACTTGGGTTCTGTTTAAAGCTATGGATTAAAGATGAAGAGTTGTGTTTGAGCCCTCTCTTAATGAATTCCCCTATGAATTCCTGAAAGAACTGCTCAATATCTCCAAATTGATTGGGATCTAATGGCTGGAACCAAGTCAAGGCCATTCCTGTGAGAGTGAGTTCAAAGGATTCATACTGCACAAAGAAATCATCCACTTGTTCAGCTCTTAGAACTTGTTTAAATTCAGCTATGTGGTCATAAGGTTCTCCCAATCCATCATAATGATTTCTCATACATTTGGCCACCTGAATCAGTCTTAATCTTCTCATGGGCTCTGGTTGTCTAGGCATTACCGGGATTTTTGGTCTAATTGGGGGTATTCCAAGTTGCACTCCTAGTGGTGGTCTTGGTCTTACTGGTGGTCGGTATTGGTTGCCTATTACAGGGTGTGTTTGATTGTGTGCTTGCATTTCAGGCATTGTAAGTTGTACATGGGTTCGGTTTGGAACACTCTGATGGCTCGTTTGTCCTCACATTGTATGCTTCAACTCCTGTTATGTCCCTAAGGGGTTCTGAGAGGTAGTTGCTTGCTCTCGCTCAGGGAATACAAGCAAGCCCATGTACGTCAGTCGAGCCCTATCTATGGCATCAACAAGCCAATACCTTCTTTGGTTCTTGTCTGGGTAGGTGACTCTAGACTCATCTTCATGATCTTTTAACTCATAGAAGGTCATCGGGCTTTCTTCCCGTCCTTGTGTGGGTGAGTCAGTTTGGAGTGATAAATCTGATCCATGGATCAAGTAGACCTTCAGTAAGTAATCATCTTGAGGTATCAAATCTCCTCTCAAGACTCGAGTTACTACTGATCTGCCCCTGGGACTGGTTACCAACTCTTCAGGGCCCGGTCGTCCTAAATTTTCTTGTCCTCCCAACTCTCCTCTCTCATTGATCAAATCTGGGTGTTCTGTCACTACGTAGATGTGACCCAACTTATCCATGTATGCTCCTCCTTCATACTTGAGAGCTGCTCTGGGCACAATTGTGGAATTGGTGGAGGTTACCATCCTGGCCACTGAAGTAGACATGAAGTTTCTCCCGGGGACATGACCTTGCATGTCTTCTGATGCCATGGGTATCTCCTCTTCTGAATCACTAGAGGTGTCGGAATAGGCAGAGCGGTGACTGACCTGAGCGGTACTTCCTATCGATGATATAACACTTCTCTGGCTACTTAGCACCCTTCCTGACCTCAAGTTCATCCACCCTCTTGGGGCTATCTTGGGCTCAAATTCTCTCCCTACTTGGCTCCTCAAACACCTCAATTTTTCCCTTAAAAATGCTCAGAGTGTTCTGGACAATACCACTCTGACGATACTGTACCCAATGATACTAGTTTGTCGATGATACGATACCACTATAGGTGATGATACGATACTCGGGTAGTTGACGATACGATACTGCTTTTCACACGACACGATACTAGAATTTCAACGGTACGATACTGAGATTAGACACAATACGATACTAGGTATCCTCACGATATGATACCGGTGAGAAGTCGTGATACGATACCGCAACAAGGCACGATACGATACTCCGGTTCCACACGATACGATACTACAGTTTGGTCACGATACGATACCAAGAGAGGCAATGATACGATACTGGATTTGCATGCGATACGATACCTCTCGGTTGATAATACGATACCGTGACCGGGGCGATACGATACCAAGTGGACCGCGATACGATACCACTGGCAGATCACGATCGCGAAACCAACTTGACAATACGATACCGGAAATGGTATCATAATACTGCAAGTGGTATGCGATGATATGATACTTCGAGGAGTATCACGATACTAGGGAATTTTGGTATCGCAATACCAAAACTCAACCAATCGTGATACTACAGCCAAAATAACTCCAAATACAAAAATTTTTGCACCCTTTGGTTCCACTCTCAATCCTCTTCACTCCTCACCACCTGTCTCACTCAAAAAACCTCTTAAATCTCTCTATCCCACCTTGCACTACCGGAAGCGTCCTTAATCACGTGTAATGGCATTTTTACAGTGTTTTTGATATTAAAGTCTTGATGTAGCTTACCTTGGAGATATGTTGCTGAGGTCTAGAGCTCACTACGATGCTTTGAGGGCTTGTATTGCACGATACACACTCAGGTGATACCAATCGCTGTCTACAGGCGATACCAACTCTAAGTAGTTGTCAAATGAACTACACTTTTTGGTTTATAGTTTCTGATGACTGAAGCCTATCCTACACTAACTTGGCAATTTTAGGGATTTTTCTTGGTATTTTTCAACTTAATCCTACTCCATTTCTCTTCTTGACCTAACCCTAACTCTTTCTTCTCTCCCTCTCTCCTAACCCTAAACCAAAAAACTCATTACACACACCTCCGAGGTGCGAAGTAACAAGTGCTGAAGTGTCTAACTACTTGCCACTTAATGAATTCACTTCTACAAGTACGATTTTCTCACTCGAGAGCTATAACCATCACGAAGGCACCTTGATCGAGTGTGTTCCTCGGCAACGGTGCCAAAAACGTGTGTACCTAAGTCACAAAGCTTAGGGACTTGTGTCAAAGAGACTAAATCTCGTTTGCCACACAAGTGCATATAGTGGTGGATTGACACACGCTTAATTATCAATCCGAAGAACCGACCTAACCAAGTGTATGAGGACATGTGCACACATGATGGGAAATGAAGTGGTTCAGCTGAAATGTATGAGAAAAGACCAAACTACCTGTCCAACTCACTTAATCTCTGAAAGTGTTTGCCGTGATACCACTTACAGCAATAAATACAAATTCGAATGTTTCTCCTAGCTCCGAACTCCGAATATGGCCAATAGGGGGTTCATTTTGAAGCTCTCGACGAGACGCATCTAACAATCATATCCTCACATGAATTTGACAATCACTCTTCAAGTTATGGCCAAAACAGTGAATGGTGGGAAACACCCACACTCACTCCACAACTCGTACTTGCTCACGCACACACTATAGTAGCTCAAAAGTGATGGGGAGGGGTATACAACAGTCCTACACACACATTTCAAGCTTCCCACACACACAAAAGATCATAGAAAAGATGAAAACCTACAGGAAAGAAGCAAATTCGAAATTTTGGAGCTCTCCTTCTTCACCATGGTAAAAATTCCTTACAAAAAGTCACAAAATGACTTATATACATGTGCCCTAAAAAATGGTCCTTTCAGACAAGTGATCGACACTTTATTGGCTAACATCTAATTTCCTATTATTTTACAAGAAATATATTACAGTGATTTGGGATTATGCATCTAGAGGACACCTCTAGTGCATTTACATAGCTTTGAGGGAATTTCCTAAGATTTCAAAGAAGAAAAACGTGCCCATTAATTTGAAAATTTTGGGGCTCCTCTTTTGTGCCTCATTTCTCTGCAACAGATGGCTTTTGCCACGGAGTGGGGCATATTTGCTTTTCGGGTAATGCCATTTGGGCTTACCAATGCTCCTGCAACCTTCCAAAGATTGATGTGCCATGTATTTAAAGAATTGTTGAGGAAGAATTTGGAAGTCTATGTTGATGATCTTTGTGCTCATTCCAACATTAGACAGACCCATATACCTGAACTCAGGCAAATGTTTGACAAATGTAGAGAATATCAAGTCTGCTTGAACCCAAAAAAGTGTGTTTTCATGGTTAGGCAAGGCAAGATTCTAGGACACATAGTGTCAAAGAACGGCATATCCACTGTCGAAGAGAAAGTGAGAGCTATCGCAGAACTACCTAGGCCAAAGAATGTCAAGGAAGTGCAAGCTTTCATGGGGCATTGTGGTTATTACCAACATTTCATACACATGTATGCCATCATTGCAAAGCCTCTGTACGGACTTTTGACCAATTTTGAGTGGACTGATGAATGTGAGAAATCTTTCAATGAGCTTAAACGGGGGTTATGTTCAGCACCAATCTTGACTACAGTAGATTGGAACAAGGCATTCCATGTCCATGTGGATGCATCCAATTATGTTGTTGGGTGTGTACTTGCACAACCTACGGGTGAAGGTAATATGGATCTTCCAATTGCCTATGCTAGTAGACAATTAAATGAAGCTGAACAAAATTATACCACTACTGAGAGAGAAGGGTTAGGCATGGTATATGCAGTTAAAACGTTTAGACACTATTTTCTTGCAAATAAGTTTAAATTTTTTATTGATCATCAAGCTCTACTTTACTTGGTAAACAAGCCATGCAATACAGGTAGATTAGTAAGATGGTTCCTCTTACTAATGGAATACGACTTTGAGGTAGTGGTGAGGAAGGGCAAGACTCACTTGAGAGCAGATCATCTCTCGAGGCTCACATCCGGAGAGGCCCCACAAGGAGTATCTGATGACCTTCCTGATGCTTACTTGTTGAATTTGGAAGTTGTACCACAGTGGGCCAAGACCTTAGTGCATGTAGTGACATATGGGCCTAAACATCCAGTAGTAAACACTCAAGATAGGGAGGTAGTAAAAGCCCAGAAGTACCATATCATGGCAGGGAGTATGTACAAACGTATAGATCAAGGAATATTAGTTTGTTGTGTGGAAGAGGATGAGCACGCAAAGTGGTTGCAATTAGCACATGTGGGTGCATTAGAGCAACACTACTCGAGGCAGAGAACTTTATAGACACTAAAGAGACTAGGAGTGCATTGGCCAACTATGGAAGCACATGTCCATAGGATGTGCAAGGGATGCCCAACCTGCTGCACTAGACCGCCTGTGGAACATGCCACTCTTTATCAAGTGTCTTTAGTGCCAAATTGGAGCAAGCCACTAGTAGCCTTCTTGGGGACGGGAACCTTTCCCCAAGATATGACATTGGCTAGGCAAAGGATCTTGGAACAAGAAGCATTAGACTATACTCTCATTGGAAATACTCTATACAGAGGAGGAAAAGATGGGTACCTTAGACTATGTGTCCACGAGAGCGAGTCTTTGAAGATTTTGGAAACTGCTGACCAAGGTGTAGTAGGAGGACACTTTGGACCAGATCGGGTGATCAAGGCAATAATATTTGCAGGTCTTTGGTGGCCCACACTTCACATGGATGCACATACCTATGTGAAGAGGTGTGATGTTTGTCAGTGAACTCAGTATCCTATACGTAAAGATGAGATGCCATTGAAACCTATGATGGGTGGACATGCGTTCTCTAAGTGGGGAATAGACTTTGTCAGTCCTATTAATCCCCCAGCTAAGGGTTCCCATGCTGAATACATTATTGTGGCCACTGACTATCTAACCAAATGGGTAGAGGTAAAAGGTACACTAAAGAACGACACCGAGATGACAACTAACTTCTTATTTGAGAATGTGTTCACTAGATATAGGCTACCAATAGAACTAGTAAGTGATAGAGGCACGCACTTCTTGAATGAAGTCATTGAGAAACTTCTCCAAGAATTCTTGGTGATACATAAGAATTCTACCCCCTATCATCCACAAGCTAACGGACAGGCTGAGAGCATAAATAAGATTCTATGCAATGTACTGATGAAATTGGTGAATAATAAATGCTTTGATTGGGACAAACAGCTACACCATGTTGTTTGGGCATACAGAGTTGCCTATAAACGGTACTCCAAGCCACACCCTTTCAGATGGTGTTTGGCCAAAATGCAATGGTACCATTGGACTTCTTGATACCTACATTGAAAATATCACAAGAGCATGACTGGACAGACCATGAGCTCTCCTCTAGAATATTTGACCTTGAATGACTAGGTGAAACAAGATTAAGAGTAGCAGCAGGAATTTATGCAGCCAAGAAAAGAAAAAAGGCATATTTCGATGCACATGTGAAGGATAAGGGCCTAAAAGCAAGAGACCTAGTCTTAGTCTACACTTTAAAGCAACATGCTCGGAAATTAGAGAAAAAAGGCTATGGACCAATGATTATCAATAGGATCTCCACAAGTGGAGCAGTTCAACTAGCCACTCTAGAAGGCGATATCCTACCAATTTACATAAGTGGATGTAGAGTCAAGTTATATCAAGAACCCCTGACAGAGCAGATGCTAAATTGACTCAATACTGCTAAGAAATGCAAGGAAAAAGAAAAGCGAATTTGAAAAGAAGCACAGGCAGAAGTTTAGAATGCATCCCACAAATGAAATTGCAAAGACAAGGTAGAGATCCACCTATGTCTTACACTCAAGAAGCTCAAACTTATCACATGGCCATGTGTGAAGCATCAAGTAAACATTCCCATAGGATAGTTGATCGACGACCCTTTGTGACCCTAGAGGTAGGACGAGGAGAGAGTGCAAGAATTGTAAGAGCTTTGATTGACTCCGGAGCAGCTACTAGTGCAATCCGACTTTCTTACTGCCAAGAATTGCAATTGAAGGTCAATCCTATAGAGGCATATCTCATAGGGTTGGGAGGTATGGAAACCCCTTGCATGGGTGAGGTGGAAGTGCCCCTCTACATTCATGAGGTTCTAATGGCACTCAAAGTGCTAGTATGTGAAGACGAGGATCTTACCAAACCTCTTGTCTTAGGCCAAGATTGGATCTATGATCATGCAGTCAACCTCAACCTAAGAAGTGGACTTCTCTAGGCTTGGGTGGGCGAAAACCGCATCACAATTGAATTAGAAAACAAAGCACTCAGTCCACTAGGAAAGGCACCAAATCTTGCTCCCTCCAAGAACCCACATGAAGATCATGATGCTATTCTTGTCCAAAGTTCTATGGTGCAGAAGATTGTCTCTCGAAGAAGGTGCAGAAATCAATAAGAAGTTCCCTTCTTTTCCAAAGCTAATCCCAGGAAAGCAAGCAGGACAACACATGACACTGAGGAGGCCGATGATCAAGAAGCATGAACAACGACCAGTGCAATATAAAGTACCTCTGGGCATGAAGCAGATCTGGGTACGCAAGGGTGAACAACGCTCGACTTTGGAGACACGATCCCAAAGATGCACCAAACGAGCTACATTGTCAAGGATTACAATGAAGGAGTATCCTAGGCATCGATCTAGACAAACCATTTCTATTTGGGTTCCAAAGCGGTCAATGAAGGCTATCCCAAATGCTAGATAGATATGGGTGCCCAAGACCTACTTACAAGCTCAAATAGCTTCACCTCCATTCACAAGATTGAGTTAACATTCACAGGCACTCCTGGCACAAATCCTAGGGCAAACATCTACACTCCACACCACTACATTTTCAGCCACACCTAGGAATGTATGGAAATGGGTACCCAAAAAGTCCCAAATCCAACACAACGCGTCCACACACCTTTACATGTCGTCACCAGTAAAAGCTATGATCCCACAATAAAAATTTGGAGACTTAGACCCCATATCAAACCCCCTGACCCAATTTTGTAAATCAATCCACTTTGATGTAGGTGCATTCTGAGTACATTGCATATCCAAAAGTATGCATCTAGGGTGAACACTAACCTATTAACCAACATTCACACACATCACAAACACTTCACCCACTAACCCCTAACCACTTGGAATGTCATGTTAGTATTGTGGAGGGAACACCATAACATCCTGTTTCCTATGCAATGCTAATGTGCCTCTCTTCTTCTAGTAGATAAGCATCAACAGCTACAAGCAATGTCATGGCAGAAACAGCAGGCCCAAGCACACAGGCACGAGTAAGTATTACAGGGATTAATGTAGAGATTCTACCTATTGATATGCCACCAACTAAACGACCTGTAGAGCTGCAACACCTCTAGCAAATACCTAGACTAGACCCTCTCACAGGAATAATAAAGAGAGTCCATGCAAATTCTCATTGGTTCAGTGGCATTCCAGGGCCCTTAGGAGAGGCTAAGTATATCTGGGAGTCCAAGTGTGAGTATGATAAGTCATGGGTTCGATTCCAATTCTTTTCCAAGGAATTTGAGACTTTGATCCATCCTAGATGGATGAAGATAATCACTTGTGGTTGTGCAAGCTCGCAGAAGAAGAGGAAAGATGCCTAAAAGTGAGAGAAGAAGGAACTTTGCAAGGAGCCAGACCAATTAGAGACTCATCCTACACACCAATGATCTTTCCAGATGAGGCAATTGAGGCTCATGGTTGGGCAAAAATCTTAGCCACCATGGACATCACTATCATTGAAGAACAATGGATGCCTCATTTTGATGAGGAGGGTTACAATATCTCTTTGCGCATGAATGAACCCTTGCTAGAAGAGTGTGACTCTAATGAGGTCATATAAGAAGAAGAAGAGGACTAGAGTCCATTGTGATGGATAGTTTCTTTGACTCTGAAGAGCAGTATCTAGAAAATGTAGGAGTATTTAACCAAAAAGAAGAAGAACCTCTCACAAGTATTAAGACTATAAATTCAAGGGAGGAAAGTGAAGGCATTCTAAAGAAAAAGAGAAGAAAAGTAGTGAAACAAGCAGAGGAGGAATCATTGTTTGAAGTACTAGAGAATTTCAAGAAATATGAAGTTGCAGATTGGAAAATTTTGGTATGAATGCCTAAGAGAGAGGCCATCATAGGAGAAGCATATGATAATAAAGAAAAGACTAAAAAAAATGTAGTAACCATTGAAGAGAACAAAGAATGATGTACATACATAGGAGAAGACCTAAGTGAAGAAGAAGTAGTAGAGCTTGTAGCTTTAATAAGGAAATATAGGGACACGTTTGCATGAACCTATAGAGACCTGAAGGGGGTAGATCCAGAAATATGCTCGCAAATGATCCCCATGACGATTGATGCCAAGCCCACCAAATAGAAGCCCTACACACATAATTACACTTATGCAACCAAAATAAAAGAAGAAATAAACATAGTGATTGAAGCTGGATTTATCTATGAGATTGAGCATACTGAATGGGTGACCCCATCATAGTGGTGCCCAGGAAGAATGCGAATTTGTGGGTGTGCATTAACCTTCAAAAAGTTAATGCTGCTACGATCAGAGATAGCTACCCATTTCCAATCATGGAACATTTATTGAAGCGTGTTGCAGGGAAGGAAGTTTATAGGTTCCTTGATGGATTTTCAGATTACAATCAAGTAGTCATTGCCCCAAAAGATCAACACAAATGGAATTTCCATAGAGTGGGGAATCTTTGCATTTTGTGTGATGCCATTTTGGCGCACCAATGCACTTGCAACATTCTAAAGGCTCATGTGTCATGTCTTCAAAGAGTTCTTGCGAAAGAGCTTAGAAATATATGTGGATGATTTATGTGCTCATTCCCATGAAAGAAGACACCACATCCTAGAGCTTAGATAGATCTTCAACAAGTGTAGAGAATATGGAGTTTTTCTGAACTCAAAAAAGTATGTTCATGGTATGTCAAGGTAAGATCTTAGGTCATATTGTTTCTAAGAATGGAATATCAATAGACGAGGACAAAGTAAGAGCCATAGCAGAGTTGAAGAGGCCAAGGAATGTTAAAGCGTTACAAACATCTATGGGCCATTGTGGATACTACCGCCGGTTTATCCACATGTATGCAATTATAGTTAAACCTCTTTGCACTCTATTGACAAATTTTGAGTGGAACGATGAATGCAAAAATTCCTTCAATGAGTTGAAGAGACGTTTGTGCATAGCACCAATACTGACCACTCTTGATTGGAATAAACCATTCCATGTCCATGTACATGCATCCAATTATGAAATAGGATGTGTGCTAGCACAACCCATAGGTGAAGGAAATCTAGATTTGCATATAGCATATTCTAGTAGATAGCTAAACACAGGTGAACCAAACTATACATCAGCCCAAAGAGAAGGCTTAGGCATGGTATATGCTATGAAGAAGTTTAGATACTATCTATTGGCCAACAAGTTCAAGTTTTTCACTGATCATCAAGCTTTATTATATTTGGTCAATAAACCTTGAAATATAGGATGCTTAGTAAGATAGTTCCTCTTACTAATGGAATACGACTTTGAAGTGGTTGTTAGGAAAGGTAGGATGCACCTTAGGGAAAATCACCTTTCTTGCATCACTTCAGAAGAGTCATCGAAAGGAGTTTCTGATGAACTACCTCACACTTATTTGTTCAATTTAGAAGTTTTTTTTTTGAAAATAAGTTGATATCTATTCTAACCTTTATACCTACTAATAAGAATGTGAAAACAAACAAAGATGAAATTATAAGGTGACATGAATATCAAATATTGGCAGGAAGTACAAACAAGATATAGAAGATGCACTAGCTTGTTGTGTTGAGGAGGATGAACATAGCACTTGGTTGCAACAAGCCCATGAACGATTGCTAGGAAATCACTATTCTAAACAATGAAAATTGCAGAATTTCAAACATTTGGGAGTGTATGGGCCTAGTATGGACAAAGAAATACATGAGAGGATTAAGAATTGTCAAGGGTGCCATAAGAGACCCCCAACGGAGTATGATACTCTTTATCACGTGTCGTTAATTCCAAAATGGAGTGCTCCATTGGTAGAATTTTTGAGATTGGGAACACTACCCAACAAGGCTAGTGTAGCAAGACAACGAAGCATGGAGCAAGAGGCTCAAGGCTACACCTTAGTAGGAGCAAAACTATACCGAAGAGGCAAATATGGCTACTTAAGCCTATGCATTCACGAATCAGAGTATTTGAAAATCTTAGAAACTACATATAGCAATGTTGCAGGTGGATACTTCGAGCCTGACCGAGTAGTTAAGAAAATTCTGTTATCAGGACTTTGGTGGCACACTCTTCATATGGATGCACATACCTATGTGAAGAGATATGACACATGCCAATGTGCAGAGTATCCGATCAGAAAAGACAAGATGCCTTTGAGGCCAATGATGGGAGGACACACATTCTCAAACTAGGATATAGACTTTATAGGTCCTATTAACCCCCCAGCTAGAAACTCCCATGTAGAGGACATTATTTTATTGATACTAACCTTTTGTTTTGTGATACTCATCCAAAAAAAAAACAAATAGAAAGAATAGAGAAAAAGGGACAAGACCATGCGCTAGAAGAATCTCATCAGTGAACCATCAACAAGGACATCCATCAATAATGAAAGAAAATCCAAAATCAATCACCATGATGGGAGTACAAAACGAAGAGATAAACATCGACTTGCCGTTCACCATGGTAAGAATCCCCTACCATGGCAACACTATAACAATGATAGATTACGAAACCTCTTTGTCAGCATACCCTTGAGCACTTAATTCAAGACCCAATTTTTTGCACCATACATCTTAGAATACATTAGCCAAGTAAACATGCATAGGGCCATATTACAAGGCCATGCAAAAGGAACATATTTTCTTCAACCCATGCACTAACACACTTACCCATCACTCATTATGGGTTACAAGTACTTGGCATGATAACTATGAAATCCATGTTTGAAAGACCCATAGGACATCAAGGTTATAACATCCCTACTGATGAAGTAATTTATAGCCGAAAGTTGCTCAAAATTAACATTGACAACCTGTTGAGGATTGGGTATGCACACAACTTGACTGCCCCTTAGGGGGATTGTGTCGCTCAACATTGAAGGACTCTGCAGTACTCTGAAGACTTGAAGATTTCCAGACTTGAAGACTCAAACCTGGACCAGTGTCGCAATGTATGCTTCTCCTATCTTAGCTTTGACGAGGGCGACAAAGTCTAGGGGGAGGAGGCTGTTGAGGATTGGGTATGCACACATCTTCATTTGTGCATAGGAACCCTCTTTTTGTATATATTTAGAGTTTCACATGAGAACTACCTCTTAGACACTTTTTAATATTTCTCCTAAAATAAGGCTTTTGGAAGCATGTAAATACCCATCCTTTTGGTAGAAGTCAAGAAAAATCGCCACACACGTATTCCTTTTGAGATTTGGTTGTTAGAGAATATTTGAAAAGATCCTTTTGAGATATGGTAGTTAGGCATGTGCTCCTTTTTGACTAGTCAAAAAGAGCACATGAGGAATTGTGCTTAGCCTATATATAGAGAGGCTCATTTTTGTGAGGAAGGGAGCTTTTGGTCGACGTGCTCTCTTGTAAAATCTCTTATCAATGGAAGATTCTCTCATTTACTCCAAGAAGACTATTTACATTTACATGTATTGTGTCTTGGTGAGTGTGTGAGAGTGGTGTGTGTGTGCCTATGCATGTCTCTCCTTTGTGTGAGTAGAGTAGTTGCATTATCTTGTATTTTCCTCATGGACTAGGATCCTTGACTCCCTATTCTCCTTGTTTTCAAGCATGTGGCATAGCATGGGGCTGATGCCAATGGCTTGAACATGTGGGAGGTAGGGGTGGATGAGAGGAGAGTCACTCTTGAGCTTTCCTTCTTGCTTCCATGCAAGGTGGTGAGGGTTCTTGGTCATTTCTTGGTCATTTAATGTACATGTATATACAAGGCTTCATTCTCTGATTATGCACTAACTTTAATCTTCATGTATTGATCTTTGCTTCATCTTTTGACTTCAAACCTTTGTCCAAAACATCAATTGATGGTTTTCATGCACCAATAGCTCCCCTCAATCATCAATTGATGTTTTCTCCATCTTCTTTATACCTGTCATATTTTTGAATCTTTGTAGCTTTGGTCCATCCAAGCTTTCGGTTAGCATATTTGCAATCTGATCTTTTGTTGAAGTATGTATGACTTCAATCTCTTTATCAATCACCTTCTCTCTCAAGAAGTGATACTGAATCTCAATGTGTTTAGTCCTTGGATGAAAAACAGGGTTAGCAGCTAGATACCATACCTTTATACTCTTCTTTTGTAGATGACAAAGCAATTGTATGTTGCTTCTTAGGACACCAAGAGATCAATTTATCTCCCACATAACATAGGTAACCATAGGTTGATCTCCTATCATCAAGATTACCTACCCAATCTGTATCACTATATATCTTGATGTTTGTATCTGATGTGAAACCATACTAAAAACCTTCTTTGAGTGTACCCTTAATGTATCTTAGCACTCTTTGTCTTGCAACCCAATGTTCTTTCCTAGGAGAATGCATGAAATGAGACAACACACCAGCTGCATATGACAAATCAGGCCTAGTTAATGTAGCATAGATTAGACTACCAACTAGACTTTGATATAGCTTCATGTCCTTGAATTCTTCTCCTCCATATCTGCTCAATTTGTGATTCACCTCCATTGGAGTAGGTGCTACCCTGCAATCTTCCATTTTAAACTTGATTAACAAGTTCTTCAAATACCTTTCTTGAGTTACATATACTCCATGTTGACTATGTGAGACCTCCATGCCCAAGCCTCGAGTCACTAATCTTGAACTCTTTCTCTATTTGCTTCTTAAGACTTTGTATGCCCTTCTCATCTGTACCTGTAAGAATTATATCATCAACATATATACACATGTAAATGAACCCATCATCACTTGATTTAACAAGCAAGCTACTATCTGCTTTAGACACTTGGAAACCAAGTTCCTTCAAGAACTTCACAAGTCTATAGTTCCATGCCCTTGGGGCCTGCTTCAATCCATACAAAGCTCTCTTGAGCTTACATACACACTCTGGATACCTTTTATCTTTGAACCCTTCTGGTTGCTCGATGAAAACAACATCTAAAATGTAACCATTTAGAAAAGCATTCTTCACATCTAATTGACCTAATTTCCATCCTTTACATGAAACAATGGCTATGAGTGTCCTTATGGTTGTCATCTTTGCCACAAGACTATAAGTCTCATCATAATCTGTACCATATGTATGAGCATACCCTTTCACAACAAGTCTAGCTTTATATCTAGACACACTTCCATCTGCATACCTCTTTGTCTCGTAGACCCATTTGCATCCAGTGATCTTCTGACTATTTGGTTTGGGAACCAAACCCATCTCATTTTCCATCAATGCATCATACTCTTCCTGCATAGCTTTCTCCCAATTTTCCTTACATTTTGCCTCTTCATATGTAGAAGGGTCTTCCTCTGCTTTCACCATATAAGCATAATCTTTAGTGGTCAAAAAAGAAGTGTCATAGCTATACCTTGTAGGTTGTCATTTGTGTCTTGATGAACTTTTGAGTTCTCCACTTCTTGAAGTTTCTGGTTCATCACATTCTGGATCAAACCTTGGCACTTCGTCAACTTCAAATTGTGCTTCATTATTCTCTTCTTCATCAAATATTTGAACCTTTGATTTACCTTTCTTCTTATTCAAAACTTCTTCATCACTTGCACGAGTATTAATTGTGCCTGCATAGCAAGTACCTTGCTCATCAAATGTAACATCCTTTGATACAAAAAATTGATTTGTGGATGGACTCCACAACCTATAACCCATCTGCTTATCATCATAACCAATGAACACATACTTCTCAGCTTTAGGTTCCAATTTATGCCTCAATTGAGATGGCACATAGGCATAAGCCAAACATCCAAATACTTTGCAATGATCTAAGGTAGGTCTCTTACCCCACCATGCCTCATAAGATGTCATACCCTGCAAAGCTTTACATGGTAACCTATTAACCAAGTATGTCGCTGTATTTATAGCCTCAACTCACAAATAATTGGGACATTTTTTCTCTTTCATCATTGACCTTGCAAACTCAACAAGAGTTCTATTTCTCCTTTCTGCTACACCATTTTGTTGAGGAGAATACTTGCAAGTAATTTCCCTTTTTATAATCACATAATATCTTGAATCATTAATGCTAAAGTCCTTTGATGGCCCCCACACATCTGTGTGTACCAATTCAAGCTTTTTTGAATACATGAAACCATGCTTAGTATATGATTGCTTATGAGCCTTACCTAATTGACATGCCTCACATCTCTATGTCATATGTTGACCTGCAACATTAGGTAATCCAAGAACCGAACCATTGTTAATAAAATCCTTAATACCTCTTTCATTGAAATGTCAAAGCCTTTTATGCCAAAGATCTAACTCACAGATCTTATGTCCTCCATAAGTGAACAAGGCATGACCAACATTGCCTTGAATCTTCAATGTGAATAGCCTTCCTTCTTTCTTCCATGAAAAAAATTGTTTATACCCATTGCTAGGGTCTTCCACAAAAACTCCATCATTAGTGAACCTTAGTTCATAACCTTTCTCAACAATTTGCCCTACACTTATCAGATTCTTTGGAATTGTAGGAACATACAAAACCTTACTTAGAAGAATGCTTCCATCCTTAGCTTTCACTGATCCAATTGACTTCACATTATGCTTTGTATTATCACATGTTTGAACCACATGATTAGTTACCTTATTCTCCAAATCAGTCATCAAGGCTATGTTGCCACTAAGGTGATTGCTACACCCTGATTCTAGTAGAATACTCTTTGATCTTCACGTTGTCTTTCACAAGTTGCATTCATAATCAAGGTTGAATCCTCCTTCTAATATGAAGCATAATTGTAGTAGGCATTTTTGTAGGATTGACTTTGGAAACTTCTTCCTGCATTTCTTCCAAAGTAACATCTACCTCTGAAATTACCTCTTTGGTTTTTACCACCTCTTCCTCTTGAATTAAAGTTCTGATTATATCCTCCATTATTCTGCTTATTATGCTAACATTCATGAGCTAAATGATTAGTCTTACCACAAATCTAGTAAGCTTTGACTCCATCTTTACTGCTTCTACCTCTGCCTCTACCTTTGCCACCACTTCTTCCTCTTAGGAAGTTGGCTTGGTTAGTTGTACCTTCTTCTTCATTCAATTGTTGTTTGCCTTTGTTAGTCTTCTTCTTGTCCTTTGAATACATTGCTTGACCTGCACTTTTATCAACATCACCTTTGACATCCTGCCCAAAGGTTAGCATATGTCCTAGCAACTAATTCAAATCAAGAGTGAAATGATCTAGTCACAATAGAGTAGACAAAATGAATGGCTTCCATTTCTCATCTCCTCTCAAACCTGTAAGGATTTTCCTTACCAATTTATCCTCTTCAATATCTTCATCAACTGTTCCTAATGCATCTGCAATGTCCTTCATCCTTGTTACATAATCAGAAATGGATTGAAAAGCCTTCTTCTTAAATGTGGTAAACTCTGCCCATAAAGATGCCTTCCTTGACTTTGTAGTGTTTTGGAAATGCTCTTCCAAAGCATTCCATATATCACTTGCACTTTCAAGTCCTCTAATATGAGGTAGCAAGTAGTCATTAACTCCCATGTAGGTAATACTCCTTGCTTAAGCATCCTTCTTCATCCATGTCTTCAAATATGAGAGTTCATCCCTAGTTGGAACACTAGGATCTCTGAATTCTGGTTTTTCATATTCACTTGTGATATAACCTATCATGTCTTTGCTCATGAGATGAGCTTCGACCTCATTGACCAAGATCGATAGTTTTCTCTATTCAATTTCTCTATTTGAAGAGAATCTCCCATCTTTTCTTCACTTGTGTATTAAATTCTTCAAGATTTATGAGGAATAAGTGTAACTTTACTTCAAATGTAGTTCCTTTTGATCTTCTTGATAGCTTCAAGCCTCCTTCTCTAGCTTTTACTTCACACTTTCACCTTTTGAATCTTCAAAGGTTGTTTTCTGTATAATTGCAATAGTTGGGGTCCTCCTTTCTTCAATGTTGATGACTCCTGCTCTAATACCACTAATGGAGAGTATTAATCTCCAAAAGAACAAGTTATCCTTGATGTTAGAGCACCTCTATATCAAGAAAAACTCAAAAATTCAACCAGCTTTAGAGGACTAGTGCCAAATTATCAATCTTTGCACTAACTGTGAAAAAAGTCACTACACAAAAAAGTTGTTGCACATAAATCACTCATTGATTGATCAAGTGTGTAATGTTTTTAATGAAACTTTGTATTCTTGTCTAAATATTGTCCACCTTCTCCAAGTTAAATCTTCTCAAAAGCTTTAGTAAATCTTGAGATTTACTCTAAACAATTCACCTATGTCTAAAATTGTACTTCTCTTCAGTCGACTTTGACACGTGTAACTTCTAATGCATAGTTCTCTCAGACTACAAGCTGTTTATTCAAATGCTTTTAGCCATAGTTAGATTGACTTCCAACTTAAAGAATGAGTGCTCACTTGCTCAAAGCTTTACACTGCGAAAGGAGAATTGACCAAAAATTTATCATCGAATTTGCACCTGCTCTAGTCTTCTGTTCTTCACATTTACACATGTACATGTTCCTACTCTCAATTCTCTCAGCCTAATGACAATTAGGATCTGAAAATTTGTATAGAGGTCACTCAATTGTAGCCTTAGACTTGTACAAAAGCATTTCACCAAAGATTAAACACAGAAGGAGCACTGAGCAAAATATCGGGTGCAAATTTTCTTCTATTCAGAAAAAAATTACATCTGAATGATGAGAGTTACGCACTTCACTTCTAAAGTGTCTAATGACTCTTACAACTGGTCATTCATCATCTCTCATAATCTCTCATACATGCCCCGACTTTCTACATGTATATATAGGTATTTTGTACAAACTCATTACTATTACAAAAGTATAAGCATGTTTAATGTACATGTATATACAAGGCTTCATTCTTTGATTATGCATTAACTTTAATCTTCATTTATTGCTCTTTGCTTCATCTTTTGACTTCAAACCTTTTTCCAAAACATCAATGGATGGTTGTCATGCACCAACAATAAAAACAATCATTTTGATCACTAAAAACCATTGTAAATATCATTTCACATTTTTCTAGATCCATTTTGTTCAAGCCAAGGTATCCTTGAGCTTGATGAGCATTAGAAGTATCTATGTAACAATTTTCATGATTTTTGGACTCCATTTGAGCCCTCAAATAAGCCATGGAACCTAATTTTTAACTAGAGCAGACACTAGGCCTGGATAGGCTAAAGCTAGTGAAAAACTATAAAAAGAGCTAGAGAGCTCATTTTTGAGGGAGAATTTTGAGGTTATAAAGTTACAGAAAGAGCTTCTTGAAGAGTTTAATTGAGTTATTGAGAATCAAAGCTTCCATTGTTCCTATCTTTGTTACCTTGCCTTGTGTGCATGTGTGTGTGCATATATGTGCTTGTCACTCACATTCGCTCACCACAATTACTCACGATCTTCATATCCTCCACATGTTTCCATAGATTAACAAGTAAAGGAGGTGGTGCTCATGCTTGGGCTACACAAGCCCCCTGGTTGGGGGGGTCCCAAGGGGCCAAAAGTCCCCCTATGGGGGTCTGAGGGCAACACCCTTGACATGATGGTAAAGGGAATATTACCTATGGAATAAAAAATGATTCATATTTTTTAGGTCAATTGAATTGGCCTAAGCCATTTATGGGGGTTACACTGTATGGAAGGAGAATCAAGCAAAAGAAAGAGACCTAAAAGATCCAAAATGAAAGCCTTGACTCATCATGCTTAAAGAGCAATATCAACCTCTGTCCAAAGCCCCTGTAGGGGCACACATCAGGCTAAAGAGGAGACACAAGAAGAAAAAATGACAGGCCAAAGTAAATGAAGCAAGGTTTTAGTGAGGGAAGACTAGAAGTAAGAAACAGAGGAAATGGAAGCACCACCCAAAAGACCAGAAGCTGGAAAGAGGCAATGGTGAAAAAAATCATTTCTCGAATAGTCTTGGATGCTTCTTTTGCTATTGGTGGCATCTCAGACAAACTTGGCTGAAGCGGATAAGGGATAACATAGACTAAGAGGGGGAGAGTGTTGTAGAGATTCAAAGGCAAAGAGCAAAAGAAGGAAAGAAGTGAAGTGAAGTGAAGGGGAGAACAAGACCAAGGCCGCACAATTGGTTTCATATAAATTTCCATTTTTCTTTTTATATATCACATCATTGAACTTATGGAAGTCTTGTAAATGCAAAAGAGGAGTCCTCTAGATGCATATCCCCTTGAGATTGTAACAACATCCTTGTACAATAGTTTCTTTAGGACTTTCTAAAAAATATCGATTGCTAGTGTGAAAGGACCCAATCCAAGGCACATGTACATAAGTCATTTTGTGACACAATTATAAAGGCTTTTGGCCATAATGTAGAACTAACAGTAGCTACCTTGTACATAGTCAGGTAAGCCCACAGAACTGCAGGTAGTAACTGGTCCCAACGTTCCGGACATTCCAAAAGCAACTTACGGAGCAGTGTCAACAAAGTCTTATTGGTACTCTCTGCCAACCCATTGGCACAGGGATAATAAGGCAAGCTGAATTTGTGGACAATCTGAAAGGTCTCGGTCAATACTTGCATTAAGTGGTTAGCAAAGTGGGTACCTTGGCCTGTAATGATTTCCAGAGGCAACCCATAACGAGCAAAAACGTCCTTCATCAGGCATTTAGCCACCAAAACTGCTGTGGCCGACCGTAATGCCCAAGCCTCTGCCCACCGAGTGGCATAATCGGTACAAGTCAGTATGTAGCGATTGTTGGTGAGGGTCGCGGGTGGTGTTATTGGGCCAATAAAATCTAGACCCCACTTTTGAAAGGGTTCCAGAGGTAAGACAGGTTGAAGGGGAAAGAAGTGCCGCTGTAATGGCTGCCCAGACCGTTGACAGGTATCACACTACTGCACAAACTGAGTCACATCTTTGTACATGGTAGGCCACCAAAGCCCACTTTGAAGAATTTTACGGTGAGTAAGATCAGCTGCGAAATGTCCGCTCAAGGGTAAGGAATGAGCCATAGCAATAACCGATTCGGCTTCATGTGGTGGGATACAACGAAGTAAAACACCAGTATGATCCATGCAGTACAGTTGACCTACAATCAACCGGAATCTACAACTGTAAACTGCAAATTTCCGCCGCAGAGCTAGGGAAATTTGGGGAGGAAGACACCCGTCAGTTAGAAAATTTAGTAACGTATCGTAGTATGTAGGGGGTACAAGAGGTTCTGTAGATTCTTCAATAGTTGGCTCAATAGCATAAATTACCGGTGTAGTGTCATCAACCCCCACCGGAGCTTCACCGGAATCCAACCAAGATAGAAAATCCGCCAAGGCATGTGCTATGCCGGATCGATGAATAACTTCATAGTCGAACTCCTGTAATAATAGAACCCATCGAGCCAAGCGACCACCTAAATGTTGCTACCGGACCAAATACACAAGTGCGGCATGATCCACGTGGAAGGTGAACTTTCGGCCCAACAAATAATGGCAGAACTTCTTCACAGAGTACACCAACCCGAGACATTCTCTTTCGGTCACTGAATAGTTTCTTTCAGCAGGGGCTAATCGGTGACTTGCATAATATACAGGCCAAAACCATTTGTCAGTTTGCTTTATGAGTACACTACCAATAGCTATGTCCGATGCATCCACAAAGACATGGAACGGATGGTCCCAATCAGGTGGTTGCAAAATGTGGGCCTTCATTAATAACACCTTTAAACGATCAAATGCATTTTGGCACTCTAGAGTCCATTCGTACTACCATGGAGCACTAGTCATAAGCCGATTAAGTGGTGTCACTAAATGAGCTAACCACCGTAAATGTATGCCATGCCACCGGATTTGGCCCATAAAGCGCATAACTTCTTTTGGTGTCGTAGAGACTGGTGCCTCCAACACGGCTGCAACTTTATCCGGATCAACTTGTATCCCTTGTGCAGAGATTATATGTCCGAGTAGTTTGCCACAAGAGACCGCAAAAATAGACTTTGTTGGATTCAAGCATAATCGGTATTCGTGACATTTTTCAAAGCAGCACCGTAAATGATACAGGTGCACCGTAGTCTTACCAAATAAGGAAAAGTCGTTCAAATATACTTGCATAAAAGTAGTCAAGTAGGGGTGAAAAAACTTCTTGCATACATCGTTGAAATGTACTTGGAGCATTCCTTAACCCAAACCACATTACCGTACAAGCATAAACACCCCAGTTCCTGTTCTGCCATCCTCACCTGGTTATACCCATTGTATCCATCCAGAAATGAATACATCTCATGCCCGGCCACCCTGTCGAGCATTGTATCCAAGAAGGGGAGAGGAAATGGATCCGGTACAGTGGCAGCATTCAGTTTTCGCTAATCAACACAGATGTGCAGTTGTTTATTTTTCTTCGGGACGATCACAATTGGTGATATCCATTCAGCATGCTCGATTGGGACAATTAATCCCACCTTCAATAACCGATCAAGTTCTGCTTTGAACTGTGTTGCATAATTGGGGTTCATTCGATAACTGGACTGTTTGATTGGCCTCGCCTCCGGTTTGAGCACTACCCGATGTTGATAGATCCGCGGGTCCAGACCTTTCATATCTAGATAGTCCCAAGCAAAAACATCGGAGAACTCATGCAAGAGTCGTATCAAATCATCTTGAAATGTCTCTGACAATCTTGCCTTAATCTTAACTGGTCGCGGGTTAACTGCATCACCCAAATTATATGTTACTAACTCATCTTCCAGTACATAAAATTGTCGAGGTTTTACCATATCATCAGCGGACTATAAAAGTTGGCGTAAGGTGGCTCCATCCATAGCGACACTATCATCTGCATCTGCATCTCCGGTCACTGGTACCACCGTGCAAGCGGCCGAACTCCACTTGTCTGCGACCGACTGGAAATCTACAGTACCTAATGAGATCAGATCCTGTTTGGTCTTTAGAAATGCCTCTTCCTCGTCATCAGATAATCCATCCAACATGTGGACCAGCTCCGCTACATATGGTCTTGCATGAAGCTCGCAGGGTTGCATGGCATCCAATTTAACTACATATTTATGGTGATTATCTTTGAAAGTTAACTCCTGCGCGGACCAATCCTGTACAACTTTGGCTTGTTTCAACCATGGCCGTCCAAAAAGTAGATTGTAGTCGAGGCTGGATTCTGGTAGTTCGAGAACGACAAAAGTCATTTTGAACATGGTACCCTGCAAGGTAATCGGAATATTCCGTACGAGTCCCACCGGATGGACTCGGGATTGGTCTGCCATGTGGACAAAAAATTATACGGGCTCGATTTGGGTCCAACCCAATTGCTTGCAGAGTGCTACCATTGCTATATTCACACCTAAATGGCCATCAATTAGCACTTGCGTAATCTTTTGGTTTTTATGCCAGACAGTGATCAATGGGACTGAATGATCCACCGTAGAATGAGCTTCCAGTTGTATTGTTGCAGTCGCTGGAGTACAGGAAGATCCGGGACTAACCTGTTGTTGGAATTGCTGCCTGACTCCTGGCACCAATGCGAGCAACTGCCCCAAAGGGAGTGTAATTGAAGCCCTAGATAGGATGTCCCATACCTGATCTGTTTGGATCGTACTTCTCATCAATTCTGATGTTGATTCTACTGTTGTTGGGGCAGAATTTTGTTCATTCGACCTTGCCTTAGGCAGGGGAACCTATGTTACCAGAATTGGATCAAGAAACACAGTTGGCTCTTTAGCTGTCCATTGACTAGCCTTTGTATACATTTGTTGCTGCTCACAGATACCAGGCTCGAACACCTCAGCGGCGGGTTGCAACTGCTTACCCGATCTGGTCTGAACCACTACTGCTTGTGATTCAATTGGTGAAATATAGACCATGTTGGTCATTGGATTTTGTCACTCCTTCTTCCTTTTGTCATACTCTACTGCATCCTTGCAAAATCTACGGATGTGGCCAATCTCGTCGCAAAAATGACATCGAGGTGGTGGGAGAGAAGCACCTTCCGCTGATGTACCAGCCTGCCATCGATTTGAATTAAAATTAGTGTTCTGCTAACCTCGGTAATTCTTGTATCCTTGTGACTGGTTGGTTCGCATCTGTGGTGGCACGTAATGGGCTGCTGGCTGACCTGGTTCCTGTATGATGGCATTTACAGCTGCTCGCCCCTGCACCTTGGCATTATACGCACAATTTTCCGTTGAGTGTCCTGTTGTGTTGCAGATGGCACAATACTCTGGTTAAGGGCACATGTAGCACTGGTGTGCCCTGGATTTTTGCACTTGGTACAATACATCTGTTTAGTCGGATCATCCACTACGTTCTTACTGGCCTTCAGCCATTCCAGGTCTTCTGTAAATCCCCTAACTTTATGCTCTAGTTGCAGTGCCATCACAATAACAGCATCCAGTGTCATTGCACCCACACAACGGATGATCATAATTTGTCTTAACTGTGGGGTCAAACCGTTAATGAACCACTGGGTTATAACATCATCCGGTAGATTAGCATGTGCCGGAGGCAATTGTCTTAGGTGAGTTCTAAACAATGTTGCGTATTCCTGAACAGTCTGGTGCGGCTTCTGCCGATTGTTTTGCAAATAGTCGAAGATTTCAGCAGGATTCTTCTTCAATCGTAACCTCTGTAAAAACGCATCCCGCACAGCATCATAGTTAACGAAATGATTGATATCATACTCAGTCAACCATCTAGCCGCTTCATTAACTAAGGTGGCCTGAAATACAATAGCCTTGTATGCCGGATCGGGTGGATGGTTCAGCACTACATAGCTTATCTCAAAGGTGCACACATGTGCATCAGGGTCGTCACACAAAAATCCACCGAATTTTGTGTAAGTCACCCCTGTTGGGACCGGTCAAGGTGGGATGATTGGATGTGGCTATTGCTGTTGCTGCTATTGTTGTTGCTGTTGTTGCTTCTGTTGCTGTTGTTGACCACTCATGGTGTTATTATTGGTACTCTTGTTGTTCCCTGAGTTTTGAGGGGGTGTCTCCTATCCTTCGGAATCTATATTATCAGACTGCTCACCTTCCGGCTCGAAAATGGCATTGAATCTCTTACTTATCTCCAAATCAAATAGTTTGTCCTCAGCTTTAGTATCAAGATTGGGTAAGCTTGCCCCGAACAGTGGTGAACGTAACAAGGATCCACCAGGTAGTACTGCAGTATCACCGAAAAACTTCAGACTCCCACTAAATGGTACCGCACTCCCACCGGAAGTTATCGAACTTTCACCACACCAGGTTGTCTTTTCATCGGAAACGGTCTCACTTGGCAACACAACTTTATCACCGAAAATAGTCAAATCCTGACCAGATAACGTCAGATGAACTGCGCACTGTGTCTCTGTACACCCAGAAATCACTGCACCTTCTTCAGAACGTATCGGAATCACACCGGAATCTATCGGAATCTCATCATGTGTCACCGAACTGGCACCGGAATCACTGCTAACTGGCTCTGATCCTTCAACAACTGGGCTTAAAAGGCCTGCACTTCTACCACCTGGGGGTTTCCCTAATAGTTTTGGAGCTGCCTAGGGATGCTGGTCTCTTCTATACTTCGGATAAGACTCGCCGGACTGAGTAACCGGCATATATCACCTCTGCACCACTTGCCTTACGCATTGCTCTATCTTTACTGATTATTCTCAATCCATTGCCATCTTCCCATAGACGGCACCAGTGTTAAAAGGGACTGTCAGTAGATCCGCTTTTAATCTCTTTTCGGGTTCTTGGGGATGGTAGGGGTCTGACAATGTAGAGGCCCTTTTTCTGATTTTCCCAATTAACTAATTACCCAAACAGTAATTATACGCTCAGGCATTACTTCTGTTACACAGTTATAATCTTCCATTTACGGTATCATCGCACATTAACTTATCGCATAGTCGTTCAATCACATAATCGAACAGATCTATTCATGTTACGACAGTAATACTGTGTAGTATTAGTTTACAGCAATTCAATAAGAACAGACTTAACCGTACTCAGATATATGCAAACTCTGCAATACGATGTCTCCGCAAGGTCGCAAATCGCCCAGACAAACAGTCTGGCGATCCTGTCTCCTCTCGCACCGGAGAACCATGTAATGTCTCTTCATTAATGAATACAAGGGTGATACCACTTCGCTACGCCCTTTCGGTGGGTGCATTATATAAGTTACATTGTGCCAATCCGGCGGCCTAACAATGCTCATGTAGTAATCTCCTATGATGGTGTGCTTGAAGTGGTTGGACCACTCATTGCCATGCTTTATTGCTGCTATTTGAACTTCTTCTCAGCTTCATCTTTGCTACCACACCAAGGTAGCAATTCATCAAATATTACATCCCGAGAAACCTTAAGCTCTTTGATGCAAGGTTTACATCATCTTCGACCCTTTTATTTTGAAGAATATCCACAAAATATACACCTATCTACCTTCCACTCTAACTTGTGTCTTAATTCTTGAAGTATGTGAGCATAACAGACACAACCAAATACTTTGAGATGTGAAAGTTTGGGTTTCTTACCACACCAAGCTTTATAAGATGTAAATTCATGTAGTTTTGAGGTTGGACACCTATTCATAATGTATATGGATATATTTGTTGCATCAGCCCAATAAGAATTAGGAACATTCATTTCATTTAACAAAGCTCTAGCCACTTTTTCTATATATATATTCTTTCTCTCTACCACCGCATTCTGTTGATGTGTATACCTGCAAGTGAATTGCCTTTTGATACCATGTTCATGTAGAAAATCTAAAGAATTCATTTGAGAAATACTCTCCCCCTCCATCGAATCTGAGAGTCTTTATGTACTTCCTTGTCTCCTTCTCCACGAGGTGTTTGAACCTTTTGAAGTGATAAAACACCTCTAACTTTGAATTCATGAAATACATCCAAACTTGAATGATAATCTATAAATGTGACAAAATATTTGTTACCTCCAATGGATGCTTCCCTTGTAGCTCTCCATACATTTGTGTGTATGAGATTCAACACTTCATTGCTCATATGTGCTCCCTTCTTGAATGGAAATCTACTTTGTTTCCCTAATTGAGAAGCATGGCACAAATGTTGCGCATTTTGAGATGTAAGATCATGTAGACCACTCACAAAGCCCTTCCTTTGCATTTCTCTCATTTGTACATTTATGTGCCCAATTCTTTTATGCCATAAGTTGATTTCTACAATTTGTTTATTTCCAATTGACAAGTAGACGGTGTGAGGGATTCATGGCTTTACCTCCATGGTGGAGTCTTCCTTGCTTCTTTCCTTTTGCTATGAGCTTTTAGTCCTACATGGGGTCTTCTACAAAACATCCTTGATCATTTAACCTCACTTCATAACCTCTTTTAACCATTTGAGCTACCAAAATCAAGTTCTTGGTGATGGTTGGCACATGCAACACGTCCTTCAACACCTCAGAGCTTTGAGATCCATTCAATGCAACATCTCCCACATGTGTAATCTTGTGCTCATCATCATCCCTTGTCTCTACATGTCCTTGAGTGATAGATGAGTGTATATTAAAGAAAACATCTTTATTCCAACTCACATGATTTCTACAACCACTGTCAATATATCATACATCATAAGAAAGTTCTCATTTTCTGAATTTGTTGAATTTCTAGCATAATTACCTTGGTTCCTTTTGTATCCTTGATTGCCTCCTGCTTTGGACCAACAATCTCTTGCATAATGGCCCGGTTTTCCACAATTGTAGCATTCTCCATTGGATACTTCTCTTCCATGTGATCTTCCTCCTCTTCCTCTACTCCTTCCTCTTTGTCTTGATCCATAGCTTTGGTTGGACCCTTCTTGGTTGCTTGAGCTTTAGTTTGATGTTCCTCTCCCTCTGCCTTAAGAGTTCTGTCCACCTCTTTTGCCTTTTCCTCTACTTGCATAGAAAACTTGGGCTTGGCTGCCCTTTGATCGTGAACCTCCTTGGTTCATCTCCTCGATCACCATCAATGTGAATACTTCATCAAATTTTGGTAGGGAATCCCTCACATGAACTGATGTGGTGAATGCTTTCCACCTTTCATCCTCTCCCAATCCATTATGAGTGTGCATACCAAGATCATCATCTTCAATTGGGCTCCTAATTGAGCCTAGGGCATCTGCAAGCTCCTTAACCTTCAAAATGTACTCATTTATGTTAGTTCTTGGTGCTTTCCTAAGATTATTTAGCTCAATCTTGAGCTGGATCTTCCTTGCCTTGGTCATTGAAGATAAGAATCTCTCCAAGGTCTCCCATACCTTCTTGGATGTGTCCAAGTCTTGTATCTGCACTATCATGCTATTTCTTATGTGTTGGGAGAGAATGAATATGACCCTCCTATCCCTTTCTATCTATTCATTAAGTTTCTTGACCTACCCTTGAAGTGTTGGGTAATGTACATGAGGCATTGGCTCTGTGCCACTCACTAATCCCCACAATCCTTTGCCCATAAGGTAGCTACTAACTCTAAATTTCCATGCTTGATAATTTTCTTTCTCTAACTTCTCTATTTGTGCATTGTACTCAGCCATATTGAGCTCTAGGATGGTCCTTTAGCTTCTCCTAAAGTGTTTTTATGCTTTAGAAGGTGTCGATTTTACCATTTTATAGCTTCTCCCTTGCTAACCTTTGACTAGTTGAGATCTCGATCAATGTAGCCCACTTTTGATGTCTTCTTGCTTTGATAAGTCCTTGTGCTTCTACAAGTTGTCTTGATCCCTTCAAGTATTCACTATGATGTCCATTAATGTCTCCAACCCTCCGAAATGCTCCGATACCACTGATGGGGGATGATTCCAACACCCTAATGCAACAATGGAAGATGGTTGCCCTCCAATAGGCCCACAAGCAATTACATATGATCATTGTTCTAAATTTTTCTCTGCACCTATATAGAGACTTATAAAAAACCTATATAGAATTAAGTTTTACTTTAAGAGCTACTTCACAAGCTTTAAATCATCCCAAACAAATATTCCAGCTAGGAGACCCATCCACTACAAAATAGGCTACTAGTTTGCAACACTCTCTGCCCATGTGCAAAGATATAGCTTCACAAGCATAGCAATTTCTCATAACTCACTTAGGTAAAGAACTTGAAACTTTGTTAAACCTTTGGGTCACTATATGAGAGACCAAATGAAACTTGAGATCAATGAAAATGAGTAGAATGAGATAGAAAACAATGCTCTACAATCTGGTACAATCATATTTGGAAAAGGCTCACTACACCTCTGGATAGAGAGGAGCAAAATCATGCAAAAATGAGCTAAGAAAGCAAGAGGCTACTTGCTAGAGTTTAGGAGCTCACTAAAATAAGCGTCAAACTTGTGGAATGCATACAATTCAAGAAACAAAGGTAGTATGGTGCTTATATAGAGTTCTACTTTTCCTATAATCTAGCTAACCACACACCAATTAGTGTAGGTGCACATTTGGTGCATGATTCATGCATTTTATTGAGTTTGGTGGAGTTTCTAACTTGATTCCACAACTTTGGGTCCTTGTTTTTTATTGTTCCACTTGCAAAATGTGTGAATGAGTCCTTTTGGATGGTTGAGACTTGATTTTCAGCAAGAATTTGAGGTGAGAATTTCAAGGTCTTAGCATTTTATGAGTCAAGAAGATCTTAGAAAGAACTCTAGAGCACCCAAAGATATATGATGATCAAGATGAATGACTAGTAGCATTTTGAGCAAAGAAAAGTATACGATTGTGGATATCTAGTAGATATCAGTGAATGGAGTTCTTAGATTAAAGTTAATTCAAGTATAAGATGAAAGGAGGTCTTAAGACAAGGGCAAGTGCTACCAAGGTCATTTGAATAAGAAGCTTAGTAGTTTCATAGCTAAGAGGACTAGGGTGTCTAGTTAGAACCCAGAATAAAGAATAGTCCAAGATTCCATGATCTAGAAAAAATGCAAGTGGCATTTTTATCAAAACGAATAAAGTGAGGATTTAAAAGATTTAAAGTGATACATCTAGAGTGAGATGAGGATATGGAAAAGCCTCAATTTTAGTAAATAAATAAGGAAAATTTGAGACAAGGGCTAGTTTTACCAAGGTCTCATGAGTGAGAAACCTAGAGGTAAGAATTCAAGGTATTTTGAAACCTTAGATGAGAACTCTAAGAACACCTACACGTTTAGGATGCTTATAAATTAAAGTATCTAGTTCATAGGTAGTTACCATAACTACATAGTTATGAGTTCTAGTCCACATTTCTATGTGTATAAAACAAAGGAGTTCTATTTCAAAAGAAGTATAGACTTGCAATTTGTGGAATGAAAGGGAAAATCAAGTTTGATTAAAATGCCATAATTAGAAACTAGTAATAAGAAAGTCATGTGAGAAGTTCCTAGATCTCAAAGTTGAAACATAGACTTTAGAGGTACTAGCTTTATAGAAGGAATCATATCTTGTATCCATAGTATTCTAGTATAGGCATATGGGATAATTCCATCTATCTCTCTACCTAAGAATGAAAAATAGAGATACTAGATGGACTCATCTTATTAAGCAAGCAAGGAAAGTCAATATGCCAAGAACTCAAGAAAGGATGGCCAAGATACATAGAAAGGCAAGGTTTGCAGAGAGCAACCAAGGCAAGTCTGTAGGTCAAATAGTCAAGATAGAATGGCCAAGATATATAGAGATTCAAGGTTTGCAAAGAGCAAACAAAGAAAGGCTATAGTTTAAATCCCTAGCAGGGAGAGACAAGGTTAAATAGCAAGGAAAGGTTTGCAGTAAGCAGACAAGGCAAGGTTGTGGTCAAGGTTCTCAATAAAGGGTGATTACACAACAAGCCAAGGTTTGCATTTACTAGACAAGGCAAGGTTGTTCTCCATCAGGGAGTGATTATACAACACTATGAGGTCTACAAGCAAGAAACTTAGTTCCAAATAGAAAACAAGTTGTGAAACAAGTTTGATAATTCTATCCATTGGACATCATAAAAAAGTTACCAAGTAGGTCAAAGAGAATAAAGTGGTCAAGTGTATCAAAGTTATATTTTTAAGTATAGAAAGGGTGAAAAGTACCAAGTTTGTTGGAATTTTACACAGAGAGGGTACGCACACCAAGTTTGTAAGCAATTATGGTAGAGCTATAAGTTTAGAGCCATCATTGATGACTCTATTGAAGGAGGGAAATATGATTTTATTTCTCTCTAAAGCAAAAAAGTCAAAGCCATTTTCCAATATAGATTGGAAAAGATAAATGGAATGGAAAGGTTTACAAGCATGTTATTTCAAGAAATTGGAATAGTAAACATGATAAGTACATCCCTATAAAGGACAAAATGTGTCTTAGGATTCAAAGGAATCAAGAACACAAAATATTAAAAGGCATGACTTCTATTTATCAAGAAGATAGTAGAAGATCCACTAGACGTCTAGATGACATATCTTTAGACTACATGTTTTTGAGATATCAATTTTTAGCAAAAATGTTATGAAATTTAGATCTTATGTAGAAGATAATGGAGCAGTTACAAGAAGGTAAGAGGTTCACAATGATTATCTTCAGATTACATGAGATATTCAAATTCAAATCCAGGTAATAATATTAAAAACATGATATTTAGATAGAGTGCCAAACCCAAAGGATAAATAAGATTTCATAGGATATGTTACAGTAAAATATGTTAAAGTAGAAGATAGAATGGGATAGATGTAGTTATAATGCATGAAGATAGGAAGTCAAATTCCTCCTACGATGGTACCATATATCTCATAACTCCTAGTTACATATATGTCAGAGAAGTATCCTAGGCATATGCAGAAGACAAGGGAACTATTGGCAGATAGTTCACAGGTCCACATAGAATGCCTTCAAATTACATGTGTCTTAGGTGGAAGATCCACATATTTTATATAATTTGAAGCAAGGGCCAAGAATTAGCAAGGTCTACTAATGCCAAGGTTAGACTTCTCATAATTTCCCATCATTAGAAAGAGATGACACCAGATATTCCAAAAGAGATGCTAAATAGGAGAATTTCATGTAGAACTAGTTCGCTCCAGAGTATTTGGTATCTTGCAAGGGTGTTGACTCTCAGTATCCTCTTGGATCATTGAGGACAATGACCTTTAGAAGGGGTAGAGAATGTTAGAAATAGATCCAATTCAGATCATTTATCAGTGCATGTTGGAACAAGAGCATGTGTTGCTAAGGTTCCTAGCTCGGGGGTTATCCTAAGGTTCCACCTTAGAAAGTAGAGTGAGTGTGCGTGATGTCCATATGTGACTTTAGAGCACTCTATAAGCTTTGTAATCTTAGAGAAAGAGGATAAATAGGATGGGAGGAGACTAGCACACACACCATTTTTCAACTCTTTTTGTGAGAGAAGTCTCACAATCACTTGTGCATGGACTTACAAGTCCGACACACACATTTTTGGCACCATTGCAAAGGATGAGGGCCTAGGTCAAGGTGCCCACATGATGGTTAGAGTGTCGTTGTGAAGATAGTGAATGTGAAGAAGGAATTCGACATCATGGAAAGTCATTGATCACTTGAGCTTGTTTTCTCATACACCTTATGTGTACATGTAACAAGTTTTTATGAGTAGATTACAAATTGGTAGGAATAACGGTTTAAGGTTTAGGAAAAGGTAGCATGCAAGTGAGATAGGACCCTCAAAACCCTAGAAAAACCAAAACAATTGCATTCCTTAGTGACCTCTAACCTTGTTCAATGTCTAAAACCAAAAAATCACATCACAAATTCATTTGCTAAAGTACAAGTATTATGGAGAGAGCATATGATAACCTATATCACTGAACATTGCATCGCTTAGTACTCCCTCTACAAAGAGATTTGGGGGCTACAAATTGAGAGAAAAGACCTTTGAGATGATCCCTAAATCCTTGTGGTATTAGTTTTCACATGTACAGGCACATGGGTAGAAATGACACATCCCAAGTATTGTGAGTATTGTTTTAAGGGAAATAATAGGGATTTTTGTAATCTAGAAACATAAGGAGAAAGAGGAGTGCACAAGGAGTAGAAATATCACATTAAAATATGAAACAAAGTAGGAAAAATGCCAAGTGTTCCAAGCAATTGATTTTGGTATCGTGATACCAAATTCCTATGTGTCACTAACACCTTGTACGTATCATGTATCATCGACACCTCACTCCTAGTCAAGTATCTCCATACTCGTGTCCTCTATCATATTTGTTTGTATCATGTATTTTCAATACCCTAAAATTATTGTCATGTGACATGCAAAGTATCATGTATTGTTTGTCCCATGTGTCATATCAAGGTGTTCAAGTATCCTGTGCCACATATACTTGGATCATTACCCTGTGCATCGAGTATCGTGTGTCATCCTTGGTGTGTATCTCACATGACTCATACCATCAAAGTATCCCACTATGAAGTATCATGTATCGTTTAATCAAGTGTCATAAATTTGAGTGGTGTATAATGTATCATCAAGGTCGTAAGTATCATGTATCGTGATTTTCTAGGACAAGTCATGTTTGGACCAGAAACGATACTTTAAGGGGAACATAAAAGTCATCTAGAACTAAAATAAATCACTTTAAGCATTTGGAACCCTAAATATAGCAAAAGAAATTGAGGCTAGAGAGACTAAGAGGAGACTTAAGTTGTGAATGAACATGAGATCAGGATGAGTGTTAGGAAGTCAAAGGAGCATGATTCCATCAATTGGAAGTGAGTCAATTGAGTGAACACTTTGGATGCTTGTCTTAAAGAATGCATAGATTTGCATGAAAAGTTAGCTAATGACCTGAAACTCCCTCAGACTCTAAGTCTAAAGATGCATCTAGTAGTATGTCTATGCATTCTAAAAACATTAAAGAATTATATAAATTGGTTTCCAAGATGCTTGGAGTACAAAATCAACAAGGTTCAAAGCCCTATCAAGCCCAACTCATGAGGATGCCAATGTTGAGAATATGTATTTATTGTGGAGGTGATCATCCATCTCATGCTTGTGCAAGAGAGGAGTTGTCCCACTATAGTAGTATCCATATGGAAGACTACCCATGTAGGGACCAAGCTTTTACTACCACATTGAATAAAAGTACACTAATGACAACACAAAAAATTGTCCATACAACAAACAACCTGGGCAATCTCAACCCCAACAATATAGGCCATACGGTTACCCACCTTGAGACCAAGCTAGTGTTGAAGAAACACTCACGAATTTGACAAACAGACATAAAAAGAGAAAAAGAAGGAAGCAGAATCAGAGGAAATCAAAAGCAAATCCACGACCGTTATGTACAGTACAGAATCTCCCAGGATCAGAGTACGTTACGCCAAATCAAACTGTACATAGAGAGAACGTGCATAGGAATAATAGAAGGGAAGTGCGAACAAGAACGTGTGCGGAAGAGCATGGAAGAATGAGGACTATATATATATCAATCAAGAATCGAAAAGAGAGAGAGATATATAGCAGATGCGTAGAGACGCAGAGATATAGATATACAGAGAGAGAGGTAGAAGACGCCATAGATCACGTATGTAACGTAGAAGACGCCATAGATCGCGTATGTAAAGATGAATAACAGAAACCTGAAACGTCAGGTATTCATCTGAGAGAGATGGTAATAAGAAACTACTCAGCATAGGAGAGTTTCTTTAGCTTGAGCAAGAAGAGGCCAAGCTCACTTGTACACATCTTCTCTAATAGAAAACACATGTTCATGTGGATGTTTGTGCGTACTGTTGTATGTAAAGGAAACAGAGTATGGTTTTTTAAAGTTAGTTAACAGTTAACATTTTTCCAGTAAACGCATTTTCGGTCAGTTACAGTTCTTACAGTAAACGAGTAATTTCCGGTAGAAGAACGAAGTAGATCTCGCAAAGTAATGTGAAGTTTTGTGTGAGAGATAGCTCATTCTGTAGCTAGACATCTCTACTTTCAGTTGATCAAAGTTTTCGGTGGAAAAGATATCCACACATAGTACAAAGTCTGACCGGAAAGAGGTTGTCTAAACTGGTGGAGTTTTCTCTTAAACTTCAGAAAGAGTTCAGTAAGTCAAGAAAGTTCACGCGTCACCTCCTTACTTCATGTATGTTCACTTGAAGTAATTGAAGTTCATTCCGATACAATTCCGGTACGATTACGGTGTAAGTCCAGTGACAGTCCGGTGAAATTTCGGTGCAACTTTTCTAGTGAAGTTAGAGCGCAGTCTTATATGTTGAGCGCTAGACTTTGCTAAGCTATTGATTGATTACAGAGGTGTTCTGAATCACTCTAGCTTAGTTCTTCTTGGGCGTGGCGATTTCTGCAGGCTTGATAAGGTTCAGCCTTCGTCGCGTCAACAAGGAGTGGTATCAGAGAGAAAGAAGAATATCACACATCCGCAACAGTGGTATCAGAGCTAGGAATATCTAATCAGAGCCCAGAGTATTCACCATTATTGGAAACAAGAGCCGGTTAACCTCAACGAGTGGAACTAGAACGAGAAAGATTCTCAAAAGCTCACCGGAAGTAACAGAAACAAGAAGATCATGGCAGACCACGTTACTATTGATAAGTTGGACAGAGATAATTATCCCGCATGGGTAATGCGCATGGAAGCCTTACTTATGAGTAAGGACTTAATGATGTACGTGACCGGAGAAGAAAAGAAGCCGACTTTTGAAGATGATAGTCAACCGGAAAAAGAAGAGTTAGAAGCCTTGAAGCTGTGGTAGAAGAAAGATGCAACGGCAAGAGCGTACATCTATAATACCGTAACAGACCATCTACTACCGCATATTAGAGGTCTGGAGAAAGCAGAGGACATATGGAGTGCATTGGAAGATCATTTCCAAAATACTATGAAAGCCAGGAAGGCTAGCTTATGGTCCGAATTTACGACATTCAAAAAGAAGTCGAGTCAAAGCATAAGTGACTAGTCACTAAAATGAAGGATCTAGCAGATAGTCTTGGATCCATAAATGAAGAAGTCGAAGATCATAGATTGATAGCGCAAGTGCTCACAGGTTTGAGAGGAGATGAAAGGTGGAAACCTTTTGTACTATCAACTGAACTCTCCTTAAATCATTTTGTGCCAGATTTAAATCAATTGCTTGGTTTGATGCTCACATATGAGCAAGACCTGAAAGGAGATGCAGATAAAGGACAAAGCTCTGCAATGTACATGAAGAACAAAAAGAAAGACAAAGGTAAGACAAAAGACGAAGAAGAGTCGAGTTCTCAGGCCTATTACGCAAGAGGTAAAGGCACTGGCAGAGGAAGAGCAAGAGGTTTTGGAAGAGGAAGAAGTAACCAGAATACCAACAAGAAGGCTTGCTGGATCTGTGGACTCAGTAATCATTTGGCTCATGATTGTTGGCACAATCAACAAGGATCAAATCAAAATCAAAACAGTAATAGCAGAGGCAGAAGCGGAAGATATCAAAGAGGAAGACAAAATCAAAGAGGAGGCTATGGTAGAGGTGGAGTAAGAAGTTGGGGACAGAATCAATCCTACAACACCACCTACAACAACTACGCAAACGACACGCAGAATGAAAGTCATACATCGTTGATGATGAACTCTATCAGCACATCAGATAATGAAGACCTAAAGGTATTTTACATTGATTTTGGATGCTCTAATCATTTGTCAGGAAATATAGAACTAATGTCAGAACTAGAAAAAGGTAGTTCTAGTCACACTGTTCAAACAGGTGACAATACGAGACATAGCGTACACTCAATTGGAAAAGTGAAATGCAAGAGTGGAGCAGATTTGCTAACCAATGTTTTGTATGTTCCAACAATACTGAAAAATTTGATTAGCGTGGGACAGATAGTTGAGAAAGGTCTCCAAGTCAGATTTACAAATAAAGGTGTATTTGTAGAAGATCCCGAGAACGGATACAATCAGATCGTTTCTGGAAAGAAAGAAGGAAGACTCTTTACTTTAAGAGTACAAGGGAACATTGGCCAAGCGTTGCTCACACATGGAGAAAAGGTAATTACAGAACTTGATCTCTGGCATAAGAGATTGGGTCATTTCAATGAAAAAGGAATTAAAGCTATGATAACGAATCAGTCAGTATTGGGATTACCAAATATACAGAATCAACATATGATTCACAAGTGTGAAGCATGCCAGTTGGGAAAAGCCCACAGGTTACCTTTCCAGAAGAAAGGATTCAAACATGATGAAGTACTCGAGCTTATTCATACAGATGTATGGGGGCCAACGAAAGAAGGATCAATCAGCGGATCAAGGTACTATGTTCTATTCATTGATGATGCAACAAGGTGGATAACTCTTTATGTTTTGAAAGAAAAATCAGAAGTATTTGGAGCCTTCAGGCATTTTCATGCATATGCTGAAAGACTTACCGGACGAAAACTTAAAAGACTGAGGTCCGATGGAGGGGGAGAATACTTCTCCCGAGAATTCAATGATTATCTTTGGAATGCAGGTATTAAAAGAGAAATAACCTGCAGATATACACCACAACAAAATGGAGTAGTAGAAAGAAGGAACCGAGTTCTAGTCGAGTTCGCACGAGCTATGCTAAACGAAAAAGATTGTCCAAATTATCTTTGGGTTGAAGCTGTAAACACAGCTACATACTTGGTAAACAGATTACCATGTACAGCATTGGAAGGAATGACCCCTTATGAAGCTTGGTGGGGAAAGAAGCCAACACTTGATCACTGCAAAGTGTTTGGATCAGTAGCGTATGCTTATGTACCGTCTCAACTCAGACATAAGCTTGAACCGAAAGCAGAGAAATATGTGTTCGTCGGATATGATGAAAAGCAGATGGGATACAGGTTATGGAATCCTCTAACCAAACAATTTACTGTGTCCAGAGATGTTACATTTGATGAACAGAAAAGTTGGTATGCAGATCAAAGTCATACGACTGAAGAATTCGAAGAAGAAATAAAAAGAAGAGAGAGGGAAATCAATTGTTCAGGTAAACAGAGATGAAAATCATATGCAGGCAAGTACGTCCAGGAACGGATCAGGTATGAGAAACGAAGATGAAGACGTGTATTCAGATACACACGAAGAATACGAACCAAGAAGGTCAAGCAGAACTAGAAGACAACCAGAAAGGTATTCATATGATACCTCATACATAACTCAGAAAGACTATGCATATATGGTCAAAGATGATGAAGAACCACAGAGCTATGATGAAGCAAAAGGCAAGAAACAATGGGAAGAAGCAATGGAAGAAGAAATCAGCGCACTGGAAGAGAACAAGACATGGGAACTTGTTCCGAAACCAAATGTTAAGAAAGTAATCGGAAATAAATGGGTTTTCAAAATAAAGAAATTTGCAGATGGAAGGATAGCCAGACACAAAGCAAGGCTGGTGGTCAAAGGCTATGCCCAGAAGCATGGCATAGATTACGATGAGACGTTTAGTCCGGTGGCAAGGATGTCAACCATAAGAACAGTAATCGTTGTAGCTGCATCAAAAGGATGGAAGCTAAGTCAGCTAGATATAAAGAACGCATTTCTGAATGGATACATTTCTGATGAAGTGTACATGGAACAACCTGAAGGGTTCGAAAGTTCCAGATACCCAAACTTTGTTTGCAGATTAAAGAAAGCACTTTATGGATTGAAGCAAGCTCCAAGAGCTTGGAACTACAGACTTGTGAAGTACCTCAATGAACTTGGATACCAAAGTTCGAAGGCAGACGCAAGTCTACTCATAAAAAGAACAGAAGAAGGAATGATCTACATTTGTATTTATGTAGACGACTTAATAATCACAGGAACATCAGATGAAGGGATTACAGAAGTAAAGAAACTACTCGAAAGAGAGTTCAAGATCAATGACCTAGGAAAGTTGTCATACTTTCTAGGAATGGAAATCACATACACAGATCATGGTTTATATGTGTCACAAGAAAGGTATCTCCTAAACTTACTAAAGAAGTTTAATATGGAGAATTGCAGAGAAGCTTCAACACCGCTTGAAGTAAATCATAAACTCAGTAGATACAGTGGAGCAGAGTTTAAAGATATGAAGAAATATCAGTCATTAGTAGGAAGTTTAATTTATGCTACACTAACAAGACCGGATCTTAGTTATGCAGTGGGAGTTCTCTCACAATTCATGCATTGTCCAACAGATCAACATTGGATTACAGGACAAAGAGTTCTTACATACGTCAAAGGAACTATAAAAGAAGGATTATATTATCCTTTTACGTCGGATATAAAACTCAGAGCATACAATGACTCAGACTGGGCTGGGAGTCAAGATGACAGAAGGTCAACACACGGGTATATGATATACCTAGGAGATAAGCTGGTAAGCTGGTGTTCAAAGAAGCAACACACAGTAGCGTTATCGTCAACAGAAGCCGAATACAAAGGACTTGTAGAAGCAGCAAAAGAAGTAATATGGATACAGACATTGTTCAAAAGCATGGGTATTGATCAAGGTATACCTATCATACATGGAGATAATATGAGTTCGTTATATCTTGCAGCAAACCCAGTATTTCATGCAAGAACAAAGCACATAGAGATTCAGTATCATTTCGTGAGGGAAAAGATAATGGAGAAAGAGATAGAAATAGTATACACTCCGACAAAAGATCAGATTGCAGATATGTTAACAAAGAGTTTGGATGGAACGAAGACAAGCAGATTCAAAGACATGGCAGGTATAAAAGAAAGAAAGATATATGAAAGACCGGAAGATGTCAAATTAGTGATTGAGGGGGAGCTGTTGAAGAAACACTCACGAATTTGACAAACAGACATAAAAAGAGAAAAAGAAGGAAGCAGAATCAGAGGAAATCAAAAGCCTTAGTGGAGGGACAAATCCACGACCGTTATGTACAGTACAGAATCTCCCAGGATCAGAGTACGTTACGCCAAATCAAACTGTACATAGAGAGAACGTGCATAGGAATAATAGAAGGGAAGTGCGAACAAGAACGTGCGCGGAAGAGCATGGAAGAATGAGGACTATATATATATCAATCAAGAATCGAAAAGAGAGAGAGAGATATATATAGCAGATGCGCAGAGACGCAGAGATACAGATATACAGAGAGAGAGAGGTAGAAGACGCCATAGATCGCGTATGTAATGTAGAAGACGCCATAGATAGCGTATGTAAAGATGAATAGAAACCTGAAACGTCAGGTATTCATCTGAGAGAGATGGTAATAAGAAACTACTCAGTATAGGAGAGTTTCTTTAGCTTGAGCAAGAAGAGGCCGAGCTCACTTGTACACATCTTCTCTAATAGAAAACACATGTTCATGTGGATGTTTGTGCGTACTGTTGTATGTAAAGGAAACAGAGTATGGTTTTTTAAAGTTAGTTAACAGTTAACATTTTTCCAGTAAACGCATTTTCGGTCAGTTACAGTTCTTACAGTAAACGAGTAATTTCCGGTAGAAGAACGAAGTAGATCTCGCAGAGTAATGCGAAGTTTTGTGTGAGAGATAGCTCATTCTGTAGCTAGACATCTCTACTTTTAGTTGATCAAAGTTTCCGGTGCAAAAGATATCCACACATAGTACAAAGTCTGACCGAAAAGAGGTTGTCTGAACTGGTGGAGTTTTCTCTTAAACTTCAGAAAGAGTTCAGTAAGTCAAGAAAGTTCACGCGTCACCTCCTTACTTCATGTATGTTCACTTGAAGTAATTGAAGTTCATTCCGGTACAATTCCGGTACGATTACGGTGTCAGTCCAGTGACAGTCCGGTGAAATTTCGGTGCAACTTTTCCAGTGAAGTTAGAGCGCAGTCTTATATGTTGGGCGCTAGACTTTGCTAAGCTATTGATTGATTACAGAGGTGTTCTGAATCACTCTAGCTTAGTTCTTCTTGGGCGTGGCAATTTCCGCAGGCTTGATAAGGTTCAGCCTTCGTCGCATCAACAAGGAGTGGTATCAGAGAGAAAGAAGAATACCACACATCCGCAACAGCTAGGGAGGCTCCAAGGTATGCCACATAACAGGGACCTCCAATGGTTCAACAATCATATGAGTATGAGGGATACACCCAACCTCAACCAGTGTTAGGAGAATAACTGACCCACCCTGAGAACACAATATTAGTGAAATATATGCAACTAGAAGAGAACTTGGAAAGAGTTTCAGTACCTATAACTGCATTAAGGGGCTCCAAAAATACCATCCATAGTTATGAACACAACTATTGTGATTACTATACCTATGATCATACTCCCATAGAATATGAAGCTACCTATGAGCACTAATACTATGAATATGATGGCTATGGATACTCTCATGGGACATAATATGCTAACATGATGTATGCTACTCCTAGAGCTCAAGCCCTAGAAGACAATCAGTGAGAGCACCCATGCCAAGAAAACCTTGTTACAGATGTGGAGGAGATGATTTGATTAGGGAGTGTATGATGCCCCATCATCCACCTACTAAGAGACCTTGGGAAGGATATTCTAATGATTATGGGAAAGAACACCTTTTTGACATTGTCCCAAGAATTCCTCGACAGCATCTTCCACTACCTAGATCAACATGATTGAAGTGATTCAGTCCTGTGATAGTGATAAAGAGTACATGCTACCATTGAAGGCTATAACAAGAGCACAAGCCAAGGAAAAAATGGATGAGGGCTCTAAAAGTCAAATAAGTGAAAAAAAAGAAGAATCCTCACCCTGAGTGGTAGAAGATTCTGAGGGGTTGTTAGAAAACTCCAAGAAGAGAAAAAATAAGAAATGGAAAACTAGAAGAGAAAATATTAAAAGCAAATGGATGAAGAAATTAGTTGAAGAAAAGAAGAACTCCATGAAATTAAAAGATTCTACACATGAAAGTCACACATAAAAGGAAGATGATGTGGTAGAGAAAGAACAAAGTCAGGACTAGGTAGGCTCCATTCTAGCCAAAGATTTTTTCTCAACAGATTCCTATGACTCTAGAGGCAAAGCCTTCAAAACAAAGACCAGACAATTATAATGATGTCTACCCAGCCAAGATTAAAGATGAGATAGACATTGTTAGCAATGGGATTCAGATATGCCACTATATGTCCAACTATTTTTCCTTGTTGCACCATAAAAACACCTTCTTTAGGATTCAAACACACTTAGTATTGTCTACACTTATCAAAGATGTGCCTCAACTCTCGTATATGAGTAGATTTCTTGGAAAAGTAAGTACATAGGTCATCCACGAATTCTTCCATACTCTTCCTTAGGAATTCTTTAAAGACATGATAGGTCAATCTTTGGAAATTGGTCCAGGCATTTGTTAGGCCGAAAAGACATAACCATAAAACCATATACTCCCCATTCAATAGCAAAGGCATCTTTGTCTTGATCTTTAGTGGCAATGGCTACTTGATTGTAACCTAAAAAACCATCAAGGAAGCTCTACACTTCCTCCTTGCCTCCTAATCTTTCCAAGGGATGATCAATGATGGGTAATGGGTAACTATCTTTGATGGTGGCAGCATTAAATTTCTTCAAATTAATACAAACCCTAAGTTTTCCATTCTTCTCTGGTATTACCACCAATGGAGAAACCCATTATGTATGCTAGAATTTCTATGTATTAGTTTGAAAAGGCCAAGAAGGATAACTTATGCTTTAGGTGTTTATCTCCTAACCACTCTCATTGGAATTGCCTAGAAGGAAAGGGGGGAGAAAGGAATAGGGACTAGTACGGCCTTCGACAAAGGCAAAAAAGCAGTCCACCTAGTGTAGACACTTCCTATTTATGGCAAATCTAGCTACAAAAGAAGGGGAAGTCATACATGAGGATGTGGAGCATACATGTCGTTTAACTCAATCTATATGGTCGCAGTAGTTTGGGCCCTATAATTTGGTTAAACTCCATGGTTATATCAACAAGACTATAGTCGGAATCATGATTGATGATTTTGCACCTCATAATTTTATAAATTATGCTCTGGTCAAAAAGCTCAAGATTCCCCAATAGCCCAGTGGACATAAATATGTTGTATCTATGATACAAAGGAATGATAAAAGAGTATGGGATACTATGGTATCCAATTTGGAAATCAAGATGCAAGGATATGTGAATCACTTGGATTTCCAAATTATGAATATGGATAGGACATACCTACTTTTGGGTAGAGACTGGTTATTAGGTTTATGGGATACACTTAAAAGCAGTTATCAAGACAATACTATTGAATTTGTTAAAGCAGGAAGTAAATTTTGTATTCAAGGTGAAAGAGATGCACCTAGTACACCACTTATTTCATGCATGCAATTGGACACTTTATTTGATTCACATGATTTGCAGGATAGTTATGCTTTATTTGTAGTAGATGCTCATGAGCCTGACATTTCATATGTATCTTTTTTTAGCATAATGTAGCTAAGCATACCTCTTCCTATTATTCTTTTTTGCCTGAAAGAGTAGTTAAAAGTTTTAATCAGGTCATGTTTGAATATAAAGATGTATTTCTTGTTGACTTACCCAAAGGATTGCCACCTACTAGCGAAGACATTGACCATGCCATAGACCTAGTTGCTGACACTAAACCCATTTCTAAGCCCCCTTACAAACTTAGTTAGTGTAGCATCAAGAAGTAGAAAGTCAAATACAAGACTACTTAGACAAATGATTCATTAGGCCTAGTAACTCCCCATGGGCATCACCATTGCTCCTAATAAAGAAAAAAGATGGCTCTAGGCAACTTTGCATTGTCTATAGAGCATTGAATAAAGTCACGATTAAGAATAGATTTCCAATGCCTAGATTGGATGATCTATTTGACAAGTTACAAGAAGCTAAGTATTTCACTAAGCTTGATCTGACATTAGGTTATCATCAGATATGCATAAAAGCAGAAGATGTATCTAAGACTGCTTTTAGGACTAGGTATAGACATTACAAGTTTTTGGTGATGCCATTTAGTCTCACTAATACTCTAGCCACGTTCATGACTCTCATGAATAGTATTTTGAGGCCTTACCTAGGAAAATTTGTAGTTGACTTTCTGGATGATATACTCATCTATAGTAAGTCTAAAGATGAACATTTGGAGCACTTACAGTCACTTTTCCAAGTGTTACAAAAGAATTCCCTTTTTGTTAAAGAGACAAGATGTGATTTTTTTAAACAAGAAGTTCGATGTCTGGCCATATCATCTCCAAGCATGGAATTCACATGAATCTTGAAAAGATGCGAGCTATCATGGAATGGCCTCATCCCCAAAACCTGGAAGAACCGATTTTTGTTTTGATGGTGAACCGACTTGAAGGGAAAGGGAAAGCCTTTCAGTGGGGAGATGAAAAAAGAAGAAGTATGGAAAGACTAAAGGTAGCAATAGCTATAGCTCCATTATTACAGATAGCAGATCCCAACCAACCCTTTATGGTTGAGACTAATGTGAGTGATTATGCTATAGGAGTGGTTCTAATTCATGATGGTCAACTAGTAGCATTTGAAAGTAAGAAATTAGAACCAACTCAAAGAAATTACTCGATCTATGAGAAGGAGTTGTATGCTATTGTCCATACTTTAAAGAAGTGGCATCATTATTTGTATAGTGCCAAGGTTATGATAGTGTTTGATCAAGAGATTACTAAATGGTTGTCTAATCAAATAGACCTTAAAGGTCATAAGGCCCGATTTCAAGAGTTTGATTATGAGCTTAGGGATAGGAATGGAAATTTTAATGTAGTGGCCGATTCACTTAGTCGCATGCCTATGCTCAATGGACTGAGTTTTACTTAGATCACTAGTGAGCTACTTGAGTCCAATATAAGAGGGAAGTGTAGGATTGATCTTGCATATTGAGAGATTTGAAAAGCCATTGAGCAAGCGGATCATGTAGTATGGGTTTCCAATGAGGATGAACTATCGACGGGTGCTCAAGAAGGATTCAAGTGGAAGAACTACAATATCCATGACATATATCTATTATATGAAGGAAAAGTACGTGTCCCTAAAGATTCAGAGATGAGAGGACATATTCCATATGAGTGTCATGACACACTGAGTGTAGGACATCCACATATTAGCAAGACTTATGATCTTATTAAGAGGCAGTTTTATTGGCCTGGACTTCACAAGGACATCCATGAGTATGTGCTTAAGTGTAATACATGCCAAGTCAATAAAGCTAAAAGGTTAAAGATAGGAGGATTGCTCCACTTGTTGGATATCCCCAATGGGAAATGGGAGAGTATATCTATGGAATTCATAGTAGGATTACCTAAGACACAAAGAGGGCACGACTCAGTCTGGGTAATTTTGGATAGGTTAACCAATAGTACAGTGAAGATGCGTGAGTTTGCCACATTGTTTGTAAAGAAATTATACCAATTATATGATCTTCCTTTAGAAATTGTTTTTGACCGAGATAGGAAATTTACAAGCCATTTCTAGAGAGAAATCTTCAACAGGTTGGATACTAAACTTTGTATGAGTATGCCTAAGCATCCACAATCGGATGGGCAAACAGAAAGGGATAACTGAAGCTTATAGGATATGCTTCGCACATATGTAAATGAAAGGCAAACTAATTGGGAAGAGTACTTACCTATAGTAAAGTTTGCGTATAATAGTGCCAAGCACTCTTCCACAAGACATAGTACATTCATGCTTGTGTATGGTTTTCAGGCAAGAGCTCCTTATGCGATTGGTTTATAGAACGAGAAAGTTCAAGCTGCAAAAGATTTCTTGGAAGAAATGAACGATATGCTTAGACTTGCTAAAAACAATATTAGGAAACTCAAGATAGAGATAGAGCCTATACTGACCCTCAAAGAAGAGAAATCAACTTTGAGGTAGGAGACCAAGTCTATCTTAAAGTTCCTTCTAGGTGTGAAAGCATGAAGGCAGGAACTTCTCCTAAACTATCTCCTAGGTATTGTGGTCCATTCCAAATACTTAAGAGAATAGATCAGATGGCTTAGCAGCTAGAGATGTTTCCACTTGTTAAAATCTTTTTTCCATCCAATGACCTCTCTCAAGATCCCAAAGATGTTTCCACTTGCTAAAATATTTGTTCCATAGCTTCTTTGCTCTTTGGATGATTTTCGATTCAGCCTCTCTAATTCCCTTAATAAGAAACCAGATAGTCCAATCTCGGCTATCCATTTCCACTCGTCATGAACCTTGATATACGGCTTCATCTTGTTCCAATCTTCCATATGGAGCAAAAAAGATGAGAGCCTTTCGGAGTCATTGAACACTGAGAAAACATTAAGGTGAGAAGATCAAGATCCTCCCACCCAGGGATTCCCTTTAGCCTAAGAGAGGATCTGTCTCTACGAATATATTTTGTCCAAGAAGCTTCCGCATTGCACCATGCATTGATCAACCACTTGGAGACCAATTTATCTTCCATAATTCTCACATCCAAAATGCTCAAACCACCACACTCTTTTTGGTAAGCGCACAAGGTCCACTTTATTTTGGGCATGCCCCTCCTATTGGGATCGCCAGTCCAAAGAAAATTTCCACAAGTATTTTCAATCTCCCATAATTCTTTGTCTTTGGGCTTCCAACATGCTAGAAAATAGATAATATATGAAATGAGGAAGGTGTTGTTCACCATAACATGTTGCACCATGTTGAGCTCCATTCCCATCTGGTAGCTAAATCTAGTATTGAGTTTGCCTAGAACCTAGTTCCAATGCTGACCCATAGAAACTTCAAAACCCATGGGATGAAGAGGAGCCAAAAAATATATCCATTATGTATTTCTTTACAATCTTGGTTAGTCACGAATTGTGCCAAGTGCCCATAAATTGCCTTGAAAACATTTAGACATTGTGAGAAGGTGTTGATACATTATGGTCATTATGCACAAAAGCATTCATGTAGTTGGCAAAGAGTGTCATTAGCATTTGGTTATGACTATGAGGGAGCCAAAGACCCTACATCTTCCCAAGAAGGGCTTGATGGTTTACCAAGTAGCTAAGGCCATCGGTGGCAATGGCAAAAAGAAGAAGAGCTAGAGGACAACCCTCTAAGAGATCATTTTAGCCTCATTTCTTGAGAGAGGTGAGCATTGATATTAATCCGAGCCAAGGCATTCCCCATAAACATAGAGATCATGTTGATGAGTTTTGGTACACAATCGATGTCTTTTAGGGATTGCCAAATGAAATCCCACTCCAGGCAATCATAAGCTTTGTCAAAATCTATCTTGATGAAAAGAACATCTTAGGAAGATTCCTTAGCAAATTCCAAGCCTTCCCACATATCAATAATAGCCTCGAGGATGGATTTGTCCTTTATGAAACCCTTTTGATCCTCATTGATCCAAGAGCATAGATGAAAAGTAATGTGATTCACCATAACCTTAGCTAAAATCTTATATCCAATTTGTAGCATAATGATGAGTTGTGCCTATCCCTTGGGGAGTTGGGGTCATGCCTCCTGCACCTTATTTAACATTCTTCCATTAATTCAATAATTTTTTTCTGATGCTCTCGAAAAAAAGGAACATCCATTTGTCTCTTCATTCAGTTTTGTGAAGCTTGCCTCTCGATTCAGTTTTGTGAGGCAGAAAGGACTTTGCGGAGAGCGATGATTCCCTTTCTCGCTCGGGGGAGGGGTCGAGAATCATGCACTTCAGTTGTGAAGTGCGATGATTCCCTTTCTCGCTCGGGGGAGGGGTCGAGAATCATGCAAAAAAACGACTGCTGTGGCAGCAATGAGGGGACACCTCAACTCACATGGAGAGAGCATGATTCTCTCTCTGCGCCACGAAGAACAGCCATCATGCATGCAAGCGAATGTTGCACAGAGCAACCCTCTCCGCCTCCCCTTCCTCCTCCTCCTCCTCCTCCTCCGCCTTCATTCACAGTCATCATGCATGCAAGCGAGAGTAGAATGTTGCACAGAGCAACCCTCTCCGCCTCCTCCTCCTCCTCCTCCTCCGCCTCCGCCTTCATTCACAGTCATCATGCATGCAAGCGAGAGTAGAACGTTGCACAGAGCAACCCTCTCCGCCTCCTCCTCCTCCGCCTCCGCCTTCATTCACAGTCATCATGCATGCAAGCGAGAGTAGAATGTTGCACAGAGCAACCCTCTCCGCCTCCTCCTCCTCCTCCTCCGCCTTCATTCACACTATTCCTTGGCGACGTGCTCTTTACTCTCCATCGATGTGTCAGTCTGCCACCCGGATGAGTACAACATATATATACGTGAGTGAACCACATGTCAGAGTATTCATGTGACCTTGAATTGGAGCTGCGCATCCTCTTGAAAGTTGGAACTTGGAAGTGACCCCACGGCATCTGCCAACTTTACAGAAATGAGGTGTGAGTGACGATCCTCAAACTTCAGTCCATGTGGGCAGCAGCAGAAATATCTCATTTACGTCCAAGTTCGAACATGCATCAGCTTTTTTTTTATCTCTGTACAAACAAGATGACATGTGAGTCAATGAAATGCAATTACGAGCAGAGTGGCTACCTTGGGAACAAAAAGATAATTTCTATAAGTACACTTAATCGCTCGAAGGTACATGGCAAGAGGATACACTGATGGCATAGAACAGCTTGAGGAAAGGATGAAGAATTACATTAGAGAGTCTCCATGTACTCACTCATTTGGTTGGTATCCTCGCCTCTCAAGATGGGTGCCTCTACCTTAGAGAGTTCTCCAAGATGGGTGCCTCTACCTTACGAGGTCGGGTGTGTGTGTCTTTCCAATTCATTGTACTCTCAAAAAAAAAAAAAATGTAATTACGTGAGAGCCCAGAGTGGCTACCTTGGGAACAAAAGGAGAATTTCTATAAGTATGCTTAATCCCTCGAACGTACGTGGCAAGAGGATACACTGATGACATAGAACAGCTCGAGGAAAGGATGAAGAATTACATTAGAGAGTCTCCATGTACTTGCTCATTTGGTTGGTATCCTCGCCTCTCAAGCTCAAGGTGTGGTTTCAACCCTTACTAACTGTGGTGGATGGCCTTCAACATCTTGAACTATTCAAATCAATTACCTCGCTTGACCTTAAGTCATCCCTTTCCTAATTTCTACCTTATTGGGCCTTCGGCTTCTATCGTGGTTCTTATGCGTTTTACCCTTGCTCTGTGGGATATTTAGGGTTCCATAGATGTTATGTCTGCCTTTCATTGAATGGAAAGATTAGATTTCAATGATCAAACTTTGTTATTAAAAAGAAAAGCTACAATAGGGATTACAAGAATGCTTCAAACATAATGCGTAAGGGTATGAGTACAAAGAAAGGAGGGTTACCCTTCTAAAGAATGGTCTATCGAGAAATCTCTTTTCCTTTTAGGCAAAAAAATACCCAATTGTAAGAAGTCCCCACCTTTTAGGCATCACATAGTGTTTTTCCTCAAGAACAACAAAATCAAAGCCAAGTGGGCCCCGCATGAGGGGAGGAAAGGGTCATCAACCTCCTTTCTAAAAACCTCTAGCTCTGTATGTTCTTGCCTTGTTCTCTGGGACTCGGGAGGTCCCATGGGTGCTAGGCCCATTTAGCTATACTTTTGTTTTCTTTTATTTTAATCAAAGTGCAGGAGAGTAGGCTAATGCCAAACTTCCTTTTCGAAAAAAAGGAGGGTGTTTCTCCATTTACAAGATGGGTGAATCATAACCCCTGCTTTGGGGGATAGGAGGATCCCAAGGGCACTATCCCCTTCACTGTACAATTGTTCTTTTATTGATTCAAGCAACGGAGAATAGGCCTCAATCGAATTCCCTCTTATAAAATGAAAAAAAAAATCATACAATTGATATTTGTCATTGAGAGCAAGGAGGGTGTCTCTCCATTTACAAGGTGAGGAAGTCCTGCCAATTTCAAAAAATTGGAAGTTGTCATTGTGAGCAGACTTAAAGACCTTCCAACAATATTTCTTATGTTCTTGATAGCTGCACACATATAAATAGATAAGGCTTGCATCCACTTAACGCTTCATGATTTCTAGCCTTCCAAATAGGCCATAGAATCTCAGCCCTCCATGGCTACCAAAGAGCAATGCCCACCTTCCGCAAATTAACTCCAAGTTGAGTCTCTTGGTAGTCTAACGAATCTCGCAGCATTGAAGCATTGACAAAATAAGTGAAAGAGATCCTCCTCTTTTCATCAATACCAAATTTCCTAGCCTTGTTGCTGCTACTCTAAGGGTCATTGCGTATTATGAGCCATTGAAGCAAGGTTTGTGTTGAATAGATATGCCCAAAGGCACTTGGATGTGGGAAAAGAAGAGAGAGAGGGAAGGATAGACATGTTTCTTACTATAGAATACTCATTATAATTTTAGGTAAGCATGTTGTGGGCGCATAGGGTTCATCTATACATTCCCAAAAACCAAGTGACCACATGGTGAAAGGAATAAGGAAAGACACTACTATCTCATAGCGCATCTATCCTTGCAAAGAAAATCGATGAGCGTTTGTCTTCAAGAGAAGAAAAAAATCCTAACATTGAGTGCCTTTGATGCACGAGTAAGAAGTCTCTAGGCGTGTCTAAACCTTGAGATGAAGTCTCTAGGGTTTTTTCATACGCTCCTATCAAGCATATCTATGGCTTCATTATACATACTATTCTGCTCTGTATAGTTGGTTTGCACATGTCGAGGTCTTTAAAAACAATCAGGGCCTTCTTCAAAGGGGTAGGCATGTCAATTACAAAGCATTAAGAGCATATACTAATTTTTTATGATGACTTGTCAAGTGCCCTCAAAGTTATAACAGATGGCCAATGGTTGATTATATCGACTCCAATATCTTTTTTTTGCTGGTTCTCGAGATTTGACCCTAGGGGCCCGAAGCTCACCAAAGTGCCTGTTTGGGTAGAATTCCCAGGTGTACCCGTTGAATTCCACCCATGGTTGGATAGTATGTGCTCTATGGTCGGTAAAGTCCTAGGGCAATGGGCAAGAGGGGGGATTAATCCCAAATGGGACCCCCAGGTCCTAGTGGAGGTGGGCATCTCCCAACAAGTCAAGTCTCCCATTGTGATTAAGGACTCACGAGGTATTTTTCTGCATGAGCAAAAGGTGGTGTAAAAAAAATTGCCAAATGCATGTCTCAAATGCTTTAGACAGGGACATTGGATTAGGGATTTTCCACTCCTCAAGGACAATACTTGGGCTGCTGCTCCCCAACCTGTTGAAGACCACACAGGTGAAAAGCTTCCTATTGCTCCGGTGTAGAGAAAACCACAGATTAAATGGGTTAAAAAAAAGGCAAAATCTAGACTAATTCATTTGATGTGCTTTTGGAATATATACATAACCCCTTTGTTACAACTCAAGTTCAGCCAAATGTGAATCCTCAGCATGACATAGTACCTAGTGTTAATGCAGAGACCTCGATGGCTAGAGAAGGTGCAGACACTCAACCCATCCCTTCTAACTCCGAGGAGGGGTGGACTATTGTCATAAAAAGAAAGCAAAATCCTTTGAAATTAGATCACTTGGTTACTGTTATGCATACTCCAATTTACTGTGTAGATAGCCGATTCTTAACTGAATTATACCCACATGATAATCTTGATATTAGTGAATTGCAATAGCAAGGACTTGATATGGAAGACTCTCCTTCTAACCAAAAGGAGAATGTTGCTCTTGTAGCCTAGCAAGTCTCTAAAGTAAGGAGGAGGGAGGGCAACTCAAAATTCAAATGCAAGGACATATTGAGTAAGATCAATAAGAACATCAAAAAATGAGGTGTTGGTTCATTCTTTTCTTTACTCTTATCATGAATTCTATCAATCTGATGTCTTTAAAAATCAAGGGGTTGTCTGACCCTATCTGGGCTAAGTGTGTTGCTAAATGGATCTATGACCTGTCTCTAGCTCCTAACTTGATTTTTCTACAAGAGTTGAAAGTGAATGGTGATAGACTCGCCCTGCATTTAAAGGTTGTGTCTGGCAAGCACTCTTGGTACTACACTAACCACCAGCAAGGGAGAGGAGGCACTTCGATCGGTATTTCTCTTTCCTTACGTCACCTTGTTCGTGAAGTTATTATTAGCCCCACTCATCAATGGGTGGGGTTAGCTCTTAATAAACCTTTTGACTGCACCATTATTAGTGATTATGCAGCCAATTGTTCTAATCTTAGGACTTCCTTTTGGGAAGAGATAAACGGTTACTGGCCCTCTTATCCTTCTTGGGGACTTTAATATGGTCACCACCTTACATGACCAATATGATAAAAAGGGTTACATCATAAATGGGCAAGAGTGGGGTGCTTGGATTAGACTCATCACTAATCACGACTTGATTGATCTTTCAATTGACACTAGTTACACCTGGAACAATAAACAGAAGGGAAATAATCATCTTGCTGCTAGATTGAACAGAGGGTATGGGAATATCTCCTACCTTCAGCACTTTCAGGATGTTAAGGCTTCCATTGACCATACCTTGTGATTTCTGACCTTACCCCCTTGTCTATCTCTTTTAGGCAGAGTTGCCCTAGCTTTAAAGTTGGATTGCCGCATCTGGACACCTCTCTCCTTAATATCCCTTGTGTGATGGAGAAGACTAAGGAGATCCTTTCTGATTACTTTAACCTCTACCCCAACCTGTGGGTTGCTTAGGCCAAAGCTATAAAAGAAATTTAGAAACTCTTTACCTACTATAAAAAGCTTAAGAAGAACATTAGGGCTAAAAGAAGGTAGGACATTGCTCTTGAAATTAACAATTTTCTCATATGGAGAATGTGGAAAAGATTCTTTGCCTTCAAGAAAGATTGAAGTATGAGGAGTACATTGAGGCTAGATGTATTCTCTCCTCATCATGAGAGTTCTGGGCTAGAAATCTTGATAGGCCTACCAGAAGTATGTTTTCTCTGCTTAAGAAGAAAAAGAGTAAAGATTTCATACCTATGTTGATGAAGAAGTCAGGTGGTTACGTTGTCACTATTAAGGAGAATTTGCAGGATGCTACCCGCTTCTTTACTGATGTTTTCTCTGGTTCTCCCAAGTGGGGGGAGGATATCCATGGAGCCAGGGCCCTCATTGCTCTTAAAAGGAAGAAAACTATTCCTCCTAGACTAGCTACCTTGCTTGGACATGCCCCTCACTGCCGGGGAGATCAAAGAGACCATTGGTAAATTGAAACCTTGCAAATCTCCTAGCCTTGATGGCCTTCCTAATGAGTTTTTCATTAAGTTGAAAGATTTGCTGACTCCCTTTATTCTCTTGATTTGGAGAGATGCGTTTACCAAAGGCACTCTTCCTATTGAACTCAATACTGGAGTCATAAAGCCGATCCACAAGAAAGGGCCTAAAGAGGACTTGAACAATTGGAGACCTATCACCTGCCTTACTACCATCTACAAAATTTTTGCCTCTACCCTTGCTAGGAGACTTAGTCCTCTTATGAAGGATATTATCCTCCATGAACAAAAGGGATTTATAAAAGGGAGGTTCATTCTAGATGCCATCATTTCCTTGTGGGAAGGAATGGAGTTTGCCCAAGAGCCCAATCAACCTTACTACTTCTTCAAGATAGACTTTGACAAGGTTTATGATAGGATAGAGTGGGATTTTGTCGTGCAATCTCTTCATGGTATAGGAGTTGGCTCTAAGATCATTTAGATGTGTTAGCATCTTGTTTGGAAATGATCACTCTAAGCTATCCATTAATGGTGCTCTATCTCCCCCCTTTAGACTTAGAAGGTCTATCAGGCAAGGCTGCCCCCTGGACCCCTTACTTTTTGCCATAGCTAGTGATTCCCTAGGTTGGCTCTTAAAAGATGCTATGAAAAACAAACAGCTTGAGGGTATTTTCATCCCTGGAGCTGATGACCAGATGTGCCTCCAAGCCTTTGCTGATGACACCAACATAATTGTCAAGGTTAATGACAATTATGCCCAATGCATCTTGGACTGTTTCCAAACCTTTTGTCTTGCTAGTGGCTCTCACATTAACCATAATAAAATAGCCTTCAGATCTTCTATTGGTCATATACCTCAGTGCATCTCTTCTACTGGCTATGACATTATGAAAGATGGAGTAATATTTAGATTAGTAGGTATCCCCATGAGCTTTCAGGTCTCCTATAATAAAAAATGGGATTGGGTGATGCAAAAGTTTCGATGTAAGCTATTCCACTGGTATGCTTGCCAATCATCTTTATCTCATCGAGCCTTTGTTTTGAACCATTACATTCTTCCCACTCTAGTTTACTTCTTATCATGCTGGACTCCCAACAAAAGTCATTTGAATCAAGTTATTGCCATTTCTAGAAGATTTCTTTGGGGAGGTAGCTTGCACCACAACTCAGTGCCCAAAGTGGCCTGGAAGATCTATTGTCTTCCCAAGAAGGAAGGGGGATTGGGAATTCTTTGTCCTCTAAAATTGTTTGCTAATTTAGTTGCCAAATGGGTTTTTAGGTAAGTGGATTCGATTGATTTTTAGGCTTTGCTTATCAAGAGGAACATTAACAAATTCTCATTGCTTAACTATAAATCTTGGAAAGACCATGCCCTGTGGGACATTATAGCTTCCCCCAACCTGTATTCCCCTGTTGGTTCTAAACTCTGTTGTAGGTTCTAGGATGTCTGGATGATGGCCAAAAAAGGTTACACTCTTAACTCCAATTACTATAACTCTACCGCCTTTTGCTTACAGGCAAGCATATGGACAGGGTGGCTTTCTCTGTGGCACAATGGAAACTTGGGAATCAAAGAAGATAAGTGTTGCAAAAAAGTCTTTTCCAGCTAGCATGATCTAGCTATTGATGGAGAGATCATGTCAGAAAACCATATCTACAGTAGTACTGATTTATCCTCTGGTTCTATGTAGGTCCTTACGATGCATAGAAATATGTTCCAAGACAAGCTGGCTAATTGTCTCTCACACAGACCAGTGCTTTTGAAGGAAGTGGCTGAGGACATATTCCACAAATTCAAGAGAAACAAAGGATCTATTAACTTGATCATTCCTAAACTCAACACTAGGTGGAAAGTCAACTAGAACACGAGACAGTGGTAGCATAGATACAAGTGCTTTTGGGCATTTCCCATGAACATCAAGCAGTCTTTTCTTCTTTCGCTAATAATACATCATGATGTTTGGTGTGGGTCTAAAAACAAGAAGTTTTACATTAATGATGGAGTTTGTGTTTTTTGTGGCATTGTGGAGGATCTCCCCCACCTTTTCTATAATTTTCCTCATGCTCAGAGAACTTGCTCTTTCCTGTAGCCATATTGTCACAAGGTCAATATTTCTCTAACCTACAGGGAGATCTTACTTGGCTGCTGCAACAGGATGGGCTGATAAAAATATATTATAGATAGCCTTGAACATGTAATTGCATTAAAAAGATGTCAAAAAAAGAAAGAAATAGAGAGAGGAGTGTATAATTGTGTGTGTCAAAGTGTATTTCATGTGAGTGTGTGTATGTATATGTTCATAAATGTATGTGGTATGTTGTATATGTGTCTTATTTGTGTGTATGTTGATTGCGTGTGATGTGTACATGTGTGTGAACCTATGTACATTCTGTGCATGCGAATGCCATTATGTGTTTGTGACGTGTGTATGAATATAAAATGTGCATGTGTATACAATGAGAATGTGATTTTGTATATGTATTCATGTGAAATAAGTTATCTGCATGTGTATACCATGAGAGTGTGATTGTGTATATGTATTTATATGACTAAGATATGTGAGCATATGTGCACTTGTATATGACTATGTGATTATGTGTGTGTACGAGTGCATGCGAATCCATGTGAAGTGAGCATAATCTAGTGTAAACACAAGGGAAGTTTGTCCAAAGTTTAATCTCCTTGCTTGAATTGATTGAAAAAGAATAATTGTGCAAGTGAATGGGCATAGTACCCATGGGATTTTGAGTATGCCACAAAGAAGGAGTTAAGACACCCTGAAGGCAATACATTGATGATGGCCCAAAGGCAATAGAATAGCTGGGTTTGGAGATTGGCCTTAGGTCCAATACATATCAATCACAATCAATAGGGGCTCAACCCCCACCCTTGCCTCTTGAGGCAAGGGCTCAAGCCACCTGGGCTAATGCGCATCGACTTTCGCATGAAAAGTTATTCACAATCCTTATCACTTATGACTTCGTCAACTTTAATGGATTAAAGCTATCGCTTAGTTTTCTATATCAAGATATGTTCATGTCTTCCATAAGATATCAATCTTTAAGAGCTCTTTCTTGCTAATAAGTACTAGCTTGGTGGAGTTAAATGAGCTCAAAAAGGAGCTAATCAAGGAGATGTACAGAAACTTGGAGGTTCATGGAGTGCTTCGAGTAGTGTACTCTCATATACTTTGGAGGTTTCACATAACCATATGTGAGTTTTTTTATAGTTCATTATTAATTAAACCCCTTACCTTTATTCCACATACCCTACTGTTAAGTCCTAATGCCCACGAAAAAGATGCTTATACAAGCCCTTATTTTGCTCAAACCCCGTGGAATTGGTCCACTTGGATTATTTGGAATCCACAATGATCTCACAATGCTTCCCGGCAAACGCACCAAATGAATATGGCTTTTAAGCCCAGGAAAAAGTGGTTTTAGGAGACTTTATTTGATCTAAATTCCTCAGAATCGGTCTACTTGGATCACCTAGAGCCCACAATTATCTCACAATGCTTCCCGGCAGACGCACCAAATGAATATTTCCTAAAGCCCATGGAAAAGATGATTGTGAAAGCCTTTATTTTGCTTAACCCCCTCGAAATTGGTCCAATTGGATTACTTAGAGGCCACAATTATCTCGCAATGGATTCTTCCTGTGTCAATGCACTAGCTCATAAATTCCCGGCAAACGCACCAAAATGTTTCGCCTCTTTTGCCAAAGGGAAAGATGCACACTTAGGCTATTGGTTTGCCCAAATGACTTGCAACCGACCTATCTATTTTCTTCTAAGTTCCCAATAAGATATGAAGCACACTCACTTCTTGCTTGCACTTTTTGTCTCATGCTCCTCTATTGCTAACTTTTTTTCAAACTTAATTCCTTGCTATGAATCATCTATATCAAAGATAAATTCTCGTTTTATTTTTGAACCAAGATACATTCTAGCCTCACAATAAAGTTACTCGATATATCCACTCCTCTAAACCTCTTCATGGAGAGAATGCGATGAAAACGTTTTTGGTTCACAACGATGCAAAAAGATATCCACCTAACAAGACAAAATTGCTACATGGAAAAACAGGAGACAATAGCCATCGCGCCAAATTCCAATAAATCCATACCTTACCATAATGCTTATGTAAGTGTGGCCAATATATTGTGTACTTGCACATTCGTCATCAAAGCTAGTGAAAAGTGAATCATACCATCAAGCATGCATGCACTGAAACTCTGGCCTACATCGTTTGACATTTACCTCCTCCTTATGATCACGTTGCTCATCCCATTATCCACAGAAGAAGCCATAGTCGATTTGGCAGTCATTGTGTGGCTTCTCGAATTTGCTCCTTTTTCCCCAGGTAGGTACATGTTTACAATGGTTGTCCAAGTACTTCTCAATAGTTGATATGAGAGCAGCTTTTAGAACTGCACCAACAATTGCATCCTTCTTCCCACCTCACTTAACATTTAAATAGTAGGGATGCTCCTGATGCCATATTTTGTAGCTTTGCCAAGGCTCTCATCGTTAGTGAGCTTCAGACCTCATAGTCTTCCTGCATTGTCCTGAGCAAGCTCACCCATCAAGACTCCAACCGACCAAATGGGCATTGATCCTGAACAAGACCACCACTGGTCCAACGGTGAAATAGGAAACCACGATCCAATGTTAAATCCGCTTATGGATGATGAGCATGAATAAAGCACCCACCAATCCCCAAGTACACCTATGACAAGCATCTCCCGAGAGAGAGAGAGAGAGAGGAAACACGGGCAACACATGCGAGCCCATAATCCTCAACTTCAACATATGTCATCAGTGTTGCACTGCTCAACTGATTCTTCAATCGGCAGAGTCCATTTCCTCGTGATCCTACTTGTAGTTTCCTCTGTTCTACCCATAAATAAATTGAGGATGGTCTGGGCTTTGTAAATCGTCTCAACCAAATGTACAAATGCGACTCATACCCATCCCATATAATGGGATGATCTTCATCTTCTGTTCTTGTATCTTCGTGAGCCTGCAAAATTCCTCTACAACCAACAAATGAGCTCGCAAAGGCACCTGCTGCAGCAATTCCTCCAAACAATGAATTTTGTTTATAGAAAAGTGATGCCGCAAACATGAAAATGCTGGTAGAAGCTTCAAAGATGATGGCTTATTTGAACTCCATAGGAACAGACGGGTTGATCGGGATGAAAACCTCCGTTGAATAGGACCCGACAGAGTACCTCTTGAAAGATCTTCTGGCTCATAAGTTATATTGAAACCAATGAGGGTTTGAGAATCAGATCAGAACCGCCATAGCCACCACCTTCTACCACACATTTTGTTGGCCACCAGATGCATGTCGAAGTCGAGCAACGTGAGATTTTCCCCTTTCTACTCCTATTTCGGACCCACTCCTTCTGCATTATACTCCCCCCTTGTTATTCGCGGTGCTCAGTCCAGCCGGCCCCTTTCGATGTGCTTCCTCTTTTTCTTCTCTTTTAAAAGTTGCAACCCAAAATCTTTTGCGGATCCCTCAGAATTCCCCCATATTCATTTGTTCTCTCTTGATCCTCTCTGTCTATGGCCTTCCTCGTTGTTGCCCTGTTTAAAGCCATCTCCCCATCATCCGACCTTCACCGATCAGAGATAATCAGAAAAATTCCCTCTGCACCCTCGTGAAGAGTTTTCTCTTTACCCCGTAGATGCAGCCTACTCAGAAAAGCGAACCCTTCCTTCTCCCTGCATCGTTGAAAGGGAAATAAAAGAACACAAGCAAGAATGAACTGCAGTCTCCGCCTCCTGTCCGCATGGACATCGAACTCTTCGAGGTGTCCCAATGCAACTCCAGCCCTTGTTGTCCCTTCAGCCACTGTACTCAAAAAAAAAACACACCGCCACCCACCATTCTCTTTTTCCCCTTCTCCAACGGTCCTACCTTATCATCGCGATCCAGAGGCCCCTGTTTTTCGTGAAGTTTTTTCGAGCCTCGTTTTGTTCCCCTTTTTGATGATAAAAACTGAGACAGAAAAATCCCTCATTAAACAAAATAATGCCTTTCCACTGTACATTGGATCCAGAACGATTCCAGTTGCCTCTGCTATCTCCTTTATAAACTTGAGCTCTTCATTTGTACTCATTGCATAGCCAATACCCTTTACATCAATTATGTTAACTATGTCATGCGAGGCAATATTTGCATCCAACCCATCAAGTAGGCCTTGAGTATAATCATAAAAATATTCTGGACTGTCACATATACTATATGCATGAACCCTGGCTTTCAGAGTGCTCAGATGGGACCCCAAAGCTAGCCCTGCCATTGCGCCACCACTGCCAGTAAATAAAGATTAAATAGCCGCAGACGAGACCGAAAACAATACCAATGATCGGTAAAACCCCGTCGAAAAACACTTGAATCCATCACACACTATGCAAAAGGAGGCTTGTTAGTGCAAAAAAAAACAACCACTTATATGGTTAACACCTACATATGCTTTCTTTGGTATTCATGGTTTCCAAGTATATTTCCTAATTTTTATGTAAAACATATCATGACTTTGCACATGTACTTAGCTCTAGATTTTATGTCCCTAAGTTTATTGAATTGGATTTTTTTAGCATCGTACTCAAGCTATTGTAATCAAAATTTGAGATTTTACTTCATAATATTTAGTTAAATCTCCAAGTTTGTATTCAATCACCCAATTTGTAGCAGGATTATGTATATGAACATGATTGAGATCCAAAGAACTTGAATTGTTTCATTATCTCAATTGGTTGTGTCCGCTTCTTATAAATTAAAAAAAGGCACACCTGAGTGCAAATCTACTCCAAAATGAACGAATATGACATGAAATGTGAAGGGAATTTTGAGATCAAGTTTGATTTTGACTATAAATTCAGCTTTGAGATTTGACTTGGGTTCATCTATGTTGAGTGTGTGAGTGAGTGAGGAAGCATGAATAGAAGTACACACATGAGCAAAGAAGGAGATTGAAGCACAAAAACAGGTGATGGTTGGAAGCGCTCTGTAGCTCAGTGTTGAGAGCAGTATGGGCACCCAAGGACCGACTAGACAAGGAAGCCAGCGGAGAGAGTCAGAACAAGGTGAAGGAGTAAGTAGACAAAGCAGTCGACGCAAATCTGGCTGATAGGCCCTTCAATTTTTCCCAAATCAACATCTTTTAACAGTGATTCTTATCACTAACAATCATTGTAAATACCATTTCATATTTTTGTAGCTCCATTTTGTGCAAGCCAAGGAGTCCTTGAGCTTGAGGAGCCTTAGAAGCACCTACATATCAATTTTCGTATTTTTTAGACTCCGTTTAAGCCCTCAAATTGGCCCTGGAACCTAATTTTTAACTAGGCCGGACACTAGGTCTGGACAGGGCCAAAACCTAGTCAAAAACTATAAAAAGAGCTAGAGAGCTCATTTTTGAGGGTAGATTGTAATTGAAACGAGCTTGTAAGAGCATTTTGAAAGTAATAGAAGAACTCCATTGATTCTCACTCTTTGTCTTGCCGTGTGTGCGCGTGTGTGTGTATGTGTGTGCATGCTAGTGTGCTTCTCACTCACGCACTTGTGCCGCCACTTGCTCGAGGTCTTCATACCATCCTCACGTCTTCCCGGATTGACATTAAAGGAGGTGCTACTCATCATTGAGCTACACCAAATTTTGGCGCCGTTGCCGGGGATCGAGCTTTGAGGACGAGCGTGTGATGGTAAGACGTAGATTGTAGACGTTGGCGTTGTAGGTAAATTTTCTACTTTTCCTAATTTTCCTCTTTCTTACTTCACCACCATCATCACCATCTTCCACCTCCATTTTCATCATCGCGAAAATTTCAGTTTTTTGACTATATCCCCATCTCCACCTCATTTCCCTCATTTCACTTGTGAGAGAGAGCGAGAGAGCGATATTGCGTGTGTGTTTTCTTGCATGTTTCTTGAGCTTTTTGCAGGACCTTGCTGAATCACCATCCCCAGCTTCCTGCACAGGTACGAAACTCGTCGAAACTATCTCGCAGTCGCCGCCTTCTGTCCATCGCGATTGACAGAAATTTTCACTTGTTGGTAAATCTGAGTGCACCACAGTGGACTAGAGACCCTGCACACCACCTTTCCACCAAAATTTTTGAAAATCTGGCAAAATTTCAATCCATCGCAATTGACATCTCTGTCCATCGCGATTGACAGCTCTGTCCATCGCGACTGACTGCCTGTCCATCGCGACTGACTGCCTGTCCATCGCGATTGACTGAACCTCTGTCCATCGCGACTGACTGCCTGTCCATCGCGACTGACTGCCTGTCCATCGCGATTGACTGAACCTCTGTCCATCGCGACTGACTGCCTGTCCATCGCGATTGACTGAACCTCTGTCCATCGCGACTGACTGCCTATCCATCGCGATTGACTGAACCCCTGTCCATCGCGACTGATTGAGTGTCCATTGCGATTGACTGAACCCTCTGTCCATCGCGATTGATTGAGTGTCCATCGCGATTGACTGAACTCTCTGTTCATCGCGATTGATTGAGTGTCCATCGCGATTGACTGAACTCTCTGTCCATCGCGATTGACTGAGTGTCCATCGCGATTGACAGCCCTGTCCATCGCGATTGACAGCCAATTTTAGCCAAATTTTTTAGGGATTGTTAATTGAAGAGTTGGGCTAATTTTGGGCACAAATATTTTACTCTTGAGCACATGAGGAAGCCTTAGGAAAGCAACTTGGGGAAAACCTGTTGCACAGTGATCCTGTTTGAACCCTGTCGTAACCCTAGAACCCTGAACGGTTACAACTTTTTCATACGAAATCCATTTTTTGAGCTCTAGGGCTTGTTGGAGAGCTTGTGGCATATACTACACGCCCTCAACTGTTTTTTATGAAGATAATGCATTGATTTTTAGATAGGGTATTTTGAAGTTGACCATACCCAGGGGGATCAAAGTCAAGGGTCTTTAGAATTGTTCTCTTAAAAATCACTATGCAAGCTAGTGTGTGTGCTACAGGAATGAAAATCATTGGTTCTGTCTTTGGAATTTAAAACTTTAAGCTAACTTTGGAACTTTTACAGATCCTTTGAGAGCATCGAAAGGCGTTCTAAGCAAGAGTAAGTGCAGGCTTGGGAACACACTTCCTGGGCAGTCAAGGCAACCAAGAAGGAAACAAAAGGTTGGAAATTCTCAACTCCCTTTATCAATTCCTAGCTTAGGCTAAGAACGACGAGAGGTAGGAGTAAGTCAGAGCGACGATAAGCAGGTATCAAGTTGAAGACCACCTAAAAACTCAAGTTCAAGCTAAAAACCTAATCTCTGTACTGTCGGTAACATAAAGGAAAAGAACCTAACGTGGAACGATCAACCTAAAAGCACGAAGAACATTCAAGTATTCTTGACGACGTAATATCAGACAAGACCTTAAACACGAGAAATAACTAAAAAGAATCAAGTGACTAATATAAAGTAACCAGCAACGAGGTTGTACTCTGGGCAAAGAATTGGGCTACTTAGATAGGCATATGAACCTTAGATCAGGACAACATCTTGTAAGGGAGAGACAAAGCCTTAGGTCTTCAGAGGCTAGCGTTAACCACTCTGCTAGGTCTTGGGCCCAGCAGTTGAGCCACCACTCGTACTACCCTAGCTCTGAGACCAGTGAGTCAGAGATGTCTCAAGGCATGGACAGACCTACGGGAAGTTCAGGAGTGCCTTACTTGTACAGGGTGGAAGGCCCTTACAAAACACAGTTGGAGTACCTTAGGACCAACCGATTAGGTGCCAGCATCTATGAGGACGGCTTAGGAAGATCTGTGATACAGATTAAGAATCCTGATCAATCCATTGGACTCGAGCACCCAGCAGTCAAGTTTGAAAACGGTGCATACCTGGACAAAGAAGGAACCATATACGTAGTCACCAGTCACCCAGACAGGACAGATGAATTTGGGAATGTAATCTCAGAGGCGGATTTAGGCGACTTGGAACAAGGGAACATGGGTGCGGAACCTAGAACCCCTCGAGGTAAATCAGTTCTCACTAGGATTATCACACCGGAATGGATTCCCCAGGATAATAAGAGCATAGAGTTGCTCCTCAATCGAGAAACTGAAGAAGCCTTTTGGAGGTATAAAGCCAATCAGGCAACTGATATAGGAACTATCATGATCTATGAGTTTAAGGATCCGGATAGCCCAGGTAGAGTGACCTACTTAGATCACACTTTGGAAAGGATCTTTGTGGTGACAGAAAATGATAGGCATGCTTAAACTTGGAAGGGTGAATTCATTTTCCCCCAACCAAGATCGAATGTATCCTATGGTCACCCGGGAGCTGGAACATCCCAAGCTCATGGAACTCAAAGAGACAGAAGTAGAGATAGACCAGAAGTAAGCTTTGCCAACCCAGTGGGCAGAGAAAGAACGAGGACGGAGACGAATAGGGTAGAACCTGAGACGCTTAGAGCTCACAGGAACCAAAGAAATGTGGATGGATTCCCTCTGCCGAGACCTAGAGAGCACACAAGAACTTTGAGACCGACCCAACTAGTTAAATCCATGAAGAATTACTTTGATGGCACAGGAGATCCCTATGATCATGTGGCGGAGTTCAAGCAAGTCTTGAGAGCTGAACAAGTGGAGGATCTATTCACGCAGTACAATGCCTTCGGTCTAACCCTTAGGAACACAGCACTTACATGGTTTCAGCCATTGGATGAGCGACAGTTCAGGAGCATAGAGCAACTCCTAGAGGCTTTCATTGTAGAGTTCTCTAAGAGTGGCATAAGACACAATACCTCATCATTGATTCACAGCTTCAAACAGACTCCCCAAGAGACTGTCAGATTGGCAGGAAGAAGATTTAGACAATATCTTGAAAGGTGCCCTGTTTCGGAGCTACCCACACCTGCAAAACAAGTAGCCTTATTCCTTGATGGATTGTTGAGTACGAAATTGAGATCCTACGTGTATCTGAAGGACCCTAGGACTATAGAAGAGTGTGTACGCATGTGCATTGACATTGAAGATAACCTAGGGGAAGAACTAGAGCTTTCCAAAATCTACAAAGATTCAGATAGTTCTTCGAGTCACTCTGCCACGCAATCCACATCAATTGAGGAACTCGCAGAGAAAGTGGCCCAAAAACTAGGCGTCTCTAGCAAACAAATTCCGAGGTTTACCCCAGCGAAGAGGTGCTATACATGCGGTGGTGACCATATGGCAAACGTGTGCCCCATTATGGCTCAGCCCCAAGTAAATCCTAGTAGCCAGTACTGCACCATAGAACGGAGGTACACCAATCACACCGCACAAGATTGCCCCTACAATAAGCAAACAGTTAGGCAAACCTATCCTCAACCCTATCCACCACAAGGAAGATACCAGAACCAGTACCCTCCACAGCCATATGGCAGACCACAACAAAATTATCAACCACAATATCAAAGCCAACAAAGACCTCAACCGGTGCTAGCACAACAACCCCCAGCTCCAGCCAATGTGATCCCGGTAAAGTATACTGCTGCAGAAGAGAACATGAATAGAGCCTTAGTCCCGGTAACATCCTTGCTTTCTGAAAATGACCTCAGTGACCATAGCTTTGATTCTACACATGTGGATAGTCCCCAGGCGTACTACATGCAGTCCCTAGAACATGGTGAGTCCTATTACAGCGAAGAGCCAAATGAACCTAGTTGGGAGTCAGATTATACAAACGTCATGTATGCAAACCCCAACCCTAGGCCTCAACCTAGACAAGTAAGACCTCCATTCCCAAGAGGACGTGCTACAGATGCCAAGGAGATCACCTCATTCGTGATTGTCCCTTACCTCCACCTACACAACCCCAGTCAGTGACGATCCAAGGCTTTTGCCAAGATTGTGGAAAAGAGCATCTCTTACGAGATTGCCCAAAGAACCCCAATAATATGCCAAAAATCACGCCTATCAACGTTATTGGGTTAGTAGTAGATCCCACAGGAAGTGTCACTTCCACTGCTCCCGTACAGGTAGTCACTAGAGCTCAAGCATTGCAGCAAAACCAAGGGGTAGACCAGGAAAAGAGCCCAACAGCTAGTGAAACTGAGAGCATAACCAAGAAAAGGACTAGAGTTTGGAGAGATAGCCGTGAACGTATGAAAAGGCAATGGGCAAAGAAGATGAGTGAACTTGAGGAAAGTCTACGAGAAACCAAGGCCAAAATCATAGAGATCACATCCCAACCGCACTCTCACACATTCCCACCGCGACCATCCCCATCACCCTCCGTCCCTCCACCCCCTAATACACCTCACGTAACCCACCCACCACCCCGAGTAGGATCAGTATTAGCTGATCCCACTCCCGAGGACCTTAATATGATGCTTAAAGCATATCAGGCCAGAGTCCAAGAAGGGCCAAACGTAACTGATCATGAAAAGTGCTACCCTAGAGCAGAACTAGAGTTAGAACGAACCAAAATTTGTGCCAAAATGGTGGAATTGGCTCAAGCCATGTTCGAAGCTAGCCGCCTCTTTAACATCTCTAGCTCAGCTAAGACGCAGTTACATTTTGATGGACTGCTGGAAAGAATAGAGAGGCTAATTGCACAATCAGAAAAGGAACCTGTCCCTCAAAGAAAGGACAAGGCAAGAGAACGGATAAGCCAGCCTCCTCAGGAAGCCCCTGTGCCTCCTCAAGAAGCTTATCTTTCCCCCCAAAAGGCAGATGAGCCTCCCTTGAAAGCTTACGTACCTCCATAGGTTGCCTACATTCCTTCTCAGGGCGTGTATGAGCCTGATCAGAAGAGTAATGGAATAAGTAATCCTCCCCAGGAAGCTTGTGCTCCAGCCATCTATGAGAACAAGGAGAGAGTCAACGATAGAATAAGCCCTCCTTCCCAGGTTGCTTATGTGCCTAATTCTACGAAGCCAGACACTTCTTCTTCTATGAATCGGTTTGCACCAGACTTCCTACGAGAGATTCAAGAAGACAAATGGGATAACGAAAGTGAAGTCGCCCCTCCCTTTGAACTTGTGGATGATGCACACGACCAATTCCCACAAGACATCCCATCTATTTACGGGGAACATGAGAGTACTCAGTCTCACGAGAGATTGGACTTTGAGTCTAATTCCATACAAGAGCTACCCCATTTCACAGGCCCATGGGAAGCAAAGTCCATGTGTATGAGGGCACCCACAGTCATGGTAAGGAACGACGACTCAGTAATACCTAGGAACACGGAGGTAGTAAAGAACACCGAGGTGCAGCGCGATCTCACTTTGGAAGAACCGCCTAAGAATAGACCAAAAGCGCGGAAATATGTAGCCAGTCAAGTAACTGAAGTTGCAGAACCTCGTTCCCGGGTAGGGTCCCATAGGACAGTGCCAGAAATTCCCTTGGATAAGATAGGAGATATGTGTGAAGGTGAAGAAGGGAACACCTATCTTCCCATCACCTACCAGGAGTACACCACCAAGGCAATTTTGGACTCAGGTGCAGGAGTTGCAATTGCCACCACCTCCTTATGGAAGCGTTGGGGCAAGCCAGCACTCAGGCCAACGAGGATGAAATTGCTGATGGCCGATGGTCATATTGAGAGACCCTTAGGATTGCTAGAAGGAATAACTCTCACCACTTGTGGTGTCGAGTTTGAGCATACATTTGCTATATGTAACTTCAGCAAAAATCATGCCTATGAGATGATTTTGGGAAGACCATTTATGCGACAGTTGCAAGTGGTACAGGACTGGGGCACCAACTCCTTGTATTTGCAACACTTAGGCGTTACAACCAAAGTGAATCTCAAAGATTACTCTCATAGAGATGTCCCTCCCATCCAGTGGAATCCCATCCATAGAGCCAAAGATGATACGGAATCTGTGCATTCCATAGGGTCAGGATCCTCTTGGATGCATGAAGACACCCACTTATGGATGTGCAAAGTAGCAGTAGAGGAAGAGAAGAGAGAAAAGGCCAGAGAAATAGGTGCAAAAGAAACACATAGAGCAATTCAAGACCCAGCCTATGCACCTGTAGTTTTTCCTGATGAGGAATTCGAACCCCATGGCTGGGCAGAAATTTTAGCAACAATGGATGTAGCCATCAATGAAGAACAATGGACACCTCACTGTGATGAGGATGGCTATGACATTTCAGTCTTCTCCATAGAGCCAATCATGGGAGAGGCAGTTCTAGAAGAATGCGAACCTAGCCCTGATGCATATGAGGATGCAAGTGACTCTGATCTCGAGTCTATCATTATGGACCCACCATTTGCATCAGATGAAGAATACTTCCATGAAGTAGAATTTCAACCCCAGAGGCATGGAGAGCTTACAAATGATGTAAGATTAGCAACACATGTGAGCCCAAAGGAAGAAGGAAAGAAACGAAAAAAGAGAGAAGTCTCACCAGAAGAGGAAGAATCTTTGTTTGAGGTCCCAGAAAATTTTAAGAAGTATGAGATAGATGACAGGAGAGTCATGATTAGAATGCCTAAACGAGAGACACAATCAGGAGAGGCCTATGATAACAAAGAAACCACCAAGAAAATAGTAGTGGCCATAGAAGAAGGAGAGGAGAGATGCACGTATATAGGCCATGACCTGACAGAAGAAGAAGAGCACGAATTGATTGCCTTGCTAAGAGAATACAGAGATGTATTCGCTTGGAGTTACAAGGATTTGAAAGGGGTTGACCCGGACATATGCTCACACACCATCCCCATGACTTCAGATGCCAAACCCTCTAAGCAAAAGCCTTATACATATAACGATAATTACGCTGCTAAGATCAAAGAAGAGATAGATAGACTCGTCGAAGCTGGATTTATCTATGAAATTGAGCACACTGAGTGGGTATCACCCATCGTAGTGGTGCCCAAGAAGAATGGCAAACTGCGCGTGTGCATTAACTTGAAGAAGGTTAATGCAGCCACTATTCGAGATAACTATCCGCTTCCCATCACAGAACATCTCTTAGAAAGAGTGGCAGGCAAGGAAGTGTACAGCTTCCTTGATGGATTTTCGGGTTACAATCAAGTAGCCATAGCTCCAGAGGATCAGCATAAGACAGCCTTTGCCACAGAATGGGGCATTTTTGCCTTTAGAGTAATGCCATTTGGGCTTACCAATGCACCAGCTACCTTCCAGAGGCTGATGTGCCATGTGTTTAACGAGTTCCTGAGGAAGAGTTTAGAAGTCTATGTTGATGATCTTTGTGCTCATTCCAATATTAGACAAACCCATATTCCTGAACTCAGACAAATCTTTGACAAATGTAGAGAATATCAAGTCTGCCTGAACTCAGAAAAGTGCGTTTTTATGGTCAGGCAAGGCAAGATTCTAGGACACATAGTGTCAAAGAATGGCATATCTACCGACGAAGAAAAAGTGAGAGCCATAGCAGAGCTACCTAGGCCAAAGAATGTCAAGGAAGTACAAGCTTTCATGGGGCACTGTGGTTATTACCGACGATTTATACACATGTATGCTGTCATTGCAAAGCCCATGTACGGACTTCTGACTAACTTTGAGTGGACGGATGAATGTGAGAATTCCTTCCAGGAGCTTAAACGAAGATTGTGTTCAGCACCAATCTTGACCACACCAGATTGGAATAAGCCATTCCATGTTCATGTTGATGCATCCAATTATGCTATTGGATGTGTGCTTGCACAACCTACTGGTGAAGGTAATATGGATCTTCCAATTGCCTATGCCAGTAGACAATTGAATGCGGCTGAACGGAATTACACCACTACAGAGCGAGAAGGATTAGGCATGGTATATGCAGTTAAGAAATTTAGACACTATTTGCTTGCAAATAAGTTTAAATTTTTTACTGATCATCAGGCATTGTTATATCTCGTAAACAAGCCATGCAATACAGGAAGATTAGTAAGATGGTTTCTCTTGCTAATGGAATATGATTTTGAGGTTGTGGTAAGAAAAGGGAGGACCCATTTGAGAGCTGATCATCTTTCTAGGCTCACATCGGGAGAAGCCCCACAAGGAGTATCAGATGACCTTCCTGATGCTTACTTGTTTAAACTTGAAGTGGTGCCGCAGTGGGCTAAGCCATTGGTACCAGTATTGACATACGGGCCTAATCATCCAGTGGTAAACACACGGAATAGAGAGGTTGTAAAAGCCCAAAAGTACCACATCATGGCAGGAAGTATGTACAAGCACACAGATCAAGGGATCTTGGCTTGTTGCGTAGAAGAGGATGAGTACTCTAAATGGTTGCAATTAGCACATGTAGGTGCACTAGAGCAACACCATTCAAAGCAACGAACTTTACAGACCCTAAAGAGACTCGGAGTACATTGGCCAACTATGGAAGCTGATGTCCAAAAGTTGTGCAAGGAATGCCCAATCTGTTGCACTAAGCCACCTGTGGAACACTCCACTCTTTATCAAGTATCCATTGTGCCAGATTGGAGTGAACCACTAATATCCTTCCTAAGGACGAAAGCATTCCCTCCAGACATGACTCTGGCTAGGAAAAGGAGTTTAGCACAAGAAGCCCTGGATTACTCACTCATTGGTGATAATCTATACAAGCGTGGTAAAGATGGTTACCTGAGGCTATGTGTCCATGAAAGTGAATATCTTAAGATCTTAGAAACTGCTCACCAAGGTGTAGCAAGAGGACACTTTGGACCGGATCGGGTGATCAAGGCAATACTATTTGCGGGCTTCTAGTGGCCTACCCTTCACATGGATGCACATAACTATGTGAAATGGTGTGATGTCTGTCAGAGGACTCAGTATCCTATACGCAAAGATGAGATGCCACTAAAAACCTATGATGGGTGGACGTGCATTCTCTAAGTGGGGAATAGACTTTGTAGGTCCTATTAATCCCCCAGCTAAAGGTTCTCATGCGGAATACATCATTGTTGCGACAGATTATCTAACTAAGTGGGTAGAGGTAAGGGCTACGACAAAGAACGATGCTCAAACAACTGCTAAATTCTTGTTTGAGAATGTATTCACGAGATATGGGCTACCTATAGAACTTGTAAGTGATAGAGGCACTCATTTCTTGAACGAAGTGATTGAAAATCTACTCCAAGAATTCTTGATAATACACAAGAAGTCTGCCCCCTATCACCCTCAAGCTAATGGACAAGCTGAGAGCACTAATAAGATCTTATGCAATGTACTGACGAAATTAGTGAACACTAAACGCTCTGATTGGGACAAACAGCTACACCATGCTGTTTGGGCATACCGAGTTGCCTACAAAACGGTACTCCAAGCCACCCCCTTTCAGATGGTATTCGGCCAAAACGCTGTGTTACCCTTGGACTTCTTGATCCCTACATTGAGAGTAGCACAAGAGCACGAATGGACAGGTCATGAGCTCTCCTTTAGGATCTTTGACCTTGAACGATTAGGAGAAACAAGATTGAGAGCAGCTGCAGGAATCTATGCAGCTAAGAAGAGGCAGAAGGCATACTTTGATGCCCACGTGAGGGATAAGGGTTTGAAAGCAGGAGATCTAGTTTTAGTCTATACACTGAAACAACACGCCAGGAAGCTAGAAAAGAGAGGCTACGGACCTATGATCATCAATAGGATCTCCACGAGCGGAGGAGTACAACTAGCCACATTAGAGGGTGATGTTCTCCCAAACTATATTAGCGGTTGCAGAGTCAAGTTGTATCAGGAACCCCTCACGGAGGAAATGCTCAGCCTACTCAACACTGCTAAGAAACGCAAAGAGGAAGAAAAGCGAATTCGAGAAGAAGCTCAAGCAGAAGCTTTAGAACGCATCAGAAGGATGAAGTTACGAAGGCAAGGCCGAGATCAGACTAGAACAGATGACTATGCAGATCAAGGATATCCTATGGCCATGTGTGAAGTCGTAGGAACAAGCTCGCATAGGATAATTGATCGACGTCCTTTCATAACCCTAGATATAGGACAAGGAATGACTGCAAGGACCGTAAGAGCCTTGATTGACTCAGGTGCAGCCACTAGTGCGGTTAAATTGTCTTACTGTCAAGAGTTGCAGTTAACTGTCAATCCTGTGGAAGCGTATCTCATAGGATTGGGAGGCGTGGAAACCCCTTGCGTGGGCGAGGTGGAACTTCCCCTCTACATTCATGATGAGGCAATGACAGTTAAAGTACTAGTGTGTCAGGATGAGGACCTCACGGAACCCCTCGTCTTGGATCAAGACTAGATCTATGACCAAGCAGTCAACTTGAACCTAAGAAGTGGACTTCTTCAGGTATGGGTCAATCATAGTCGAATTACAGTAGAGTTGGATAATGGAGCACTCAAAGAACTAGGAAAGGCACAGACTCCTGGTCCTTCCAGGAGTACACATGAAGATGACCATGTTGTTCTTGTCCAAAACTATGTGTTGCAGAGGAATGCTATGCACAAAAAAGGAGTCAGGGATGCAACGGAACTCCCTTCTTTTCCGAAAGTCAAAAGGAGGCAACAACCAAAGGTGGCTCAAAGGCAGAAGAAGCAGAGTACTACCTATGCCGGAAATCAAAAGAACCTGTGCACCAGAATGTCTCAACAAGTGAACCAAGTGTGGGTGCGAAAAGGCAAACACCCGGTTGCACTCACGCCAACCACACGGGCAAAGCCTGTTATTAGTAACCAACAACACGTCACTAATAAGAGGTCTTTCAGAAATTCTTCTGCTAACGTGAAATCTATTTGGGTGCCCAAAAAGTCGATGAAGGCTAGCCCACAATCAAGACAAATTTGGGTGCCTAAGGCTTGTTTGCGGGCTCAAATAGCTACACCAAGAACACACCCTACACAGCATGATCCATTCACTTGCACAGCCTACATCCACTCATTTTCAACACCAAGGCACATGAGCACGAACAGAATCAGTTGTAAATGGGTACCTAAAAGGCCTCATGTTCAAGCTGACACACTTATAAAGCTCTCGAGAATCTCTACGGAACCCCGAGCAAAACCCATCCACTGCATTTGGAAGCCCAAGACTTGTAACAAACCCCCGGACCCCGATTGTAAATCCATGACCACCTACTAACCGTTTCACTCTCACATCACATCATTTTGCTTAGCTCTTAGGTCTACCTAACTCCTAACTACACACACCAGCACCGAGCACTTATTAACCCCTAACCACTCCCGAACTTTAAGTTAATGTTGTAACAAGGGACACCATGTCATTTTTGTGTCCATTGCAATGTTAACGTTTATTCATATATTCTCACAGAATCAGCTGCGACATTTTCAACATGGCGGAGGCAGCAGGAACTAGCTCTCACACAGAAACAAGCCCGCAAGTGGTGGACTTGGACAGTTTACCCGTTTTGCCGGAGACAATTGAAAGACCAGAAGATTTGCAGGCCGTCAAATCATACCTATTGCGGACCCTCCGCGTGGCCACACCATGCCCGTGGGAAAGACTTCCCATTGGTTTACCGAGGTGGCAGGACCCTTGGGTGAAGGAACGTACCTATGGGAATCAGAGTTGGACTTCAATGGGAAGCAAGGCAGATACCATTTCTTTACAAGAGAATTTGAGAAATTACAAAATGCAGAAGGTCTACGTCTGATATGGGAAAAGGCAGGATTGAGTGCCTATTTCAGTGCCCGACTCCCAAAACCTGACTTCATGCGATGCTGCTATCTCATCAACACCTTGACTCCAAACCAGAACCTAAAAGGTGCAAGCTCATTTGTGATTCCATCTCTGACAAAGGGGAATGAGCTCAAGAGGTTCAGGTTATCAAACAATTTGGTGAGAGAAGCTCTAGATATGCGCGGAATGCATATTCCTACAGAAAAGGAAACCCTAGTACCAGATTACATGAAGAATCAAAGTCTCACCAAACTCAAGGACATGGTATCCATGACGCCTAATATTGCAATACACCTTTGCATGTGCATGCAACACTTTGCTTTCCCGGCGCAGGATAGATTCACCATGCCGCCCAAAAAGATTTGGTTTAGCTTGTATCTGGCAGAGACACAGAGCCTCACCATCAACCTACCCCACTGGATAATTGATCAGATACACCTAGCTCACAAACGATGGCCGCGGAAACAGGTTTTATATGGTTGCTGTGCTCTGACAAGAATCATTTATAGGTGTTTGGCTTATGACATTCCGATCCAACGGGCCCTAATGTGGAATCGGGTAGAGCAGTTTAGAGGCAGGACATCCACTGGACCCCCTTCTAAGAAGATGAGAGGCACTGTCCAAGTCCCATGTGCTCAACCACGTGGAGCCACCCTAACACCCGACGTTACCCCGCCACCCCGAAGAGTCCGACCATTCACACTCCGACTTCCAAGACGCAGCACCGATGGTTCCACCTTGATATTCCCTCCCATTCCAACCGATCTTGAATTTCCTAGTGGTGCACCTTTGGAAGAACTCACTAATGAAGATTTCGAGCAATTATTACAAGATGTAGAGTTGGAGGCAGAAGAAGCACAACAAGCGGAAAACGTGCAAACGCAAGCCACAACCTCCCAAGCACCTGTCACACCTGTTGAAGTGGATGCCGAGGATGACGGAGATGAAGAACAGGAGGATGATGAGGAGGAGTATGATCAAGAGCACCAAGAGGAGCAACAAGAAGTGCCAGAACTTGTAGGTGCACCAGCATATACAACTCAACTACGAAGGCTATACGACACTATCAAAGCAGTACAAGAAAGGAATCAACTCTCTCTGGTATCAGGTCAAGCTTTGATGCAAGAAATGCTATCAGATGAAGGGGTGGACCAACACTTCATTGACACCCTCAAATTAGTGTCAGACTCTTTAGGAGTTCCGGAGGCTGTCCACACCGCAGTCCGCCAATCCGTAAGGTATGACAAACGCAGAGTGGACACGTTACCACGAGCAGGTAAGACTATCAGGATACCCGTCACAGAACCAGAAGTACCCATTGAGACCACAGCCACCCCCACAACCACCACTGACCTCTCCGCCGAAACCTTCGTTCAGACATCACCCATCTCACCCCAGCATCCTCCATCACCACCTTCTCCACCCCCACCACCACCTCCCACCTTGGAAGAAACGACAGTCATCACCTCTACCTTCACTTATAACCCATCCTCATTCAAATCATTCTCATTTCGAGAACCCACCTCACAAGACACCCTCTTCTCCTTCGTCACCAATCCCTTGTACACTTCGTCCCGTCTATCCTCTGAACCCATGACTGGCCATCCCATAATTCCAAGTGTAGTTGGAAACCCAGCACCCACAGAAGGCACCCTGTGTTTCCCAACCTATCCCCCAATACGGGTACCTCCATTCCATGACCCCCACTTCCCATCTGGCCCCTACACCTCTTTCAACCTGACCGCGCCACCCCAATACCCGTCCGTTGTGGAGCAGTTCACCCGCTCTCCAATGTTTCCGAGGCACATTTCTCCGATGTTCGCAACGACATCAATTTACACGAACACCACACTCACTTCACCTACCATACCCACCTACATGGTAGCCCCTGTACACACCACCTTGTCTGACCCAATGGACATTTCACCAACCACAGCACCTCTCCCCACAATTCCACCATCTTCCCCCCCCTTGCCCCCCACCTCACCACTCACATCATTGGCACACACAACATTCACTACCCCCCTACCCAATCCCACCTCCCCTGCATTTCAAACGTTTCCCCTTGCATCTCATAATGTAAATAGCACGTTCAACACCTTACTTCAGTGTGCACATCAACTGCAACAAGAGTACCATCAATTGGAAGAACGCACTACGGCACTCCAAGCAGAATCTCAACGTCTACAAGCTAGAGTCACCACTCTTGAAGCTGACTACCAGACGCTCCTAGCCGAGCATACCACCCTACAGCAGGCTCACTCCGAACTGGAATCAAAGACATCAACAGTAGATGACCAAGCAGTCAAAGAACTAGAAACAGTGCTTCAAGCGCAAATGATCTCTAATGCTACACTCAGACGCAACATTGGGCTATTAAGGAAGCATATGGCCGTAGCACTAGAAGAGAACAAACGACTTCAACAACAAAACCAAGACAACTTTGAAGCGGCTATGGAAGGAACCGTAGGAGCAACCGTTAGCCCTACCAGATATAGAGCAGTCCCATCGGAAGACATTCGCATCTTACTTGAGGAGCATGCAAATTTCTTGGAGTCATATGAAAAGCTAGAGACTGAATGTGCAGATCTCAAGAAACAGATTGCCAGTGTGCCCACAGCTCAACAGGAGCCGGTAATCTTGCAGCACTCTACAGAAGAAATGGAGACCCTCCGGAAACAGGTGGCAGAACTCCAAGCACGCCTCCTCTCATATGAACGACCACCCTCGCCCATTGAAGAACCAGAACCTGAAACAGTAGTGGAAATCCCCGTCGATGACAGCTATGAAGAGCCATACGAGCCTATGCCGACGCCTGGTGGTCGAACTACGGAAGAAGGACAAGACACGTTAGAAATTCAAGTTCCAGATTGGGTCAAAAGGGTCGAGAAAGTGGGTAAGACACATGATGATCGTGTGGCCGTGCAAATGCAATCTCTCACAAATCTGGAAGAAACTGTCCTTCGGTCTTCCTACTTTCAAAATTTATCCCATCAACGGTTAATCACAACATCAGAATCGCAATACATGCCTTATTTTGTCTTACTACATGATTATAATTCAGAAGTCAAAAGACATACAGGGAAGGAGCCCACATTCGCCACTCAATTTGAGATAGGGGATTTACCGACAGATGCACGTGCTGGCTCGATCTTCCAACCTAACTGGCGTGCACGTCTACTCACCGATTACCCAGAGATGATGAGTATTTGGGCAACCATGCCACTATATATCAAGTATAATCCATGCTATTGTCCAGTGGTACGTCGCAGATCCTGGCAAGCATTTGCAATCAAGGTACGCAACAATAAAGAATGCTCGGCTTGGATCAACTATCCATATTTTGCTCCGCCTCGGGGGACCCCAACCGTAGCTTACATGATATCAACAATTCGGCACTGGTCCACATGCTTAAATAATGTACCCGACATAGCAGCGAAAATGTGTATGAAGATATTCGAGCTCATGACCATTGTCTTCAAAACCTTTCGGAATGTCCAAGCTCCATACATCTCTGCCCCTGGATTCTCTCAAGGCAACAAGGATCTAGTCTACGACATGAGCCAAACCCCCTCGGTCACTATCATCTTTGCTTGGCATGCACGAATAAAGTACTTGCCCGCATGCTTCAAGCAGACATTTGAGGAAATGTTCTCTACGGGATTCTGGGAATACCATTCCGAAATTTTCATTCCCAGACCCACACATTTGCTACATCTATTCGCAGTGGAACAAGCGATCCATGCAGATCAGTTACGTCTGCCACATCCGGACATTCCAGGACCAATCGATTGGGATCGTATGATGACAGATTTGGCCAGAGGACTACGCATACAAGAACATCAGCTTGCCACTCAGGTTGTAAAATATTACATCCAACACTCCCAGCAACAAGGGTCTGTCAGGGACGACAGACGCGAGAGAGGGGGGGGTGTTGAGAGCAGTATGGGCACCCAAGGACCGACTAGACAAGGAAGCCAGCGTAGAGAGTCAGAACAAGGTGAAGGAGTAAGTAGACAAAGCAGTCGACGCAAATCTGGCAGATAGGCCCTTCAATTTTTCCCAAATCAACATCTTTTAACAGTGATTCTTATCACTAACAATCATTGTAAATACCATTTCATATTTTTGTAGCTTCATTTTGTGCAAGCCAAGGAGTCCTTGAGCTTGAGGAGCCTTAGAAGCACCTACACATCAATTTTCGTATTTTTTAGACTCCGTTTAAGCCCTCAAATTGGCCCTGGAACCTAATTTTTAACTAGGCCGGACACTAGGTCTGGACAGGGCCAAAACCTAGTCAAAAACTATAAAAAGAGCTAGAGAGCTCATTTTTGAGGGTAGATTGTAATTGAAACGAGCTTGTAAGAGCATTTTGAAAGTAATAGAAGAACTCCATTGATTCTCACTCTTTGTCTTGCCGTGTGTGCGCGTGTGTGTGTATGTGTGTGCATGCTAGTGTGCTTCTCACTCACGCACTTGTGCCGCCACTTGCTCGAGGTCTTCATACCATCCTCACGTCTTCCCGGATTGACATTAAAGGAGGTGCTACTCATCATTGAGCTACACTCAGTGATGGGTAGCACCTCCTTTAATATCAATCCGGGAAGACGTGAGGATGGTATGAAGACCACGAGCAAGTGGAAGCACAAGTGCGTGAGTGAGAAGCACACAAGCATGCACACACATACACACACACGCGCACACACGGCAAGAACAAAGAGAGTAAGACAATGGAATCACTTCTATTGCAAGAAAGTTCTCATACAAGCTCAAACTACAAGAAGCTTTTTCAAAAATGAGCTCTCTAGCTCTATTTATAGTTTTTGACTAGCTTTGGCCCTGTCCAGACCTAGTGTCCAGCCTAGTTAAAAATTAGGTTCCAGGGCTTATTTGAGGGCTCAAACGAGATCTAAAAATTATGAAAATTGGCAGGCAACTACTTCTAAGGCTCCCCAAGCTCGAGGACTCCTCGGCTTGTACAAAATGGAGCTACAAAAAGGTGAAATGATATTTACAAGGTTTTTTAGTGATGAGAATCACTTGAAAATGATGTAAGGGTTTGAAAAAAGTGAAGGGTTGCCTTAGTGCTAGATCTGCATGTGTGTTCGTACTTGCTTCTTCCCGTATGCTGTCAACACTCTCCCCCCCTTAGCGTCTGTCGCCTCTGACAGACCTTTGCTCTGCGGGTTGATCAATATAGTTCTGGAGAATGTCAGCTCCCACCTCATGTTCTTTGATTCGCAGCCCTCGGATCAGGTCTTGTTGCAAAGCCTCCCAATCAACTGTACCAGGCAGGTCAGATTGTGGCATCATGTAAAGCTCGGAATGCATTGTTTGCTCGCATGCAAAGAGATGGAGTAAATGCGTAGGCCGTGGCGCGAATACCTCTGAATGTGCTTCCCAAAACCCCGTGGTGAACATATCGTCGAATGTTTGCTTGTAGCAGGCAGGGAGATATCGTATGCGTGCATGCCATGCGTAAGCCACTCGTATGCTCGGGGTTGTGCTCATATCATATAGCAGGTCGTAGTTACCATTAATAAACCCGGGAATAGGAGGTTGAATACGGCATACATTGTGAAAAGTTTTGAGTACGACCTGCATCATATCGAAGATCTTGAGCATCATCTGGGCAGCCACATCTGGCATAGGGTGGAGGCGGGGAAGCCAATGTCTGATGGTAGCCATCATGTAGGCTACCGTAGGCGTGCCCTTGGGGGGTGCAATGGCAGGGTAATTGAGCCATTCTTTGCAATTGGCATTGTTCTTGACTTTGATTGCAAATGACTTCCATGTCCTTCTCCGTTGTACTGGTCCATAGCAATTGTTATACTTTAAATGCATGGGTGCGTGGTCCCATGTTCGTAGCATCTCGGGATAGGTCTCCAATAGCTTTTGCCTCCAAATGGGTTGATGTATTCTCCCTTTGCGCGCCTCCTCTGGAATGTCCTCAGGTTCAAATTGCGTTGCGAAAGTTGGGTACTTGTTGGTCTTACGTTTGATCTCGGCGTTGTAGTCTGCCAACAGTACAAAGTATGGCTTATATTGTAATTCTGAGCTGGTGATTAGTCTTCTAGGGGCCAGCTGTCTGAAGTATTCTGATTGAAGTATGGTTTCTTCAATGGTCTTCATGGCCAACATCTGGTAGGAGATACGTTCTTCATGAGTCTGCCCCATTTCTTCTACCTGTTTCATCCATGCCGATGGGGGTTCCTCATAAGTGTCCTGTCCCTCCTCAGTGATTGTGCCTCCTGGAAAAGGTTGAGGCTCATAGTTCTCGTCATATGCTTCCTCCACTGGAATAATAACTTCCTCTTCTTCCATGGGTTGCTCAGGTGGGGAAGGAGGTCGTTCATATTGTAACAGCTTGATTTTTAACTCGGCCACCTGCTGACGTAGCTCTAGTACTTCACTGGCTACTGATAATTCCGGCTCTGGTGAGGTTGCAGCGTTGGCCATCTCCTTGTGTTCTTGTTGGTGTGGTGCAGGCACTTGGGCTTTCTGTAGGTCTTTGACTTGGTCAGCAAGCTGAACATGAGCCTCCAGGAGAGTGGCATAGGTTTCTAATATTTGTTGTATATTCTCCGAGGGAATAGCTTGAAATTTAGCCGGGTCTATGGGTGCTCCCGGGGTGTTCTCCATGGTAGCCTCGAGGTTCTCTTGGTTTTGTTGTTGAAGCCGTCTGTTCTCTTCTTGAGCTGCTGCAAGATGTCGTCGTAGCAAGGCCATGTTTCGTTGAAGCCTTGCATTGCGGCCCATTTGATCTCGCAACTGTTCCTCCATGGCTTTGCTCGCTTCCATATGCCTCGCTTCCAGTTGCGCATTTGCATGTTCGAGGGCGGATATTTCGCTTTGTGACTCCGTATGACTGGACTCCAAAGCATTGACACGCTCTTGGAGTGTTGCCGAGAGGGTGCAAAGCTCTTTGTTATTTTCTTCCAATAATTTATGTTCCTGCTTAAGCTAAGTGGAAGCTTCGAGCATGGTGTCGAGTGCAAGACTAAATGAGGTGGATGTCGGGGTAAGGATGGAAGATGCAGGGGGTTGGGAAGTGGGAATGGGAAAAGTGGATGTTGTGCCTACAGTGCTTGGAAATGGCGACGTGAGTGAAATGATATGTGGTAATGTTGGGATAACAGTGGTGGTGGGTGATCCTGTGGATGGTGAGATGTCCATGGGATCGGACGTGAGAGTGTGTGATTCGTGCACTGTGAATACAGGAATGGTGGGTGGTGTGATAGTGGTGGCAGTGAATGTGGGGGAGTGGGTTTGGGAAAGGGACTTTTTATTATAAGTATCCACCTGTTGGAGTATATTTACAAGGTTTGTCCAGAATGAGGGTTGTGTGACTTGGGTTGAGTGTGAGTCAGTTGCTAGGGGAGTGGCGGATAGGGTTTGGGTGTGAGTGAATGGAAAAGGATGGGATGAGGTCTGGCTATTGGCAAGTGGTTGTCCAAGGGCGGGGAGATAGGAAGGGTGACCTATTATGGTTTGATCGGTGGCCGGATGACCGGTGTGACGTTCCAAAATTTGGGTGGAAGTGTGGGACGTGGGTAAAGGGAAGGATGTAAAAACGGAGGTGTGTACAATGGTTTCGTGATGGGTGGATGTCGGTTGTTCAGGAGGAATAGTGGAGAGGGGTTCTCAAAGGTGGAGGGAAGGTGGCTGTGGAGATGGTACGTGTGTAATTACCTCATGTTCGTCGGTGGGACTCGGGCTCGTCATGTGAACATCTACTGAAATTATAGTAGGCAAGGCGGTAGAGGTTTCCATTTGAATCATTTTCCCGCGTCGTGGTCGTGTATCAATCCTTCGTTGATCGTAGACAGGGTTTTCCTGATATACCATTGTCCTCAATGCCTCCCCGATCCCACATGTCTCTGCCAATAAATTCAATGATTCCACAAAGTTGGAGTCAACATTCTCGGCTTGAAGCATCTGGTTCACTAGAGCTCTATTCGCCCCTTCTGTCATCTTATGTCTTCTCTGTACCTGCTTGATTGTCTTGTACAGCCGTCTGAGTTGTGTTGTGTAGGCAGGGGCCTCCTCTTCACTGTCTTCCGGGTCATTTCTGTGTGCGCCTTCCTGCACTTGTGTGTTTTGGTCATGAGGATGTTGTGCCACTTCTTCCCCATGTACTCTGCTCGTCTCGCCCCGTGGTTGTTCTCTTTGGGCTGATGCACCCGGACCCACATTGTCAAGGGAATCTTCACTGTCGGATAGGGGGACCGTCTGCAGGAATCTTTCAAAATCGAAATTTGGATCTTCTGTGAAGGTGGCCATAGATGCAAACTCTGCATCCGTAGGTAGTGGAGGGGCGGATGGAACGGGTTGTACCACCTCTCTTGGTTGAGACTCTTGGAGATGGATCGTGAAAGATGCCACTTGGGTTTCTTCTCTAGTGGAGACTTCGGCGGTGGCTTCTGGAGGGATCAGGACCTGTGAAAGGGATCCACGCATTCTTTTTGCCGGTTGATTCCCTGACTTTCGTCCTTTGAACAGCTCCAAGTGTGCATACTTTAGGGCTCGAGCAACTGGCACATCATATGCAAGACATCTGTAGATGATTCTTGTCAGTGCACAACAACCATGTAAAGTGGGCTTCCTCGCCCCCCGCTTGCCAGCCTCATATACTTGATCTAAGATCCATACCGGCATCTTAATGGGCAAGCTTCCGGTCTCTGCTAAATACAACCCGTACCATATCTTCTTGTGAGGCTGAGTGAAACGGTCCTGAGCGGGAAATGCGAAGTGCTGGAGGCACATCCGCAGAGGTATGGCGATGTTGGGGGTGAGGGCGCACATTTCTTTGAGCTTCTTGACTCTATTGCTTTTCATTGATTCTGGTATCAAGGGGTCGCGATCTGAAGGCACATGAGTGCCATACATTTGAAGGGCTTCCCTGATTAACGTTACATTTAATTCAAACTTCCTCATCTCCTCCAGATTGGATAAGGAGGGCACCCAGAATGTGCCTGAATGATCTTTATCCCCGGTAGGTTTCAGCGTAGCAATCAAGTAGTAGCACCTGAGGAAGTCGGGTTTAGGTAGAGCTGCACTGAAGTAAGCTTGTAGTCCTGCCTTTTGCCAGATATCCTGAAGTGGAGCTGCATTCTGTAAGGTCTCAAATTCTCTTGAAAAGAATTGGAAGGTCCACCAAACCCCTCCACACTCCATCTTGGACTCCCAGATGTGATCTGCGTCTCCCAAATCTCCTGGCATTTCATTGAACCAATGGGAGTGCCCTTTTACTCTTTCGGTTAGTCCACTGGGTGGATCTGGAATAGGAATCCTTCGCACATTCAAGAATTCTTCCGGCCGGGCTGTTGGTGGAGCTTCCACTGGCATGGCATCCCAATTGATTGGAGCATGGGCACCTGCCTGAGAGCTTGTGCCTGCCGCTGTTGCCATGAGAGTAGGGTGCTTATCTTCTGGAAGAAGAAAGGCACATTAGTGTTGCATAGGAAACAAGACGTAATGGTGTTCCCTTCACAATACTAACATGACAATTCCGGAGGTCAGTGGTTAGTGGTGAAGTGTTTATGATAGGTGTGAGTGGTGATTAAAGATCAGTGTCATCCTAGATGCATACTTTGGTTATGCAATGGGCTCGGAATGCTCCTGTGTTAGTGTGGACTGATTTACAGAATAGGGTCAGGGGGTTTAGTACACAGTTTAATTCTCCACACTTTGATAGAGGAGTCGTAGCTCTTAGAGCTAAGGACAGGTGAAGATTTCTGTATGAGAGTGCGATGTATTTGGGACCTTCTGGGTACCCATTTCCAGACATTTTTAGGGTTGATGGGAGTGGGAACAGTGAGAGGTGTAGATATCTTGTCATTTTCTGAGTTGTTGGCCAAGAGTGCTCGTGAAAGTTGCTTCATCCTAGTGCCAGAAGGTGAAGTAATTTGGGCTTGTAAGCAGGCCTTGGGCACCCATATCTGTCTAGCATTAGGGGTAGCCTTCATTGACTGCTTAGGGACCCAAATAGAGATGGTATGCCTAGGGGTTATCCTAGGGGGCTTCTTAACTTCGTTCCTTGACGGTGAGGCTCGTTTCTTGTCTTCTTGAGATTCTGCTATTAGAGTTGTGGGTTTCCCATCCTTGCGTATCCAGATCTGCTTCGCGCCCCGAGGTGCTCTATGTTGCACGGGTTGGCGCTCCTGCCTCTTGAGCAGCGGCCTCCTTCGTGTAGAGTGATGTTCGGTCTGCTCGTTTAGAATCTTCTTTATATCAGTTAGGAACTCCTTCTTGGCTCCTGAACCTTTGGTAAGATTGATATTCCTTTGCACCATAGAAGTTTGGACAAGCACAACATTGTTATCTTCATGTGGATTCCTGGAGGGACCAGGAGTTGGTGCCTGTTCTATTGGTTTAAGTGATTGGTTTTCTATTTCAATTGTGAGACGGCTTTGGCCTACCCAAGCCTGAAGAAGTCCACTTCTTAGGTTGAGGTTGACTGCGTGATCATAGATCCAGTCTTGGCCTAAGACAAGAGGTTCGGTCAGATCCTCGTCTTCACACACTAGCACTTTTGCTGGCATGAGGACCTCTTGTATGTAGAGGGGAAGATCCACCTCTCCCATACAAGGGGTTTCAACACCTCCTAATCCTATCAGATATGCTTCTAGGGGTTTTACCTCCAATTGCAGCTGCTGGCAATAAGAAAGCCGAACTGCACTTGTGGCTGCTCCTGAATCAATTAATGCTCTTACGCTTGTGCTGCGGTCTCTTTGTCCTAGTTCTAGGGTCATAAAAGGTCGTTGGTCCACTATCTTATGGGTACGTTCACCTGCCGTCTCACACATGGCCATGTGATAGCCTGGAGTCTCTTGAGTGTCATTCACAGGCTGATCCCTCCCTTGTCTCCTCAGCTTCATTCGTCTGATATGCTCTAAGGCCTCTGCCTGCGCTTCTTCGCGAATTCGTTTTTCCTCCTCTTTACATTGCTTAGCAGTATTGAGTCGGCTTAGCATTTCCTCAGTGAGGGGTTCCTGATACAGCTTGACTCTGCATCCGCTAATATAGTTTGGGAGGACATCCCCCTCTAAAGTGGCTAGTTGTACTGCTCCACTCGTGGAGATCCTATTAATGATCATAGGTCCGTAGCCCCTCTTTTCTAGCTTTCTTGCGTGTTGTTTCAATGTGTAGACTAAAACTAGATCTCCTGCTTTCAAGCCCTTATCCTTCACATGGGCATCAAAGTATGCCTTTTGCCGTTTTTTTTGCAGCATAGATGCCTGCTGCTGCTCGTAGCCTCGTCTCACCTAAACGCTCTAGATCAAAGATCCTAGAGGACAACTCATGTCCATTCCACTCATGCTCTTGTGCTACTCTTAAAGCTGGGATTAGGAAATCTAATGGTAGCACCGCATTCTGTCCGAAGACCATCTGAAATGGGGTAGCATTGAGTACCGTTTTGTAAGCAACTCGGTATGCCCAAACAGCATGATGAAGTTGTTTGTCCCAATCCGAGCGTTTATTATTTACAAGTTTCGTCAATACGTTACATAGGATCTTATTCGTGCTCTCGGCTTGTCCGTTAGCTTGTGGGTGATAGGGTGCAGACTTCTTATGTATCACCATGAATTCTTGAAGGAGATTTTCAATGACCTCATTCAAGAAGTGCGTACCTCTATCACTAACCAACTCTATTGGTAACCCATATCTAGTGAACACATTTTCGAATAAGAATTTAGCCGTCGTTTGAGCATCATTCTTCGTCGTGGCTTTTACTTCCACCCACTTTGTAAGGTAATCTGTGGCTACAATAATGTATTCTGCATGGGAGTTTCTAGCTGGGGGGTTGATGGGACCTACAAAGTCTATACCCCACTTGGAAAATGCACGTCCTCCCATCATTGGCCTTAAAGGCATTTCATCTTTTCTTATCGGATATAGGGCACGTTGGCATGTGTCACAACTCTTCACATAAGTATGTGCATCCATATGAAGAGTGGGCCACCAAAGTCCTGAAAATAGAATGGTCTTAATTACCCTGTCAGGCCCAAAGTGTCCACCTGCAGTACCGCTGTGTGCCGCTTCTAAGACTTTCAAATAGTCTGATTCATGAAGGCACAGTCTTAGGTAACCATCCTTGCCTCTTCGATATAGGTTGTCTCCTACTAAGGCATAGTCTCGAGCCTCTTGCTCCATGCTCCGTTTTCTTGCAAGACTAGCCTGATTGGGTAATGTTCCCGATCTCATGAACTCAACCAATGGAGCACTCCAATCTGGGATTAATGACACGTGATAAAGAGTGGCATGTTCCACTGGGGTTCTCTTCTGGCACACTGAACAATTGTGAATCCAATCTTGTATTTCTTTGTCCATGCTAGGCCAATACACTCCTAAACGTTTTAGATTCTGCAATGTTCGTTGTTTAGAGTAGTGATTCCCTAGCAATCCCTCATGGGCTTGTTGCAACCAACTAGTATGTTCATCGTCCTCGACACAACAAGCTAATACGCCCTCGGTATCTTGCTTGTACATACTTCCGGCCAATATTTGATACTTTAGTGATTTTACAATTTCCTCTTTGCTTGTTTTCACATTCTTATTTGCAGGCCCGAGGGTTAGGACTGGTACCAACTTACTTGCCCATTTAGGAACAACTTCTAAATTGAACAGATAAGCATCGGGCAATTCATCAGACACTCCTGGCGGTGGCTCTCCTGAAGTGATGCGAGAAAGATGGTCTGCCCTAAGATGGGTCCTACCTTTCCTGACAACAACTTCAAAGTCGTATTCCATTAGTAAGAGGAACCATCTTACTAAGCGGCCTGTATTGCAAGGTTTATTGACCAAATATAGTAGAGCTTGATGATCAGTAAAAAACTTGAACTTATTGGCTAATAGATAGTGTCTAAACTTCTTCACAGCATATATCATGCCTAAGCCTTCTCTCTCCGTTGTGGTGTAATTTCGTTCAGCTGCATTTAATTGCCTACTAGCATATGCTATCGGCAAATCTAGGTTTCCTTCACCTGTGGGTTGTGCTAGCACACATCCTATTGCATGATTGGAGGCATCTACATGGACATGAAAGGGTTTGCTCCAATCCGGAGTAGTCAATATTGGTGTTGTGCACAAACGTCTCTTCAGCTCGTTGAAGGAAGTCTCGCATTCCTCGCTCCACTCAAAATTTGTTAACAACCCATAAAGAGGTTTAGCTATGATGGCATACATGTGGATAAACCTACGGTAATATCCACAATGGCCCATAAAGGCTTGTACCTCTTTAACATTCCTTGGTCTGGGCAACTCTGCTATTGCTCTTACTTTGTCTTCATCTGTTGAAATTCCATTCTTAGAAACAATGTGACCTAAGATCTTACCTTGTCGTACCATAAACACACACTTCTCTGGATTCAGACACACTCGATAATCTCTACACTTGTTGAAGATTTTCCTGAGCTCAGGGATGTGGTAACTTCTTTCCTGGGAATGAGCGCATAAATCATCCACATATACTTCTAAGCTCTTTCGCAAGAACTCTTTGAAGACATGACACATGAGTCTTTGGAATGTTGCCGGTGCATTGGTGAGCCCAAATGGCATCACACGAAATGCAAAGATTCCCCATTCTGTGGCAAAGGCCGTTTTGTGTTGATCTTCGGGGGCAATGGCTACTTGGTTGTAACCTGAAAATCCATCAAGGAAGCTGTAAACTTCCTTGCCTGCAACACGCTCCAATAGATGTTCGGTGATTGGAAGTGGATAACTATCTCGGATCGTAGCGGCATTAACTTTTTTAAGGTTAATGCACACTCGCAATTTCCCATTCTTCTTGGGCATCACTACAATGGGGGACACCCATTCAGTGTGCTCAATCTCATAGATGAATCCGGCTTCAATCAGCCTGTCAATTTCCTCTTTTATTTTGGCTGCATAATTGTCATTATATGTGTAGGGCTTTTGTTTGGTGGGCTTGGCATCAGCGGTCATCGGAATCGTATGAGAGCAAATCTCTGGTTCTACTCCTTTCAAGTCTCTATAGTGCCATGCGAACACATCCCTATATTCCCTTAATAGAGCTACAAGCTCTGCTTCTTCTTCTGCACTTAGGTCGTCTCCTATGTACGTACATCGCTCTTCGTTCCCTTCAATGGTCACTACAATTTTTTTGGTCTTTTCTTTATTGTCATATGCTTCTCCTATAATGGCCTCTCTCTTAGGCATTCGCACCAAAATTTTTCGGTCTTCCACTTCATATTTCTTGAAATTTTCTGGTACTTCGAACAATGATTCTTCCTCTTCTTGTTTCACTGCTTTCCTTTTCTTTTTCTTTTGACCTCCTTCACTTCCTTTCTTTGAATTTATCGTTTTTATACTCACAAGGGGTTCTTCTTCTTTTTGGGTTAACACTCCTAGGTCTTCTAAGTAGTGTTCCTCTGAGTCGAAGTATGTATCCATCACAATGGATTCTAGGTCATCGTCATTCTCTTCTTCTTCTATGAACTCACTAGGATCACACTCTTCCAACAAGGGCTGACACATGAACACTGAAATATCATAACCCTCCTCATCACAATGGGGTGTCCATTGTTCCTCATTGACTGTAATGTCCATGGTAGCTAAGATTTCTGCCCAACCATGAGGCTCAAATTCCTCATCTGGAAATACCATTGGTGTATAGGCTGGGTCTTTTATTGGTCTATCTCCGGGGGGAGTTCCTTCTTCTCTCGCTTTTAGGCGCTTTTCCTCTTCCTCCGCGACCTTGCACATCCACAAGTGAGTATCTTCGTGCAGCCAGGATGGTTCAAGTGAACTTCCTGAATGCACGGAGATAGAATCTTCTTTCGCTTTGTGGATAGGATTCCACTGTAGGGGTGGTACATCTCTGAAGGTGTAATCCTTCATATTGACCTTGGTGGTGACCCCTAAGTGCTGTAAGTACAAGGAGTTGGTTCCCCAATCCTGTACTATTTGCAATTGTCATAGGAAAGGTCTTCCTAGGATCATCTCGTAAACATTATTCTTCTCAAAGTCACATATAGCAAATGTATATTCAAACTCTACACCACAAGTGGTTAGAGTTATCCCTTCAAGCAATCCGAGAGGTCTTTCAAAATGACCATCTGCCATCTGAAGTTTCATTCTCGTTGATCTTAAGGTGGGTTTGCCCCATCGCTTCCACAAGGAGGTGGTCGCAATAGCAACACCAGCACCCGAATCCACAATTGCTTTGGTTGTGTAACCTTGATAGGTGATCGGAAGATAAGTGTTACCTTCTTCACCTTTGCTCATGTCTCCTATCTTGTCGAGAGGTATCTCAGGAACTTTCTGCTTAGAGCCTACTTTTGGTATATTGGATTCAAGTTCTGGAACCTGATCCTTCACATGATTCCAGAGCTCCGGTTTTTCCTTGAGGAGCTCCTCTACAGTGAGATGACATTGAACCTTAGTGTTCTTCACAACATCAGTGTTTCTTGGAATCACTGAGTCTTCATTTCTTACCAATATTGTGGGGGCTCTGATCTGGAGAGATTCAGATTCCCATGGGCCTGTGAAATGAGGCAACTCTTGTAAAGAATTACATTCAAAATCTAATCTCTCATCCTCTTGTTGCTCTGTTTGATCTCCATAGATAGACGGAATGTCTTGGGGAAATTGATCACGAAGATCATCAATCTCAGGAATAGGAGGGGAATCACCCTTCTCCTTGGCCCATTTCTCTTCTTGTATTTCCCGCAAGAACTCTTGAGAGTACTGTTGTATTGAAGGAGGTATTCCAGCATCCGTGGAATTAGGAACATAAGCTCCCTTTGGTGGCGAGCTTCCTCTTTCAACAACTGGTTGAGCCTGTGGAGGTAAAGAAACTTGTGGTTTGTTTACCAACTGCTCTAATCTTTCTAGTAAGCCTTGGAAATGCAAATCCGGCTTGACAGAGTTTGTCTGATTGAACTTTTGACTAGTCTCAAGTATAGCTTGAGCTTGTTCTACCATTTTCACGCACATTTTCATCCGTTCAATCTCTAAATCTGTTCTAGGGTAACTCTTGTCTAGGTTTGCAGCTGTTGGCCCTTCTTGAAGTCGAGCCTGGTAGGCCTTGAACATCATGTCCAAGCCTTCAGGAGTGGGGTCAGCTAATACTGATCCTACTCGGGGTGGTGGGTGGGTTATGTGGGGTGTATTAGAGGGTGGAGAAATGGAGGGTGATGGGGATGGTAGTGGTGGAAGTGTGTGTGAGTGCGGTTGAGATGTGATCTCTGTGATTTTTGCCTTGGTTTCTCTCAGGCTTTCTTCAAGTTTGTTTATCTTTTTTGCCCATTGCCTCTTCATTCTTTCACGACTATCCTTCCAGGCTCTAGTCCTCTTTTTGGTTATGCTCTCTGTTTCACTCACCTCGGGGCTCTTTTCCTGAACAACACCTTGGTGTTGTTGAAGTGCCTGGGCTCTTGTGATCACCTGCACAGGTGCAGTGGAAGTCACACTCCCTGTGGAGTCTACAACTAACCCAACGACATTGATAGGAGTGATTTTAGGCATGTTATTAGGGTTCTTTGGGCAATCTCGTAGGAGATGCTCTTTCCCGCAGTCTTGACAGAAGCCCTGAATGGTTACTGGTTGAGGTTGTGTCGGGGCAGGTAGTGGACAATCACGTATAAGGTGATCTCCCTGACATCTGAAGCATGGTCCTCTAGGAATTGGGGGTCGTACCTGCCTAGGTTGAGGTCTAGAGTTGGGGTTTGTGTACATGACATTAGAATACTCAGGTTCCCCACTATTTTCACTTGGGTCCTCATAATAGTATGACTCGTTATGCTCGGGTGACTGCATGTAGTAAGCCTGTGGGCTATCAATATGTGTGGAGTCAAAACTGTGGTCACTTGGATCACTGTCTGATCGCAATGGGGTGACTGGGACTATGGCTCTGTTCGGATTTTCTTCAGTAGATGCATATTTCACTGGGATCACATTGGTTGGAGCAGGGGGTTGCTGCACTAGGACTGGTTGAGGTCTCTGCTGCCCTTGATAAGGTGGTTGATAAATTTGCTGTGGTCTGTTGTATTGTGGTGATGGGTACTGATTCTGGTATCTACCATGTTGTGGATATGGCTGAGGATAATTTTGCCTACCAGTTTGTTTGTTATATGGGCAGTCTTGTGCAGTGTGGTTGGTGTACCTGCGCTCTATGGAGCAGTACTGGCTACTAGGATTCGCCTGGGGTTGGGTCATAATGGGACATACACTTGCCATGTGTTCACCGCCACAATTGTAACACCGCTTAACTCGGGCAAATCTCGGAATTTATTTGCTAGAGACACCTAGTTTTTGGGCTACCTTTTCTGCAAGTTCCTCGATGGATGTGGATTGACCAGATGTCTGTTTACTAGAGCTATCAGAATCCTTATAGATTTTTGATAGTTCTAATTCCTCACCTAGATTGTCCTCAATGTCTATGCACATACGCACGCACTCTTCTATCGTTCTGGGATCCTTCAGGTACACATATGACCTGAGCTTAGTGCTCAACAATCCATCTAGGAACAAGGCCACTTGTTTGGCTGGTGTGGGTAACTCCGGCATCGGGCATCTCTCCAGGTATTGTCTAAATCTTCTTCCAGCTAGTCTGACCGTCTCTTGAGGTGTTTGTTTGAAGCTGTGAATTAGTGAGGAGGTGTTATGCCTGATTCCACTCTTAGAAAATTCAACAATAAATGCCTCTAAGAGCTGGTCTATGTTTCTGAAATGCCTCTCATTTAGTGGTTGAAACCACGTAAGGGCAGTGTTCCTAAGAGTTAGACCGAAAGCATTATATTGTGTGAATAGGTCCTCTACCTGTTCAGCTTTCAATACTTGTCGAAATTCTGCCACATGGTCATAAGGGTCTCCCGTGCCATCGAAATAATTCTTCATGGACTTCACCAGTTGAGTTGGTCGCAGGGTCCTAGTGTGTTCTCTCGGCCTTGGCAAAGGAAAATCATCAATATCCCTTTGATTCCAAGGGGTTCTATGTCTCTCAGGTTCCACTCTATTCCTTTATATTCCCGTCCTTTCTCTTCCCAGGGAGTTGGCAAAACTTACCTCAGGCTTGTCTCTACTTCTATCTCTTTGGGCTCCATGAGCTTGGGAGGTCCCAGCTCCTTGGTGACCAAAGGACACATTAGACCTTGGTTGGGGAAAAACAAATTCACCCTTCCATGTGTAAGCATGCCTGCCATGCTCAGTGACCACGAAGATTCTCTCTGATGCATTGTCTAGGTAGGTTACTTGGCCTGGGCTATCAGGGTCTTTAAACTCATAGATTGTGAGGGCACTCACTTCCTGGGGTTGAGCAGATTTGTATCTCCAAAAAGCCTCATCGGTTTCTCGGTTTAAAAGCAGGTCTATGCTTTTATTGTCCTGTGGAACCCACTCTGGAGTCATGATTCTAGTCAAGACAGATTTACCACGGGGAGTTCTTGGCTCTCTCTCTAAGTTCCCTTGCTCTATATCACCCATGTCGGTCTCCGCAATCACATTTCCAAACTCATCAGTTCTATCAGGAAGAGTGGTGACTACATATATAGTTCCCTCTTTATCTAGGTATGCTCCATTCTCAAACTTGACTACCGGGTGGTCTAATCCATGGGGTTGATCGGGGTTCTTAATCTAGACCACCGATCTTCTCAATCCGTCTTCGTAGATGCGAGCACCTAGACGATTAGTCCTGATGTATTCCAATTGAGTCTTGTAAGGTCCCTCTGGCTTTTCTAGATAAGCCAACCCTGAACTACCTACTGGTCTCTCCATGTGATAGGACAACTCAGAATCACTTGTTTCTGATCTGGGAGTGTATGGGTAATCACTCAACTGCTGGGCCCAAGACTTGGCAGTGTGATTGACACTAGCTTCAGAAGATCTGAGGCTTTGTCTGTCTCGGCCTAAGTGTCTGCCTGATCTAAGGTTCATATGCCTGATTTATTTACCCCCTGGAACCCAAGCACACTCTCGTTGCAGGTTGATTTTGCACCAATCACTTTGTTCTTTTTCAATTGAATATTATGTTTATGGTCTTGTCTGAAATTGCGTCGTCAGGAGTACTTAAGTGAATTACCGCACTTGATAAGTGATCGATTTCCGTTTACCTTTTGTCCCTTAGGGTTTTCGCACTTAAGACCTATTTACTTCTTGCACTTGGTTGATTAATACTCTTGGACTTGATTCGTGCCTGACGTGCCCTAATTAATTACCACACCTAAGTCATACTTAGCCTAGGCTAGGAATTGACAAAGGAGGGTTGAGAGATCTTCCAACCTCAATTAGCTGGTTGACCAGACTGCTACACAAGCCCAGGAAGCCTTCTCCCAAGCTTGGTACTCACCCTTGCTAGCTTGCTTTGGATTGCCTTGAGCGCACACAAAGTTCCTGCAAAAGCTCACCAGTTAGTATAGCTCTATTACCACAAGTAATTGAAAGACACACATCAATATTTTCAGTCCCCCTGGAGTAACTCACTGTATCCCCTGAATCTGAGAACCACTTAGTTCCACCTAAAGGTCAACTTAAAAATGCATGTTCTAAAACTCCGCGAGACCAACGAGACCAAAATCTCATCAATCGGAGTTCGTATGGTCAAGTTATGACCATTCAGGCACTAAAGGGTCAAAACAGGCACTCAGGGTTCAGGAGATCCCTCTCTGGTTTCTAGGCCTTTTGCCCACTTCCAAGGTTCTAAAGTTATACCAAGGTGCCTAAAATTAAGCTCAACTACCCTTCCAATCACTCAAAAAATTAACCCTAAATTTTCATGCGTTAAAGGCCGTGTATCGCGATAGGTCGGGTCGAGGTGTCGCGATAGCTCGTGAAGTGTCGTGATAGGTCGAAGTGTCGCGATAGCTCGTGAGGTGTCGCGATAGGTCGAAGTGTCGCGATAGGTCGGGTCGAAGTGTCGCGATAGGTGGGAGGTGTCGCGATAGGTCGAAGTGTCGCGATAGGTGGGAGGTGTCGCGATAGGTCGAAGTGTCGCGATAGGTCGGGGTGTCGCGATAGCTCGTGAGGTGTCGTGATAGGTCGGGGTGTCGCGATAGCTCGTGAGGTGTCGCGATAGGTCGGGGTGTCGTGATAGCTCGTGAAGTGTCGCGATAGGTCGGGGTGTCGCGATAGCTCGTGAAGTGTCGCGATAGGTCGGGGTGTCGCGATAGCTCGTGAAGTGTCGCGACAGGTCGGGGTGTCGCGATAGGTCGTGAGGTGTCGCGATAGCTCGGGATATGGTGAATTTTTCTGTTCTATCTAGTGTTCCTGGGAGCTCTAGGCCTGCGCAGTGTCGTGGTGCACTCAGAATCGTGATTGGGTGAAATTTTCGGAGTGTCGCGATAGGTCGGGGTCAACGCCTCGGGGACTGTGCAGACAATTTTTGTACCTGCTGAGCTTGCTGGAGATGATGATGGAGCTGCCACCTGCAAGAAACATGCAAAAAACACACAAAGACAAGCACGCACAATCGCTCTCTCTCAAACTCGCACACAACAAATGAGGGAATGATAGGGAAGAGGGAATATGTAGTGGAGAAGGAGGTGGAGGTGGAAATGGAGAATGAGGTGAAGATGAAGATGGAGATGGAAAAAAATCAGAAATTTACCTACTACTTACCATTCCAACGCGTCCTCTCTACGTCTTACCATCACACGCTCGTCCTCAAAGCTCGATCCCCGGCAACGGCGCCAAAATTTGGTGTAGCTCACTGATGGGTAGCACCTCCTTTAATGTCAATCCGGGAAGACGTGAGGATGGTATGAAGACCACGAGCAAGTGGAAGCACAAGTGTGTGAGTGAGAAGCACACAAGCATGCACACACATACACACACACACGCACACACGGCAAGAACAAAGAGAGTAAGACAATGGAATCACTTCTATTGCAAGAAAGTTCTCATACAAGCTCAAACTACAAGAAGCTTTTTCAAAAATGAGCTCTCTAGCTCTATTTATAGTTTTTGACTAGCTTTGGCCCTGTCCAGACCTAGTGTCCGGCCTAGTTAAAAATTAGGTTCCAGGGCTTATTTGAGGGCTCAAACGAGATCTAAAAATTATGAAAATTGGCAGGCAACTACTTCTAAGGCTCCCCAAGCTCGAGGACTCCTCGGCTTGTACAAAATGGAGCTACAAAAAGGTGAAATGATATTTACAAGGTTTTTTAGTGATGAGAATCACTTGAAAATGATGTAAGGGTTTGAAAAAAGTGAAGGGTTGCCTTAGTGCTAGATCTGCATGTGTGTTCGTACTTGCTTCTTCCCATATGCTGTCAACAAGCTCTCTATCAATAGATGATCAATAATATGAGAATGAATGAAGTGAGATACATAAGTGAATCCCTAAGTACAAAGTACCACCATATATGAGTATATCATGTCTATGTGGTTACATGGGGAAGAAACTTCTGGCCAACATTAGAGTAAAAAATGCCCATGTATAGGGAAAAAATTCACATCAAACTACTTGAGAGGCATATAAATATAACAAACCCCCTTTGGAGGGAATGATGTGAACACATATAGGGAGTGACAGATCAACCCCCACAAGGTAATCAACCTAAAGCTTTGTGAAAAGATTCAAATTTTTCCTAGGGAAGAACGTTGGTGAATATTTCTACCACATTATCTTGTGCATGCACAAATACCAAATCAATATCTCCAACATGAAGACGCTCTCTAACTTAATGATAATGAACCCCAATGTGCTTTGTGCATACATAAAACACTAGATTTATTACAACCACCAAATGTACTCTGACTATCAGTGAGAATATGCATATTTGCATCAATCTCCATGCATAGATCCACCAATAGGCATATCAACCATATAACCTCCACTGTCACTATGAATACTACCCTCTACTCAAATTCACAACTTGATGTGGCCACAATAGGTTTCTTTTTACTCAGCTAAGTTATGCATGATCCTCGAAGGAAAAAGCAATTACAACTAGTGGTCACCTATGTATCATAACAACCAATCCAATACCTATTTATAAAAGCATGCTAGCTGAACATCTCTATCATAAAAGATACCTAAATACAAAGTGTCTTTGAGATATCTGAACACACGCTTTACCACTCACCAATGCTTAGTGCCAAGGATATGCATAAATTGAATCAACTAGGAAAATACATATTGTATGTTTAGCCTTGTGTTACATGCATATTTCAAACATTCCACAACTTACAGATAAAGAGAAGTATCAAATTCATCACTTGCATCCTCAATCAAGAACCTAAATCATGTTTTCACTAGTCTTGCTATAGGCTTGCAATCCTCAAAACCAAAACATTCAAGTAGCTTCTCAATATACTTTGCTTGATGCACAACAATTCCCCCCCAACGACCACAAACTAGATGGCAAGTTGATGGTTCAAAAGTCCAAGATATGGGACATCAAAAGTATGTTGCAAATCAGCCATAATCACACCAAGTTTCTCATCACATAACCTTGTCAAAAGAATTTCATCATCATCATAAACAAAAAGCACTATAAGGTTAGCCCCATCTTTGTGTACATAAAGTGTGCGTTCAATTGGACTACATTTAGAACCCAAAGCAATCAATTCTTATGTATATAGTCATACCATGCATGTGGAGCTTGCTTAAATTCATACAAAGCCTTACACTAACGGAAAACCATATGCTCTTGAACTTTGATGGAAAATGTAGGGCTTTGCTTCCTATGAAGAGAAAGAGAGAGTGTGTGTACACATGCTGCAGTGTTCATGTGTGCAAGAAAAAGAGAAAAGTGTGTGCTGCACTCTTATGTGAAAGAGAGAGCCAATGGTTGCACTCTTATGTGAAAGAGAGAGCGAATGGCTGCACTCTTATGTGAAAGAGAAAGCCAATGTCTTCACTTTTATGCGAAAGAGAGAAAATATCTGCTCTCTTGTTCCTTGTAGTTGTATGTGTCTAGGCCTCTAGAATGTGTTTGTGGATGTAATGACATGAGGGATTCCACACCATGTGTGTGTGAATTATCTGGACTTATGTTGTTATATCATGTACCATGTGAGAAGAAGCTCCTCTGTCTCATTCTCATTGATTTTGACTCTCTAGATTCTTTGATGTATGGATACACTAGATTTTGTAGCACAACTGTTTAGTAATTTGGCTCAGCCATTGACCTGAATTTTGTTAACATTCTTCAAGTGCACATGCACTATATGTGTTGCATATGCATGTTTGGTTGTTGTGTGTCCATGGAGGCTGGAATGTGCATGTATGTGTGTGTGCATCTATGTGCATGTGTATGTGAATTTGGCTCAACTATTGACCTGAATTTTGTTACAATTCATCAAGTGCACATGCACTATATGTGCTGCATATGCATGTGCAGTTGCCATGTGTCCATGGAGGTTGGAATGTGCATGTATGTGGTGTGTGTATCTATGTGCATATGTATGTGTGTGTATTGGTGATAAGTATATGTTGTGCATGTGTCAAGGTTGATGTGTGTCCAAGAATGTGTGTGCAATGTGCATGTATGTGTGTGTGTGCATGTGTATGTGTATGTGTGTGTGTATTGGTGATATGTATATGTTGTGCATGTGTCAAGGCTGATGTGTGTCCAAGCATGTGTGTGCAATGTGCATGTATGTGTGTGTGTGCCTGTGTATATGTATGTGTGTGTAATATGCATGTATGTGTGGTGGCTTTGTGCATGTGCATGTGTGGCTGTATCATGTCCATGGTGGTTGAAATGTGCATGTGTATGTGTGTATCCTTGCATACTTTTAATATTGTGCAAGAGAGACAACAATATGTAGAAAAGTGGTGTTGAACAGGAATAAAGCATTCTCCATTACCATAAAGTGGACAAAGAGAGTGCTATATATTGCAAAACCTTTCTTCCATCTTTCATTAAAAGCAAGGGATGAATCTGAGCTCAATCAAACTTTGGAAAGAATCGATTTTGGTCCGGAATCCTCCAAGATTTGGGGCACTTAGTACAACACAACACTGATGCTAGAGAACTACTGGAAGAAATGCTTCACCCCAACTTCTCTAAAGTACATGTGCTATGTATGGTGCTCGCTCTATAAGAAGGGTTGTTGCTAGAATGCCTTCAACCTCATGTAGGGCAGCTGGCACAAAAATTCCCACCTGCTCTGGATTTCTCTTGATCTTCTCCCTCCCCATACCAAGAAAACTCCCTTGTGAGGAGCGGAAGATTCCAAATAAGTGTATGGTAAAATAAAAAGATTTTGGTTGGAAATAAATAGTTTGGTTGGACGTTTAGTAGTTAATGTTGGATTTCACGAGTGTGTTGACAGTTGCAGTGTGATACTAGATAAAGCAGAGGTGAAAGTGAGGCTACTCTCAGTCTTTACCTTGGTCATGAGCATGGAAACATATTGATCACTGGCATTTGTGGTGAAGTGTGATGGGGCTCCCCATAACAATATGTCATATTTATTAAGATGAGTTTTGTATTTAAGTTGCAATACATTGTCTTTAGGTTACAGTACTCTTGTTACTGTAGGGTAAGTCATGAGCTCTCTGAGCCTATCTCTACATTAAAATAGAGTACAATACAAACTAAAGGTTGGCCACTGGTGATGGCTTAGGGATGCATGTGACAGTTGACTATTGCATGCATTGCAAATTGCATCATTGTCATGTTAACACTTACATTCATTTTTAATCATGTTAACAGCCAGATTATAGTGGATATATTGAATACAATGCATTTTTATATTTTGTGGGCAATAGATTAGTTCAGTTTTAGATAATTGGTGTAGAATAATCCAAGAATTTTGAATTTTTCTTTATGTTTTCAGGTTGTTGGTAGAATCGAACTATTTCATGTACTTGTAAGTTTTAGTTTGTTGTTTCCATTTTATTCTTAATCAGACAGACAGAAAAGAAGGCAGGCAGACAGACACACGCATGCGGACACACACACACATGGGGAGAGACACACACACACGGATAACACATTCAACGAAGAAGTGAATGTGTAGTATCAGGCCAGAGGAAACACATGGAGGATGTTGAACCTTCTAATATTTTTCAAATCGATCGATACTAATTATAAAAAGGTAACTTTTTTATTTGATTTCTTTTTTAATATTATGGTGAAGTATAATTTATACTAATGTTTCTTATTGTTTTGACAACTTTTGAATATATCGAGGACTTCAATATTTGTCAATTTTTGTTTTTTTAATTTTTTTTAATATCTGAAATGATGAGATTCAAAGGTTCCTATTGTTCAATGCTCATGCCTATTTATGCATCTATGTATGTATGTTTGTATTCTTGTATTCCATCATGTATGTATGTGTGTATGTACATATGGATGCATATGTGATGCATGTAATATGTATGTGTGTATGTACATATGGATGCATGTGTGATGCATGTAATATGTATATGTTATGTATGTGTGTGCATGGATGATTCTTGCATGTGAGATGCTTACATGTGTACATGTTTGTATTCTTGTATTCGTGCATGCATATATGTATGTTTGAAATTTGAAAGTATGTGTGATGCTTGTATATGCATGTGAGGACAGGTTGTTAAACTCGACAGGTTTCCAAGAAGTTTGAAATTGTTTCCCACAAGAAGGCACTGAAAAGAACCCAGGTAAGGTAATTGTGTGTGTAGCATCTCATATCTGGTTGCTTCATCTTTTGGGTCATTGTTACATATGCTTCTTGATTGTTATAACGTTGCAGGGAAAAGATGGCCAAATTATTACATTGTGGATTTTTATAAGGTAATTTTTGAAGAAAAAGGTTCTCCCATAGGTTCTTTTTGAGCTTGGTTGTGTGAAATATATGTTTATGTGTACAAGTGTATGTATGTACATGTGTGCATGTGCATGTTTGCTGGTGCTGGGATGTATGTGTGTGTGAAATATATGTTTATGTGTACAAGTGTATGTATGTACATGTGTGCATGTGCATGTGTGCTGCTGCTGGGATGTATGTGTGTGTGAAATATATGTTTATGTGTACAAGTGTATGTATGTACATGTGTGCATGTGCATGTGTGCTGCTGTTGGGATGTATGTGTGTGTGAAATACAAGTGTATGTATGTACATGTGTGCATATGCATGTGTGCTGCTGTTGGAATGTATGTGTGTGTGAAATATATGTTTATGTGTACAAGTGTATGTATGTATATGTGTGCATGTGCATGTGTGCATGTGCATGTGTGCATGTGCATGTGTGCATGTGCATGTGTGCATGTGCATGTGTGCTGCTACTGGGATGTATGTGTGTGTGAAATATATGTCTATGTGTACAAGTGTATGTATGTACATGTGTGCATGTGCATGTGTGCTGCTATTGGAATGTATGTGTGTTGCTGTTGGAATGTATGTTGCAACCATCTATGTCTAGCTATTGCACTCTATCCAACTTTACCATCCAGTCCTTTGTGTGTAGGTAATTTTTGTCAAGTTGCTTCAGTAAATCCATCTAGGAGCTTGCATCCAGCACATAAGCTCCTTGTGCATTCAGTGTTGTGTTGCTTTATTACTCCCTATTCAAATCTTCATGGCAGTCTAGATTATGTACACTGGGCATTATAGGTGGTTCCAATTGCACAAATGTTACCAAATGTGGTAGTACTACTGGTATAACTATATATTTGTATTAGTAGATATATACAATATTTGTATATATATATTGCCATACACACACAGATGTGGTAGTGCTGGAGATTGCTATGAAGGTCTTTGATCGTAACTGTCTACTTATGTGGTGAATTTGGTTGTTTGTTACATGTTCTCCTGTTATAAAGATGTCATGAAGACATTTGAATGATTTTATGTGTGTTTGACTGGATTAGGGTGTACTACATGAGGTTTTTCCCCAGTCATTCTTGGTGGAACAAGTTGGATGGATGGCTATACAGCTATTTGCTTTAAAAATTTATAAGAGAGATCTATTTTCTCCCTCTAACACTAATATAACTTATGTCACTATACACAAGAGCTTGACATTATGCATGCTAATATTCACCAGTGCTCACCTATTTTCCTTGGAAGCTATGATGATGTTTAGTAGATAAAGCCTTTGTATGAAGCAATAGACTAGCTGTATTGTAAAAAGCATTCCTCAAATATATTAAATATCTGATGTCTGGGGTTCTCTTCAAGGAAAATCTTCAATATATTTTGTCCAAGTAAAATGATTTGTTTTTGTTCTTTCCCAGGACATGTTCCTTTCCAAGGCTTCTTTGTAGAACTTGATCAGATGGATTTATGTGACTTCTGGCCCATGGGCATAATATCTGCTAAAGATTGGTGCCTGCTTTAGATATGACATTGCTCTTTGGAACTTGTGGAGAAGCATCATCTTGTGGTACATCTAGAGACCCATTCTGCTATTGAAAAATATAATTTATGGCTACTTCATATCATTTCATTTTTGTTTGAGTTCAGAACCCTTCATGGTAATTGCAACAATACGAATCAATGTAGAAGAAAGAAGAGGTCTTCAGGAATGTGTAGCTCTCAACTGCAATAATCTATCTACATACAAACTACAATCGATGTCTAGATTGATATGTATGTGAGGTGTGCATATGTATATGCACATGTTATGTGGCTACTTTGATTGATGTATATTAGGTATATATGTGCACATGTATGTGTATGCATAGGGCATTGGCAATTACACTCTATATGTATGTGTTGGAATGTATGTGCAGGTTCTTGAAGGTGGTATGGCACTAGATGGTTGTGATGGAGGACACTTAGGGAAGAGCTCAAGGGTACCAAATGAAGGAGCTACAAGACAAAGAAGTTATTCTCCTTTGAAGGAGCATGCACATACACTTGTTTGCCAAGTTTTTGTTTATTTCTAATGTTAGAGCTAAGTATATTTGAATACTTAGCTTCTTCGATTGCTTGTATTATTTATCTTTGCTTCATTCTGAAGTGCAAAAATTTTAAATAGCATTCAATGTTTTACATCCTATAAACATGATTTGTTTCAATAATTTTTGACAGGTGATGGTTATACTTGTTTTTCAGAAACCTGATGCAGTAACTGTAAATTCTATTGTTCTTAGAATATGCTATTGATATTTTTTATTAATGAAGTATCTCCTTTGGATCCTTCAGAAATATTACGGCTTGTGGGACTTTCCCAAGATGCTTTTTTTGTCTGTGTGAGATCAGTAGCATTATCTCAATGCTACCAATTTCATTTGAATTCTGTAATTCTCTCTATTAGAGTATATATTCGAAACTCTATCAAGTCCATTGATTCTCTAGAATATGATCAATTGGCAGAATGAAGTTAGGATCTAGATGTCCCTCATGATCTCACTTCTCCACACAAAAAGGAATGAGCTACGGAATGTTCATGAAAGTGTATGTGAATGAATTTTGTGTATTGTGTATTATGTGTGTATGTATGTGTGTTGTGTGTGTATATGTGTGTGTAGATATGCACAATGAAGGTGAAGAAAAGTTTGATCAACAATGGAAGAAGAAGGTAGCAATAGTGAACATGATTACAAAGAAAACATAGCAGAGGAATTCATTTAGCATAGCAAATGGTATCAAATACTCAAACATTTCTATATTTTTAAGGGAGGCTATTATAAACTTCCAAAAAAATTTTATATTTCAAATATAAGTTATCAATAAAATTCACCAATTTTTTTATATTTCAAATGGAAATTATTTTCAATATTCGCCAAAATATTTATACTTCCAATTTGAGATACTTAGACAAATTCGCCCATATTTATATACTTTTGAGTGAGGAGGGTGGTCTTATTTTTTACCCTGGTGATCATATGAATGAAGGAGATTCTATGGATAGTTTTTTGACGAAGATCAAAGATTTCAAGGAGCAGTTGATTTCTGATGATGAAGACTTGCCAGATAGTTCATTTGTGCATATTGTTTTGAATGGTCTTCCAGATTTTCACTCTAGCACAATGATAAGTATCAACATGAGGAGATCTACCTCATAATTATCAATCCGAGGAGACGTGAGGGTGGTATGACAACCATGAGCTAGTGAGAGTACAAGTGTGTGAGTGACAAGCACACCAAGATGCACACACACACACATACACATGGTAAGATAAAGAAATGGAGCAATGGAATCTTTAATTAGTCAAAAACAAGTTTACAATGTGCTTAAGTTGCTTTGATTCCCAACAATCTCTCCTAAAAAATGAGCTCTCTAGCTCCTTTTATGGTTTTTGACTAGCTTTGGGTTTGTTCAGACCTAATGTCTAGCCTATTAAAAATTAGGTTCCTAAGCTCTTTTGGAGGTTCAAACGAGCTCTAAAATTTATGAAAATTGGTATTTACATAGTTCTTGCACTCTTCAAGCTTGATGAATCCTCATCTTGAAAAAAAATGCACTTGGAATTATCAAAAATAGGATTTACAATGTAGTGGAGTGATGAATATCACTATTGATAATGATTTGATGTGAAAAAAGGATTGCCTGGCCTACTCGCTAGATGTACATTGACTTCCTTGTTGATTGGGTCATGCTTGACCTTCCCTCTACCTTGGATCTCTTTGGCTTGACTATGGCATGCTTCCTTGTCTTGTCAAGCCTCTTAGACTCCCTTGGCTACTACCAACACCCCCCCCTCTCGCGTCTGTTGTCCTTGATAGAGCTTTGTTGTAAAGGGCATGAGATATAATATTGCAACACATCAGTCACTAGTTCATGCTATTTTAGTCAGAGGAATCATGCTGAATTGGGCATTAACCCATCCCAATCGATAGGACTTGGAATGTTCGAATGTGGCATGCATAACTGATAGGCATGGAGGGCTTGTTCTACTAACCAAAGATGAAGAAGATGTGTTAGTCTAGGAATGAAAATTTCATATTGATATTCTCATAATCCGATTGAAAATATTTCCGCAAAGGTGTGCTTGTAACAAGCAGGCATGTACTTGATTCTAGCATGCTAGGCATAAATAGTATTGACAAAAGGAGTTATGCTCAGATCATAAACCAAGTCAAGGCTCCCTTTGTTGAAGCCCACCACTGAGATGTATGGAGCCTTAATATTTTTGAACCTTTTGAACACCAGAGTTATAAGATCTTCATACACATCTTTGTGACAATGTCAGTTACATTCTTCAATCATGGTGTCCAATGGCGTATCATTGAGATCATGTATGTAAGAATTGGTGTCCCGTTGGGTGGAGTTAAATAGGGATAATTTATCCAATTGGAGCAACCTTTAGTAGTGTTTACTTTGACTACAAACTATGGCCTAACCATCAGCTTGGCACCGGGTAGTAGCATGGATTGTAATTTATGTATAAAGGTGCATTGGACCATGTGTGCATCATCTTTGGGTATGTCTCTAGTAATATTGCACGCCAATTTGGTTGAAAATTTTTTCCTTTGTGTGCTCTTTCTAGGAGGTCCTTTGGATCAAACACAGTTGCAAAAGTGTATTCCTCTCCAATTGAAGTGTTTTGATGGAAATGCACCATACTGGACTCTCCTTCTCGCGAGCTCCATGATGATACCCTCAAAGTAGAAAAATGAGTTCTATATGCTGCACACAGTACTCCGCACATAGGTTGTAGAAAGCACACAATACATAGAGAGCATGAACACAGATTTCTTAGGTCATACAAATTTGGTTGAACTTACAGTCTTTGGCTAACTAGGCCACTATATGTTTTATTAAAGAACATATAAAAAAGTGTTTGATGACCATTTGGCCTTTCACACGGACACTAATAGTAACAATCTCCCACAAAAGGCCAATATGGCCAAAGTGTCTATGGGTCTGCCAAGCATCGAGTGTAATTTCTCCTTGAATCATTGGTCAACGTCCTTTTGTGATGCTAGAGGTAGGACAAGGAAAGAGTGCAAGGACTATAAGAGCTTTGATTGACTAAGATGCAGCCACTCGTGCAATTAGACTTTCTTACTGTCACGAATTACAATTAAGTATCAATCCTATAGAAGCATATGTCATAGGATTGGGAGGTGTGGAAACCCCTTGCATGGGCAAGGCGGAGCTTCCCATCTACCTTCAAGATGTTCTAATGATAATTAAGGTGCTAGTGTGTCAAGACATGGATCTCACCAAACCTTGTCTTGGGTCAAGATTGCGTGATCCCCAAGCACAATCTGTATGCGAGCTAACCTCTTTGCCTTGCTCAAGAGTTCCAATTTCTTGAAAAAATACCAAATTTTAGCTCAAAATTTCACAAAATCAAAGCCCTAAATTTTTGGTGGAAAAATCATAATTGACATGGTTTGTTTGTTGTGATGGACACGTGATCCATCGGGGGCTCTCAATCGTGATGGATTTTTCCATCGAGATGGAAATATGTCTGTCCTATGATGGACAATTGTTTGTTGCGATTGATGATCTATCTGTAATGATGGATAAAATTTACAATGGACACTCTTTGTCATGTGGGCTATCTATCATGATTGTTACCTTTGCTCAAAAAAGTCTATATGTCATGTTAATTCTGTCTATCATGATGGACAATCCATCCATCGCGATGGACACCTTGTCCGTTGGGGTTTGTCGATCGTCAACCGCTAATGGACACTTGTCTGTTGCGATGGACAAAGGTGTCTATATAGAAAATATGGATATTTTCTAAACATTTTTACATATATGTGATGTGCATGGTCATATGGTGCACTTCCTTTTACCAAATGGTGAGTAAAACTCAACTTTTAGCATAACTAAAAAAATAGCTCAATTCAAACATTTTGACAATTTGGATATGTTTTAGGAAATGTAAAGCTATTGATGGATTTTGGCAATGTAAAGTAAGTGTTTGGGATCTCTGGAGAAGGTTGAACACTTCAAAAACGGATAAACATGGACTCAAAACTTGTATTGGCTAGATCACTGCCATTTATCACAACTTTTTAAGAATGGCTCACTATAATTTGTGTGTACATGAGATTGGAGAGAATTGGCAAGTTATCAATGGACAACCTTCATGCTAATTGAATGCATATTTTTATTAGATACAGTCAATTTTCTGCATCAAGGTATTTTAGTCACTGGCCATGGCTGAAAGCAGTGATGTATTCCGTATGTTGGCTGTTGAGGATAAGTTGGATGGTACCAACTACCCATTATGAGCTTATATGATGCGACATGTATTGGTTGCAAAAGGATTGTGGAACATTGTGCAGGGTGTTGAAAGATGTCCTATTCCACTTGTAATGACAGGTACTGCGAATACAGGTGCTGGAGCTGATGAAGATGGTGTCAAAGATGATATTGTGCAGATTCATGTTCGTGCTTCTGTTTCTGCTGCACCTACTTCAGAGCAGATTCGTTGGGATGGCAGAGATACACTTACCACATTGTACCAAGCTAGGAATGAGGCTCGTGTTGCTTACCTCCGAAAACAGTTGGAGAGTGAGCACATGAATGAAGGTGATTCTATGGACAATTTCCTAACAAAGATCAAAGACTTGAAGGAACAGTTGATTTCTGCTGATGAGGTTATACCAGATAGCTCACTTGTGCAGACCGTTCTGAATGGTCTTCCTGATTCATATCAGAGTTTTGCTTCTACTCTTCGGTTGATGATGAAAGGCAATCCAAATGCCTTATCATTTGAGGAGTTAGTCTCTATTCTATTGCAGGAAGATCAGTCTAGGCAGAATAGGTCCATTATGCATGTTGCAGATCAAGCTTTCTTGGCTAGTCAGAAGGGCAAAGGAAAATGGAGCTTTTCTACTAGTAAGCAGAAATCTGCAAATGCTGCACATTCGAAGAACCAGGATAAAGATGAGAAGAAATCAGAAAAGCAAAAATTGTCTTGTGTAGCTCAATGATGAGTAGCACCTCCTTTAATGTCAATCCGAGAAGACGTGAGGATGGTATGAAGACCTCGAGCAAGTGGCGGCACAAGTGCATGAGTGAGAAGCACACTAGCATGCACACACATACACACACGCGCACACACGGCAAGACAAAGAGTGAGAATCAATGGAGTTCTTCAATTACTTTCAAAAGCTCTTACAAGTTCGTTTAAATTACAATCTAACCTCAAAAATGAGCTCTCTAGCTCTTTTTATAGTTTTTTGACTAGTTTTGGCCCTGTCCAGACCTAGTGTCCGGCCTAGTTAAAAATTAGGTTCCAGGGCTTATTTGAGGGCTCAAACGAAGTCTAAAAATTATGAAATTTGGTACGATGGTACTTCTAATACTCCTCAAGCTTGAGGACTCCTCGGCTTGCACAAAATGGAGTCTAATCTACCAAAAACGGGATTTACAATGTTTGTGTAGTGATTAAAATCACTTGAGTTATTCATAATCCATGGAAAAAATGATCTGGCCTTGTTGCCGTATTGTGCATGATTCCTCTGTTGCTTTGTGTGCCAACACTCCCCCCTTCCTAGCGTCTGTCGCCCCTGACAGACCTTTGTTCTCTCGGGTGGTCGATGTAATATTGGATGACATTGGTGGCCAGTTCATGTTCTCCTATCCTTAAGCCTCTTGCTAGATCAGCTTCCAATGCATCCCAATTTATTGCACAAGGGGTCTCTGGTTGCGGGGTGGTGTAGTACTCTGAATACATTGCTTGTTCACAAGCAAACAGGTGGTGTAGTACTCCCAGAAACCTGATCTGAACATTTCTTCGAAGGTCTGTTTGTAGCAGGCGGGGAGGTATTTGATGCGTGCATGCCAAGCGTAAGCCACACGAATACTGGGGGTGGTGCTCATGTCATACACCAAGTCGTAATTTCCATTGCTAAACCTCGGGAGACGTACCTGTGGTGCGGCTGCATTTCTAAAGGTCTTCAGGACTACTTGCATCATATCTAAGATTTTAAGCATCATTTGCGCTGCTACATCTTGCATGGGCTTCAAGCGCGGCATCCAGTGGCGAATGGTCCCCATCATATATGCTACCGATGGTGGTCCTTGTGGTGGCGCAATGTACGGGTAGTCAAGCCATTCCTTGCATTGCGCGTTGTTTTGTACCTTGATATTGAATGCCTTCCACGACCTGCGGCGGGGGACTGGACCGTAGCATGGATTGTACAGGAGGTGCAAAGGCGCGTTGTTCCATGTGCGTAGCATTTTTGGATATGTCTCTAGAAGTTTCTGCCGCCACGTTGGTTGACGAATCTTGCCTTTTTGCACCTCTGGAGGAAGGTCTTCGGGTTGAAATTGGGTCGCAAAGGTAGGAATCTGACCCGTGACTCTTTGTATTTCTGCATTATAATCAGCCAAGATAAAATAATACGGCCTGTATTGGAGTTCAGATGAGAGAATCAGGCGTCTCGATGACAGGTTCTTAAAGTAAGCTGATTGTAACACAGTCTCCTCTATGACCCTCATGGCCTGATTTTGCACTACGGTGCGCTCTTCGTGCGAACTCCCGATTTCCTCCACTTGACGTAACCATGGGGGCCGTGGTGCCTCGAATGTGTCCTGCGCTTCTTCGGTTTGTTGGCCTCCTGGGAATGGCTGCGGATCGTATTCTTCGTCAAACGTTTGTTCCACAGGAATTTGCACAACTTCTTCGTCCGTGGGAGCCTCTGGAGGGGAAGATGGTCTCTCATATTGTAGTAAGCGTGTTTGCAATTCAGTGACCTGTTTCTAGAGATCTTTTATGGCCTCTGCGTCTGTGAGAAGTGAAGCCGCAGAGGGGGTGGTTGGAGGGGCTGCTGTTGGTCCTTGTTGGTGTTCCTGCTTCAATTGTCCCAGTTCCTCCGATAGTTTATCATGTGCTTCAAGCAGCATGGCATAATCTTCCAATATAATCTTGATATTATCGGGGGTCACTGCTTGAAACTTGGATGGGCTGATGGGTGCCCCCGGTGTGCTCTCAATAGCTGCCTCCAGGTTCTCTTGATTTTGTATTTGCAGGCGTCTATTCTCTTCCTGAGCAGCCGCAAGATGGCGTTTGAGTAGTGCCATATTTCGCTGAAGTTTTGAGTTGCGTTCCAGCTGTGTCCGTAGGTGACCTTCTACCACCTGCACCGCTTCCTGATCTACGTTTTGTAACTGTACCTCCAATATGTTATGGGCTTCTTGGAGGGTTTGGAACTGTGTGTGGAGGCGAGCGTTCTCCTCTTCTAGTGCCGCAAGGCGGTGCTGTAGTGTCTCTGAGTGCTTGTGCAGGCGTTCGTTTTGTTGCTGGAGCTGAATGTAATCTGTTCTTAAATTTGATATACAAGCCAACATGGTGTCCAATGCATTTCCTATAGATGAGTGGGTGGTGTTTACCGTGGGAGATGCATGGGAAGGGAATTGGGGAAGGGAGACAGTGAATGATGTGTCTACTGAAGTTGTGTGTGTGGGTGAAATTGGTGGAGGGGGAATGGGAGGAGGTGAAACCGTGGGTGGAGGTGCCGTGGGTGGTGAAATGTCCATACCTTCAGGAGTGGGTGTGAGTGTGGGGTCTGCCATATACATTGGGATGATAGGTGGGGTGTGTGTGGAAGTGGTGAATAGATGTGAAGTGGGGTGGGGAGCTGAAAAGACAGGAAATGGTTGAGAGCCTGGTTGAAAAGCCCTAGCAAAGAGGTCATGGAGGGATTGTAGAAATGGAGAGAGAGATGTCGGGGGTTGGGGTTGTAAATTTGAGAAGGGCTGAAAAGGTTGCGTGGTAGCAGGGAAGCCCATGAATGTGGATCTAGGGTCAGGATGACCCATGGCTGAGGGCATTGGGGATGGTTGCCCTAGGGCAGGCTCTAGGAGGGGTTTGGTGGATTGTGTAGTGATGGGGTTTGCTTCAAAGATCGGGTTATCAGTGGTAGAGAATAGGGTGGCACTAGAGATGGGAGTACGGAAGATGAAGGTGGGGTCAGTGGGTTGAGTAGTCGATGTGGTTTCCACTGTTTCTCTTCTAGGAGGTGATGGTGGGGGAGTGGGTAGTAGTGGTTCGGTGGACTCCTCATGGGTGGCAGGGTGATGTTGGCTAGCTGTTTGGGAGGTTGTCCTGATAGTTTCAGATGTAGCAGTTGGCTCTTCTGCAACTGTAATGGGAATTTGGATATTCTTACCTGAGCGAGGTCGTGTCTGGAACCTTCGTGGGTCATATTGAACTGGAGACCTCTGAATGGCAGTGCGCACTGCTTCTACTACTCCATATGTTTCTGCCATCAATAAGAGACCTTCCCTGTACTCTGAGTCAACTCCCGCTTCTTCCAATAACTGAGTCATAAGTACTCTGCTGCTTTGTTCAGTGAGTAGTTGTTGCGATCGCACTCTTTCCATAATCTGATACAGCCTTCGGAGTTCTGTTGTATAGGCTGGGGCTTCAGTGGTCTCTTCTTCATACGCTTCTTCTTCTTCCGGGTGTCCGTGTTGTTGACTTTGCTGAGCGTCACTCCAATGTACATGTCGACCGTCTGTAGACTTTCGTCTTCTTCGTGAGGATGTGCCCTGCTCCTCTGCCTCTGAATAAAACTCCACATCAGAGAATTGTGTGCTTTGTAGGAATGCTTCGAAATCCTGGGGGTCCAGTCCTTCAGCATCTCCAGTGGCAGCAAATTCGAATTCAGTTGGAACAGGAGGAGCCGATGGGGTAGCTTGTGTCGTAGTGTCAGATTCCGATCTGGGTATCCTGATGGTGAAAGGAGGTACAGTGGCCTCCCTTAGTGGTGATGCCTCAGGAGTAGTTAGGACTTCCCTTGTCTGGACACAAGGGATCGCACCCCTCATGCGCTTGGATTGATGTGCGGACATCTTGAGCCTTTTAAACATTTGTAATTGTGCCCAAGTTAAGGCACGTTCAATGGGGACATCATATGCTAGGCATCGGTAAATAATGCGTGTGATTGCACAGCATCCGTTCACCACTAATTTCCTAGAAGCCCGTTTGTTTGCTTCATACAACTGATCTATAATCCATACTGGTAGCTTGATGGGTAACGCACCTGCTTCCGCTAAGTAGAGAGCGAACCAGATCCTCTTGTGTGGTTGTGTGAATCGGTCTTGGCCGGGAAAGGCGAAATGTTGCATGCACATGCGGAGAGGGATGGACACATTTGGGGTGAGTGCTGCCATGTCTTTAAGCTTCAATAGTTTCCTATCCTTCATGTTAGTGGGAACAAGAGCATCCTTTTCAGAGGGTACATGCGTGCCGTGCATATTCAAAGCGTCGCTTACCAATTCCACGGTAAGTTCAAACCTCTTCAATTCGTTGTTGCCCAGCAAGGAGGGAAGCACAAATGATCTGGGTTTGTCCTTTTCTTCATTAGCTTGTAATGTGGAGAACAGATAGTAACATCGGAGGAGATCTGGTTTAGGTAGTGGGGCTTCGAAGTATTCTGCCAGCCCTGCTCGTTGCCATATGGTCTGGAGATCCTCGGTGTTCTGCAAGGTCTCAAACTCCTTGGAGAAAAATTGGAATCGAACCCAGGATCTGTCATATTCGCACTTAGACTCCCAGATATACTTGGCCTCACCTAATGGACCTGGCATGCCATTAAACCAATGAGAATTGGCATGGACTCTTTCTGTGATCCCTGTAGGTGGATCTGGCACCGGGATTTGCTGAAGGTGCTGCATCTCCACTGGTTGTTCAGTTGGTGGCACATCCACAGGTAGACTATCCACATCAATTCCTGCAGTAAGTATCCCTACTTGTGAGCCCGAACCTGTCGCTTCTGCCATTTTACTTCTTGCCTTCTGATTCTGTGAGAATATAGAATCATGTGTTAACATCGTAATGGACAAAATAAATCCGTTGTTGTCCCCGTTACAACATTAACATGAGGTAGATGGTGAGTTAGTGGTTAGTAAGTGCACGAAGACAGTGTGTGTAGTTAATGTTTGTGTATTCCTAGGAGACTAATGCCGTTAGTAAGTGGGGGTGAATTTACAAATTGGGGTCGGGGGGTTTATTACAGGTCTTAGGCTGCCAAATGCAGTGGATGGACTTTGCTTTCGGTTTCGTAGAGACTCTAGAGAGCTGTCTCGGTGTCGCGGTTTGGGAATGGGGCCTTTTAGGGACCCATTTATAAGTGATTACATGCGTGCTCTTGGTTCTTGGTGTGTTCCTAAGTGTTGAGAACGAGTGAATACTGGTTGTACTCGTAGTTGGGTTATGCTGCATAGGTTGTGGCCTTGGCGTAGCTACTTGTGCCCTCAAGCAAGCCTTAGGCACCCAAATTTGTCTTGATTGTGGGCTTGCCTTCATCGACTTCTTGGGCACCCAAATAGATTTTACTTTAGCAGAAGAATTTCTGAAAGACTTCTTATTAGCGTCGTGTTGTTGGTTACTAATAAGAGGCTTTGCCCGTGTAGTTGACGGTGGTGCAACCGGTTGTTCGCCTTTCCGCACCCACACCTTGTTCATTTTCTGGGACATTCTGCTGCGCAGGTACTTTTGATCTCGGACATAGGTAGTACTCTGCTTCTTCTGCCTGTGATCCATCTTTGGTTGCTTCCTCCTTCTGGCCTTTGGAAAAGAAGGGAGTTCCGTTGCATCCCTGACTCCTTTTTTGCAAATATCATTCCTCTGCAACACAGGGTTTTGAACAAGAACAGCATGGTCATCTGCATGTGTACCCCTGGAAGGACCAGGAGTCTGTGCCTTTCCTAGTTCCTTGAGTGCTCCATTGTCTAATTCTACTGTGACTCGACTATGATTGACCCAAACCTGGAGAAGTCCACTTCTTAGGTTTAGATTGACTGCTTGGTCATAGATCCAATCTTGACCCAAGACGAGTGGTTCAGTGAGATCCTCATCTTGGCACACTAGTACTTTAACGGTCATTGCCTCATCGTGAATGTAGAGGGGAAGTTCCACCTCGCCCATGCAAGGGGTTTCCACGCCTCCCAATCCTATGAGATATGCTTCCACAGGATTGACAAGTAACTGCAACTCTCGACAGTAAGACAACTTAACAGCACTAGTGGCTGCACCTGAGTCAATCAAGGCTCTTACGGTCCTTGCACTCTTTCCTTGTCCTATATCTATGGTTATGAAAGGACGTCGATCAATTATCCTATGCGGGTTTGTTCCTGCGACTTCACACATGGCCATAGGATATCCTTGATCTGCATAGTCATTTGTCCTAGGCTGCTCTCTACCTTGCCTTCGTAATTTCATCCTTCTGATGCGTTCTAAAGCTTCTGCTTGAGCTTCTTCTCTAATTCTCTTTTCTTCCTCTTTGTGTTTCTTAGCAGTGTTGAGTCGGCTCAGCATTTCCTCCGTGAGGGGTTCCTGATACAACTTGACTCTGCATCCGCTAATATAGTTAGGGAGAACATCACCCTCTAACGTGGCTAATTGTACTGCTCCACTCGTGGAGATCCTATTGATAATCATAGGTCCGTAGCCTCTCTTTTCTAGCTTCCTCGCGTGTTGTTTCAGTGTATAGACTAAGACTAGATCTCCTGCTTTCAATCCCTTATCCTTCACATGGGCATCGAAATATGCCTTCTGTCTCTTCTTGGCTGCATATATTCCTGCAGCGGCTCTCAGTCTTGTTTCCCCTAATCGTTCAAGGTCAAAGATCCTAGAGGAGAGCTCATGACCTGTCCATTCGTGCTCTTGTGCTACTTTCAACGTAGGAATCAAGAAATCCAAGGGTAGCACAGCGTTTTGGCCGAATACCATCTGAAAGGGGGTGGCTTGGAGTACCGTTTTGTAGGCAACTTGGTATGCCCAAACAGCATGGTGTAGCTGTTTGTCCCAGTCAGAGCGTTTCGTGTTCACTAATTTCGTCAGTACATTGCATAAAATCTTATTAGTGCTCTCAGCTTGTCCATTAGCTTGAGGATGATAGGGGGCAGACTTCTTGTGTATTACCAAGAATTCTTGGAGTAGATTTTCAATCACTTCGTTCAAGAAATGAGTGCCTCTATCACTTACAAGCTCTATAGGTAGCCCATATCTTGTGAACACATTCTCAAACAAGAACTTAGCAGTTGTTTGAGCGTCGTTCTTTGTCGTAGCCTTTACCTCTACCCACTTGGTGAGATAATCTGTCGCAACAATGATGTATTCCGCATGAGAACCCTTAGCTGGGGGATTAATAGGGCCTACGAAGTCTATTCCCCACTTAGAGAATGCACGTCCACCCATCATAGGTTTCAGTGGCATCTCATCTTTGCGTATAGGATACTGAGTTCTCTGACAGACATCACACCGTTTCACATAGGTATGTGCATCCATGTGAAGGGTAGGCCACCAGAAGCCCGCAAATAGTATTGCCTTGATCACCCGATCTGGTCCAAAGTGCCCTCCTGCTACACCTTTGTGAGCAGTTTCCAAGATTTTAAGATATTCACTTTCATGGACACACAGTCTCAGGTAACCATCTTTACCGCGTTTGTATAGATTATCACCAATGAGTGAATAATCCAGGGCTTCATGTTCTAAACTCCTTTTCCTAGCCAGAGTCATGTCTGGAGGGAATGTGTTTGTCCTCAAGAATGATACTAGAGGTTCACTCCAATCTGGCACAATGGATACTTGATAAAGAGTGGCATGTTCCACTGGTGGTTTAGTGCAACAGATTGGGCATTCCTTGCACAACTTTTGGACATCCGCTTCCATAGTTGGCCAATGCACTCCGAATCTCTTTAGAGTCTGTAAAGTTCGTTGCTTTGAATGGTGTTGCTCTAACGCACCTACATGTGCTAATTGCAACCATTTAGCGTACTCATCCTCTTCTACGCAACATGCCAAGATCCCTTGATCTGTGTGCTTGTACATGCTTCCTGCCATGATGTGGTACTTTTGGGCCTTTACAACCTCTCTATTCCGTGTGTTTACCATTGGATGGTTAGGCCCGTATGTCAATACTGGTACCAATGGCTTAGCCCACTGCGGTACAACTTCCAAATTAAACAAGTAAGCATCAGGAAGGTCATCTGACACTCCTTGTGGGGCTTCCCCCGATGTGAGCCTAGAGAGATGATCAGCTCTCAAATGAGTCCTACCTTTCCTTACCACCACTTCAAAGTCATACTCCATGAGCAAGAGAAACCATCTTACTAATCTTCCTGTATTGCAAGGTTTATTTACGAGGTACAGCAATGCCTGATGATCAGTAAAAAATTTAAACTTATTTGCAAGCAAATAGTGTCTGAATTTCTTAACTGCATATACCATGCCTAAGCCTTCTCTCTCTGTAGTGGTGTAATTTCGTTCAGCCGCATTCAACTGTCTACTGGCATAGGCAATTGGAAGATCCATATTACCTTCACCAGTAGGTTGTGCAAGAACACATCCAATAGCATAATTGGATGCATCCACGTGAACATGGAATGGCTTATTCCAATCTGGCGTGGTCAAGATTGGTGCTGAACATAATCTTCGTTTAAGCTCCTGGAAGGAATTCTCACATTCATCCGTCCACTCAAAGTTAGTCAGAAGCCCGTACATGGGTTTTGCTATGACACCATACATGTGTATAAATCGTCGATAATAACCACAATGCCCCATGAAAGCTTGTACTTCCTTGACATTCTTTGGCCTAGGGAGCTCTGCTATGGCTCTCACTTTTTCTTCGTCGTTAGATATGCCATTCTTTGACACTATGTGTCCTAGAATCTTGCCTTGCCTGACCATAAAAACGCACTTTTCTGGGTTCATGCAGACTTGATATTCTCTACATTTGTCAAAGATTTGTCTGAGTTCAGGGATATGGGTTTGTCTAATGTTGGAATGAGCACAAAGATCATCAACATAAACCTCTAAGTTTTTCCTCAGGAACTCTTTAAATACATGGCACATCAGCCTTTGGAATGTAGCTGGTGCATTGGTAAGCCCAAATGGCATTACTCTAAAGGCAAAAATGCCCCATTCTGTGGCAAAGGCTGTCTTATGCTGATCCTCTGGAGCGATGGCTACTTGATTGTAGCCCGAAAATCCATCCAAGAAGCTGTACACTTCCTTGCCTGCCACTCTTTCTAAGAGATGTTCTGTGATGGGAAGCGGATAGTTATCTCGAATCGTGGCTGCATTAACCTTTTTCAAGTTAATGCACACACGCAACTTGCCATTCTTCTTGGGCACCACAACGATGGGGGATACCCACTCAGTGTGCTCAATTTCATAAATAAATCCAGCTTCAACCAATCTATCTATCTCTTCTTTGATCTTAGCAGCGTAATTATCGTTATAAGTATAGGGCTTTTGCTTAGAGGGTTTGGCATCTGACGTCATGGGGATGGTGTGTGAGCATATGTCCGGGTCAACACCTTTCAAATCCTTGTAACTCCAAGCGAATACATCTCTGTATTCTCTTAGCAAGGCAATCAATTCGTGCTCTTCTTCTTCTGTCAGGTCATGGCCTATATACGTGCATCTCTCCTCTCCTTCTTCTAGGGCCACTACTATTTTCTTGGTGGTTTCTTTGTTATCATAGGCCTCTCCTGATTGTGCCTCTCGTTTAGGCATTCTTATCATGACTCTCCTGTCATCTATCTCATACTTCTTAAAATTTTCTGGGACCTCAAACAAAGATTCTTCCTCTTCTGGTAAGGCTTCTCTCTTCTTTCGTTTCTTTCCTTCTTCCTTCGGGGTCACATGTGTTGCTAATCTTACATTAGTTGCAACCTCTCCATGCCTCTGGGGTTGAAATTCTACTTCATGGAAGTATTCTTCATCTGATGCAAATGGTGGGTCCATAATGATTGACTCTAGATCGGAGTCACTTGCATCCTCAAATGCGTCAGGGCTAGGTTCGCATTCTTCTAGAACTGCCTCTCCCATGATTGGCTCTATGGAGAAGACTGAAATGTCATAGCCATCCTCATCACAGTGAGGAGTCCATTGTTCTTCATTGATGGCTACGTCCATTGTTGCTAAAATTTTTGCCCAACCGTGAGGCTCAAATTCTTCGTCTGGAAAAACTACAGGTGCATAGGCTGGGTCTTGGATTGATCTATGAGTCTCTTTTGCACCTACCTCTCTGGCTTTCTCTCTCTTCTCTTCTTCTACTGCTACTTTACACATCCATAAGTGGGTGTCTTCATGCATCCATGAGGATCCAGACCCTATGGAATGCACCGATTCTGTATCATCTTTAGCTCTATGGATGGGATTCCATTGGATAGGAGGGACATCTCTATGAGAATAATCCTTGAGATTGACTTTGGTCGTAACACCCAAGTGTTGCAAATACAAGGAGTTGGTTCCCCAATCCTGTACCACTTGCAATTGTCGCATAAATGGTCTTCCCAAAATCATCTCATAGGCATGATTTTTGCTGAAGTCACATATAGCAAAGCTATGCTCAAACTCAACACCACAAGTGGAGAGAGTTATGCCTTCTAGCAATCCCAAGGGCCTCTCTATATGACCATCGGCCATTTGCAATTTCATTCTCGTTGGCCTGAGTGCCGGCTTGCCCCAACGCTTAAGGAGGTGGTGGCAATTGCAACTCCTGCACCTGAGTCCAAAATCGCCTTGGTGGTGTACTCCTGGTAGGTAATGGGAAGATAGGTGTTCCCTTCTTCGCCTTCACACATATCTCCTATTTTATCCAAGGGAATTTCTGGCACTGTCCTATGGGATCCTACCCGGGAATGAGGTTTTGCAACTTCAGTTACTCGACTGGCTGCATATTTCCGCGCGTTTGGTCTATCCTCAGGCAGTTCTTCCAAAGTGAGATTGTGTTGCACCTTGGTGTTCGTTACTACCTCCGTGTTCCTTGGTATGACTGAGTCGTCGTTCCTTACCATGACTGTGGGTGCTCTCATACATGTGGACTTTGCTTCCCATGGGCCTGTGAAGTGGGGTAGCTCTTGTATGGAATTAGACTCAAAGTCCAATCTCTCGTGAGACTGAGCACTCTCATGTTCCCCGTAAATAGATGGGATGTCTTGTGGGAATTGGTCGTGTGCATCGTCCACAAGTTCAAAAGGAGGGGCGACCTCGCTTTCGTTATCCCATTTGTCTTCTTGAATCTCTCGTAGGAAGTCTGGTGCAAACCGATTCATAGAAGAAGAAGTGTCTGGCTCCGTAGAATTGGGCACATAAGCAACCTGGGAAGGAGGGCTTGTTCTATCGTTGGCTCTCTCCTTGCTCTCGTAAATGGCTGGAGCACAAGCTTCTTGGGGAGGATTACTTATTCTATTACTCTTCCGAGCAGGCTCATACGCTCCCTGAGAAGGAATGTAGGCAACCTGTGGAGGCACGTGAGCTTTCGAGGGAGGCTCATCTACCTTTTGGGGGGGAAGATAAGCTTCTTGAGGAGGCACATGGGCTTCCTGAAGAGGCTGGCTTATCCGTTCTCTTGCCCTTTCCTTTCTTTGAGGGGTAGGTTCCTTTTCTGAATGTGCAATTAGCCTCTCTATTCTTTCTAAGGAGGGGAAGTTGTCTGGTTTAGTGGAATTGGCCACATACACTTCCGATGGGGAATGATTCATGTTTTTGCTTGCTTTATCTTTTTCTTGATTTTTTTCTTCTTTGACAGATCTTGCAATTATTTCCTCTAACTTCTCTAGGAATCCATCCAAGTGTAATTGTGTTTTGGCTGAGCCCGAGTAATTAAAAAGGCGACTGGCTTCAAACATAGTCTGAGCCAATGCGACCATTTTCGCGCACAGTTTGGTTCTTTCTATCTCTAGGTCAGCTCTAGGATAGCACTTGTCATGATCCGTGACGTTTGGCCCTTCTTGGATTCTGGCCTGATATGCTTTAAGCATCATGTCTATGTCTTCAGGAGTGGGATCAGCTAATACTGATCCTGTTTGGGGTGGTGGGTGGGTTACGTGGGGTGTCTTAGAGGGTGGAGGGATGGAAGGTGATGGGGAAGGTAGCGGTGGGGATGTGTGAGAGTGTGATTGAGATGTGATCTCTATGATTTTAGCCTTGGTTTCTCGTAGACTTTCCTCAAGTTCACTCATCTTCTTTGCCCATTGCCTTTTCATGCGTTCGCGGCTATCTCTCCAAGCTCTAGTCCTTTTCTTGGTTATGCTCTCTGTTTCACTAGCCTCTGGGCCCTTTTCCTGGTCTACACCCTGGTTTTGCTGCAGTGCTTGGGCTCTAGTGACTACCTGTACTGGTGCAGTGGAAGTGACACTTCCTGAGGAATCTACCACCAACCCAATTACATTAATGGGAGTGATTTTTGGCATATTATTAGGATTTTTAGGGCAATCTCGTAAGAGATGCTCTTTCCCACAGTCTTGGCAAAAGCCTTGGATCGTCACTGACTGGGGTTGTGTAGGTGGAGGCAAGGGACAATCCCGAATGAGGTGATCTCCTTGGCACCTGTAGCACGGTCCTCTTGGGAATGGAGGTCTTACTTGCCTAGGTTGAGGCCTAGGGTTGGGGTTTGCATACATGACATTTGTGTAATCCGACTCCCAGCTTATTTCATTTGGCTCTTCACTATAGTAGGACTCACCATGCTCAGGAGACTGCATGTAGTAGGCCTGGGGGCTACCAACATGTGTAGAATCAAAGCTATGGTCACTCGGGTCACTTTCAGAAAGCAAGGATGTTACAGGGACTATAGCTCTATTCAGGTTCTCTTCTGCAGCAGTATACTTTACCGGAATCACATTAGCTGGGGCTGGGGGTTGTTGTGCTAGCACAGGCTGAGGCCTTTGTTGGTTTTGATATTGAGGTTGGAAATTTTGTTGTGGCCTGCCATATGGTTGTGGAGGGTACTAGTTCTGGTATCTGCCTTGTTGGTAGGGCTGGGGGTAGGGTTGCCTAACCACCTGCTTGTTGTATGGGCAATCTTGTGTGGTGTGATTGGTGTATCTCCGTTCTATGGTGCAATATTGGCTACTAGGATTTACTTGGGGCTGAGCCATAATGGGGCAGACATTCGCCATATGGTCGCCACCGCATGTATAGCACCTTTTCACAGGGGCAAACCTTGGGATTTGTTTGCTAGTTACACCTAATTTTTGGGCCACTTTCTCTGCGAGTTCCTCAATTGATGTGGATTGCGTGGAAGAGTGACTAGAAGCACTATCTGAATCTTTGTAGATTTTGGAAAGCTCTAGCTCTTCCCCTAGGTTATCTTCAATGTCAATGCACATGCGCACACACTCTTCTATAGTCCTAGGGTCCTTCAGATACACATAGGATCTCAATTTCGTACTCAGCAATCCATCAAGGAATAAGGCTACTTGTTTAGCAGATGTGGGTAGCTCCGAAATAGGACATCTTTCGAGGTATTGCCTAAATCTTCTTCCTGCAAGTCTTACAGTCTCTTGGGGAGTCTGTTTAAAGCTGTGAATCAATGAGGAGGTATTGTGTCTTATGCCGCTCTTAGAGAACTCTACAATGAAAGCCTCTAGGAGTTGGTCTATGCACCTGAACTGCCGCTCATCCAATGGCTGAAACCATGTAAGTGCCGTGTTCCTCAGGGTTAGACCGAAGGCATTGTACTGTGTGAACAGATCCTCCACTTGTTCAGCTCTCAAGACTTGCTTGAACTCCGCCACATGATCATAGGGATCTCCGGTGCCATCAAAGTAATTCTTCATGGACTTAACCAGCTGGGTAGGTCTCAAAGTTCTTGTGTGCTCTCTAGGCCTCGGCAGCGGGAATCCATCCACATTTCTTTGATTCCTGAGAGCTCTAAGCATCTCAGGTTCTACCCTATTCGTCTCCGTCCTCGTTCTTTCTCTGCCCGCTGGGTTGACAAAACTTACTTCTGGTCTATCCCTACTTCTGTCCCTTTGCATTCCATGAGCTTGGGATGTTCCAGCTCCAGGATGACCATATGACACATTCGCTCTTGGTTGGGGGAAAACGAATTCACCCTTCCAGGTGTAAGCATGCCTATCATTTTCCGTAACCACAAAAATCCTTTTCGAGGTGTGATCTAAGTAGGACACTCTACCTGGGCTATCCGGATTCTTAAACTCATAGATCATGATATTTCCTATATCAGTTGGCTGATTGGATTTATACCTCCAAAAGGCTTCATCAGTTTCTCGATTGAGGAGCAACTCTATGCTCTTGTTGTCTTGGGGAACCCACTCAGGTGTGATAATCCTAGTGAGAACTGATTTACCTCGAGGGGTTCTAGGTTCCGCACCCATGTTCCCTTGTTCCAAGTCACCTAGGTCCGCTTCTGAGATTACATTTCCAAATTCATCTATCCTATCTGGGTGACTGGTGACTACGTATATGGTTCCTTCTTTGTCCAGGTATGCACCATTTTCAAACTTGACAGCTGGGTGCTCTAGTCCAATGGATTGATCAGGATTTTTAATCTGGACCACAGATCTTCCTAGGCCGTCCTCATAGATGCTAGCACCTAATCGGTTGGTCCTAAGGTACTCCAATTGTGTTTTGTAAGGGCCTTCTACCCTGTACAAGTATGGCACTCCTGAACTTCCCGTAGGTCTGTCCACGCCTTGAGACATCTCTGACTCACTGGTCTCAGAGCTAGGGTAGTACGAGTGGTGGCTCAACTACTGGGCCCAAGACCTAGCAGTGTGGTTGACACTAGCCTCTGAAGATCTAAGGCTTTGTCTCTCCCTTACTAGATGTCGTCCTGATCTAAGGTTCATATGCCTATCTAAGTTGCCCAATTCTTTGCCCAGAGTACAACCTCGTTGCTGATCACTTGGTATCAGTCACTTGATTCTTTTTAGGTATTTTATCGTGTTTGAGTTCTTGTCTGATATCACGTCATCAGGAATATTTGAATGTTGTTTCGCACTTACAGTTGATCGTTCCACGTTAAGTTCTTTCCCTTTAAAATTCTCGACAGTACAAGGATTATGCCCTTAGCTTGAGCTTAAAAGTTTAGGTGTGCTTCAACTTGATAGTGCCTATCGTCGCCCTGACTTACTCCTACTTCTAATCGTTCTTAGCCTAAGCTAGGAATTGACGAAGAGGAGTTGAGAGTATTCCGACCTTTCTTGCCGAACCTTGCTCTTTAGTGCTCGAGAAGTTGATTCTCAAGCTTGCGCAAAACCCTTGCCTGGACGCTCTCAATTGCTTCTCAATGGACCTGCATAAGTCCCAAGATTAGCTCCAGGTAGACCTTTCAATTGACAGACAATTTAATTCAGACACACTTTTAATGACCCTTGTTCCCCCTTTTGTGTTGCTAGAAATTTCCTCTAGAGCTCCCTTGGTGTTTCTACCCCTCTGTGTGTCAACTTCCAAATGTCCTATCTGAAAATCAACGCATTATTCTTACGAAAAACAGTTGAGGGCGTGTAGTATATGCCAAGAGCTTTCCGAAAAGCCCTAGTGCTCCAAAAATGGATTTCGTATGTAAAAGTTATGACCGTTCAGGGTTTAGGGGGATGACTAGACAAACAGAACCTTTCAGGGGTTTTAATGCATTTTTCTAAGGCCTTTGTAAGTGTATGAGTATTTGAGAGTGCAAATATGCCCAAAATTTAGCCTAAATTCCCAAAAATTTACCCCTTAATTTTTGCCGAAATTGTCTGTCTGTCGCGATAGACAGTGTCTGTCGTGGATTTCTGTCTATCGCGATAGACTGGTCTGTCGCGATAGACTGTGTCTGTCGCGATAGACGGTGTCTGTCGCGATAGACGGTGTCTGTCGCGATAGAGGGTGTCTGTCGCGATAGACGGTGTCTGTTGCGAAATTTCGGTCTGTCGCGATAGACGGTGTCTGTCGCGATAGACGTTGTCTGTCGTGGGTCTCTGTCTGTCGCGATAGACGGTGTCTGTCGCGATAGACGAGATCTATCGTGGATTTCTATCTGTCGCGATAGATGGTGTCTGTCGCGATAGACGGGGTCTATCGTGGATTTCTGTCTGTCGCGATAGACGGTGTCTGTCACGATAGACGGGGTCTGTCGCGATAGACGGTGTCTGTCGCGATAGAGGGTGTCTGTCGCGATAAACGGTGTCTGTCGCGAAATTTCGGTCTGTCGCGATAGACGGTGTCTGTCGCGATAGACGCTGTATGTCGTGGGTCTCTGTCTGTCGCGATAGACGGTGTCTGTCGCGATAGACGGGATCTATCGTGGATTTCTGTCTGTCGCGATAGACGGTGTCTGTCGCGATAGACGGGGTCTATCGTGGATTTCTGTCTGTCGCGATAGACGCTGTCTGTCGTGAAATTTCGGTCTGTCGCGATAGACGGTGTCTGTCGCGATAGACAGTGTCTGTCACGATAGACTGAAAAAACGCAAATTTTTGAGAAACTTCTAGTGATTTAGAGTGCCCTAATGGTGTAGGTTACCGTGCTAAACATGCATTCACAAAATTTAAAGTTTTTCTGTCCGTCGCGACAGACAGAGGTCGTCGTCCAGGGACCTGTGCAGAGCCTGTCGTACCTGCGCACACTGCTGGGGATGATGATACAGCAAGAACCTGCAAGATAACTCAAGAAACAAGCAAAAACAGCACACGCAATTTCGCTCTCTCGCTCTCTCTCACAAGTGAAATGAGGGAAATGAGGTGGGGAAGGTGATATGATCAAAACTGAAAATTTTCGCGATGATGGAGATGGAGGTGGGAGATGGTGATGATGATGATGGTGATGAAGATGGTGAAGAAAGTAAAAGAAAATCGATGAGAGTGAAGAAAATACCTACAACTCCAACGCGTCAACTCTACGCCTTACCATCACACGCTCGTCCTCAAAGCTCGATCCCCGGCAACGGCGCCAAAATTTGGTGTAGCTCAATGATGAGTAGCACCTCCTTTAATGTCAATCCGGGAAGACGTGAGGATGGTATGAAGACCTCGAGCAAGTGGCGGCACAAGTGCGTGAGTGAGAAGCACACTAGCATGCACACACATACACACACACGCGCACACACGGCAAGACAAAGAGTGAGAATCAATGGAGTTCTTCAATTACTTTCAAAAGCTCTTACAAGTTCATTTCAATTACAATCTAACCTCAAAAATGAGCTCTCTAGCTCTTTTTATAGTTTTTTGACTAGTTTTGGCCCTGTCCAGACCTAGTGTCCGGCCTAGTTAAAAATTAGGTTCCAGGGCTTATTTGAGGGCTCAAACGAAGTCTAAAAATTATGAAATTTGGTACGATGGTACTCCTAATACTCCTCAAGCTCGAGGACTCCTCGGCTTGCACAAAATGGAGTCTAATCTACCAAAAACGGGATTTACAATGTTTGTGTAGTGATTAAAATCACTTGAGTTATTCATAATCCATGGAAAAAATGATCTGGCCTTGTTGCCGTATTGTGCATGATTCCTCTGTTGCTTTGTGTGCCAACATCTTGCAAGTACTGTAAAGGGAATGATCATATCATAAAGAACTGTCCAAAACTCGTTGCAAAAGAGGCAAAGAAAAAGGAGGCTGGAATGGTTGTTGTAGAAGCCTCTACACCAAAAATAGAGTCTACTAATCTTGTGCAGGAAGAAGAATGGGCGTTTACTACTGTTTGCAGTTTTGACCCGTCTTCTCATGAGCAGTGCATGTCTGCAGTGGACTTAGATGTTTGGTACTTTGATAGTGGGGCGACCAAACATATTACCTCGCAGCCTAGTTTCTTCTCTTCACTCAAGCCTGCCCCTACAGGGAATACTGTCACATGCGCCAACAACTCCTCTTATCCTGTTATGGGAGTTGGTAAGATCATTCTCACTACTACTGATGGTAGTTCTTTCACCTTGTCAGATGCTTTATTTGTGTCTGGGATCAAGAAGAATCTGTTATCAGTTTCTGCATTAGCCAAGATTGGCTTGGTTGTGAAATTTGTTGATGGCAGATGTACAGTTCATGATCTGTCGAATGGCGATGTTATTATTGCTTCGGGCATTTTATGTTGTGGGCTGTATAAGCTCATAGACTATGAAAGATCTGTGAATGATTCGGCATGTGCAGTTCATGATTCTCAGGCTATGTCAGATGCAAAGCTTTGGCATGCATGCTTTGGTCATCTGAATTTTGCTAGTTTGCTACGCCTGCAGAAATCTGAAATGGTGTCCTCTTTGCCCAAACTTGAGGCACTTGGAAAACATTTGTGAAGGCTATATTTTGGGCAAAATGCAGCGTTCCTCCTTTCCAAAAGATGGTTCAGTTCAGGCTACACAGAAATTGCAGCTTGTACATAGTGATGTTTGTGGTCCTATGCAGACACCCTCTTTTGGAAATGACCTTTACTTCGTGACTTTCATTGATGATTTTTCCAGGCATGCATGGGTATATCCACTCAAAGTAAAGTCCAAAGTGTTCATGTGCTTTAAACGGTGTTTGGTTTTGGCTGAAAATCTGTCAGCATGTAAAATGGGCACCCTCCGTTCTGATCAAGGGGGGGAATATATGTCTTCTGATTTTAATGCATTTCTGACTGAACGTGGGATAAAACACCAGTGTACAGTGCCGTATACACCTCAACAGAATGGAGTTGCTGAACGAAAGAACAGGTCACTCATGGAGATGGCGAGGTGCGTGGTCAAGAGTCAGGCTTTACCACATAGTTTCTGGCTTGAGGTTGTCATGTGTGCAGCATATGTACTGAACAGGTGTCCCACTAAAGCGTTGCAGTCTATGACTCCATATGAGGCTTGGCATGACCACAAGCCATCTATTGCTCATCTGCGTGTTTTTGGTTGTTTGGCATATGCACTAGTGCCTGAACAACATCGTAGAAAATTGGATGATAAGGCAGTAAAATGTATTTTTGTTGGGTACAATTCTGAAAGTAAAGGCTATCATCTGTATCATCCACAGACTAAACGCATTCTGGTTAGCCCTGATGTTGTCTTTGTGGAAGATGCTATTCAGCCATTGCTTTCATGTACTAAGGAGACATTTGTTACCTCTAAAGACATGTATGATACTTTGATGCCTCTTTTTACAAGTGGACAGTCTAGTGCTGGTCCTAATGAGGCAACTTCTCAGCCTTTGCAGGTTTCATATGATGATGCAGATCATTCCATTTTTGATGCAGATTTACATGATGCACTTGTTGATGAGAGAGTTGATATTGAGCAGGCAAAAACTATGCCAAAATGGCTGGTGTAGACTTTGCGTGACAGCAAATTAGATGCACCTTTGTCATATCGCACTCGTTCAGGCTCTCATAGTGCCTCCTTTGCATCAGATTGCTATGCTATGGCTGCATCTAGTCTCTATGATGAGAATGAGCCTGTTTCTTTTGATGAAGCACAGAATTCAGAAAATTGGATGGCTGCTATGCAATCTGAATATGATGCTATAATGAAGAATGGTACATGGTCTTTATGTGACTTGCCTCTTGGCAAGAAGGCCATTGGCACTAAGTGGGTATACAAGCTGAAGCGTAAACCTGATGGTACAGTTGATAGGTATAAGGCTAGGCTTATTGCAAAGGGTTATGCGTAGGAAAGAGGCATTGATTTTGATGAGACCTTTGCACCTACATGCCGTACGACTACTGTTCGAAGCATTTGTGCACTTGCAGCCCATCATGGTTGGAATGTACATCAATTGGACATTAAAACAACATTTCTGAATGGTGACTTGCATGAAGAAGTGTATGTTTTTCAGCCCCATGGCTTTGTGCAGAAAGGGCATGAAAACCAGGTGTGCAGGTTAAAGAAGGCATTATATGGTTTAAAGCAAGCACCACGTGCTTGGTATGAGAAGATACATGCCTATCTGGTTGCACATGGTTTTGAGAACAGTCCAACTGAAAGCACCTTATATGTTAAGCATGCTAATGATGTGCTTCTGATCATTGTTGCCTATGTTGACAACATGCTGCTCACTGGTCCTATTGAGAAGCATATTGCTGATTTCAAGGCTGATTTGCATGCCTCATTTGAGATGTCTGATTTGGGGCATTTGCATCACTATTTGGGCATTCAGTTTATGCAAGTTGATGGTGGAATGGCTTTGTGTCAAACGAAATATATTGACACATTATTGCAGCGTTTTGGCCTTGAAGACTATAAGCCTATTGCCACTCCTATGGAGACAGGTTTACGATTGAGTCTTCATGATGCTGGAGATGCATTTGATGCTGTTCTCTATCAGCAGACTGTTGGATGCTTGATTTACTTATGCATTACTCGGCCAGATATTCAGTTTGTTGTCTCACAGATGAGCAGGTTTATGCATTGCCCAGGAGTCACGCATTGGAAGGCGATTAAGCGCATCTTTCGCTACTTGAGTGGTACTCGGCTACTTGGGTTGTCTTATCCCAAGGGGGGATCACTACCGCCAGATTTGCATGCTTTTTCTAACTCAGATTGGGCGAGTTGCTATGACACTCGTGTGTCCACCAGTGGTTTTTGCTTCATGATTTGTAGCTCATGTATATCTTGGTTGAGCAAGAAGCAGCCTACTGTGGCCACTTCCAGTTGTGAGGCTGAGTATAGGGCAGCTTTCACAGCGACTGTTGAGTGTGTGTGGCTCAGACGCCTTATGGCTAATTTGGGTGTTGGCCAGTCTTTTGCCACCACCATCTTCACTGACAGTCAGAGCGCATTGGCAGTTGCGAGGAACCATGTGTTCCATGCTCGCACTAAGCACATTGAGGTGCATTATCACTATGTCAGGGAGAGGTTCTCTGCTGGGGAGATCAGCTTGGCATATGTGCCCATGCAGGAGAACATAGTAGACCTTTTCACGAAGGCTCTGCCTAGGGAGAAGTTTGAAGCTTTCCGCAAAGCTTTGGGCTTACTTCCTTTTGTGGAGTGATTTCCACATAGCTTGGCACTTCCTTATACATGAGTGCCAGCTCCTTGTTCACCGCATCACTCCCAGGGGGGATTTGATTATATATTTAGGTAGTGATGTGTGTGAACACACTAGGACCGCCGGGGCACTTTCTTCCCTCTTTAGGAGGTTTTTTTCCCCCGGCTTGTATATACGCCTATTGCCCTAATGGGCTACTTATCTTTGTACATTCTCTAGTAATACATTCAGTATTGTGAATTTGTGCTCTAAGCTTCTTCCTCTTCCTTGTGATGTTCGCATGTTTCCGCAGACATCTATCTCCAACAAATTGATTTTCCCTCCGATAAGACCTAATGTGTCCCATGTCCAACAAGGAGTGGGATCATCACAATTTCAAGGCACCCACAAGGAAAGAACTAAATAAAGACCTAAAGTGAGATTCAAAAACCCCTTATGAAGAGATAGATCAGGAATGGAGACAGAAAGAACAGATCAGGAGAGGCATAGAGGTCTGAGACATCAAAGAGGCATGGATGAGTTTCCCTTTCCAAGACCTAGAGAACAATCTAGGATCTTGAGGTGCACTCAACTGGTTAAGTCCATGAAGAACTACTTCAATGGTAGTGGAGACCTATATGATCATGTAATAGACTTTAGACAAGTGCTAAGAGTTGAACAGGTTGATGACTTGTTCACTCAGTATAATGCCTTCAGTCTAACTCTAAAAAACATAGCCTTCATGTGGTTTCAACCACTACATAGAGGTCAATTCAAAAATATAGACTAGTTGCTAGAAGCATTTGTCACTGAATTCTCCAAAAGTGGTATCAAGCACAATATATCATCCCTGATACATAGTTTCAAGAAAACACCTCATGAGATAGAATAACTAATGGGAAGAAGATTTAAAAAATACTTGGAAAGATGACCCATTCCAAAACTACCCACACCAGCCAAACAGGTGCCATTGTTTTTGGATGGCTTGCTAAGTTCCAAATTATGGCCATATGTGTACTTGAAGGAACCTAGGAACATAGAGCAGTGTGTGCTCATGTGTACTAACATAGAGGATAACTTGGATGATGAGTTAGAGCTTTCCAAGATCTATAAAGGCTCAGACAATGCCATGAGTTTCACTTCTAAACCATCTACTTCAATAAATGAGTTGGTAGAGAAAGTAGCTCAGAATTTAGGAGTCTCAAGCAAGCATACCCCTAGAATGGTCTCACTGAAACGATGATACAATTGTGGAGGATACCACATGGCCAATGTTTGCCCAATCATGGCTCAATCCCAAGGAAACCTGAATAGCCATATTGCGCCATTGAAAGGAGATACACTAACAACACTGCACAAGATTTCCCTTACAACAAGCAAGTCATTAGGCAAAATTATCCACAAGCATATCAACAACAAGGGAGATATCAAAATCCATACCAACCACAACCATATTTTAGGACTCAACAACCATATCAACCTCCATACCAAAATTAGCAAAGGCATCAACATGTGCTAGGCCAAAAACCTCCCCTAGCCAACATGATCCTAGTCAAGTACGCAATAGTTGATGACAACTTGAGTAGAGCCCTAGTGTCTACACCCCCACTAATTTCAAAAAGTGATCCAAATTCTCAAAGCTTCGACTCGATGCATGTAGAGAGCCTACCAACTTACGACATGGATTCACGAGAGCACACTGAGATTTACTCTTATGAAGCCCTTGGTGAACCTGGTTGGGAGCAAGAGTATTCAAACGTTATGTATGCAAACTCTAACCCTAGCCCCCAACCAAGACAAATGAGACCCCTAGCACCCAAAGGTCCATGCTATAGATGCCAGGGAGATCCCTTCATTTGAGACTTTCCAATCCCTGCACCAGGACAACCTCACTCAATGACCATTCAAGGCTTTTGTCCAAATTGTGGTAAGGAACACTTCTGACAGGATTGCCTAAAGAATCCCGCCAATGCACAAAAAATCACACCGGACAATGTTATTGTCTTGGTTGTAGACTCTAGTGGGAGAATGTTAATTGTAGCCCTAGTGCATCTAGTAACTAGAGCTCAAGCCCTATAACAAAACCAAGACATAGGCCAAGGGAACAACCCAGACAACAGTGAGACTGAGAGTATAACTAAGAAGAGAAAAACAACTTGGAAGGATAGCAGTGAAAGGATAAAGAGGCAATGGACAAAGAAGAGCGAACTTGAAGAGATCTTAAGGGAAGCTAAAGCTAAATTGATAGAGATCACAGCTCACATGCACCCTCACAACCCACCACCCTCATTACGCCAAAACCATCCCACTGAACCACCACCCTGAGAAGGATCAGTCTTAACAGATCCTACTCCATAAGATCTTGACATGATGTTCAAGGAATATCAAGCCAGAATCCAAGAAGGGCCAAATGTGGCAAAGTTAGATAAGTGTTATCCTAGAGGCCAAATGTGGCAGAATCCTCGGGCAATTGAGCTAGTGGATAATTGTCATGATAAATTCCCACATGAAATTCCCTCTATCTATGGAGAACAGGAAGATGCACAACCTAGTGAATGATTAAACTTCAGATCCAACTCCCTGGAGAAATTACCTTAGTTCACAAGCCCATGGGAGTCTAAGTCTATTCAGAAGAGAGCCCCTACTATCATGGTAAGACATGAGGAGTCAATCATACCTAGGAACACAAACGTGGTAAGAAATACTAAGGTACAATGTCACCTCACCTTAGAAGAGCTATTGAAAGTGAAATCAAAACTATGGAAGCATATAGCATATCAAATGCCAGAAGTAACAAAGCCACCCTCTCAAGTAGGAACACATAAGATAATCCCAGAGATACACTTAGACAAGATAGGAGATATGAGTGACGGAGAACAAGGAAATACCTATCTCCCTATTACCTATAAGGTTATACCACCAAAGCAATTTTGAACTCAAGTGTAGGAGTGGCCATTGCTACCACCTACTTGTGGAAGCATTGGGGCAAGATGACACTCAAGCCAATGAGGATAAAACTACAAATGGTAGACGGCCACATCAAGAAGCCACTAGGGCTACTAGAAGGGATAAATCTCACCACTTGTGGTGTGGAGTTTGAACGCACATTCACCATATATGTTTAAGAGATGATCTCAGGTAGGTCATTCATGTGACAAATATAGATAAAGCAAGATTGGGAAACCAATTCTTTGTAGCCATCACTGAGTTGCCTAGACCAAATAATGTCAAGGAAATGCAAACTTTCATGGGACATTGTGGCTATTACTAATGATTTGTCCACATGTATGCAATCATTGCAAAGTCTTTGTACAACCTTCTGACTAACTTTGAGTGGATGGATGAGTGTGAGAACTCTTTTAAAGAGCTCAAGTGATGATTGTGTTCAACACCAATCTTGAATACACTACATTGGAATAAGCCATTCCATGTTCATGTGGATGCATCCAATTATGCTATTGGGTGTGTGCTAGCATAACCTATGGATGAAGGTAACATTGATCTTCTGATAGCTTATGCAAGTAGGCAATTGAATGCAGCTGAACAAAATTACATCACTACAAAATGAGGATCAGGCATGGTATATGTGGTCAAAAAGTTTAGACATTATCTGCTTGCAAATAAGTTTAATTTTTTCATAGGACATCAAGCATTGCTCTATCTTGTGAATAAACCTTGAAACACGAGTGGATTAGTAAGATGGTTTCTCTTACTAATGGAATTTGACTTCAAAGTAATTATCAAGAAAGGCGAGTCCCATCTTAGGGCAGACCACCTTTCTAAAGTAACCTAAGGAGAGTCCCCGCAAGGAGTGTCAGATGAACTTCCTGATGCTTACTTATTCAACCTATAATTAATGCCTAACTGGGCCAAAACCATCATGCCTATTCTAACCTTTGGACCTAAACACCCTGTACTAAAATCAAAAGGTAAGGAAGTAGTAAAATCCCAAAAATTGTCACATAATGGTAGGAGTATGTACAAACACACAGATCAAGGCATTTTGGCTCACTGTGTGGAAGACGATGCGTATACAAAATGGTTGAAATTAGCACATGTAGGTGCATTGAAGCAACATCACTCTAAACATTGAACCCTCCAAACTTTGCAAAGATCAGACATATGTCGACCAACCATGGAAGTAAATGTCCATAGGATGTGTAAGGATTGCCCAACCTATTGCGAGAGACCACTGGTAGAACATGCTACTTTGTATCAAGTATCCCTAATGCTATACTAGAGCAGTCCTTTGGTTGACTTTCTCAAGAAAAAAACTTTCCCTCAAGAGACAACATTAGCTAGGCGATGGAGCTTAGAACAGGAGGTCTTAGTCTACACTCTTATTAGAGATAACCTATACATGCATGGAAGAGATCGATATCTTAGGTTGTCTCTCCATGAAAGTAAATGTCTTAGGATCTTGGAGACTGCTCACCAAGGTGTGATAGGAGGACACTTTGTACGAGATAGGGTGTTCAAAGCAATACTATTTGCAGGTCTTTGGTGACCAAACCTTCACATGGATGCTCATACCTACATGAAGAGGTGTGACATATGCCAATGCACTCAATATCCAATATGCAAGGATGAGATGCAATTGAGACCCATGATGGGAGGACATGCATTCTCTAAGTGGGGAATAGACTTTGTTGGTTCTATTAATCCCCCAACTAAGAGTTCACATGCTGAATACATTATTGTTTCGATCGATTATTTAACCAAATGGGTAGAGGTAAAAGCGACAAGGAAAAATTATGCACAGACCACGGCTAAGTTTTTGTTTAAGAATGTTTTTACAAGATATGGGTTGCCAATAGAATCAATCCGCGACTGTGGTACCCATTTCTTGAATGAGGTAATTGAATAATTGTTACAAGAATTCATGGTCAGTCACAAGAATTCGGCTTCCTACCACCCACAATCAAACGGACAACTGGAAAGCACGAACAAGACCCTCTGCAATGTCCTAACTGAGTTGGTGAACAATAAATGTTGTGATTGGGACAAATAGTTACATCATGTTGTTTGGGCTTATAGAATGGCTTATAAAACGGTACTCAAAGCCACACCCTTTGAAATGGTGTTTGGTTAGAATGCAGTGTTGCCCTTAGACTTCTTGATAACCATTGACTTCTTGATAACCACTTTGAAGGTAGCACAAGAGCATCAATGGACGAGCCATGAGATCTTTTCTAGAATTGTTTATTTAGAACGACTAGGAGAAACTCGGTTAAGAGCATCTACAAGGATCTATGCAGCTACGAAGGGACAAAAAGCTTATTTTGATGCACATGTAAAAGATAAGGGCTTGAAGGCAAGAGAATTAGTCTTGGTGTATACATTGGAGTAGCGTGCCAGGAAATTAGAAAAGCGTGGCTATGGACCCATGATAATTAATAGAATCTCAACAAGTGGAGTTGTCTAGCTAGCTACCTTAGAGGGTGATATACTACCAAGTTACATTAGGGGTACAGAGGGAAACTATATCAAGAACCCCTAATGGAATAAATGTTGAGTAGACTCAACACCACAAAGAAGAGCAAAGAAGAAGAAAGATGAATTCAAGAAGAAACTCAAGCACAAGCCCTAGAACATATGCAACGTATGAAATTGAGCAGACAAGCTAGATATCAACCTTCACAAGATATTCATAAGACACCACAATATCACATGGATATGTGCCAAACCATGAGTGCTACCCATTATCAAATACTAGACAGACATCATTTTCTAACCTTAGAAGTAGGATAGGGCAAGAATGAGAAGACTATAAGAGCCTTGATTGACTCTGGTGCAACCACTAGTGCAGTTTGATTTTCTTAATCTTGAGACCTGCAATTGAACATCAATCCTATTGAATCTTATCTCATAGGATTGGGAGGTGTGGAAATCCCTTACCTGGGCAAAGTGGAGCTCCCCATCTCCATTCAAGATGTCCATATGGTAGTTAAAGTACTAGTGTGTCAGGATGACTCTTATCTTGGGTCAAGATTGGATCTATGACCATTCAATCAACTTAAACCTAAGAAGTGGACCTCCAAGTTCAGGTGAACCAACAATGGATCACAGTTGAACTAGCAAGTTGTGCATTCACTAAACTAGTAAAGGCATTAATTCCTAGTCCTTCCAGGGGTACACATGAAGATAAAGTTGTTCTTGTACAAAGTTTTGTGTTGTAAAACAATGCAACTATCGAGAATATAGCAAAAGTGATTCTAGAACTCCCTTCTTTACCAAAGATGGTTGAAGGAAATCAAGAAAAGAAACCAAAGCAATAGATGGAACAGACAACCAAATCTCATACTCAGAAGTCAATAAAAAACAGGGTGGCTCATGGGTTGAAGCAGATCTGAGGTGCAAGAGTGAGAAGCCATCTGCTTCCTTAATAGGACCACGAGTACATACCAAACAAATAATGCAATTAAAGAAAACCATAGCTAATTATTCCAAGAGTCAACCTCGATGAATCATTTGTATTTGGATATCTAAGTGGTTGATGAAGGCTGACCCCAATGACAAAACAAATTTGGGTGCCTAAGACTTTCTTACATGCTCAATTAGCCACACATAAATCACTATGTTCTAATCAATGCTCACAAGCATTAATCCCATCAACATCGAGGATGAAATTTGTTATCACCACATTAGTGAATAAAATCACACCTAGTATTCGTTGGAAATGGGTACCTAAGAAGTTCCAAATCTAGGTAGAGTTACCCTTAAAACTCGTCACTATCATCAAAACCAAAATCTATAATCCCATAAGGGAAGTTTGGAAAGCCAAATCTTGTAACAAACCCCCTGAGCCAATAGTATAAATACCCTCATAGAAGGATATATGCATTCTGAATATATTGCACATCCGGAGTATGGATCTAGGAAACTTACTAACTTCCTAAAATCCACTTACATTCATGTGACACATCATTGTTACTAACTCCCTAACTAAGACAAATATCATGTTAATATTGTAAAGGGGACAAGGTATCATCTTGTTTCCAATGCAATGCTAATATGATCTTCTTCTTCTAGTAGATTTAGGAGCAACAACAATTGCTAGCACTATGTCAAAAGCAACAGGCACTAGCTCCTAAGTAAGAACTAGCCAGCAAACCATAGATATAGAGAGCCTACCCATATTAGATGAACTGAAGGAACAACCAGAGGAGATGAGGGACTTAGAGATCATTCCTATCCAAGATCTGCCAATGGGCCATACAACTCAAGTCAGCAAGAACTCTCATTGGTATAGTGAAGTGGCAAGAACCCTTGGGGAAGGATCTTTTATTTGGGAAGCGGAGATAGAGAACAACAATGTATGGGGCAAGTATCACTTTTTTAGCAGAGAATTTAAGCGTCTATAGAACACAATGGAGCTACATCTAGTATGGCAGAAAGCAAGTCTAGTAAAAGCTTCCAAAACCTGGATTTATGTGCTACTACTATCTCATCAACTCACTAACACCTATTAAGGATGCTAGAGCATCCAGTACCTTCATCATTCCATCCTTAGTGCAAGGCAATGAGTTAAAACGGTTTTGTTTGACTAACATTTTAGTATGTGAAGCCTTATATATGTAGGGTATGCACATCCCCACTAGGTAGGAAGGTTTAGTTCTTAATAGCATGAAAAATAGGAATCTCACAAAACTTAAGTATATGGTGGCCATGACACCAAACATCGTGGTCCACTTGCAGATGTGTATGCAACATTTTTCCTTCACAGGGTAGGACAGATTCACAATGCCTCACAAGAAAGTTTGGTTCAATTTTTACTTAGCAGGTATGCAAAACATGACCATCAACCTATCACACTAGATTATTGATCAAATCCACCTAGCTCATAAGCAACATTCATGGAATGAAAGTGTTGCATGGATGCTCTGATCTTACAAGAATCATCTATATATGTATGGCTTATGACATACCCCTTTAACGGGAAATATCTTAGAATAGAGTCAAGCAATTTAAGAGAAGGAAATCCTCTGCACCACCATCAAAGAGGATGAGAGGATCCATACCGTGTGCCTAACCCATAGGAGCCACATTGACTCCAGATGTATCTTTAGCACGACAAAGGGTAGTGCACTCCCATTCATGCTTAGATTTCCAAGAAGAATTACAAATGGACACAACTTGATTTTTCTCCCTGTGCCATTTATGGTCGCGCACTTAGAGAGAGAGTCCAACTTGATCACATATTTTAGTAATTTATTCTGGCCAACAAGAAGGCGGAGAACCTAAAGGTGCCCTTGCCTATACAAATCAATTACAATGACTATATGAAACAATTGAGAGTGTGCAAGACTGGCACTGTCTCTCCTTCACCATAGGAAAAGCATTGATTCATCAAATCTTAAGTGATGAAGGGGTGGATCCACAATTCATTGAGACGCTCCAACTTATGTTAGAGACCTTGGGAATTATAGAAGTGGTTTATACCATGTTGCAAAATCCAACACCTCGATATAATTGATGGTATGTCAAAACATGATCATGCACTAGTAAACATAAGGATCCCCATACCAGAACATAAAGTGACTATGGATCAAGAGGCCACCTCAAAAACTACCATTGACCTAACAGCTGAGGCTGTTGTTCAAACTTTGCCAATCTCCCCTTAGCAATCTCAATCCCCTCCCACCGCTTCTAATGTACATACAACCATAGAGACCACTGCAACCACTCAAACTATTGATCCCATCTTCCACACTCCTGTCAATTCCCCACCCCATACTAAAATCTTCGCATCCACAATGTCCTTTAATTTTTGAGCACCAACTTCCCAAGAAGCAATCCTTTCTTTCATCACCAACCCATTGTACAATACATCCACCAAATTCCTTGCACTAGTCACAGGTCAACCTATCGTAACCAGTGTAGTAGGCAATCTTCGTCCCACAGAAGGAGGTACTGGTTTCCTTGTCACCTCTAGCACCCAAGTCCCATTCACTGTAGATCCTTATTATTCCATCCTTTGATCCCCAACAATTTCTTCCACCATATCATCATTCATAGAAGCCATCACTCGATCGTGAGCACCATTTTTGTTGGGTCCAAACCCATTTGTAACAACATTACTCTACATTGACACCACATGCACATCACCTACCATTCCCATTTTTATGGTAGAATGCACACACAATATTGTTCGACCCAATGAACATCCCTCCACCCACAGCACAACCCCCTCCACCTACACTTCCACAATCCCTCATCCGCCCTCCACCAACACCCATCACACCTTCATCCATGACATTCACATCGCCCATTCCTATTCCCCCTACATTTCCACCTATGACTATTGCGTCTACATCTATAAATAATACTATCAATATGATGATTTAGTGTGCTAATCAATTACAATAAGAATATCAACAATGGAAGGATTAAATTCTGTATTCCAAGCAGAATCCCAATGCTTACATGATAGATTGACATGATTAGAAGAAGAAAAATACAAAATACAAGTCAATTATGCTACATTCTAGCAGGCACATCAGGAACTCAATTCAAGATTACAAGACGTGGATGCATAAGCATTCAAGAAATTACAGATCATGCTATACCAACAAATGGACAGGAATGCAAAATTACAATGAGATATGGGCCTCTTCATAAGACACATGTCAGCATCTATGGAGGAGAACAAACTGCTCCAACAGTAGAACCAGGACAACTAAGAAGCGGCCATGTAAGGGACCCCCAGAGCCACCATCACTCCTACCAAATTTCAAGCTCTCCCTTTCAAAAATATTCAAATATTACTAGAAGAACATGCAAACACTAGAGTCATACGTGAAGAATGCGAATAACTCAAGGGACAATTGTCCACCACAAGTACACAGGTACTTGAAGCTATTCCCCTACCTCTGGACACTAAAGAAGTTGAGAATCTTCAAAAACAAGTGGAGGAATTACAAGAAAAGTTAGTGTTGTATGAAAGACTCCCCTTACCACTTGTAGAAGCAAAACTTGAAGAGCTAGTTGAAATTCTCATAGAGGAGACATTTGAAGACACCTATGAGGCACAACCAGTATGAGGGGGCCCGATGATAGATGAAGGTCAAGACACGTTCAAAACTAAAATACCTCAATGGCTCAAGCGCATAGAAGAAATAGGTAGAACACATAATGATCAGGTATCCATACAAATTCAATCATCGTCAAATACAAAAAAGAATGTATTGATATCAGAATATTTCTAGAACTTATCCCATTGACAACTCATCATTACTTTGAGCTTCACTTGTGCCCTATTTTGAACTTCTCATCGACTACAATGCAGAGATCAAATGGGTCATTGGTGTTAGTGTTAGTGTCCATGTGAAAGGAAAAATGGCCTTTGAACACTTATATATGTTCTTTAATAAAATATACAGTGACGTGGTCAGCCTCACACTATAAGTTTGAGTGCATTTGTATGACCTAAGAAATTTGTGTTCCTACTCTTTGTGTATTGTGTGTTTTCTTCAAGTCTAAGGCTTATGACTAAGGTTGCAACCAAGGCATAGACCTTGGCATACCATGTCATCTGAGCCACCAAAGTCATTGTTGGCTATGTGCGAGGGAAGACCTCAACGATCAAGGAAGATAGAGGTTCTCGATACTTCAGAGGAGGTCACCGATCCCAGTATTCTTCCTCCCAAAGCTCGCTTAACTCACAATCTCTTGCTACTAAGCTACACTCTTGTGGTGTTATAGAAAGGGGAAAGACTAAGTTTCACATTACCTTGAACATGTTTTGGGCCCTTAAAGCTTCATTCTTTCCTTTCAAAGCCTATTTTGAAGCTTTTTTAGGGTGATTCTTGGAGCCACTTTGGAGTACTTTCACACATAGTTCTATTTACACGGGTTCAAGAAAATCAAGGAGAGTGTTATTTTTACTTCTTTGACAATGAATATCCAGCTTTGAAGCTCTACTTTTAGCCTCACTAGTAAATCTATAGGTTTCTTGAAAGGTTTCACTTGTGGTGAGAGCAGCCATCGCAAGTGTATGTAGGTTTTTCAAGCCTACAGAACAAATTTGAGAAGCACATGAAGGTGTCGTTGGCTAGTGTTTGAGCTGTGAATTGAGCCTTTCAATGCCTTTTTATTGCATATATTGAGCACATACACACTATGTACACTTCTATGGATACTGCTTATGTACATCCATGCGGTCATTGATATAGCGGTTACATATTTGCATAAAGCCTTTGATGTTGATAAAGAGGCTCGTTGTGAGGTTTTCTTAACTCGGAGACACCCAAATAGTAGGGTCTCTTCGATGATGTAGGTGGAAGACTTACCCAACCTCACCATAGGATATGTATGCTAGTTGTTCATAGGTGCTTGATAAGCCTCATCGGCTTCTTTCGGTTAACTGATTATACACAATGGAGTCAGTGATTTGCTATGCAAGTTTACACGTTTGCATTTGTAGTTTTATGAGATTTTGACACTATTCATATGCTCATTTTGTGGACAAGAGTTCAAAATTTTTCTAGATTTTTTATTTTGTCAACTATACAATGATCGATTTACTCCTTGATACACTTATTGGTGTGAGCACATTTAGTCTCACATAATCCTTTTGGTTGGTCATTATTGTTCATTAATTCATTTTCTGGGAAGACTCTGTTGAATTTTTTCCTAGAATCTAACATTTGGTCATCCCTTCTTGAGCCTTAGTGGTGCTTGGACTCTTTTAGCTCCATTATCATTCTATTAGTTCTGTATTGACATCAGAGGTCTCAGGCATGTCTAGTGGATCAAGGTCTAGTGCTAGTGTTCTGAGGAGGAGCTATAACTTGCAGGGTAAAGACCATTTTGAGATTCAAAAATTTGATGGCACAAACTTTGCTCTATGCAAGAATCAGATTAAAGATGTACTGATTTAGAGGAGGCAAGCCAATAAATGGAATCTCAAAGAAACCTATGGACATGGATGAAGATGATTGGGATGAGTTGGATGAAGGTCTACCATTTGATTGCACCTGGCACATAATGTTTGCTTTATAGTATTGGACTGCGAAGGTGCAGAGGAGCTTTGGAAGAAATTATGCAATACATATGAAAAAGAAATGGCATAAAATAAAGTGTATCTTATGAGAAAGTTATATGACCTTTGCATGAAGGACACACATAGTGTTTCTGCTCATTTGAATGAGTTTGATGCTATATTCTCTAAGTTACAGGCTTAAAGAATGGAGATCGATAATGGAATGAAAGTAGTCTTGTTGTTATGCACCCTGCCATCATCATGGGATACATTTTGCATAGCTATTAGCAATAGTGCACATGGGTGTAAATTGGTCTATGATGAAATATGCGGAGCACTCTTGAGTGAGGAGATTAATAGAAAATCTACAATTGGAACTCATAGTGGGGATGCATATAATGTTCGTGATTCTTACCAAGGAAAGAATTAGCAACATGGTAGGAGCAAGAACAGGGAAAGGGTAAAAGCATGTTAATGTAAACACTTTTATGGAGTATTTATCGCTTTTAAGCTCGTCACTTTTTAGCTATTTCAAAAGCTTTTTAAATATCAAAAAAATAAATTCATAATATCAATTTGCTAGACGTACAATCACTAGTCATGTGGCGGCCCGCTGGGTATCATGGCTGGAATGTTGATAGTAAATGTCATTATTCCTCACGTACTCCACAAGGTAACGAGTCTATGGAGCTTGCGCCAGTGGAGCATAGAAGGTCCGTGCGACTTCGTCAGCCACGAGAGAAAGCTACCATCTACGAAGCTATTCCATCGGACGACGAAGGTGAAACGCAATCTCTGGGAATGAGTATGAGCAAGTATGGGGTTTAGCAATATCCATGCATGCCACATTTAGGTGCTCGCATGGCTAGGAGTAATTTCTATGGTTCTAATGTAGGAGCCACTATTTTCAACAGAGGAGAGGCACCGTCCGTTAAGAGTCCATCATTCAAGTAGAAGCAATGGACCAAGTAAGCTCCTCGTTGATTTGATTTATTCAGCTCATTAGTAAGCCTGCATACTCATTCCACCCTACCTAATGAATGCAGGGAGCCGTCTGACGAGGAACTGTCACCAGCGGTTCTAAATTGCATAGCACCTATCGGTTTTCTTTAGCACACTATTTTCCATGAACCACAAAGATATAGGGACTCTACACTTAATCTTTGATGCTACGACTGGAGTAATGGGCATGCATTTATGAAACAATTTGCCTTGTTGATGCAGGTGGATATATCCAGCATATCCAAAAGTGTTAGACCATAGCGTATTCTACAAGAAAAAAGAGGATTTCCACACCATTTATGGTCTATCTATCACTGGTATAGATCCACGTACTATATCAAAAAAATCGATTAGTGAGGCAGATTGGTTGTCTGTCTTCAAGGTAACTCGACTCAAGGGGAAGATGAAAGTTAAATATGTCAGGCCAGAGTTCTATGATGCACTGATGGTGTTACATCAGAAAGTCTACCAGGAGGTACCAACAAAATACAAATTGTTTGTAGAATTTGCTAGAGCCTTTGCATTTGAAAACTGTCTTGACTCAAGGGGAAGATGAAAGTTAAATATGTCAGGCCAGAGTTCTATGACACACTGATGGTGTTACATCAGAGAGTCTACCAGGAGGTACCAACAAACTACGAATTGTTTGTACAATTCGCTAGAGCCTTTGCATTCAACAGGGCTCATGAAGAGTTTGATCAATCGATTGGAACCCATGCTCTTAAGGAATCAGAAGCTTCCAGACTACTCAAGTCCATGAAAAAGGAGGTCAGTATTTTTTATTTAATAAAGATGGATGGGAAATTCAGGTCAGAACTCTTGCAGATAACTGATGAGGTGACCACAACTAGTTTAGTGGCGAAGGCTGCTATTATGCATAAAGATAAAATTGTAGGGGAGGCACCCCTCACAGATTATAAGAGCCCTTGGCTAACAGTATCTATCAAAGGTCATGAGTTTCAAGGAGTTATTGTATGGTGGTTCTGGCATTAACTTCATGCATGAACATACCATGAAAAAGATTGGACTATACCCTTCAAGACCTGCCAACTTCACTGTAACGCTAGCAGACCAAAGCATAGTAAAGCCTATGGGAGTGGTCCCTGGACTCCCAGTCAAGATACAAGGTACCATCTTTAACTTGGATTTTGTTGTTTTAAGGCTGCCACAGGTAGAAGGAAGTTTCCCCCGTTAAGGCATGCCAATGTGCTGCATGACTGGGGCAAGGACACAATGTGGGTAAAGCAGGAGGGAAAAGAGTTGCAGTAGATATTTTTAGAAGAAGGATCAGACAATCAGAGTCATACCAGCTTGATGCAGACAATTGGTATTTGTATGGAAGAAGAATTGTTGGACAAACTAGAAGCAGATCTATTTGAAGAAGCAAATTTATATGAAGAAGAAAACATGTTGGCTTGGCTCCATGGAGAAGACACATCTGCGTGCTATGGGATTTTTCCAAACTCATGTAGAGAGGAGGCATATGAAGAAAAAGAGGACATCATTCAGGTTACTGACTCGAGTGAGACAGTCTCAGCCAAAGGCCATAGAAGAGAAAAGAAAAGAAAAGCCCTTAAGTGCAGCACTGATGAAGCTACTTCAAATCCTATATCAAGGGCTAGTTTGTTATGGATACCGGTATGGATATCATCTATTATTTCAATTTTTATGATAGTAAGTGCAGGGCTTTACAAGGATGTGGAAGGAGTACCTGCGAGTCTTTGGAAACAGAGGATTCCATTGGATGAAGAAGCTAGAGTAGTAAAAATGAAATTTTGCAGATTAAGTCATAAAGTTGCCGAAACAAAGATACAAAAGATGCAGTATGGAGGAGATAATATTTTACTGAAGGATTTAGGGTGGCCCTATCATAGCTACTATGTTTTCTGTGTATCTTTCCAAGCGCTGTGCAGAGTACCATGTGCAGCCTTAGGAGCTCTGTTTTCTACTCTGAGGATATCGTTGTGGAGCTCTCGATAAGGAGAGTGCACCGTGGTGAATCGCCTTTGAAACCCTTCATTGAAATGAGAGTACCTTATATGCTAAGCATGCAAATGATGTGCTTCTAATCATTGTTGTGTATGTTGATGACATGCTCCTCACTGGTCCTCATAAGAAGCATATTGCTGATTTTAAGGCTGATTTGCATGCCTCATTTGAGATTTTTGATTTGGGGCATTTGCATCATTACGTGGGCATTTGATGTTGTTTTCTATCAGCAGGCTGTTGGATGCTTGATTTACTTATGCATCACTATTGCCATATTTACATGCTTTTTCTTACTTTGACTAGGCTGGTTTCTATGACACTTGTGTGTCCACTAGTAGCTTTTGCTTCATGCTTGGTAGCTCATGCATATCTTGGCTGAGCAAGAAGTAGCCTACTATGGCCACTTCCAGTTGTGAGGTTGAGTATAGGGCAGATTTCAAGTGTCAGCCATGTAACTGCATGTGCACCAAGTATCCTAGTTAACTCGAGTTAACCCAAGTGGATGCTTCTAGAAGACTATTGAGTGTGTGGCTCAAACATCTTATGACTGATTTGGGTGTTGGCCAGTTTTCTACCATCACGATCTTCACTGACAGTTAGAGCACATTGGCAGTTGTGAGGAACCCTGTGTTCCATGCTTGCACTAAGCACATTGAGGTGCATTATCATTATGTCAGAGGTTCTCTGGTGGAAAGATTAGCTTGGCATATGTGCCCACACAGGAGAACATTGCATACCTTTTCATGAAGGCTCTGCCTAGGGAGAAGTTTGACGCTTTCTGCAAAACATTGGCCTCACTTCCTTTTGTGGATTGATTCCACATAGCTTGGCACTTCCTTATACATGAGTGCCAGCTCCTTGTTCACCGCATCACTCCCAGGGGGGATTTGTTGATATATTTAGGTAGTGATGTATGTGAACACACTAGGACCACTGGGGCCCGTTTTTCCCTCTTTAGGAGGTTTTTTCCCCCAGCTTGTATATATGCCTATTGCCCTAACGGGTCACTTATCTTTGTACATTCTAGTGGTAATACATTCAGTATTATGTGTTGTGCTCCAAGCTTCTTCTTCTTCCTTGTGTTGTTCACATGCTTTTGCAAACCTTGAACTCCAACATTCAATTTATGTAAGTTGATGGCGGAATAGCTTTGTGTCAAATGAAATATATTGACACATTATTGCAGCATTTTGGCCTTGAAGCCTATAAAACTATTGCCACTCCTATGGAGATAGGTTTATGATTGAGTCTTCAAGATGTTGGAGATGCATTTGATGTTGTTCTCTATCAATAGGTTGTTGGATACTTGATTTACTTATGCATTACTCGGGCAAATATTCAGCTTGTTGTCTCATAAATGAGCAGATTTATGCATTGCCTAGGAGTCAAGCATTGGCAAGTGCTTAAGCACATCTTTCACTACTTGAGTGGTACCCGACTACTTGAATTGTTTTATCCCCAGGGGGATCACTACCGCCAGATTTACATGCTTTTTCTGACTTTAACTAGGTTGGTTGCTATGACACTCGTGTGTCCACTAATGGATTTTGCTTCATGCTTGGTAGCTCATGTATATCTTGGTTGAGCAAGAAGAAGCCTACTGTGGCCACTTCCAGTTGTGAGGCTGAGTATGGGGTAGCTTTCACATCAACTTTTGAGTGTGTGTGGCTTAGATGCCTTATGGCTGATTTGGATGTTGGTCATTCTTCTGCCACCATCTTCATTGATAGTCAGAGTGCATTGGCAGTTGCAAGGATCCCTGTGTTCCATGCTCGCACTAAGCACATTGAGATGCATTATCATCATGTCAGCGAGAGGTTCTCTATTGGAGAGATCAACTTGGCATATGTGCCCACACAGGAGAACATTGTGGACCTTTTCACGAAGGCTCTGCCTAGGGAGAATTTTGAAGATTTCTGCAAAGCTTTGGGCTTACTTCCTTTTGTGGATTGATTCGACATAGCTTGGTACTTGCTTATACATGAGTGCCAGCTCCTTGTTCATTGCATCACTCCTAGGGCAGATTTGTTGATATATTTAGGTAGTGATGTGTGTGAACACACTAGGACTATCAGGGCACTTTTTTATCTCTTTAGAAGGTTTTTTCCCCCCGGCTTATATATATATATACCTATTGCCCTAACAGGTTACTTATCTTTGTACATTCTAGTGGTAATACATTTAGTATTGTGTATTGTGCTCCAAGATCCTTTTTCCTTCTTGTCTTGTTCGCGTGGTTTCATAGGCCTCAAACTCCAACAAAGCATCCATGGAGAGCTTAGCAACAGGGTGAAAAAATCATTTGTACCAGCATAGCAAAAAATCCACTTCTTGATTACTCAAAAAATTATCACTTTATTCGCTATTTTACACATTACAAAGGCTTTTACCCTTCTCACATGATTCTTGACCAAAATCTAGTGAAGATTTTACAAACCTAATAAAAAAAGGAGCGTGAGAAATGTGGGACTCCTCCATGCTCTTGCAAAGCTTTGGATCATATCACACATCGTTCTTCTCCAAGAGTTTCCCTTTGTGCTTGAGTGCTTATCTTCTATATCCTCATTATAACTAGACATGCTATTCAGCGCTATCTCACCTACATCATTGGTGTGCTCAATATCTTTAGTCGGAAGATAAATTGTCCCTTCTTCTTCCTCATGATAATTGACATAGTATTTAACAATTATGTATTTTGAAACTATCAAAGTTTTTGGAATCGTAAGCATAGCTACTAAGATTTTTGAGTAATCTAAAAAGATTGCACCACCTAGAATGTTGCAATTCTCAAATTTCAAGATAGCCTATTCTCACTACTTGATGTTCATGATTCCACATGACTCTTGAGCCACAACTGGTGAAGCCATAATTCCATATTAAACAGGGGTGAACTTTCTTTTACTAATTTTTCTGTACCAGGGACCTTCTTAATCTCAAATGCATCAAAGGGTAGGTGTTGTGGTGTTTCTTCCTAGGAATTCAAAATCAAGAAGTTGCAATAGGACCTCATACTAGTCTCTCATTTTCTAAAGTATACACAATTTTTTATCGCATTGGCTGGGTGAAATTCAACAAAATTTCCCACATCAACATTGTTTGGAGGGGAAAATTATAGTATATTGAGCTTCTCCACAATTGTAGTGCTTCCCTCTTAGAGATAGTTAAATATTAGTTTCTTTGTATTTAACTCATGTCTTCCCCACAGACGTATTATTGTGCATTTCCTTGACTATGCACCTTAAGCCTTGAGTTGTGATTTTTGCCAAAAAAATCACACCCACTTAACAAAAATCATACCAATTTCACTTAAGTGTTGATAAAAAAATCACACACTGCCTCTCTCCTATATAGGTAGCATTTGGGAGGAGTGGCATTTCTCTCCAAGTGGCATAGAGAGAGAAGAAAAAGGAAAAATCATTGTTGATAATCAAAGAGAAGAAGAAGAAGGAAAAATCTCCAAGTTGCGCTGAAAAACATACACTTCTTCATGCAAGTCACCATTCAGAAATGTTGTTTTAATGTCCAACTGATGTACATTCCAACCATGATGGGCTGCAAGTGCACAAATGCTTCGAACATTAGTCATACGGCATGTAGGTGCAAAGGTCTCATCAAAATCAATGCCTCTTTCCTGCGCATAACCCTTTGCAACAAGCCTAGCCTTATACCTGTCAACTGTACCATCAGGTTTACACTTTAGCTTGTACACCCACTTAGTGCCAATGGCCTTCTTGCCAGGAGGCAAGTCACATAAAGACCATGTACCATTCTTCATTATAGCATCATATTCAGATTGCATAGCAGCCATCCAATTTTCTAAATTTTGTGCTTCATCAAAAGAAACAGGCTCATTCTCATCACAAAGACTAGACGTAGCCATAGCATAGCAATCTGATGCAAAGGAGGCACTATGAGAGCCTGAACGAGTACGATATGACAAAGGTGCATCTAATTTGCTGTCACGCAAAGTCTGCACCAACCATTTTGGCATAGTTTTTGCCTGCTCAATATCAGCTCTCTCATCAACAAGTGCATCATGCAAATCTGCATCAGAAATGGAATGATCTGCATCATCATATGAAACTTGCAAAGGCTGAGAAGTTGTTTCATTAGGACCAGCACTAGACTGTCCACCTGTAAAAATAGGCATCAAAGTATCATACATGTCTTTGGAGCTAACAAATGTCTCCTTAGTACATGAAAGCAATGGCTGAATAGCATCTTCCACAAAGACAACATCACGGCTAACCAGAATGCATTTAGTCTGTGGATGATACAGACGATAGCCTTTACTTTCAGAATTGTACCCAACAAAAATACATTTTACTGCCTTATCATCCAATGTTTTGCGATGTTGTTCAGGCACTAATGCATATGCCAAACAACCAAAAACACGCAGATGAGCAACAGATGGCTTGCGGTCATGCCAACCCTCATATGGAGTGATAGACTACAACGCTTTAGTGGGACACCTGTTAAGTACATATGCTGCACACATGACAGCCTCAAGCCAGAAACTATGTGGTAAAGCCTGACTCTTGACCATACACCTCGCCATCTCCATGAGTGACCTTTTCTTCCGTTCAGCAACTCCATTTTGTTGAGGTGTATACGGCACTGTACACTGGTGTTTTATCCCACATTCAACCAGAAATGCATTAAAATCAGAAGACATATATTCCCCCTCTTGATCAGAATGGAGGGTGCCCATTTTACATCCTGACAGATTTTCAGCCAAAACCAAAAACTATTTGAAGCACAAAAACACTTTGACTTTGCCTTCAATGGATATACCCATGCATGCCTAGAAAAATCATCAATGAAAGTCACGAAGTAAAGATAGTTTCCAAAAGAAGGTGTCTGCATAGGACCAGAGACATCACTATGTACAAGCTGCAATTTCTGCGTAGCCCAAACTGAACCATCTTTTGGAAAGGAGAAACGCTGCATTTTGCCCAAAATACAGCCTTCACATACATGTTTTCCAGGTGCCTCAAGCTTGGGCAAAGAAGACACCATATCAGATTTCTGCAAGCATAGCAAACTAGCAAAATTCAGATGACCAAAGCGTGCATGCCAAAGCTTTGCATCTGACATAGCCTGAGAATCATGAACTGCAAATGCCGAATCATTCACATATCTTTCATAGTCTATGAGCTTATACAGCCCACGACATAAAATGCCAGAAGCAATAATAACATCGCCATTTGACAGATCATGAACTGTACATCTGTCATCAACAAATTTCACAACCAAGCCAATCTTGGCTAATGCAGAAACTGATAACAGATTCTTCTTAATCCCTGGCACAAATAAAGCATCTGACAAGGTGAAAGAACTACCATCAGCAGTAGTCAGAATGATCTTACCAACTCCCATAATAGGATAAGAGGAGTTGTTGGCGCATGTGACAGTATTCCCTGTAGGGGCAGGCTCGAGTGAAGAGAAGAAACTGCGCTGCGAGGTAATATGTTTGGTCGCCCCACTGTCAAAGTACCAAACATCTTAGTCCACTGCAGACATGCACTGCTCATGAGAAGATGGGTCAAAACTGCAAACAGTAGTAAAGGCCCATTCTTCTTCCTGCACAAGGTTAGCATACTCTATTTTTGCTGTAGAGGCTTCTGCAACAACCATTCTAGCCTTCTTTTTCTTTGCCTCTTTTGCAGCCAGTTTTGGACAATTCTTTATGATATGATCATTCCCTTTACAATACTTGCAAAACAATTTCTGCTTTTCTGATTTCTTCTAATCTTTATCCTGGTTCTTCGAATGTGCAGCATTTGCAGATTTCTACTTACTAGTAGAAGAGCTCCATTTTCCTTTGCCCTTCTGACTAGCCAGGAAAGCTTGATCTTCAACACGCATTGGACCTGTTCTGTCTGGACTGATCTTCCTGCAATGAACAAAAACTAACTCCTCAAATGATAAGGCATTCGGATTGCCTTTCATCATCAACCGAAGAGTAGAAGCAAAACTCTGATATGAATCAGGAAGACCATTCAAAACGGTCTGCACAAGTGAGCTATCTGGTATAACCTCATCAGTAGAAATCAACTGTTCCTTCAAATCTTTGATCTTCGTTAGGAAACTGTCCATAGAATCACCTTCATTCATGTGCTCACTCCCATGTGAGGAATAATTGCATGTTTGACAGACAAAGCTATCAATGCATGTGCCTGGGCATCTCTGCCATCCCAACGAATCTGCTCTGCAGTAGGTGCAACAGAAACAGCAGCACGAACACGAATCTGCACAATATCATCTTCGACACCATCTTCATCAGCTCCAGCACCTGTATTCGTAGTACCTGTTGTTAGAGGTGTAACAGGACGTCTTTCAACACCCTGTTCAATGTTCCACAGTCCTTTTGCAACCAATACATGTCGCATCATATAAGCTCATAATGGGTAGTTGGTACCATCCAACTTATCCTCAACAACCAACATACGAAATACATCACTGCTTTCAACCATGGTCGGTGACTAAAATACCTTGATGCAAAAGATTGACTGTATCTCAAAAAGTTGAACAGAACTGCCCAGACGAGTTCTGCTAGACCTGTAGCAGACTTCGAGACGCTTAAACTGGCGAACAGAAACTGGTATATACCTTTGGCACAAAAAGACGAAATATCCTGCATAAGCACTGCGATAGTGCGTTCGGAGGCCGAAACGAGCTCAGATCGCGATTTTGGCACCACAGAACGAAGCTGTTTTGATCTCGAAAACATGGTGAGTATGCTCACCAAAATTTGTATGATTGTAAGACTGCAAACAAAGGAGTGTCGATGGCGCGTGTAGAGGGACAATCAAGCAAGAAGAAAAGAAGAAGAAAATCAAAGTCCAAAACAATTCATTAAGAAGAGAAGAAGAATATATCTCTGCAGGAAGCCCCGCAGGGGCGCAACACCCATCTCTGCACAGAGCCCCGCAGGGGCACGCACCAGGCTACAACGCTAAACCCCGGGGTCCCGAGTCATGGACTTTTCAAACATCAGAGTAGGACCAAAAGTAAGAAAGGGGTAGAGGCTGAAAAGTTGAAGAGGGTGACTAAGAACAGCACATTCCTAGTCACAGGTGGCGTGCGTGGCAACCCAAGTCAACAGGCAAGACAACTACATCAGGCTCTCGAGTTGTAGAGCTTGAATCAAGAAGGCCATCGAATCTGCATGTCTGTTTAACTGCAGACAATACTGACCAAGGGGAGCGTGCGGAGAAAAGCAAGATCAAGAATCAGGCAACACAGCCCAAGGGACGCGTTCGCGAAGCAAAGTCTGTCAAGGGACGACAGAGACGAAGAGGGGGAGAGTGTTGCAGAGCTAAAGAGCGCACAAAGCAGAGAAAAAAAGACGGGCCCCAAAATTTTTCCGATTTGGACACACAACTTTTGTATCATAACCATTCTTGTATATAATTTCCGTTGTAAATGCACTAGAGGAGTCCTCTAGATGCATCCCCACAAAAGATTAGTGATTTACCCATGTACAATAGTAGGAAATTAGTCTTTTAGAGAATAAAGTGCCGGTCTCTTGTGTGAAAGGACCAAACTTAGGGCACTAGTATATAAGTCAAAAGTGACTCATTGTAGAAATTTCTTGTCATTGTGAAGAAGAGCACTTCTAAAATTTCGAGTTTACCTCTTTCTTGCTGATTTTGATCTTCATTTTGCTCATGTATGTGTGTGTGATGCTTGAAATGCAAGTGTAGGACTGTTGTCTACCCCTTCCCCCTTGATTTGAGCTGTTGTAGTGCGTGCGTAAGCTAGGAGAAGCAAAAACGCGGGTGTTTGTGACTCCCGTAATTCACTGTTTCTGCCATAACTTGCAGCAGAGTGGTCAGAATTGAGTGACCACCACCGTTGGGTTCGTCTCGGCGAGAGCTTCGAAACGAGTACCCTATTGCCTATGTTCGGAGTTCTGGGCTGGGAGAAAACCTCAAAAAACCAAAACTGCTGAAAAGAGGCTTGCGGCAACACTTCCAGTATTTCAGTAGGTGTGGGTAGTATTAGTCTTTTCTCATGCTTGAATAGCTAACCCACTTCATTTTCTATCACGTCTGCACATGTCTTCATACACTTGGTAAGTCACTCCTTAGGATTGATAATTAAATGTGTGAAAAGAACTCCACTATATGCACTTGTATGGCAATCGAGGTATAGTCTCATTGGTACAAGTCCTTGAGTCATTGCGGCTCAAGTACACAGCGCCCTAGATGAAGCGACGACCTGCTCTGATACCAATTGTTGGAGTTAGACTTCTGCGGAAGCACGCGAACAGCACAAGGAAGAAGAAGAAGCTTGGAGCACAACACACAATACTGAATGTATTACTAGAGAATGTACAAAGATAAGTAGCCCATTAGGGCAATAGGCGTATATACAAGTCGAGGGAAAAAAACCTCCTAAAGAGGGAAAAAAGTGCCCCGGCGGTCCTAGTGTGTTCACACACATCACTACCTAAATATATCAATAGACCCCCCATATCCCACAAACCAAAGGCTAGACCACTAAAGTATTACATGAAAAGGGTTACCCCAAGGCATCTAGTTTCAATGGCCTGAAGCCATTACACAAATAGATTGGCCACACTAACCCAAGCATATCCAACAACCCACATGGATTGAACACACAACCTCCACCTCAAGAGGTGAGTTCCCAACCAACTCATCTACGAGTTATCATTACACATATTTAGTTCCAACATCACATACTTTTTTTTTCCTTTACACTTTCAAGAAAATGTTCGATTGCACCTCCTTCATAATTTTGCATCTCATTGCATAAGAAATTTCCGCTTCACATAAAACAACTATCACACGCAAGATTAAGTCATGTTCACATATATTACACACAATTTTTTACCTATAAGGCCCAAAATGCATTCACTCAAAAAATTCATGTCCAATCTTGTTCTTTGTTGATCCTCCTTTCAAGTCCTCTAAGTTCTCATCATACATTAATCCTTCACACTTTTCCTTTCATTAAATTGAATTCTTCATAGCTAACTTTTCTCATAAATCCATGCCGGGTTACCCTCTATGCGCCTAGATTTTGACTCTTTGTTCATCCAAATTAACATGATTGTAGCGCTTAACCAAAAATTGTGTCCAATTGGAAAACCTTCTTGGAAACATTTTATGATGCCGTGGGCATCAATTGTCCCTTACCCTTATCCAAATTAATTCGAAAAAAACCTCCCCAACTCCATAGCCCCCATCAATGAAAACTTTCGAAATAGGTGTGGATTTATACCAAACTATAATCAAAGGAACAACATAATCCATGCGTTCATCTTCTGTTGTTTCTACTTGATCAACCAGAATGAAATTCTGCCCCACTATAGAATCTAGATTAGGAGTCTGCACTTCAATGAAAACAACTTCCTTGAAAATTGGAACCAGAGCTAACAGATCACATAGAGGTAATTGAATCATTGACTTGCACAACACTTGCCAGGAATCAGGGATAGCATCCAACATTTTTGAGTCCCTTTGCCCTGTACGAAATTGATCCTTATGTTGAACTTTGATGCTCTCCTTCATAACGACTGATTCCTTAGAAGTCAGACTATCCAAAGCTATTATTGGATCTTCATATGTTGTACCCTTGATTGCAATCAGTCTCTGGTTGAATGGCTCCATGTTTGATGATGTAGCTTGTTCTAGTGTAGGAAATGAAGCTAGCGCATTAGAAACCCAACCAAATGCTTGGTTGTATATATTATGTTGCTTGCAAATACTAAGTTGCAGACCCATATCTTTTCGTTGATGTTGTTATCCAAACTGGGTGATAACTGTTGTCACTGTATCCTCATAAGATGATGTGACCATGTTAGTCATTGAAGCTTTAAGATTAGTCTCCTATTTTCACCCATCATATTCTTGTGTTTCCAGATAGTTTGATCTCATATGTTCGAACTCCATACAAAATAAACATTGTGGTCCTTTCCCATCCTTTGGGTAACCTTCAGCTTCCCATCATTTTTAGTTGAAAGGCCATTGACCTCTTTCATAGCCTTGATAATTTGCCCCACTTTGTCTAGAGGGAGGTGACAGCATGTTATCATTCATTGCTCTGTTATGACCTATATTTTTAGGACATACAATATGTACATATGGTTGTTTGTACCACGAGCTAGCTTGCAATAAGTCAGCTTGTACCTGATTGGCTGCCACGGCTTTATTCCACACGTTATATATACATTGCTCTATACTATGATTCATTAAATTACATATAGCACAATATACTTGATTTAATGCACAATTCAGAGTAATATGTCTTGCATTTAAACATTTTGTAAAATACATCTAATGGAACAGATCATTTAACCCCATAGATGGTGCCAAGGATGCAACCTCCAAAGTCCACTATAGAAATGGGTTAGTTATCCTTAGGTTATGCTCTAGTTGTTTGATAGCATCAATAATATGATTGAACATCCACATACCATCCAAGGCATAAAGACAATTTTTCTCTTTTATCATAAAGTTGAGGCCTTCAACAAACCACTATAGCACTACATCATCTAGAGGGCATTCTTGGTCTAGAATCTTCCATATATTACTTTGAAACAAGGAAGCATAGTCCGCAATAGTATGAGTAGGTTGTTGGATCATATACACAATGGAATAAAAATCTACTTAGTCATCTTGGCTTTGCAAAATCTTTGTGGGAAAGTTGTATGCAAAGTGTCAAGTTGCAAAATGATTAAGAGCAAACTCGGTCAACCATCTGATTGCTTCACCTCTCAGTGTTGCTTGGAAGACTTGGCACTTCTAGGCATCATGCTACCCACCTTTCTGCAGGTCATACTACATATTAAACAGTTAAACATGGACATCTAGGTCATCATCTAATTTCCCACTAAAGTAGTTAAATTGCATTCTGGAAATTATATGACTTGGAACCACCATAGGACTTTGCCAATGCTACCATTTCTTGTCTATGGGTATTAGAGGGAAAAATTCCACTTCTTCCTTTACTTCATGATCACTTTTTGGTCCAAGAACTATTATGAATTATGGAATGTTTTGAACAAGGAATTATTGGAGTGTTAATTTATTAATTTATTAATGTGTTTTGGTGTTTTGATATAGCAACTAAAAGTTTGTGAAGGCATGAAAGGATGGACATCAATAATCAGATTTATATTTTATATAGTTTGTAAATCTATTTTAAAAAACAGTTAGTAAAAGTAGTGGTTAGGATAAGGATCGCTATAGACCATGATTTTTGTTAATAAAAACAAAGGTTCTCCACAAAAGAGAACAATTTTTACTTTCACGCATGCTTTTCAAAGTTGTCTCATTGTAACTCTTATTTTTGACATAATGAAAAATCCTATAAATACATGCACTTTATGCACTATCGAAACATAGTGCATGGGGGGAGATTGCACCCAATCCTGTGTTCTGTTTCTTCTCTTGGCGTATCTATTTTTCTACATATTTTCAACACTCATATTTTCAACACTCTAAGGCATCCACTAAGGCATAGAACTTAGGCATCAATAAGGCATAACTTTGGCATCTTTGGCTTCCCTAGCACCCATGGCTCCCTTGGCGACTGCTGGTAGTTATTGGCTACACGCGAACCCCTTTTAATTAAGGAGTGACAATAAAGAGGATTATATTCACCAAGGAGGTAAGATTTGAACCCATAACCTCACTCTCACAAGGGAAGTGTTTTACCACTACAATATCTCTTTGTGTTGTCACTCTAGTTCTCTTTTCTTATTTAACACAATTTGCATCTCTTTCTTACTTTTTCAATTCCCAAGAGTCATCCTTCCTTTTATATTTTAATCCAAGCAATATCAAAATTGTTTTTACATATGTAGCAAGAGGATTTCGTTCTCTAGATATCCATGGAAGCTATGAATACCATAGAGGATTTTGGTGAGCCACCTTAGCTAGAGCTCCTGCGGCATGATGCAGAGAAAGTATACCAATCGATTATCAAAATGATCAATTTGCAACAACCACACTAGCAACAACAACCTTTTCACAAGTCTAATTTTCTTTGATCGTCAAACTTTGATTTTTGCCTTTCTTTAATCTTGTAGTTCTGTATATGTGATGCATTTACACATATAACTTAGTATGTAGGAGCATACTTTAGTTACACTTACCAAAATAAATTAGAATATTTAGAGCATATTCTAGAATATGAATGACAGAGAAAAAAAATCAAACAGTTAGTAATGTACGCTGTTTTATTCACTTACTTAGAGACTATGTTACCACCTCATAAATAATCTTAATAATTTCACTCTTCTATGAACATTTCCATGCATGTATTTTTACATGGAACATGCTTATTTTTGTTCAGTGATGGAACATGTGATTGACCATCCATTTCTTTTATTTTATCAACTGAGGTCAATTGCTTTTTCAATTGAGGGGCATGTTATGAATCATGAAATGTGTTGAACAAGGAATTGTTGGAGTGTTAATTTATTAATTTATTAATATGTTTTGGTGTTTTGATATAGAAGCCAAAGGTTTGTAAGGGCATGAAAGGTGTGAAAGGGTGGACATCAATAATCGGATTTATATTTTATATAGTTTGTAAATAAACCCATGTAGAGGGTTCTATTTTTAGAAACAGTTAATAAAAATAGTGGTTAGGATAAGGATCGCTGTAGATTGTGATTTCCGTTAATAAAAGCAAAGGCTCTCCACAAAAGAGAACAACTTTTACTTTCACACATGCTTTTTGAAGCCGCCTCATTGTAATTGCTATTTTTGACATAATGAAAAATCCTATAAATACATGCACTCTATGGACGGTCAAAAGAGAGTGCACGGAGGAAGATAGCACCCAATCTTGTGTTCTATCTCGTCTCTTTGCATATCTATTTTTCTATGTGTTTTTAGCCCATGGAATAATCCTTCTGTGATCAAAGGTTGGTTGAACTTACTTAAGACACATATAAACAACAAAACACTATGTTTGCAATGGATATCCACATACAACCACCCATGTTTAATCCACCAAAGGCCACACCTCTCTTATTCGTAGATGACTTCTACATTGATCCAAACACCAAATCAAATCAACATACCTCTACCTTGTAATCTACTATATAAAGTTTTTTATAACCATTTAAGCTCTAACTCGAGTGTGCAGAAGTGGACAACACCATCTCTATTGTCTTTGTTGTTAATGAAAAAAATTGCATTTTTTTATTATATCTTGTTTCTTTTCCTCTACTGCATTCATCTCTATGGCGTAGTTCCCTTTGTACATACTTTTACAACTCTTGATTTTTCCTCCTTCTAACCTTCTTGTATTTTTCGTCCTTGTTTTAATTTAAAGCACAATTTCTAAAAAAAATTATCTTCATTTCTCCATTTAAAAAAGAGAGAAAAATTCACAAAAGAATTGAAAAAAATTAAGGTAAGTACAAAAGAGATTGATAAAACACATTGCTTTCTTACATACTTTTACAACTCTTTTTCCATAGAGGGATCACAAAAGAACTGAAAAAAAATGGAAGAGAAGTACAAATGGGGTCAATAAAACACTCGAATAGGTTATGTCATGCAAATGCACGTTCGATAATGTATAAGAGGTCGGTGCTACTATTAGAAAATTTTGGACCTCTTGTGGAGAAGAAATCCCTAAAAAAAAGGTGAAAATGAATATTTTTTAAAGTGTTTTTTTTTGTGTGTGGATAGGATGGCTTATATGAAGACTCTATGTCAACATGTGACAATACTTGAACATCTGACCATGCTAGCTCCAAAGTATACTTCCAACTCCAACTCCATGTATTTCTAAGATGTGACACTACTTGAACCTGGGACCATGATAGCTCCAAGTTTACTTCCAAAAAATGCCCAATGATTTTTGCTTCATGTTGCAAATTTTTTTATCATTTTGAGTTGATCTTCTTCTTCTTCTTATTTATCTTTATCCTTTTTTTTCATAAAAGATATGATTTTATGAGTTTCTTGGGCTTGAAAGACAACTCTAGCAGATTGTCCACATCTCACAAAGCAAACACATTCATATTAAAAAAATAACAACATGATAAAGGTTTCAAGGTCCAAGAGAGAGAAGAAATGATGATAAATTTTCAGCTAATGAATTGGCTATAAGGTCATACAACCACCCAAACATCAAGTATCAATAACAATATTCCTATTATGAGATAGAAAACAAATGGTATAATTTCTTGGGGCTGAATTTTAAAGATTAGATGTATAAATAAATGGACTTAGTACCCTAACACTGTCCTTGTCTAATAAGTACTCTATCTTTGCATCAAATTTATCAGAAGGAAGCCACTTATGAAATAACACATTGACATGAGTCTTTTGCCTTGATGAGAGAGGGATAGGGGTTCCATTCCACTGTTCAATTTGGACACTTTTAGTTCATACATTTCATGCTTTTTGGTATGCTATTGGGGTTTATCATATAACCTTTCCTTGAGTAATGGCTTCAAGGGCTTTGTACTTGGATAGAGTGTACCTTTGAGTAGTGTGCCAATTGATTAAACCCTCCTCTCTAGGATTTGGATCTACGGTGCACAAACATCTATTTGGTTTTTGAATGAGTGAAGATTCACAATATTTTCAATTCTTGTATCAAATAGTGGAGCATTCCTATTGAAGTTGTTCACACAACATTATATTCCTATGCCTTCAAAGATATAAGATGATGCTACATTCAAGGGAGGAGAGTTGTGACCCCTTTGCCATCCCCCCAATTTACATTGTGTACACAAGTAAAAACTGTACTCACTCAGCTATAATGATCAATTTTTAAAATATCTCCAATGAAATACCTTTTGTTGCTGTTCCCTTATTGAATAAAACAGAGCAGCTTTTGTTGTTTTTTCTTCCATCCTTCTGCATGAACAAGCCAGTGGGACACTTGCTTTTCATGTTTTGCCAACCCAAACACAACACTTCTTGTGGTGGAGTGGCAGGTACCGCATGTGAACTCAAGCTAACAAATCTCGTCACACAATAGATTCAGACAGCTAGAGAGAAGAGACATAGAGAGAGAAGAGAGAGAGGAGAGAGAGAGAGAGAGAGAGAGACGGCAAGACATGAAAGTGTGTGCGGAAAACCATAAACAAGTAACACTGAAGGAAAAGAAGGAACAGGGCATGTGGGGCATGTTATACAGAACAACATAATGAGGCTGCCAGCGCAGCAGAGTACAACTGGGGTGGCGATGAAAAGCTTGAAGGGTTTGCAGGAGGTTTGGATCTCATGAAGCCTTGAGACGGGCTAGCCGTCAGCTCGTCTGCTTCGTCTCCCATTCTTCTTTCCTCTTCTGGCGGTTTCCTCGCCATAGCCTTCCCCAACCCCCCTACGACGCAGCCATGTCGGACTTGACGCAGCCGCTCGTCCGACCCAAGCGCAAGATCACCGTGGTCGACTACCTCGTCAAGTTACGATGGATCATCGTCATCTTTGTTGTGTTGCCCATTTCCTTCACCTTCGATGTGCTCACCTACTGGGGCGACTGGTGGTCTAGCCGCAAGTCCTACAAAAAGCGCCAGGAAGAACACGACGAGAACGTGCGGAAGGTCATCAAACGCCTCAAGGAGCGCGACCCCAAGCGGGATGGCCTTGTATGCACTGCTCGCAAGCCCTACATCGCTGTGGGCATGCGCAATGTGGATTACAAGCGCGCTCGTCACTTCGAGGTGGATCTCTCTGCATTCCGGAACGTGCTGGAGATTGATACAGAGCGCATGGTGGCCAGGTTAGAGCCCTTGGTCAACATGGGCCAGATCACGCGCGAAACAGTCCCCATGAACGTCGCACTTGCCGTCGTTGCGGAGCTGGACGACCTGACAGTGGGAGGTCTCATCAATGGCTATGGCATCGAGGGGAGCTCTCACATTTATGGCTTATTTGCAGACACCGTTGTCGCATATGAGATTATCCTCTCTGACGGAACTCTTGTCAAAGCCACTGCCGACAATGAGTATTCGGATCTCTTCTATGCCATACCGTGGTCACAAGGGACGCTTGGCCTTCTCGTAGCTGCGGAAATCAAGCTGATTCATATCAAGGAGTATATGAGAGTAACATATGTGCCTAAGCGGGGCACCATTCGTGAGCTTGGCCAAGCGTACATTGAATCTTTTACAGATCCTGATGGTAATCAGGATTCAAGCGACAAGGTTCCCGATTTTGTCGAGACCATGATTTACAGCCCCAACGAGGGAGTGTGCATGACAGGCAGGTATGCATCCAAGGAAGAAGCGAAGAAGAAGGGCAACAAGATCAACGAGCAAGGATGGTGGTTCAAACCATGGTTTTACCAGCATGCAGAGACAGCTCTAACCAAGGGAGAGTTTGTAGAGTACATTCCAACGAGAGACTACTATCATCGTCACACCCGCTGTCTTTACTGGGAGGGTAAGCTGATCCTTCCTTTTGCTGACCAGTTCTGGTTCCGATGGCTCCTAGGCTGGGCCATGCCTCCCAAGGTCTCCTTTCTTAAGGCCACTCAGGGCGATGCTATCAGGAATTACTACCATGAAAAACATGTCATTCAAGATATGTTGGTGCCCCTTTACAAGGTTCCAGATGCTTTAGAGTTCTCACACAGAGAGCTCGAGGTATTGTTTTCTATCTCTTCTCACGATTCCATGTGGAGGACTTGCATTCATCAGGACTAACAAAATCTCTGAGCTGTTAGCATGATTGTAATGGAAATTGGCTGGTTGATGCATATTGAACGAATGCTTAGCTTCTTCTGCCATATTGTAGAAATGAGGTGAACTAAGGGTCTCAGGAGCTACATCATAACACATGTTAGGTGTCCCGTTTGAAGGAGGTTGTGATTCATGTTAGTTGGCAAAAAGCATACTCCATATAACGGAGCTGATCTGGTGTATAGTCTTGTGGTTGACTACCATGATCTTATAATTGCACTTTCATTTGAGGGTGAATTTGTGGCTTTGCCTGGATTCATTCTGATACATGTAGGGAAAAATGGTAGGTTGTAATAAAACTTTGTTTTGTTGATTGCAGTTGTACCCGATCTGGCTTTGTCCTCACAAGTTATACAGGCATCCTATAAAAACCATGATTTACCCAGAGCCAGGCTTTGAGAGGCATAGAAGGCGAGGGGACACCCAGAATGCACAAATGTATACTGACATTGGATTATACTACACACCGAACCCAATATTACGTGGGGAAGAATTTGATGGTATCGAGGCATGTAGAAAGATAGAGCAGTGGCTGATAGATAATCATGGCTTCCAGGCACTATATGCAGTGACCGAGCTGAATGAGAAAGATTTCTGGCGGATGTTTGATGCTGGCCTTTACAGTCGCGTTCGTGACAAGTATAAGGCAGTGGGCACCTTCATGAGTGTTTACTACAAGTCCAAGAAGGGACGCAAGACAGAGAAGGAGGTTCAAGAGGAAGAGCAGAAGATTTCTGAGTGTGCCTATGCAGACCTGGAGAATCCTGCTGAATAACTTATTTGTGTTGTCAAACATGTTTTGATTAGTGGTGCCTTATGCAAATCAGGATGAGTGTTTCTTCGATAGACATAGTTATGTGGCCCAGCAATTTTTTCTTTTGATGTTAGTAGGATTACCAATTTCCCATACTCTGACCCCCCCCCCCCCCCCCCCCCCGCGAGAAATTTTATCATTCACTTGATGTGTTTTCTTCGAGTTTAACAATGGCTTTTGATGCCCCAGCTGCTCTGGAATTCAGGCCTTTTTAGCTTCTTCGGACAAGCTCCATTTGTTTGATCTTCTGACTGTGGCAGAACAAGGATCACAATGAACTACTTGTAGTTGCTTGAAACCCAATTTTCCATAGGGCCATGAATGTTGCTGTTTTGGCTGAGTCTTCTTCTGTTTCCACTGCATTCTGCGTGTTAATGTAGGGTTACTTGGCTGTAATGGTTCCAGGCAGTATTTCTTGGTGTATGTCGTTTCTACATAGGTTTTTCTGTATCAACTTGGGCCATGACGTCGATTATGTGCTTGGCATCCTTAAAAAAATTCTGTAAAAGAGCTTTATTGTTCTCATGGAGCATCATTTGATTAAGCTTTGTTTATGGTCATATTTCAAAGTTCAAAGACATTGAAGAGAATTTCTGAGGAGGTAATAAAGATGTCCCCAAGATCATGATGTAGTGAAAAAGCTTATGTAGTTTACCGATCCACTTCTTCATTATGTCCTAGTTCCGTCTCTGTACTTATAATTCACTTTGCATTGTGGATGTGTGTTTGAGTCCTGAAATTTTGAGCTGGCTTAGCGGCGTGTTCCTGGAAGGAGGGGATCCGTATGGTGATATGTTTTGGGCACGGTTTGAGTAACATCAGTGTGAAGGATCTGTGTTTCGGCCCTTGGTTTGATTTTCCTCTGGATTTTGGCAACTTGAAAAGAGTTAATGCTCTCTGTCTGTGTGTGTGTGTCTTTTTCATTTTCATATACGAAGTGGAAAAAATAGTTTTTCGTCTGGATTTGGCAACTTGAAAGAGTAATCCGCCTGTTTTTGTCCCTCTCATTTCTATACTATCTTTTTAAATTAACTTCATTTCCAGGGCATATTGGGAAACCATTCAATCTGTTATTCGAGCATAGTGTCCTTGTGCTTGTAGGGTACCCATGGAGTATATCGTTGTTATGGTGTTGACAATACCCAGCACCGGTATCATTTGGGAAATCTCTAAAGTGCATTTTTGTTCTCCCGTTTCATAATCCGCCTTTTTTGGACATCATTGTCATGCAGTACAAGAACTCGAAGGTCCTTGGACTCTCTTTTAGTGTGTGTGTGTGTGTGTGTGTGTGTGTGTGTGTGAGAGAGAGAGAGAGAGAGAGAGAGAGAGAGAGAGAGAGAGAGAGAGAGAGAGAGAGAGAGAGAGAGAGAGAGAGAGAGAGAGAGAGAGAGAACAAACTCCAACTTGCCTCCTTGCTCCTCTTGGTTTTTTGCCCAACCTATTTAATATTTAGGTTTCTTGTCATGCGGTACTGAGTTGCGTGCAATATAAGGGGAGTGGTAATTGTGGATGATCTCTACATGATGGACGATCGAGAGTGCCTCCAACGATCGAGTGGCGATGCATTATGGACATATGTGTTGAGCTTCTCCTCCATTTCTCATTGGGAATGTTGGATGCCCCTTGGGTTGAGTGTTTGACAACAAAATGCTTCTTGTCATTCTATTGGCTGGTCTTGGATCTCAATGATTGGTGAGGCATCTGCATCTAGCTGCCCTCTCGTATCACGCCCTCTCATGTGGAGGGGCCGTGGATGAGTGTGGCAATCGAGAGTCACTATGCTTTAGATGGTAACTGATTCTTGGATCCTTCATGCCTTGTTGGTTTTCTATCCATCTTAACTTGCTGTTTAAGTTCTTTGCCTTGTTTCAATCAAATTGTGGACAACTATCAATAGCGGATCAGTGCTTAAGTCTTCAGTGCCATCTGTCATGGGGTTGTAGGCCATCCCAAGCTTTTGGAACCTTGGTTTAAGACATGAATATGGGCTTGTCGGTACGTTTAGGGTTGGACCGATTTGTCAATTCCCTTACGAACTTGAATTTGAACATAGATGTTGTTGTAAGTTGTTCAAGGTGTAATAAGATGCCTTTCCCTCCAAGGGCCTTCGCTTGTAATGTGCTTCGTGCACCACAAGCATGTATGGCTAGGCCTTGTCGATGATGGCTTGTCTGTCTGTCTGTTTGTCTGTCAATTTATCGATCTATCTATCGATCAATCTATCTATCCATCGATTTGTCAATCGATCTTTCGATTGATCTATCTATCGATCTTTCAATCGATCTATCTATATATCTATATGTCGATCGATCTATCGATTTATCGATCTATCTATCTATCTATCTATGCATCCATCAATCCATCTATCAATCTATCTATCGGTCCATCAATCCGATCTATCTATCAATCAATCTATCTATCGATCTATCGGTCTATAAATCTATCGATCCATACATCCATCTATCGATCCATCCATCCATCCATCTATCGATCCATCCATCCATCTATCGATCCATCCATCCATCCATCTATCGATCGATCCATCCATCCATCCATCCATCCATCGATCCATCCATCCATCCATCCATCGATCCATCCATCCATCCATCTATCGATCCATCCATCCATCCATCCATCCATCCATCGATCCATCCATCCATCCATCGATCCATCCATCCATCCATCCATCCATCCATCCATCTATCGCTCCATCCATCGCTCCATCTATCGCTCCATCCATCGCTCCATCTATCGCTCCATCCATCGCTCCATCTATCGCTCCATCCATCCATCCATCTATCGCTCCATCCATCCATCCATCTATCGCTCCATCCATCCATCCATCTATCGCTCGATCGATCCATCCATCTATCGCTCGATCGATCCATCCATCTATCGCTCGATCGATCCATCCATCTATCGCTCGATCGATCCATCCATCTATCGCTCGATCGATCCATCCATCTATCGCTCGATCGATCGATCCATCTATCGCTCGATCGATCGATCCATCTATCGCTCGATCGATCGACCCATCTATCGCTCGCTCGATCGACCCATCTATCGCTCGCTCGATCGACCCATCTATCGCTCGCTCGATCGACCCATCTATCGCTCGCTCGATCCATCCATCCATCCATCCATCCATCGCTCGCTCGATCCATCCATCCATCCCTCGCTCGCTCGATCCATCCATCCATCCCTCGCTCGCTTGATCCATCCATCCATCCCTCGCTCGCTCGATCCATCCCTCGCTCGATCGATCCATCGCTCGCTCGATCGATCCATCGCTCGCTCGATCGATCCATCGCTCGCTCGATCGATCCATCGCTCGCTCGATCCATCCATCGCTCGCTCGATCGATCGATCCATCGCTCGCTCGATCGATCGATCCATCCATCGCTCGCTCGCTCGATCGCTCGCTCGCTCGCAAGATGTCGGGCTACTTCAAAGACATTGGATGGTGGTTAACATAAGATTTACATCTTATGTTAAGTATTCAGGTACATATTCTCTTTATGCACACAGGTACTACTTGAAGTTTATGGAGGCTGTGGCGTTCATATCAGGAGGAGTCCTATTTGGCATAGGTACAAGAGAATCGGTACTTATATGCTTTATGCATATTTTTATGAGGTGTTTGAGAAGGTGTGTTCACATGAGTTTGAGGATTTCCGGCAACAATCTTGTTAGCATTCTATGCTACTTTATAAGTATGTGATCTTTTCACACACGTATCTAACTTAGGGTCTTCCATAGCCTAAGTTTAGATGTAGGTTTGTTGACCATCAGTTTCACACTGATCCTTCCTCATTCAGTCACTCATATTCACTCTTCTATAACCTATTAGGTCACACATCTCATGTATATTCAGATTACTGCCCATACATCTGAATATGTTTGTTACATTGTACATTCACTCATACATCTATTTCTCATCACATAGAGTGGTTGAGAGTTTTGCTCCCACATTGTACATTGAACATTGGTATATATGATACTATGAGTAAGCGATGGCTTACGTAAAACCTTACACATGTCGTCTATTCTTTCTCTATCTTTGTCTCATCATTTTTATGATTAAGTTGTGGTATGTTCATGTTTTGTCATTATGGAAGATTGCTGGAATTAATGTTGTACATGACTGGAACTATGGAACCATGGACCTGTGACATGAGCCTAAGGGCCTACCTCACTTCCAACATGGATTTCAACCAACAAAGCATACTTCTTTGTTGTGTTGGCAATGACATGTCGATGGAAGGGATTAGAAAGAAATTTTTACTACAAGAGATACATTCAGTTGATTCTCTCTTAAACATTAGCTTGTTTTGCAAAAATATACCTTGCTTCGAAAAAATATAGAATATATTTTAGTGGAAGTCCGTGTTGGAGTTAGATGTCTGCGGAAGCATGCGAACAACACAAGGAAGAAGAAGAAGCTTGGAACACAACACACAAGACTGAATGTATACTAGAGAATGTACAAAGATAAGTAGCCCATTAGGGCAATAGGCGTATATACAAGCCGAGGGAAAAAAACCTCCTAAAGAGGGAAAAAAGTGCCCCGGTGGTCCTAGAGTGTTCACACACATCACTACCTAAAATATATCAACAAATCCCCCCTGGGAGTGATGCGGTGAACACGGAGCTTGCACTCATGTATAAGGAAGTGCCAAGCTATGTGGAAATCACTCCACAAAAGGAAGTAAGCCCAAAGCTTTGCGGAAAGCTTCAAACTTCTCCTTAGGTAGAGCCTTCGTGAAAAGGTCTGCAATGTTCTCCTACGTGGGAACATATGCCAAGCTGATCTCCCCAACAGAGAACCTCTCCCTGACATAGTGATAATGCACCTCAATGTGCTTAGTGCGAGCATGGAACACGGGGTTCCTCACAACTGCCAATGCGCTTTGACTGTCAGTGAAGATGGTGGTGGTAGAAGTCTGACCAACACCCAAATCAGCCATAAGGCGTCTGAGCCACACACACTCAACAGTAGCTATGAAAGTTGCCCTATACTCAGCTTCACAACTGGAAGTGGCCACAGTAGGTTGCTTCTTGCTCAACCAAGATATACATGAGCTACCAAGCATGAAGCAAAAACCACTGGTGGACACACGAGTGTCATAGCAACTAGCCCAATCTGAGTCAAAAAAAGCATGCAAATCTGGTGGTAGTGATCCCCCCTTGGGATAGAACAACCCAAGTAGCCGAGTACCACTCAAGTAGCGAAAGATCCGCTCAACCGCCTGCCAATGCTTGACACCTGGGCAATGCATAAACCTGCTCATCTGTGAGACAACAAACTGAATATCTAGCCGAGTAATGCATAAGTAAATCAGGCATCCAACAACCTGCTGATAGAGGACAGCATCAAATGCATCTCCAGCATCATGAAGACTCAATCGTAAACCTATCTCCATAGGAGTGGCAATAGGCTTACAGTCTTCAAGGCCAAAACGTTGCAATAATGTGTCAATATATTTCGTTTGACACAAAGCCATTCCACCATCAACTTGCATAATCTGAATGCGCAAATAGTGATGCAAATGCCCCAAATCAGACATCTCAAATGAGGCATGTAAATCAGCCTTAAAATCAGCAATATGCCTCTCAATAGGACTAGTGAGCAACATGTCGTCAACATAGACAACAATGATCAGAAGCACATCATTAGCACGCTTAACATATAAGGTGCTTTCAGTTGGACTGTTCTCAAAACCATGTGCAATAAGATAGGCATGTATCTTCTCATACCAAGCACGTGGTGCTTGCTTTAAACCATATAATGCCTTCTTTAACCTACACACCTGGTTTTCATGACCTTTCTGCACAAAGCCACGGGGCTGAAAAACATACACTTCTTTATGCAACAGAAATGCAGTTTTAATGTCCAACTGATGTACATTCCAACCATGATAAGCTGCAAGTGCACAAATGCTCCGAACAGTAGTCATACGACATGTAGGTGCAAAGGTCTCATCAAAATCAATGCCTCTTTCCTGTGCATAATCCTTTGCAACAAGCCTAGCCTTATATCTGTCAACTGTACCATCCGGTTTACGCTTCAGCTTGTATACCCACTTAGTGCCAATGGCCTTCTTGCCAGGAGGCAAGTCACATAAAGACCAAGTACCATTCTTCATTATAGCATCATATTCAGATTGCATATCAGCCATCCAATTTTCTGAATTTTGTGCTTCATCAAACGAAACAGGCTCATTCTAATCACAGAGACTAGATGCAGCCATAGCATAGCAATCTGATGCAAAAGAGGCACTATGAGAGCCTGACTGAGTATGATATGATAGAGGTGCATCTAATTTGCTATCACGCAAAGTCTACACCAGCCATTTTGGCATAGTTCTTGCCTGCTCAATATCAGCTCTCTCATCAATAAGTGCATCATGTACATCTACATCAGAAATGGAATTATCTACCGGCAAAGGCTGAGAAGTTTCCTCATTAGGACCAGCACTAGACTGACCACCTGTAAAAAGAGGCATCAAAGTATCATACATGTCTTTGGAGCTAACAGATGTCTCCTTGATACATGAAAGCAATGGCTGAATAGCATCTTCCACAAAAACAACATCACGGCTAACCAGAATGCGTTTAGTATGTGGATGATACAGACGATAGCCTTTACTTTCAGAACTGTACCCAACAAAAATACATTTTACTGCCTTATCATCCAATTTTCTACGATGTTGTTCAGACACTAATGCATATGCCAAACAACCAAAAACACGCAGATGAGCAACAGATGGCTTGCGGTCATGCCAAGCCTCATATGGAGTGATAGACTGCAGCCCTTTAGTGGGACACCTGTTAAGTACATATGCTGCACACATGACAGCCTCAAGCCAGAAACTATGTCGTAAAGCCTGACTCTTCACCATACACCTCGCCATCTCCATGAGTGACCTGTTCTTTCTTTCAGCAACTCCATTTTGTTGAGGTGTATACGGCACTGTACACTGGTGTTTTATCCCACGTTCAGCCAGAAATGCATTAAAATCACAAGACATATATTCCTCCCCTCGATCAGAACGGAGGGTGCCCATTTTACATGCTGACAGATTTTCAGCCAAAACCAAAAACTGTTTGAAGCACATGAACACTTCGGACTTTGCCTTCAATGGATATACCCATGCATGCCTAGAAAAATCATCAATGAAAGTCACAAAGTAAAGGTAGTTTCCAAAAGAGGGTATCTGCATAGGACCACAAACATCACTATGTACAAGCTGCAATTTTTGCGTAGCCCAAACTGAACCATCTTTTGGAAAGGAGGAACGCTGCATTTTGCCCAAAATACACCCTTCACATATATGTTTTCCGGGTGCCTCAAGCTTGGGCAAAGAAGACACCATATCAGATTTCTGCAGGCATAGCAAACTAGCAAAATTCCGATGACCAAAGCGTGCATGCCAAAGCTTTGCATCTGACATAGCTTGAGAATCATGAACTGCACATGCCGAATCATTAACAGATCTTTCATAGTCTATGAGCTTATACAGCCCACGACATAAAATGCCAGAAGCAATAATAACATTGCCATTTGACAGATCATGAATTGTACATCTGTCATCAACAAATTTCACAACCAAGCCAATCTTGGCTATGCAGAAACTGATAACAAATTCTTCTTGATCCCTGGCACAAATAAAGCATCTGACAAAGTGAAAGAACTACCATCAATAGTAGTCAAAATGATCTTACCAACTCCCATGACATGATAAGAGGAGTTGTTGGCACATGTAACAATATTCCCTGTAGGGGCAGGCTCGAGTGAAGAGAAGAAACTGCGCTGCGAAGTAATATGTTTGGTCTATCAAAGTACCAAACATCTGAGTCTACTGCAGACATGCACTGCTTATGAGAAGATGGGTCAAAACTGCAAACAGTAGTAAACGCCCATTCTTCTTCCTGCATAAGATTAGCAGACTCTGTTTTTGGTGTAGAGGCTTTTGCAACAACCATTCCAACCTCTTTCTTCTTTGCCTCTTTTGCAGCCAGTTTTGGACAGTTCTTTATGATATGATCATTCCCTTTACAGTACTTACAAAACAATTTCTGCATTTCTAATTTTTTCTCATCTCTATCTTGGTTCTTCGAATGTGCAACATTTGCAGATTTCTGCTTACTAGTAGAAGAACTCCATTTTTCTTTGCCCTTGTGACTAGCCAGGAAAGCTTGATCTGCAACACGCATAATGGACCCGTTCTGCCTAGAGTGATCTTCCTGCAACAGAACAGAGACTAACTCCTCAAATGATAAGGCATTTGGATTGCCTTTCATCATCAATCGAAGAGTAGAAGTGAAACTCTGATATGAATCAGGAAGACCATTCAGAACGGTCAGCACAAGTGAGCTATCTGGTATAACCTCATCAGCAGAAATCAACTGTTCCTTCAAGTCTTTGATCTTTGTCAAAAAACTGTCCATAGAATCACCTTCATTCATGTGCTCACTCTCCAACTGTTTTCGGAGGTAAGCAACACGAGCCTCATTCCTAGCCTGGTACAACGTGGTAAGTGTATCCCAAGCATCCTTTGCTATTTTGCAAGAGCGAATATGAGGAATAATGGCACGTTTGACAGACAAAGCTATCAACGCATGTGCCTGGGCATCTCTGCCATCCCAACGAATCTGCTCTACAATAGGTGCAACAAAAATAGCAGCACAAATAGGAATCTACAGAATATCATCTTCGATACCATCTCCATCAGCTTCAGCACCTGCATTTGCAGTACCTGTAGTCGCAGGTGTAACAAGGCGTCTTTCAACACCCTGCACAATGTTCCACAGTCCTTTTCCAACCAATACATGTCGCATCATATAAGCCCATAATGGGTAGTTGGTACCATCCAACTTATCCTCAACAGCCAACATACGAAATACATCACTACTTTCAGCCATGGCCGGTGACTAAAATACCTTGATGCAAAAAATTGAATGTATCTCAAAAAGTTGAACAGAATTGCCCAGACGAGTTCTGCTAGACTTGTAGCAGACTTCGAGATGCTTATATTGGCGAACAGAAACTGGTATATACCTTTGGCACAAGAAGATGAAATAGCCTGCACAAGCGTTGCGATAGTGCGTTTGGAGGCCGAAACGAGCTCAGATCGCGATTTCGGCACCATAGAGCGAAGCAGTTTTGATTCTTAAAACACCTTGAGTATGCTCACCAAATTTCGTGAGAATCTGAGACTGTAACCGAAGAGGTGTAGACAACAGATGAAGCGGCGATCTGCCTGATACCAATTGTTGGAGTTAGATGTCTGCGGAAGCACGCAAACAACACAAGGAAGAAGAAGAAGCTTGGAGCACAACACACAAGACTGAATGTATTACAAGAGAATGTACAAAGATAAGTAGCCCATTAGGGCAATAGGCGTATATACAAGCCGGGGGAAAAAAACCTCGTAAAGAGGGAAAAAAGTCCCCCGGTGGTCCTAGAGTGTTCACACACATCACTACCTACATATATCAACAAATCCCCCCTAGGAGTGATGCGGTGAACAAGGAGCTTGCACTCATGTATAAGGAAGTGCCAAGCTATGTGGAAATCACTCCACAAAAGGAAGTAAGCCCAAAGCTTTGCGGAAAGCTTCAAACTTCTCCCTAGGTAGAGCCTTCGTGAAAAGTTCTGCAATGTTCTCCTGCGTGGGCACATATGGTCCTATGGTTGGCCACCACATTGGTTTTCAGTTTTGAATGGTAGGGCAATATTGGATCAATGCTTAAGACTTGAGTGTCATATGTCCTGAGGTTGTAGGTGTCACGATGAAGGAGATAAGGAAGAGAGCTCACGCTCATACTCTCACAGTCAAAGAGGAGCACACACAAAAATTGAGGCAAGGAAGAAAGATCTTCTTCTTCTATTACATAAATGAAATATAAAAGAATGAACTAATACAACAATAAAACTAGTGCAATATATAAAGAATAGTACATAAGGGAAAAACCAATGTCTGCGAATGAGTGAGCTGGCAAGAAACGTGTGTCACCACTCTCGGTAGATGAATCTAGTAAAGCTAACTAAAGTATCCTTTACATATACCAGCATGACCATTATCCATTTAGCTTCTCTGCTCCAAATGCTTTAGTGAAAATATCAACAACATGCTCATCTATCCTTGCATAAACAAGATCAATATCACCTGCTAAAACCTTCTCTCTGATGAAGTGATAATGTACCTTGATACTTTGTTCTAGCATGAGAAACAGGATTCCATGCTAATTGAATGCTGCTAAGATTATCACAATAGATGATGATCGGCTTTTGCACTTCCACAGCTAAATCTCCAAGTAGTATCTGTAACCATGATGCTTCACATGCTTCCATTATAGCACCTGTATACTCAGCCTTTGTGCTCGACAAAGTAACAATGGGTTCCCAATCTACATGGGTGTATCCATGAACCTGCAATTCTACACTAGCTTCATAAAACAATGCATAATCCAAAGTGCACCTCAAATCATCTAAATACGGTCTTTTGGGAACCTGCATAAATTGACTTTCAAGTCCAACCGTGTAGCTTAGATTAGGCCTTGTAATTGTGAGATATATCAAACTTCCCACAATTTCCCTATACATAGTAGCATTTTGCAATGCTTCACTTGATGTAGTATCCAACTTCAAATTATGATATATTGGCATAGATATTGGCTTACAATCAGCCATACCATACTTTTGCAACATACTCAAGGCATATTGCCTTTGCAACATCCATATACCTATTTTTGTATGCATAAACTCAATGCCCAAAAAATAGCACAACATACCAAGATATTTCATGTCGAATTCCTGCATAAGGAGTTGCTTTACCTCTTTAATGCGTTCTTCATTATCACCTCCTACAATCAAGTCAACACAAATACCCACAATCCTGATGCCATCATCACCCTTCCTTACATATAATGAATGATTTGCATCACACATAAGAAATCCAATGGTGGTTAAGTAATCAGTGATCCTCCTAGATCTTCTTGGTCCTGGGTCACTTCTCCTTGTATCATCTGCATGTGCCTTTATTACTCTTGGAGTCTTCACAAAGGGCAATCCAAGTTCCTCATCAAGGCTCTTTTCTAAATTGCTTGAATCCCTATCAATGTCTTCAAAACCTGTAGATGTTTTATTGCAAGCAGAGAGCTTTTCTTTACCTTTCTTTGATGTAGTTGATGAATTTGCACTTGATTTTTCAACATTTCCCTTTTCATTTGAGTCAAGATTAAGTCCTTCTTTGGTATCTGCAGCAAGAAATAACATCGGAATTTTGGAAGTATGCACTTCTTTTAGATCTGAAACAAGACTCGAATCCCGCCATAGGTAACAAACCCCATTACTCATGTAATAAGACAAAGCTGCATAAAAGATTAACATTTCATCAAACATCACATCTCTACTTACCTTCACCTGTCGTGTGAGTCTTTTATCCCCCTTTTTTAATATTGATGAAGAATAAAAAAATATTTATGAGAGGTTCAATTATTTCCTCTTATTTGTCTTCCTCACCTAGATCTATTTACTAAAATGAAAAGAGCTTTTCCATGTGCATGGGTTCATCTCTCTTGTGCATAGTGAATGTATGTCTTTGTAATGTAGCTGTACATGTGGATAATTTGGTAACGCCTCCTCTTTATGGTGCAAAAATTGAGGCCTTAAGTAATGTAATTAAGTGGTTTTTTGATTGGGCACACACTAGTCATACAATCTCCTCCACAGGTATAACATCATTTCACTCGGGCAAATCTAGGTGTCTACTTGCTAGAGACTCCTAACTTCTGAGCTAACTTTTCTACCAATTCATCAATAGAAGTAGGGAGTTTGGATGTGAGGCTAGTGGAACTATCTGAATCTTTGTAAATCTTAGAGAGCTCTAGTTCCTCACCGAGGTTGTCCTCAATATCTATGCACATGTGTACGCATTGTTCTATGGTTCTCGGTTCCTTTAGATACACATCGGATCTCAGCTTAGCACTCAACAATCCATCTAGGAACAATGCCACTTGTTTGGCCGGTGTGAGTAGCTTGGGAATCAGGCATCTCTCCAAGTATTGCCTAAATCTTCTTCCTACGAGTCTCACTATCTCTTGAGGTGTTTGTTTAAAGCTATGGATCAGTGATGAAGTGTTGTGCCTTATGTCACTCTTAGAAAACTCTATGATGAAGGCTTCTACCAATTGGATGATGTTCCTAAATTGTCTCTGGTGTAGTGGTTGAAACCACATAAGAGCCATGTTCTTGAGTGTTAGACCAGAAGTGTTGTATTGCGTGAAAAAGTAATCAACTTGCTCAGTTCTCAAGACTTTCCTACCACATGATCGTACAAGTCTCTTGTACCATTGAAATTGTTCTTCATGGACTTAACCATTTGTGTAAGCCTCAAGATCGTAGGGTGTTCTTTAGGTCTTGGCATAGGGAATTCATCTACATTTCTTTGATTCCTTGGGCCTCTATGCCTCTCTTTTTCCATTCTATCCATTTATGTTCCCGTTCTTTCCCTTCCCATTGGGTTAGAAAAGCTTACCTCGGGTCTATCTCTACTCCTGTCCCTCTGAGTTCCATGAGATTTGGATGTCCCAGCTCCTTGGTGACCATTAGAGACATTGGATCTTAGTTGGCGGGAAAAAATTCACCTTTCCAAGTGCAGGCATGCCTACCAATTTCCATTACCATGAACACTCTCTCTGAGTGTTGTTAGACCACTTTGCCTCGGGTATCAGGATCTTTAAATTCGTATATCGTCATGTTTCCTACTTCACTAGATTGATCAGTCTTAAACCTATAAAAGGCTTCATCTATCTCCCTATTCCATAACAATTCTACACCTTTCTTATCCTGGGGGATCCATTCTGGTGTGAGTATCCTAGTAAAGACTAATCTACCCCTAGGGGTTCTTGGATCCCTTCCCAAATTCCCTTGTTCTATGTCACCTATCTCTGTCTCTGGGATTACATTGCCAAATTTATCTGTTCTGTCTGGCTGGTTGGTGACTACATACATGGTTCCCTCTTTATCAATGTATGAACCATCCTCAAATTCGACCAATGGGTGTCCTAGTCCAACTAGTTGATTTGGGTTTTTAATTTGAACAACATATCTTTTTAGACCATCCTCATAGATGTGAGCACCTAATCGACTAGTCTTGATATATTCCAATTGAGTCTTGTATCATCCTTCTGGTTTTTCTAGGTATGCCACTCTTGAGCTATCTACTAGTCTCTCCATGTATACGACATCTCAGAGTCACTTTTTTTGAACTTAGAATGTATGGGTAATCACTGAGTTGTTGAGCCCATGACCTAGTTGTATGATTGTCACTAAATTCAAAAGATCTGATGCTTTGTCTATCCCATGCTAGATATCTTCCTGATCTAAGGTTCATAAGCCTTAGCTATTATCCCAATTTTCCCACGTACAACCTCGTTGCAAAGTCCTTTCATATTAGACACTTGTTCTTTTTACTTCCCTCTTGTGTTGAAGGTTTTGTCCAATATAATGTTGTTAGGATTACTTGAGTTTTATCCCACTTGAAGTTTGATTGCTCAATTTACGTCCTTTTACTTTAGATTTTATCACAAAACTAACCTATTTATGCTTGCACCTGAGTAATTAGGGTTCTTGTACTGGTATCATGCCTAACGTAGACCTAATTAAGCAATACCACTAACCATATTTAGCCTAAGCTAGGAATTGACCGAGGTGTTTGGAAATGCTCCAACCTCAAGTCACTTATCCCTTTGACCATGCTTGAGTGCTCGAGACACACGTTCTCAAGCTTGCAACACACTCTTGCTCTGGACACCCTTTGATGCTCTCAATAGACCTATAAAAGTCCCACAACTAGATCACACATTAACTTTAATTGACAGACAATTTTGACTTAGGGAGTTACTAAAGACCCTTTTTTCCCCCTTTGTATTGCATAAAAATTCTTTAGAGCTTCCTTAATTTTCTGATCGCACTTGAGGGTCAACTTCAAATTACCCTAGAGCTCAAAAAATGGATTTCATATGAAAAAGTTATGTCAGTTCTAGGTTCTCGGGGTTAAAACAGGCAAACAAGAAAACATGACTTCTTGAAATATTGCATGGGGGGCTAACAATGCTTCAATCGCTTGCATTTTTTTGACCAAAATTAGCTGAAAATTTGAAAATTAGAAACCCAAAAATTTGGTTGAATTTGCCTGTCAATTATGATGGACAAGTTTGTCAATCGCATTGGACTAAGCTGTCGATCATGGCCTGTCTATCGTGATGGACAATGTCACTTGCAATGGACGTGTCAATCGTGATGGACACCTATCTGTCGTGATGGACTTATATGTTGCAATGGACAAGTAGTCTGCCGTGGTCTGTCTGTCATGATGGATAGGTCGTCTGTCATGGTCTGTCTATCCGGATGGACAATGTCTATCATGACAGATAGATTTTTTCAAATTTTTGTATCTTTTTGTGTCAATCATGGGCCTATGAATCGTTATGGATAGGATTTTTATCATGTTCATGTGTCAATTGTGATTTTTCTATCAATCGTGATGGACAAGGGTGTCTATCGTGACGGACTTGTATGTCGTGATGGACAAGTAATCCGTCATGTTTTGTCTGTCATGGTGGACAGGTTGCCATCACAATGGACAATGTCTATCACAATGGACAATGTCTATCACAATGGACAATGTCTATCACAATGGACACTTTCTATCAAGATGGACAGAAGAAATGCAATTTTATTTTGAAATTCTTATGGATGTGTGATGTGCAAGGTCTGTAATCTATGATGGTGCACTCAGTTTTACCAAAAGACCACTTTTTTGTTTGTCGTAATGGACAGAGATCAACACTTCGAGACCTGTGCAAAGGTTTTTTGTACGTGTTGGAGTTGTTGCAGTTGCTGTGGATGGGAGTACCTCGAAGAATGCTCAAGAAGCATGCAAAAACAATGCACAAAAATGCGCTCTCTCTCTCATGCTCACAAGTAAAATGAGGAAATGGAGATGGAATGTGGGGATATAACCAAAATGGTGAAGATGATGATGGAAGGAGATGGAGACTAGAGATGGTGGTGGTGATGATGAAGGAGGTAGGAAACACGTAAAAAGTAAGAGATTACTTATGATTCCAACCTCATGTCTCTACATCTTACCATCACACGATCATCCTCAAAGCTCAATCCCTAGCAATGATGCCAAATTTGGTGTCACTCTAGCATAATGGCAAGTACCAACATGAGGAGATCCACCTCATATTTGTCAATCCACGAAGATGTGAGGAGGGTATGATAACCATGAGCAAAGTGCACAAGTGAGTGAGTGAGAAGCACACAAGCATGCACACACATACACACACATGTGCAAACATGGCAAGACAAAGAGATGGAGCAATGGAATCCTCAATTAACCAAAAACAAGATTACAAGCTCTTTTATTTACTTCAATTCCCAATTTGTTGACTCCAAAAATGAGCTCTCTAGCTCCTTTTATAGTTTTTGACTAGCTATGGCTCTGTCTAGACCTAGTGTCTAGTCTAGTTAAAAAATAGGTTCCTATGCTAATTTGGAGGCTCAAACAAGCTCTATAAAATATGAAAAATTGATACGTACTTAGATCTAATACTCCTCAAGCTCAAGGACTCCTCGGCTTGCAAAAAACGGAGTAAGAATCTTCAAAAATGGTATTACAAAGGTGCATAGTGATTAAAGTCACTGTTGTAAAAGAATTATCATTTGAAAAATTAGGTAGGCCTAGTTGTTGGGTTTCCATTGATTGCTCTGCCTACTTGGTCCTCCTTGAATCTCCCTCTGCGCTAATTCTCTTCGATGGTTTCCTTGTCTCGTAAAGCCACCTTAATTTTCGTGGCTGCTACAAACACCACACTAGTAAATCTATAGGTCTCTTGAAAGGTTTTAGTTGTGATGGGAGCAACCACCACAAGTTTATGTAGGATTTTCACCTGAAAGAGTAGAGTTGATAGACACTTGGAGGTATTGTTGGCTAGTGTTTGGGTTGTGAATTCAACCTTTAAGTGCCATCTTACTGCATATATTGAGCACATACACACTATACACACTTCTATGGATACCACTTATGTACATCCATGTGGTTATTGATATAGCAGTTATGTTTTTTGCATAAAGCCTATGATGTTGATAAAGAGGGTCGTGGTGACGTTTTCTTAGCTATAAGACACCTAGATGCTGGGGTCTCTTTGGTGATGCAAGTGGAAGACTTACTTAGCCTCACCATAGGAGATATATGCTAGTTGTTCATAGGTTCTCAATAAGCCAAGTTGGCTTCTTTTGGATAAATGATTATATATAGTGGAGTAAGTGATTGTCTATGTAGGTTTACATGTTAGTACTTGTTTTATGAGCATTTCACACTAGTTATATGCTCATTTTGCAGAGTTTTGGCAAAAATTTTCCATATTTTTTGTTTTGTCAACTATATAGTGCTTGATTTACTCCTTGATATATGGTGTGAGCACATATATTCTCACAAAATCCTTTTGGTTGGTCATTATTTCTCATTAATCCATTTTGTTGGGGAGACTTTGTTAATTTTTCCCAAAATTTGACACTTGGTCATCCTTTTTGAGCCTTAGTGGTGTTTGGACTCTTCTAGCTCAATCATCATTCTCATATGTTCTCGATCATCATGGCATCAGAGATCTCAGGTACATCTGGTGGATCAAGGTCTAGTGCCAATGTTCTTAGGAGGAGCTATAACTTGCAAGGCAAAGACCATTTTGAGATCCAAAAATTTGATGGCACAAACTTTTCTCTATGGAAGAATCATATTAAAGATGTGTTGATTTAGAGGAGGCAATGGAAGCCATTAAATGGAATCTCAAAGAAACCTCCTAACATGGATGAAGATGATTGGGATGAGTTGGATGAAGTGGCTAGGTCTACTATTCGATTGCACCTAGAAGATAATGTTTGCTTTACAATATTGAACTTTGAAAGTGCAGGGGAGCTTTAGAAAGTTATGCAATAAATATGAAAAAGAAACAACAAATAATAAATTGTATCTAATGAGAAAGATATATGACCTTTGCCTGAAGGACACAAATAGTGTTGTTGCTCATCTGATAAAGTTTGATGCTATATTCTCTTAATTAAAGGCTCTGAAAATGGCCATGGATAATGAAATGAAAGCACTCTTGTTGTTATGCACCTTTCCATCATCATGGGATACATTTTGCACTACTATTAACAATAGTGCACTTGGTGGTAAACTAGTCTATGAGGACATATGTGGAGCACTCTCGAGTGAGGAGATTTGTAGAAAATCTATGGTTGCCACTCAGAGTGGACATGCATATAATGTTTGTGATTCTTACCAAGGAAAGAATCAATGTGGCAAGAGTAAGAACAAAGAAAAGAATGGTCAATGGAACAAGAGTAGAAGTAAATCAAGGAAGAGAGATATCAAATGCCATTATTTTCATAAGAAAGGGCACCTGAAAAAAGACTGCTTTGCATTAAAGAATGCTAAAGGTAAAGGGCAAAATGTTGATGGGCACGTTAAATAGCTACCTTCACTACCTACGTCGACTATGAAGATTGAAGAAATCAATGCTATTTTTTATGATGCTGATGTGTGGACACTTGACAATACGGTGTTTTTTGAGGCTCTTATGGCTGATTCTCTTTCCCACACATCGCTTCTAGATTTTGGTGCTTCTTTCCATGTGACACCACATAGAGAGTGATTCTCTGCTTATGCAACAAAGTCTCTTGGTATTGTGCGACTAGGTGATTCTTATGAGTGTGATGTTGTTGGGATTGGAGATGTGATTGTGGAGTTCATTGATCGTTCAAAGTTTACTATGCATAATGTACACCATGTACCTCATTTATCAAGTAGTTTGATGTTAGGTGGTCAACTTGATGACCTTGGTTACAAGGTAGTCTTTTATGCTTAGTCCTTTCACATATCAAAGGGTAATATGGTTATTGCAAAAGGAAGCAAAGTTGGCTCATTTTATCCTTTATTTGTATCATAGAAAAAAATAGCTAGCTATTATTAAACAGAATATGGCTTGTATTTTGCATGGCCATTTGGGACATATATCATGTAGTGGAATGGAAAATCATTCTCATTCTAGCTACTTACCTGTGTTATCTTTCTCTGATTCTTCATTTTGTGAGCATTCTCAAAATGAAAACCAAACTAGGAATGTGCACAAGATGCACATTGACTCTTCAATTCAGCCTTTAGATCTCCTTCATACAGATGTGTGTGGTCATATACCCAAAAGGTCATTAAGTGTTTCTCTTTACTTTGTCACTTTCATAAATGATGCTAGTAGAAAAGTCTAGGTATGTCCTATTGTTGAAGAGGAAAGAAGCAAAGAAAAGCAGGCCACAAAAATTTTCAAATATAGGCATAATTTTTCTTTTTCAAATTTCTATGAAAGACATCATGAGCCATGTAAATGCACTAGAAGATCCTCTAGATGCATAAATCCCAAATGTTGTAACATAATCCTTCTAGAATAGTAGGAAATTAGTGCTTTTCAATAAAAGTGTCGATCTCTTACATGAAAGGACTATTTTTATGGCACATGTATATAAGTCAATTGATGAATCTTTGTAATATTTTTTTGCCATTGTGAGTAATCAAGTTGGAATTTCGAATTTGCCTCTTCTCTGTTGAGTATTTTCTTCTCCAAGAGCTTGTATGTGTGTTTGATGCTTGAAATATGTGTTTAGGACCATTGTCTACCCCTCCCCTTCATGTTTGAGCTGTTGTAGTGCATGTGTGAAGCTTGGTGAGTTGCAGAGCGAGTGTTGCTGTTTCTTGCCATTCACTATTTTATTTGTAAATTGAAGAACATTTGTCAAATTAGACTAAAAATACCATCATTAGATGTGTCTGGTCAAGAGCTTCAAAAAGAAATTTCTATTGAATATATTCGGAGTTGAGAGCTGAGAGAAAAGTCCTAATTTGTGCTTACTGTTGTTACAAGTATCAGAACGTGCATTTTCACTAAGCTAAGTGACTTGAAAAGTAGATTCACCTAATATTCATGCATTGGTAGATTTATCACTTCATTTTCCATCATGTGTGTACATGTCTTCATACACTTGATATGTCTAAATTCCATGGATTGATAATTAAGCATGCATTAATCCACCATTATATGCACTTGTGGGGAAATTGAGGTATAGTCTTAGTTGACACAAGTCCCTAAGGCTCTACAACTTAGGTACACACGTTATTGGTGTTCTTACCGAGGATTAGTCCAATCAAGGTGCCTACATGATGGTAATAGCTACGGAGTGAACGTATCGTGTGAGTAGAGGTAATTTGAGTTATTGCCAAGTCTTTCAAATACTTTTGCACTGGTTACTTCACACTCTAGGGGTGTGTGTAATGATTTTGTAGGGTTAGGAGTGAGAGAGTGAGAAGAAGTTAGACTCAAGTGTTAAGAGGAGATCTGATACCCCATGATGACTACCTGATGAATGTGTACTTGGTGTATGGATCAGATCTACTCTTACAAACTGATTCACCTACCCAAGGAGAAGGCATCAATGTAGCAACTATATACGAGCTGAGGGATCTGGAAGATTCATCTAGAGTTACCTACTTAGACCAAAATCAGAGGAGATATTGGCCAATAGATGACATGGATAGATCGAGGTTAAAATATATGGGGTTGCTTGTATTCCCTCCTCAAAAACAAGCAACAACCTCACAAAAACCATTTGAGACCCATCAAGTACAGAAAACATGACATCGGGACAAACCAGCCAATGCAGTGTTCCCAATAGACCCCATGTGCAATTTTCTATGCCAGGAAATAATCCCAACAACTAGACTAGTCAAGGCATGAGAAATATGAATAGGCCAAACTTTATGGCAAGACCACATCAAGGTGTAAGATCGAGAGTGCACCCAATATGACTAGCAGTTCCCATCGTTATTTGAACCCTAGAGTCAAGTAGGAGATTAAGGCCAATCCAAGTAGCTAAGTGTATGTGAAATCATTATGATGACATTGGAGAGCCTTATGACCACATCGTGGAGTTCAAACAAGTGTTGCGAGCAGAGCAAGTGGATGACTTTTTTGTTCAATATGAGTCCTTTGGGATAATCCTCACGAGAATGGCCTTGACTTGGTTCCAACCATTGGACCCAAATCATTTTGGAAATATCGAACAATTCTTCCAAGAATTCATTGGGTAATTCACTAAAATAGGGATTAAACACAATTCATCATCCTTAATCCATAGTTTCAAATAGGCTCCTAATGAGACGGTAAAAAATGCAGCTAGAAGATTTAATCAGTATGTAGACCGATATTTGAGGATCGAGAGACATTCTCAGCAAAAGATGATGTCCTTATTTCTAGATGGTCTAACTAATGGAACATTGAGAACCTTAGTATATGTAAAACGGTTGCAAACATTGAGTGAGTGTCTTCAAGAATGCACAAATTTACAACATGGATATATGGCCAAAGCAATCTTAGACACTAGAGTGGGCATAGGCATAGCCACTAAAGAGATTCGGGAGAAATGGGGAAAGCCAGTCCTATGATCCACACGAATGAAACTCCAATTAGTAGATGGTCATGTTGAGAGACCATTAAGAATCTTAGAAAAGGTCATTCTGACCACATGTGGAGTGGAATTTGAACATACCTTAGCCATATGTCAATTCCAAAAAGCTAGCAATTCTTAGGAAGACCATTCATGAGACAATTGAGAGTTGTGCAAGATTGGGGAAGAGATGCATTCTATCTACAACATTAGGGTATGACTACAAAGATAAATTTACATACCTTTGCATATAGAGATGTACCCCCATTACAATGGAACTCAATCCATAGAGAGGAAGATGATCTATCCATTCATAGTGCAGGAACTAGTGATCAATCATGGATGAAGGAAGATGTCCAGCTATGGATGTGTAATGAAGCAAAAAGAGAGGAAAAGAAAGCACAATTATGGCCAATAGGACATGAGAACTACACATCCATAGATGACCCAACATACATGCCCCAAATATTTCCTGACAAAGCATTAGAATCACACAGATGGATGGACAACCATGAACGAGTGTATAGATGAAGAAGGATACGGTGTGAATCTTTACATCGTAATCCTCCAAGAAATGGAAGATGGTGAATATTTGGAAAAGGAATGGAGAAAGGATTATGAGAGCATTGAAATGGAGCCTGAATTTGATTCGGAAGAACAATACTTAAAAGAGATTAAAATCGATGAGAACCTAGAGGAATCGAGAGCATTCAACATATAAATGCATCAAGAGAAATATGACAGCGAGGAAGTTCAAGTTCGAGCAGAGAAACTGCTAGATCTATTTGAGATTCGAAGACGCATCCAATGGTTGTCTTTTTACTTGATTCTGACACTTCTATGCCAAGTTATGAGCAAAATACTGAGTCACAGGAATGATCTTCCTACACTTCAGTACTTCCTACACTTCACACACACCTTACCTACTGCAAATCAGCACTTTCATGGATAGACAACACTTCTAAGCACTCTTTCCAAGCATCACACATGCATGCAAGCTCACAAGGAAGAAGATATAGAGAGGAGAAGACACAAATTCGAAATTCTGTGCTCTTGATTCTCACAAAGGCAAAAAGTCGCTACAAAGAGTCACAAATTGGCTTATATACATGTGCCCTAAAAATGGTCCTTTCACACAAGAGACTGGTACTTTATTAATGATAATGCTAATTTCCTACTAATTTACAAAGGTAAGATACAATTCTCTATGGGTATGCACTTAGAGGACACCTCTAGTGCATTTACATATGAAAATATGTTACAAAATGGCTATAATACAAGAATAAAGTGTCCAAATCCAAAAAATTTTGGGGCCCTTCTTTTTCTCTGCCTCTTTGCTATTCTTAGCTCTGCAACACTCTCCCCCTCTTTGTCTCTGTCATCCCTTGACAGGCTTTGCTTCTTGTCTCTAAATCTGTGCCTCTTGTCGATCACTGCCCGCTTCTATGGAAGTTATAATGATATAGTTTTACCAGTGGTCAAGAAACAGATCATAACTCGGGACCTATTGCATTGGTCATGGCCTCTTCTTCTCTTTTCACCGTATGAAACCCATGGATCATTTTCCAATCGCTCCTTTTAAATCTGGGTTGTTGTGTGAAGTCGGGCTGCAACGCACGCAACCAGTGGAAGGTATGAAGGTGTGGACCTTCAGCCTTTGATCTGGACCTTCCAAAGACCCAGATGTTGAAGGACCTTCTTAAGGATCAGGATCTGCCAGATATCTTCTTGCACTTCTTCATGGATACTTGTTGGCCTTGATCCGCCCTTGTCACTTACGTGCCTTCCCTGTTGTATGCCCCTCCGGGGATCTATGCAGAGATGGGTGTTGCGTGCCCCTGCGGGGCTTCCTGCAGAGATATGTCTTCATATATAATACCTTTAATGAAGCTGTTTCCTTCTTGGTTTTCTTCTTCTTTTCTTTTCTTTTTGCTGGACTCTCCTTCAACACTACCCCCCTCCCGAACTCTGTCATCCCCCACAAGCTCTGGAATGTGGCTGGAGTACGTTCTATAAACCTTTTGCTCTTTCTCATTAAGCAGATTAGCTTCACGTATCAGTAGTTGCTTCCATTGTTCAACTTTCACACCATCATGTGGTGCCTGTCTGTGATCTGCGAAGAAACTCAACTCATATGCCACCATTCGTGCATTCAAATTCGTTGACATTTTTAAGAAAATCCCGGAATCAATTTCAAAAAATCTGGTAAAAAATGATTCCCCAAAGGTTTGCATATATTGACTTGGTAAGAACATGAGCCTTGAATAATACGCCATGATTGTTGGGCGGCTGGGCATAATAGATAGATCAAACATAAGGATATCCGTGCCCTGGTTAATGCCAATGACATTTAAAAATGTATATGCTGCATGTTTGAACACTTTCAAAATTGTAAGTATCATGCTGAGGATTTTATTAGTCATCTTGATAGTTAGATCGGGTACTGTTGCATATCGATGTAGCCAAAATTCAATGGTTTTCACCATATAATCCTGAGTTCGTAAGTAATTGTGAGGTGGACTTGGAAGCAACAAATAATTCAGCCATTGTTTCTTGAGTACACCAGTCTTTTGCATATCCAAAAATTCGCGTGCTTCTCTGCGACGTGGTGTTGGACAAAAAGAAGGATTTACTTGTAATAAATATGGTGCTGCTTGCCAGTGCACCCGCAAAGTAGGATTTTTCTCTAAAAATTTTCTTCTCCATAAAGGTTGTGCAGCTTCAAATTCTTCTTGAGTATAATTGAATGTGTTTTCCTTGAAGTGCAACTGCTCATCTGGATCCTTTTGTGTGATCTTCTTTATGTATTGTCGTGTTTTCTCTTTTAAGAGCCCATACGGAATATTGAAAGGCTTCATTAGTGTATCCAAGTCTTTTCCTTTAATTTTGGCTTCTTTCATGACTTTGAGAACTTCATTTTCAAAATTTTCTATCAATTAGGACACCAATAGTGCCCGTTCCTTCTGACCTATTTCTGCAGTATATGGCATGGGATGATCATCACATGGTTCCGCCATCTGCTCTTTTATTGGAGAATGATAGATCGGGGGAGATAGAGGACATACCTCTCCCTCGTCAGTAGGATTCTCTGGTTGTGGCTCTACTGGTGTCCCGATGTTTGCTTTTTGTTCTAATTGAGCTTCCAATTGTACAATACGCTCAGTCTTTTCTTTAACCTCATGAAGGGCCATCTGGAACGTGTCTTTAGCCGCGAGAAGCTCATTGCCAATTTCCGCTATTTGATCTGCATTTTCATTGTAAATTACCAAGAGTTTTGCTTCAATAGCTTTGAGTTGTTTCCTAAGCTCATTTGTGTCTTGTATGTACTTTTGTTACCATTCTTCTTTTAAGCTTTGCTCTTGTTTTAGCTTACTTACTGTCTTACCTTGTGGCATGTCATCAGGGATCTCAATCACAATTTGTTCCATATTTTGTTGTAAACACCTTTCTTTTTCTACGTATGTTTGTATTTCTTCTTTCATGGGTGGCACCACATCTTTATCTATGATTGAAGATTCCTTTATGCTGATGTGTGACTTTTTTGTTCAATTGAATGAGGCGTGTTTGTTCAATGGATGCTTCCTGGTTTTGTAGACGTGATTGTTGATTGTCGGGTGTGACTTTGACTTGGTTTATCTCTGTCCATTCCTCATTATTTGTTTCTGTTCTTATGTCAGTGTCCAAGGTATCCTTCTCAAGGCTAGATTCCTCATTAGAACTTGAATACTCCAATCCCAATTCTTTATACCTGGCGGCTAGTTTTGGAGTATGTTCTTTGTCCTTTTGTTGCTGTCCTCCTCTTGTCTGTCTATATTGATGTCCTTGGACATTTAGGTTCACTTGACCCCGCATGTACATATGCGTTTCTTCTAGTGCCGCTGAGAGATCTCTTTTTGTGATGGGCGGTTGTGTCAGAGGGATCTTTGGTAACGTATGTGTCTGCTTGGATTGTGGTGTTTCTTGCACCGCTTCATCGCTAACGCGCTTAGTCCCTCTCATTGGTTTCTTGGAACTTGTTCCCACTTCTTCTGTGGAAATAACGATTTTCTTTTTCTTTGGAATAGTAGCCCACTTTACATATTTTGCCATTTCAGTGGATTTTGGCATCAAACGTAGACATTCTTTCATCCCAAGAGCCTCATAGATTAGCAAGGTCAATGCCGAACTTCCATTCAAAAACTTCTTCTAACTCCATTTCTTCTTATCTTCGAATAGGCGTTCTTGAATATATGGAGTAAGATTTACTTGATTTCCAACTTGCCTCATCGCATGGGAGAGCAACTGAACTACAATTTTTTGAGGCGTTGTATACCTGTTCATGCTGGGAAAAAAAAATGTTGATGCACCAATCTAACCGATTCTTCTATATCTGTCCGATTGATTTCTAGAAAGGTTTTCTTTTTTGCATCATGACATTCATCTTTGACATTAGTGAGACCATCCTAACTCCAACCAAAAGCTTTGTTGATGATTTCATGAGTGAATCGACTTGTTTTCCATGTATCTGTTTTGTTGAGAACTTTAGCCTCTCGGATTGACAGCTTATCTGCTGCGGACTGGAGTGTGTTCATAACTTGTGTGCATCTCTGTGGTAAGTATATTGGAAGTCGTAGAAATGCCTCTATTCCAGCTCTTGTCCAAACATCTGTGATGCGCGGTAATCTCTATATTATGGTTTGGAAATCTTGTGACATGATTGGGAAGTAGTGATCCCTATCCATAATCTTGATGGTGGCCAAGAAAAGAAGATCCACCACAGGTTGGTCTTCAAGGAACCAATGACCTCTTGCCTTAGAAATCGATTCCAAGGGAAGAAGCAGGACCTCTTCCTCTTGTGTAAACTTGAAGATGCCATCTGTACTTAATACATACCAATAATCAGTGTAGAGCTGGCATCATGAGTTATCCTTTATTTATCCTTCATGAAATTGGCAACTCTCCGAGTGACTTGTATCGTCCCTTTCCCGTGAGTGTGAGAAAGGTAGTACCTGGGATTTTCTTCATACATATATTTTTTATATTTTTTCTGAAAGAAAACAAAAGCGTTAGTACCTAGCTGAAGCTTTTATTGTGTCGTTAGTTATTTTTCTTCAGATTATTGTACAAGTGCTCTCCTATTCCCTAAGAGGGAAATGTGCTTCACTATCCAGTGGAAGAAGAATTAGGTGCCGAATGCATGGCCTTGTAATGTGGCCCTCTTATGCATGCTCGGGACTATTGCAACTCTAGATGTGTGCAAATTGAAATATCTGGCCGATGCATACAGATTGTTTTGCCTTTAGGCATCCAGATCTGCTTTATTCTTCTGCGGTCAATTGTATCTCCAACATTCCTGGTGATTGTTGTGCTTCTAACGTTATACCTCCACTTGGCTTGTCCTTCAAATCCCTGAAGTGTTCTTGTTGCATATTTTTGCTCCTGCAATGTCCTGTAGTTGTTTGTTCTTGCTGCTTTGCTTTCATGTGGTACTGATACTTCTTGTGCATTGACACATCCCTTTTAATGATTGTCTTTGGTGTACATGATTTGGGAATCCATATCTGCATGCGCACCGTTTGGGCGGCCATTACTTTCTTCAGAATCCATACTCTAGCAATTCTTTGTGGACGTCGGAGTCCAGCTTGATTGGGGTCCTTGTACTTTTGTTGTTTCCTGTGTAGGATATAGCTCTGTTGTTGATGATATGCTGTCACGTGATCTTTTATGATCCAAGCCTGTCTAGTGTGAGGAATGGGATGGATCCAAATGCGTGAAAGTTCGTGACAGTCTTGCTGAATAGTCCCTCTTTTGCTCGATTCCTCACAAGGGCTTTTATTGGAGATGATGCTAGTAATGAGGTTCACTGGTTTAGGAGAGTGTGCGAGATTGATATTTGGTGTATTCTCAGATGAGGTAGTTGATGGTGGGGTTTCCATAGTGGAGGTGAATGTACATTCATCATCATGCATGAGTGAGTGATCTCTCGGGTCTACACATTTGGCTTTGACAGGTCGTTCTTCTAACACGCTGAATACCTCTCGGTGTCCTATCTTGGCCGATATGTAACCCACGGCTAATTGGATAGTCACTTCATATTCATATATCCAATCTTTACCCAACACAAGTTCTTCTAATAAGTCTTGATCATGACACACCAAGAGTTTTTGTTGCATCGTGTTATTTCCGAGATGTAGTGACAAGGTAATCTCGCCTATGCATTTAGTAATGTTTCCCCCTATTCCAATCAGCTGTGCTTTAGATGGGCGTAATTCTTCCTTGAGTTTCTGAGCCAATAAGGGCTTGATACAGCTAACAGCTGCTCCTGTGTCAATGAGAGCATCCACCAAGTGGTACTCTTTTGTTCCAACACCCAGATTCAAATATGGTTGCTTTGTTTGATGTCCTAGGTTTTCAGAGGCTCTAAAGTTAGCCATTGGGATGAGTTCATCTCCTTGTCGATATCTTTCATCTCTCTCTCTCTCTCATCCATTCCTTTTGTTTCCTGATTTGTTCTAGAGCTTCTTATCTTGTTTCTTCTCCTATTCTTTCATCCTCTTCTCGTCTATTTTTAGCCATTAGAATTTGTGACATTATTTCCTCTATTACTGGCTCTAAATACTTTTTTACGCGACAACCACTTATATAGTTTGGCAATACTTCTCCATCTAGGGTTGCTGTACTGATGGCTTCACTGGTAGATATATGATTGATTATCAAGGGGCCATATCCTCTTTTTTGTAGTTTCTTTGCATGTTGCTTCAAAGTATAAACCAGGACCAAATCTCCTTCCTTCAGGTTTTTATCTTTAATATGAGCATCAAAATATGCCTTCTGTCGCCTTTTTGCAGCGTAAATACCTGCGACAGCTTGTAATCTAGTTTCGTGTAACTTTTCTATTTGATCCATTTGAGTTGATAACTCATGTCCAGTCCATTCGTAATTTGTAGCTACTTTGAGAGTAAGTATCAGGAAATCAATTGGCAGGATGGCATTCTGTCCGTACACTAGGTTAAAGGGAGTAGTTCCTATGGTTGTTTTGTAGGCTACTCAAAATGCCCATAAAGCATGATGTAATTACTTGTCCCAGTCGGATCTGCCATTGTTAACAATCTTAGTGAGGATTGTGCATAAGATTTTGTTCGAACTTTTAGCCTGTCCGTTGGCTTGTGGGTGATAAGGGGCTGATTTCTTATGAATCACTAAGAATTCATTCATTAGGGCTTCTATCACTTCATTGAAAAAGTGTGTGCCCCTATCGCTCACAATTTCAATAGGCAATCCAAACCTAGTGAATATGTTCTCGAAGAGAAACTTGGCCGTAGTCCTCGCATCGTTTTTCTTGGTTGCTTTGGCCTCTACCCGTTTGGTCAGATAATCCATTGCTATAATTATGTACTCGGCATGAGAACCTTTAGCTGGCAGACTAATAGGTCCTAGAAAATCTATACCCCATTTAGCAAACGCTCTGGCACTCATCATGGGTTTTAATGTCATTTCATCTTTTCTAGTAGGATACTTCGTTTGTTGACATGTATCACATCTCTAGACGTAAGTGGCTGCATCTTGATGTAGAGTTGGCCACCACATTCCTGCGAAGAGAATCATTTTTGCAGTTTTATCTGCAGAAAAATGTCCTCTTGCAGCTCCCGTATGAGCCTTCTCTAAAACAGAAAGGTACTTGTCTTCATGAATGCACATTCGTAGATGATTGTCTCTTCCTCTCTTGAAGAGCTGTTTTCCTATAAGAACATAGTCCTTGCTTTGCTCTGTGAGGGCACGTTTTCTTGCTAAAGTAGCTCCTTCTGGGTACTCTTGGGTTTTCAAGAAGTTTACTAGAGGTACACTCCACCTTGGTGCTACAGTGGAGTAACATAGAGTAGAGTTCTCTTCTGGCCTTCGTTCTTGACAAGTTGGGTAGGTAGATACATAGTTATGTGTATCCCACTGCATGGTTGGCTAGTATACGCCTAATATCTTCAGTGTTTGCCATGTTCCATTTGCATTTAGATGAGGTTTCCATTGATTTACATGTGCTTTTTGAAGCCACATCTCTTGTTCCTCTTCCTCCACACATCTCAAGAGTAACCCACTTGGATCTTGGTGGTATAAGCTTCCAACGATGATGTCGAGATTTTTGGTCTTCCATAACTCCTGACTTTTGTTTGTAGTGATCCCATGTTTAGGTCCGTATGTGAGTATAGGGATTAACTTTTCTGCCCATTGGGGACATACTTCGAGATTGAAAAGATAAGTATCTGGCAGATCATCTGGTACTCCTATGGGGGGCTCTCCATGTGTCATTCTTGATAGCTGATCTGCTTTGATGTGTGTATTCCCCTTCTTGACTACTACTTCAAAATCAAATTCCATCAGCAATAGAAACCATCGTACTAGTCGTCCTGTATTACAAGGCTTATTAACTAAGTACAGTAGGGCTTGATGATCGGTGAAGAATTTGAATTTGTTTGCCAATAAGTAGTGTTGAAACTTCTTTATTGCATACACCATCCCTAGACCTTCTTGCTCTGTAGTGGTATAATTGTGCTCTGCTTGATTTAATTGTCTACTGGCATAGGCTATAGGGTGGTCTAATTTTCCCGTATCTACTGGCTACGCAAACATGCATCCAATGGAAACTTGGAAGCATCCACATGAATATGAAATGGTTTATTCCAATTAGCACTTGGAGGATTGTTGCTAAACTCAAGCGACTCTTCAATTTGTTGAAGGCCTTTTCACATTCTTCCGTCAAATAAATTGAGACAATAATGCATAAAGAGGTCTAGCAATTATGGCATACATGTGGATAAACCTACGATAGTATCTGCAATGTCCCATAAATGCTTGCACTTCTTTAGCAATTTTTGGCCTTGGCAAATCTAGAATTACTTTGATTTTGTCTTCATCCATGGAAATTCCATTTTTAGAGACGATGTGCCCTAATATCTTTCCTTATCGAACCATGAAGACACACTTTTCTGGATTAAGGCAAACTCTATATTGTCAACATTTGGCAAAAATCTTTCTTAGTTCAGGAATATGTTCCGATCGTATAGCTTAATAGGTGCATAAATCGTCCACGTATACTTCCATGCTCTTCCTCCTTTGGACGATGTGCCTGTATTCAAGGAGGAAGAGCATGGAAGTATACGTGGACGATTTATGCACCTATTAAGCTATACGATCGGAACATATTCCTGAACTAAGAAAGCCGTCCAAAAAACTATGGACTTCCTTTCCTGCAACCCTTTCCAAAAGATGATCGGTGATAAGTAATGGGTAACTATGCGTATGGTGGCGGCATTTACTTTTTTCAAATTAATGCATACCCTTAACTTGCCATTATTTTTCGGCACGACCACTAAAGGTGATATCCATTCTGTGTGTTCGATCTCATAAATGAAGCCTGCGTCCAACAATTTATCTATCTCCTCCTTAATTTTTGCTGAGTAAACATTATTATATGTGTATGGTCTTTGTTTGGAAGGTTTGGCTTCTGATGTCATAGGGATTCTATGGGCACAAATAGAGGGATCTACTCCTTTTAAATCCTTACATGTCCAAGCAAAGACGTCCCTATATTCTCTTATGAGTCGTATTAACTCTTGTTCTTCCTCCATTGAGACATCCTATCCTATAAAAGTACATTGCTCTTCTCCTTCCTCCAAAGCTACTACTATTTCCTTGGTCTATTCTTTGTTGTCATATGCTATTCCTAGTTTTGCTTCCCGTTTTGGCATTTGGATAGCAATCTTCATCTCTTCTACCTCATATTTGTTGAAGTGAGCAGGTACTTCAAATAGATCTTGGGGTCTGTTTTCTTCCTCTCCATTCTCTTTGTCTAGTTCTAGTTCTTCCCTTTGTGTCGTTCCTTGATTTAACTCATTAGTTATGACACTTACTCTTTGATTTTCACTTTCTGCCTCAATTTGTTCATTCTCCATAGCAATGCTCTCATAATCCTCCTTCCATTCTTTTTCAATTACTTCTCCTTCTTCGGCTTCTTGGAGAACAACCATGTACAAACTTACATCATATCCTTCCTCGTCAATGCATTCATTCATGGTTATTACCTCTTCATTTACACATACATCAAGAGTAGCTAAAATCTCCATCCAGCCATGAGGTTCGAATTCTTCATCTAGGAATATTTGGGGCATGTAAGCTGGATCTTGTACAGATCTAGCAACTCCCTGCCTTTGCTGCCATCCTTTCTTCCTTTCTTCTTCCCTTTTAACTGCCTAGCATATCCATAGATGAGTGTCTTCGTTCATCCATGTTTGGTCACTCGAACCTATACTGTGAATCGATTGATCATCATCCTCCTTATGTATCAGATTCCATTGTAAGGGGGGAACATCTTGATATGTGTATGTATGGATATTTATTCTGGTCGTGGTTCCTTCATGCTGCAAGTATACAACATGTTTTCCCCAATATTGCACTACCTTAAGTTGTCTCATGAAAGGCCTTCCCAGTATCATCTCATAATTACTAGCCTTTTCAAATTGACAGATTGCTAAGGTGTGCTCGAATTCAACTCCGCACGTAGTAAAGGTTACTTTTTCCAATAATCCCAGGGGTCATTCAGTGTGTCCATCTGCCATTTGAATCTTCATCCGTGTTGGTCTTAAAGCTGGTTTTCCCCATTTTTCCCAAATTTCCTTGGTCGCAATTCCTACTCCTCTCGAGTCTAAGATGGTTTTAATGGTGTAACCTCTGTAAGTGATGGGGAGGCATGTGTTTCCTTCATCTCCCACACTGAAATCTCCAACCTTGTCGACTGGGATTTTAATTGTGGTTGCTCCATTAGGCATCTCATTTTCATCTGAACTTGTCTCCAATTGACTAGTTAGTTTCTCCTTCAATTGTGGTTTTACCTTCAAGAGTTCTTCCAATGTCAGAGTACAAGGGATTTTTACTTTTTTAAGATGTTGTATAATGTCCGATGTTTGAATCGATGGGTTCTGCTCTTTTCTTCTCACTGAGGGAATGCAATATAATTCAGAACTATGTTCGTATTCTCTCATGTAGTTTGGCAAAGCCTTCACACTGTCTTCGTCATTTTTGCTCTCATTCAGTTGTAACAATCCTTCTGAGTTTACTTCAGGTATTGATGCTTCAAATTCACCTTCTACTTCTAACTCCTCAAAGGGAGGTTCAATTCCTTCTGCTCTCTTCCATCTGTATGCCTGGACTCTTGCCCACAAGTCTTTTGGCCATTCCCCGTCGACTTCGGGGACAACATATCCTTCTCTTTTATTCTCGAAGTAATTTTCACCACATGTCTCATCTTCTTTTCCTTTCTTGGGATCATTAGGGATAACATACTCTTGGAATTCTTTTTCGGGAATTCTTGAGTTGGGTAGTCGCTGAACAAGTTTTTCTAGGGCTTGTTGGGCCACTTCAATTAATTTCTTACATATCTCCAACCTTTCTTTCTCTAAGTCACCTCTTAGGTATTCCTTTTCATGTTGTTCAGTGGTTGGTCCTGCTCTTATTTGTGCCTGGTATGCCTGAATCCACATGGCTAACTCTTCTGGCATAGGGTCAGCTAGAACGGATCCTGCTTCTTGTTTTTTACACTTTTCTATCTTATTTTCTCCTTCAAGCTTTTGTTTTTCTTCTTGGCCTTGTTCGTTATTCTCGTCCTCCATCTTTTGTTGTAGTTTCTTTTCTTTCATCCTTTCTTTACGATTCTTCCATCTTTGGGTTCGCCTAATTTTAATACTTTTCCCAGAATCTTCAGAGTCTGCAACTACTTGAGGTGTTGGTGTATTTAATTCTTTGTTGGCATGATCATTCTCTCTTATTCTTTCTGAGGTTTCTCTCACTTTAGCTCTTGTTATTGCTTTTAGTGGCACGGTGTACTCCTTATCACTCCCCCAACAACTCTATCACTTCAATCACATTGATCTGCACATTTGAGTTAACTTTGTTGGGGTTCTTGGGACAATCTCTAAAAAGATGTTCTTTATCACAATCACTACAATATCCTTGCCAAATTCTTTGAGGTGGTGGTGGGTGGGGTAACGTACATTCTCTGATAAAATGATCTCCTCCGCATCTATGGCCTATTCACTAGTCAGGAGGGTAAGGGTGCTCTGGGAGCTGTGTACATTAATGACACATAGTCCTGCTCGTATCCATAAGAGCTATCCGGTCCTTCCATACCATAAGCATATGGCTCGTATGATTGTCCATATTCAATTATAGTGCTCTCATATGCGGAATAATTTCCTTGACTATGGTCATAAGATAGGCCGTAAGTCTCGTTACTAGCCAATGGCGTGGCTGGGACTATTGCTCTCTTTGGGTTCTCTTCAGGTTGGGTCATTTTTACTGGGACAACATTATGAGGGTGTGCTGGTTGTTGTCCTAACACGGGTTGTGGTTGAGTGTACCCTTGGTAAGCATAAGGTCACAGTGCTAATGCCTATTGATGATATGTGGGATATCTAAAGGCTTCTCCTCCTTGATCTCTCTGAGGGTATCCATAAGGTCTCATGGGTGGTTGTACCGGTCTCGACTTCCGATTGTAGGGACAATTTTCTGTGCTGTGATTTGTGCACCTTTGTTCTATGCTACAATAATGCATGGGACCCAAGGCGGGTGGTCTATTGTAGGCATAAGCCAGTGGTGGAACTACTCCCCTATTGCACAAGTGAGAAGGATGATCACCTCCACAGTGCACACATCTCCTAAGCATGGGTACTCTCATAGGATTATTTGGGTAGTTCCTCTGCCCTTGAACGTTCAATTTTTTAGCCACTAGATCGGCTATTTCTTCCACATTGTTCCTGGGATTTGACGTGCTGTTGTCAATATCCTCACTTTTCACACTGCCTTGAGATATCTTCAAATCTTCTGCTAGATTGTCCTCTAGGTCGATACATTCTTTCATGCACTCTTGCAGATTTTGGACTCTTTTCACATATACTAATGATCTCAATTATCCGTTCAATAATCCTTCCAAAAACAGTGACACCATTTTGTTTTGAGTGGGTCTCTCTTCAACAGGGCATCTATCCACATATTGCTTAAATCCTCTTGCTGTCAATCTTACCGATTCCATAGGAGCTTGTTTAAAACTATGGATTAATGAGGATGAGTTGTTTTTAATTCCAGACTTGGTAAATTCTTCAATCAATTCTTGATAGACTTGCTCCATGTTTTGGAAATTATTAGGATCTAATGGTTGGAACCAAGTTAAGGCCGTGTTTGTGAGAGTTAGGCCAAAGGACTCATATTGAATCAGAAAGTCTTCCACTTGTTGGGCTCTTATTACTTGCTTGAATTGAGCTATGTGATTGTATGCTTCATTAGAGCCATCATAGTGGTTTCTCATGCATTTGGCAACTTGGATGGGTCTTAATCTTCTTCCTGGTTTGGGTGGTCTAGGCATTACAGGGAAGACTGGTCGTCCTATTGGTATACCTGGTCCTCTTCCTACAGGTGGTCTCTCATGGACGGGAATTCTATTCCTCGGTTCTACATGTGCGGGTGGCCGATAATTCGGATTATTGCCAGGTGTAGCAAACTGCACATGGGGTCTAACTAGAATGTTAGTTTGTTGTGTCTGTCACGAATGCTGATAAGAATTCTCCTGATAGGTTCCTTGGGGGTTTTGCGAAGTTGTCGCTTGATCCCTAGGTGGGAACACTAGGATGTTTTGATTTTTCAACCCGTCTCTTTCTAATTCCGTTAAGGGCCATTACCTCCTCTGATTCTTGTCCAGATACGTAATGTGAGTGGGGTTTTCAGGATCTTGCAGTTCATAGATGGTGGCTAGGTTGATGGCTTCTTCCCACAATGAAGAGTGTGCTCTACGTAGATGCTCCATCCCGTTGATTAAATAAACATCCATCAGGGAATCGTCTCCTCTCCAAACCCTTATTACAATGGACTTCCCTCGAGGTGTAGATACCTATTCTTCATGTCCCTCTCCATTAAGATTGTGGGCATTGCCTTCTTCCCTTTGCTCATTAATGTCTTCAGGATGCTCTGTCACTACATACAAGATATCCCTTTTGTCCATGTAGAATCATCGTGCATACTTAACAGCTGGCCTAGGTACTATATAAGCATCAATAGCTTTCTTCAGCCTAGCCACTGATCTGTTTAGCCCATCTAAGTAGATGGGTAAGCCGTGTTGATTGGTGTTCACATATTCTAAAGATGTTCGATATTCATCCTCAATAATTGACATCATGGCAATTATTGGTACAGAATTCTGCATGTCCTCTGAGGCCATAAGGGTTTCCTCCTCAAACTCACTCGAGGTTTCAGAGTAGTGTGAGTGACTACTTGGTTCGGCTACACTTCCCACAGAAGAGATTACACTTCTTAGGCTCCCTAGGGTTCTTCCAGATCTTAGGTTCATTCACTTAAAAGCTCTAGTTGAGTTTTGACCACCCCCTAGCTCCCAATGCTCTTTGCTGAATCTCAGAGTTGTATGAAATATTTGGCTTACTTGGAAATTCACACTGAAGTATCTGAAAATCTCCCTGCATGACACCTGACAATAGCTAAATTCACGACACTCCAAACTGGACAAATATCGTTCTCAAAAATCCACGACACTTGACATTCCCCAAATGTCGCGATGGCAGATCCATGACATCCAACACCTGCAGAGTCACGATATACGATACTCAACAAATATTGCGAAAGAAATCTGCGATACTCGACACTTGACAAATGTCGTGAAGAAAGTCCCACGACACACGATACTTGAGGAATGTCGCCAAGGAGTATCCCGAATACTTTATATCTACCAAATGTCGCAAGAATTCATCCACAATACTCGATACTTGACACAAAAGTAAGTCCACGACACTCGACATGCAACAGATATCGCGAGAAGAATCTCACGATACTCGATATCAAACAAGTGTCACGAGACGGAGTCACGATATTTGACAAATGTCGTGAGGAAATTTCCACGACTCACGATATCTGTCAAATGTCGCAAGAAAAACTTAATGACACCCGATATTCAACAGGTGTCACGAAGTTAAGTCCACGATATCCAACAGTCGATATCTACCAGATATCGCACCACTTCTCACAATATCCGATGTGGCTAATATGTCGTGACACTCGACCTCAGGAGATCACGACATCTAGATGTCACGACACTCAACCGCGGGAGAACACGACACTTGACATTTTTTTCAATATTTAGCTAGTGATTTTGATTTTCCATTGAATGTAGGTGTTCCTAGAGCTTATCCCCCCTCTTTCCACTGCCTGAATTAAGAAAAGAAACCTCCTCAACCCCGAAATATCCCCTCACGACATCTGTTGCAGGTCGCATTTTCCTCCATTAATGGACATTGAAGGAAATTTTTTGCAAGGATGGGATGTACTCACCTTTCTAGTGTCCTCAAGCTCCTTTTTTCACCCCTGATCACGCTACCCTGGCTCCACACACCTCGTTTTCTTGCTCTTGCGATATCTGACGACAGGGCTCTCTCTCTCTCGATACTTGCTAGCAGACAAGTGAACGGAAGAAGCCTTGTTTTTTGGTTTTATACTTTTGAAAAGTACCTAACTAAAAAGGCTAAGAAAAACAAACTTTGAAAACTGTCCTAACTTCCTAGCCTACTCACTTACTTCCTCCTACCTACTCCAACTCCTCTCTCTACTCACTTCCCTAAACTATCAACTCACTACACACACTCCAAGAGCGAGAAGTAGTAAGTGCAAATGAAAGTGACTTACCAAAGAAGAGAAATTCACAACTCCTCTACTCGCTTCAATGCTAAGAGCTATTCACCATCACATGAATGCCTCGGTTTGATTTGACAATCCCCGACAACGGCGCCAAAAATGTGTGTACCTAAGTACCGACTTAGGGACTTGTGGAGAAAGAGACTATACCTCGATCCCCCTCAAGTACATATAGTGGGGACTCACGCTTTGATTATCAATCCAAGGAGTATCAAAACCTAGCCGAGTGTATGAAGACATGCATTCAATTGATGGTCAATGCAAACGAACTCTCACAAAGTGCAAATAAGCATAATCTATTCCAAATAAGTTTCAAAGATCAGACATTTGGAACAACAACCCACAATAAATCAAGATTTTCTCTCAGCTCCGAACTCCGAATATAGCAAATAATGCGCTCTTTTCAAAGCTCTTGAGAAGACGCATCCAATGGTGGTTCTCACTTGATTTTGACACTTCTGCGCCAAGTTATGAGCAGAGTCACGGGAATGATCTTCCTACACTTCAGTACTTCCTACACTTCACACACACCTTACCTACTGCAAATCAGCACTTGCATGGATAGACAACACTTCTAAGCACTCTTTCCAAGCATCACACATGCATGCAAGCTCACAAGGAAGAAGATACAGAGAGGAGAAGACACAAATTCGAAATTCTGTGCTCTTGATTCTCACAAAGGCAAAAAGTCCCTACAAAGAGTCACAAATTGGTGTATATACATGTGCCCTAAAGATGGTCCTTTCACACGAGACCGGCACTTTATTAACTAGAAGGCTACTTTCCTACTAATTTACAAAGGTAAGATACAATTCTCTATGGGTATGCACCTAGAGGACTCCTATAGTGCATTTACATCTAAAAATATGTTACAAATGGCTATAATACAAGAATAAAGTATCCAAATCGGAAAAATTTTGGGGCCCTTCTTTTTCTCTGCCTCTTTGCTCTTCTTAGCTCTGCAACACTCTCCCCCTCTTTGTCTCTGTCGTCCCTTGACAGGCTTTGCTTCTTGTCTCTAGTTCTGTGCTTGTTGTTGATCACTGCCCACTTCTGTGGAAGTTAGAATGATATAGTTTTACCAGTGTTCAAGAAGCAGATCATAACTCGGGACCTATTGCATTGGTCGTGGAAGCAAATCAAAGAAGTGGACACACAAGAAAAGGGAGCAAGTAGGGAGCTCCAAGAAGTGTATGTCAAATTTTCACAAGAACTCCCTACAAAAGCATGGAAGCGGATCAAGAAGTGGACACACAAGAAAAGGGAGCAAGTAGGGAGCTCCAAGAAGTGTATGTCAAATTTTCACAAGAACTCCCTACAAAAGCATGGAAGCGGATCAAGAAGTGGACACACAAGAAAAGGGAGCAACTAGGGAGCTCCAAGAAGTGTATGTCAATTTTTCACAAGAACTCCCTACAAAAATAGTGATTTTCATCACTAAAAACCATTGTAAATACCATTTTCCACTTTTGTAACTCCTTTTGTTCAAGACGAGGAGTCCTCGAGCTTGAGGAGTATTAGAAGTATCATCCCACCAAATTTCATAATTTTTAGACTTTGTTTGAGCCCTCAAATAAGCCTTGGAACCTAATTTTTAACTACGTCGGACACTAGGTCTGGACAGGGCCAAAATTAGTCAAAAAACTGTAAAAAGAGCTAGAGAGCTCATTTTTGAGGTTAGCTGGTGAGAGAATAGAGCTTTTGTAAGAGAAATCGTTTGCAATAGAAGCCTTCCATTGTTCCTTGCTTTGATCTTGCCTTGTGTGTGTGTGTGTGTATGTGTGTGCATGCTTGTGTGCTTTCACTCACACACTTGTGCCTTCACTTGCTCGTGGTCTTCATACCGGTCCTCACGTCTCCGCGGATTGACAAGTAAAGGAGGTGGTTCTTACGCTTGAGCTACACCAAATTTTGGGGCCGTTGCCGGGGAGAGAGCTTTGAGGACGAGCGTTGTGATGGTAAGGTCGTAGATTTGCGACGTTGGAAGGTAAAAAACTATCATTTTCCTTCATTTTTTTATTTTTCCTCTTCATCTTCATCATCATCACCATCTTCATCTTCTTCCATCTTCTTTTTCATAGAAATTTCTTGTTTTTTAGTGCATTTTTACCATTTTCATACCATTTTTCATGCATTATTGTGTGAGAAGGAGTTAAGAGATGCAAAGGAGAGCAAGCGCCTGTGTTTTTTCATGATTTTCTGCACATACGGAGCTCGCCATTGCTCGACACTCAAAAATTTGATTTTCAACCAAAAACACGATTGTGATCAAACACGATTCTCTGTTGGCAATCACGATTTCAAAAAACAAGATTTTCATACAAAGTCACGATTTTCATGTCAAAAACACGACTCTGAGAAAACATGATTTTCAGTGGGCTCAAAATCGTGATTCTCAAAAACATGATTCTCTGCTGGCAATCGCGATTCTCAAAAACACGATTTTCATCCAAGGTACAAAATTGCGATTTTCAAAACGCGATTTTCAAAACACGATTCTCTAAAGTACAAAATCGCGATTTTCAAAACGCGATTCTCTTGATTTCACAGCATCGCGATTCTCTTGATTTCACAGCATCGCGATTCTCTTGAGATTCACATCATCGCGATTCTCTTGAGATTCACAAGATCGCGACTCTCTTGAGATTCACAGCATCGTGATTCTCTTGAGATTCACAGCATCGCGATTCTCTTGAGATTCACAGCATCGCGATTCTCTTGATTTCACAAAATCGTGATTTTCACACAAAATCGTGATTTTTCCATAAGTGCATGTTGCCCTGTTTTGACCCCCAAGAGCCTGATTTGACATAAATTTTTCATCCAAAGTCCATTTTTGGAGCTCTATAGCTTGTTGGAAAGCTCGTTTTTAAGAATAATGCGTTGATTTTCAGATAGACTAAATTGAAGTTGACCCTCAGGTGGGACTAGGGAACCTAGGGGACTCCAAAGGATTTTGAACCATACCAAGGGGAAATTTTGGACTCTTAACCAAAGCTTATGAACCTGAGATCTGGTAGACACCTAGGCAAGGATAGACAAAGCATTAGATCTTCTCAGTCTAGTGTCAACCATACAACTAAGTCTTGGGCACAACAACTAAGTGGTTGTCCTTACGTACTAAACTCTGACACAAGTGACTCAGAAATGTCTTTTAGCACGGGGAAACCTGCAGGTGGCTCAGGAACTGCCCATCTACAAACACCAGAAGGTCCCTATAAAACACAATTGGAATATATTCGGACCAACCGATTAGGTGCTTGCATCTATGAGGATGGCCTAAGGCGATCAGTAGTCCAACTCAAAAATCTAGATCAACCCTTTGGACTTGAACACCTAGTAGTCAAGTTTGAAGAAGCTTCATACATCGATAAGGAAGGAACCATGTATGTGGTCACCAACCTAGCAGATAGGACTGATGAGTTTGGAAATGTCATTCTTGAGAATGAGATAGGAGACCTAGAACAAGGAAATGTAGGACAAGGACCCCAGACTCCTAGAGGTAAGTCAGTTTTGACCAGAGTGATCACTTCAGATTGGATCCCTCAAGACAACAAAAGCATAGAAATATTCTTGAATAGAGAAACAGAGGAAGCCTTTTGGAGATTCAAGCCGGATCAACCTAGCCAATTGGGCATAGTCATCATCTACGAGTTGAAGGATCCAGAAACACCAGGCAAAGTTGTCTACCTGGATAACACATCAGAGAAAATGTTCTTGGTAACAGAACATGATAGACATGCATATACTTGGAAGAGTGAATTGATTTTCCCTACACCAAGATCCAATGTTTCCCATGGCCTCCAAGGAGTAGGATCATCCCAAGCTCATGAAGCCTAGAGAGAAAGAACTAGAGAGAGACCTGAGGTAAGTTTTGCACACACTGTGGGAAAAAATAGATCAGGATTTGAAAATGAAAGACCTGAAAGAGAGAGACACCAAGCACATAGGCAACAAAGAGATGAACATGATTTTCCATTTCCTAGACCCCAAGAGCATCCCAGAACCCTTAGACCCACTCAAGTGATCAAGGCAATGAAGAATTATTTTGACGGGTCAAGAGATCCTTATGATCATGTGGCTGAGTTCAAACAAGTGTTAAGAGCTAAACAGGTTGAGGATTTGTTCACCCAGTACGAGGCATTTGGTTTGACTCTTAAGGGCACTGCCTTAGCTTGGTTTCAACCACTGAGTAGTCGCAACTATCGCGATATAGGTCAACTGCTAGACGAATTCATTGTAGAATTTTCCAAGAGTGGTATCAGGCATAACACATCATCCTTGATCCACAGCTTCAAGCAGACACCCCAAGAAACAGTGCGACTAGCAGGAAGAAGGTTCAAACAGTACTTAGAAAGATGCCCTGTTCTAGAGTTGCCCACACCTGCCAAACAAGTGGCCTTGTTCTTAGATGGCTTACTGAGCACAAAGTTAAGATCATATGTGTACTTGAAAGAGCCTAGAAACATACAAGAGTGTGTGCGGACCTGCATTGACATAGAAGATAACTTGGGTGAGGAGTTAGGACTATCCAAACTCTATAAAGACTCTGACAGTTCTACTAGTCATACCTCCAGAGCCTCCACTGAGCTGGATGAGATAGCAGAGCAAGTTGCCAAGAAGCTAGGAGTTCAAAATAGACAAATACCAAGAGCCACCCCAGTAAATCGATGTTATACTTGCAGAGGAGACCACATGGCTAATGTTTGCCCAATGTTGGCTCAACCCCAAAGAAACCCTAATGCTCCATATTACACTATTGAGAGGAAATACACAAGCCACACGGCTCAAGATTGTCCCTACAATAGACAGGCTGTTAGACAGAATTATCAGCAACCTTACCAACAGGGTAGGTATTAGAACCAATATCAACAGCCATATTATAGACCACAACAGCAATATCAGGCACCATATAGGCCACAACCAGTCCTAGGAAACCAACCACCAGTGCGTGCTAATGTAATTCCACTTAAGTATGCAGTGGTAGAAGAGAACCTTAATAGAGCATTGGTGCCAGTGACTCCACTGATCTCAAAGAATGACTCTCATGCTCATAGTTCAAACTAATCCCATGAAGGTAGTCCACATGCTTATTACACAGAGTCACCTGAACATAGTGAGACTTACCCGTATCAATATGAGGCACCACCTATGGAACAAAATTGGGAGCCTGAATACTCCAATTTCATGTACACAAATGCTAACCCTAGGCCCCAATTGAGACAAGTAAGTCCACAAGCCCCTAGAGGACCATGTTTCAGATGTCAGGGCGACCGTTTCATTCGTGAATCTCCCCACCCATCAACTCCGGGACAAGGACAGGCTGACACAATACAAGCCTTTTGTCCTGAATGTGGCAAAGACCATCTCCCTAGAGATTGTCCAAGAAACCCCTCCACTGCACCCAAGATTACACCCATTAATGTGGTAGGCTTAGTGGCGGATTCAAGTTCAAGTAGCAGTAATGTGGCTCCTATACAAGCTGTCACTAGAGCTCAAGCCTTAAAACAAGATAAACCAGCAGAGCAATTGGAGTCGAGTGAATCGCAAGAACCTAGTAAGAGGAAAACAAGAACATGGAAGGATACTAGAGAGAAGGCCAATCGCAAGTGGAATAAAAAGTTATCAGAACTAAAAGAAAGCTTGAAAGAAGAAAAAACAAAAATAGATGACATTGCATCTCAACGCCCCTTGCATGCCCAAACTGCATCTACTCCACCTCATCCCACCCCACCACCCATTGTAAATAGACCGCAACCAGGGTCTGTTCTTGCAGATCCAACCCTAGAAGGTTTGGACATGATGTTCAAGGCCTACCAGGCTCGACTTCAAGAAGGGCCAACAATTGCAAACCTAGACAAGATTTACCCTAGAGCGGATTTAGAGATTGAACGGATGAAAATGTGCATGAAAATGGTAGAACAAGCTCAAGCTATACTCGAGACTAGTCAAAAGTTCAATCAGACAAGCTCCGTCAAACCGGATTTGCATTTCCAAGGCTTACTAGAAAGATTAGAGTAGTTGGTAAACAAACTAGAAGTTTCTTTACCTCCATAGGCTCAACCAATTATTGAGAGAAGAAGCTCACCACCAATGGGGGCTTTACCAATTATTGAGAGAAGAAGCTCACCACCAATGGGGGCTTTACCCATTATTGAGAGAAGAAGCTCACCACCAATGGGGGCTTATGTTCCTAATTCCACGGATGCTGGGATACCTCCTTCAATTCAGGAGCACTCTCAAGAGTTCTTGCGGGAAATACAAGAGGAGAAATGGGCCAAGGAGAAGGGTAATCCTCTCCTATTCGTGAGATTGATGACCTTCATGATCAATTTCCCCAAGACATTCCATCTATTTACGGAGATGAAGCACAACAACAAAAAGATGAAAGATTAGATTTTGAATCTAATACTTTAGAAGAACTGCCCCAATTTCCAGGCCCATGGGAATCTGAATCTCTTCATATCAGAGCTCTCACAATACTCGTAAGTCATGAAGACTCAGTGGTCCCAAGGAACACTGATGTCGTGAAGAACACTAAGGTTCAATGTCATCTCACTATAGAAGAGCTGCTCAAAGCAAAACTTGAGCTATGGAATCATGTCAAGGAATAGGTCCCAGAACTTGAATCCAGTATGCCAAAAGCAGGCTCTAAGCAGAAAGTACCAGAGATACCTCTAGACAAAATAGGGGATGTGTGTGAGGGTGAAGAAGGTAACACTTATCTTCCAATCACCTACCAAGGTTACACAACCAAAGCAATCATAGATTCAGGTGCTGGTGTTGCTATTGCGACCACCTCCTTGTGGAAGCAATGGGGCAAACCCACATTAAGACCAACTAGAATGAAGCTTCAAATGGCCGACGGTCATTTTGAAAGACCTCTAGGACTGCTCGAAGGGATAACTCTAACCACTTGTGGTGTAGAGTTTGAGCACACATTTGCTATATGTGACTTTGAGAAAAATAATGTTTATGAGATGATTCTAGGAAGACCCTTCCTACAACAATTGCAAATAGTACAAGATTGGGGAACCAACTCCTTGTACTTACAACACTTAGGGGTCACTGATTGATTCCTAATGCCCAAGGAAAATTAGACTTTATTTTGTTCAAACCCCTCGGAATCGGTCCAATTGGATTACCTGGAGCACATAATTATCCCTCGAAGAATCCTTCCTTTGTATATGTACTAGCTCATATGTTCCCGACAAACGCACCAAAATGATGAGGTTTCTAAGCCCAAGGAAAAGATGATTTTGGAAGCCTTTATTTTGCTTAACCCCTCGCAATCGGTCCAATTAGATTACCTAGAGCCCATAATTATCCCACAATGGATTCTTCTTACGTTTTTTTGCTGAAACAAGTCTTTTCATTGCAGCTGATACAACAGAATACAAAGCTGACATTGAAGGATGCCCGAAAGAAGCATTCATTCATAATTGGATTCGCACACCAGATGCAATTTACAACATCTCCTATGACGATCTCATGCATTAAACAACATTGTTTAACGTGCATTAAAACCTACAAACATAAAGTCAAGTACAGCATATCAAAGGTTTCCATGGTTACACTAGAGATCAACTTCAGACTTGCATTCACACATATTTCCTTCACCTCCGTACATCGATCAACTCTCTCACGCACTTGAACCTACATAATCATATGTGTAGAAAGTTCTGATATTCAAAAAATACGAGTTTTGCCCTTCAATACTTCCGTCAGAATATTACTGTCCTCCAAAAAGCAAGTCACGATCTGTTTGATCTTTGTATCATCACCATAGAATTGTAGATAGATTTTCCTCGCAGTCAGTCTCTGTCAAAGAAGCTGTCTACTCCTCTCTTCAATCACCAAGACCTTATGTCTTTACAAATCAACTCGGGGCTCATAGTCTCTGATTCACGGGGCTCATAGGTATCATTCTGCCTTCGGTTCCAAATCTGAAGTTCCTTCACTTCACCATTTCAGAAAAGCATCATAGCGAATAGCATAATAAGCAGAGAATTCCAAGATTGTTGGATTTACAGATAGTGTATTGAGCTGGGCTACTAGGATTGTTGCATCAACCTCTCAGAAGGAAAACACTTGGGCGTTCCATTTCCATTAAGAAGACAGAATGAGTGCTATCTTCAATTGGATGTTCTTCAAAAACCAATATACATAATAAAAGCATGCATCTGTGTATATCATTGCAGATACTCATCGTAGTTAGCACAATCCCCTTGAGAAGCTTTGGAAGATCTTTTTATTCAGCATCCACGAATCTGCTTCTCAAATTTGCTTCCGCTGTGAGATTTCAATGGACTTAGTAGGATACAAAAGGATTGCAGCTCACCTGTGAGAGAGCATGCGAATGATGAGTACTCATTGGAGTCTCCGTGCAAAGGTTATAAAAATGATAAACTCAGAGCTTCGTGCCTTCTCTGTTTTTGCGCCAAATCTTCTCAAAATTGTCATAGTGCTAAAGCTTCTCTGCTGCTAAAAACTATGGAGTACCTCCTCCCCTCCTCACTCCTTCTCAGAATTATCTCTCCATTTCTTTCTTCTCCCTCGAAGAGAGTCCACGACCCCTCTTCTTCAGTTGTTCAATCGACCAAAATTCCCCCCCTTACTCTCCTGTGATCATTCCTCGCCAGCCTCTTCTATTCCTGTACTTGCACGTCTACACATACGAAAGGAGCAGACCAAAAAGCCACACAAAGAGAGAGAGAAAGAGAGAGAGTTCAAATGCAGGCAGAGTATCATAAGCTGTGCATTCCAAATATATGAGTACACAATAACGGAGATAGACAGAATCAATGGTCAATGCTTCAGTGCTACATGATCTTTACAGTATTGTTCTGTCCGATTACCTTGTGCTATCTGTGATGGAATACCTTACGTCATCTGGGACCTGACTAATCCAATCATTGGGCTCTCTCGAACAGCGAGAAATTGGTATAAACTTCCATTTACATCTTCAGCACATACACAACCACTCCCGACTGCAAATCCTCGGTTGCTATGACATCTATTGAGTTTCATGTCAGCTTTTCCATAATATATCAAACTTAGCACCAGTGCCAACAGGAGCTAACTTCCCCCAACATATTGCTGCCAGTGTTCCTGAGAGATCGTCACTCTTTCCCCTCAATGCTGCAGTTTGGATATGCTTAATAGAGCTCTATAACAACAACATGCCCACAACAACATGCCCGCCAGGAGAGAGAGAGAGAAAACCCCCAACAGGCAAGCCTTAATAATGATGCTCCTTCACGAAGACTTCATGCATATCACTAATCTCCTCCTCCTCAGAGTAATGCCTAGGGCCATATACCATAAACTATCCTGATGGACGCTCTCGATGTTAGCCATTCCAGACAAGAAACGTGTATATCATTCATTGAATCACACAGTAGAGGAAAAGAAACATTCTGAACATGATCTTGTGAGGTATGCTAGATACGCTGCTCGACAACCCCCCCTTAGAGAGAGAGCCCTATGCTCAGGTCTCCTTACTTTTATACTTGTTTCTGCTACCCCAAAGAAATCCTCCAGATGCTGCACTTTCAATTCCTCGATACTATTCTGTCCCCAAATCTGCACTTGCTCCTGTCCTCCTCAAATTGGTCGATGGTGCCCCTCCCCGAACTGTTATTCTTCCTTTGCCCTCAAATTCCACTTCCACAGATGACTTACGAAAACTTTAACTGCTTAGAACTTGGTGATGACTACTAGCCTTCTGTCGTCATTTCATCACAACATTTCAGATCTTATACAAACTCTTTTAGAATTTATCATGTTTGTTTTACATAGGTTATCTAAAACTAAACGACGTATATATATCAGCATAGATTATCAAAATATCAGAGATTGAATATAATAGTTTTCGCGTTATTTCTCATGGTCTGATGTAATTTCCACAGCACATACAATACCATTAACAGAGAGCTTACCCACGGACATCAGAGAATAAACGTTCAGCATTTCCATCCTCAGAGAAAACCTTGTTGGATCAATCTTGTTGCAATATGTCAGAGCTGACTCGTCTTTGTTTCGTCATCAAAATTTCCTTCAAGAGAGAATACCTTCTTCATTTCTCACGTCGCCACCAATGATTCAATCCCCTTTTTACTCCGAGCTGTCCAAAACGTCATTGTCCTCTGTTTCACTTCATGTTTCAGTGCCTCCTTTCTTCTTCTTCTTTCCTCTCCGGACTGATGCGCAACAGCCTCCTCCTCATCCGAACTTCTCTTCTCTCTTCACTGTCCTTCTCTATCCACACCTTGTTGCCCGATGGAATTTCCCCCCCCAACAAAAACCCGCCAACTCTCCTCGTGTTCCTCTCTGGGCCCTCCAACAGAGACCACTGCCCTCCATAATTCTCCTCCTGTGCACCTGTGCAAGCATGTGCCATGAAGGCCATTCCCCCTTTCCTAGCCTGCGCACGAAAAAAACAAAGAGCTCCAGGACAAACAAGAAAAAAACGGAAAAACCAAAAAAGCTGTCACCCACTTCCCCCCTTTTTGGATGATCCTCCTCTATTGCTACTAGAGACTCTTTTGGCAGACCTGCCAAGGAAACGGAGTGAAACAACTTTTGGCCTATTACATCTACCAAATTAAATTCGTAGATATCTAATTGAATTTGTTAGCTCCCATGCTTGCGATTGCTCTGGTGAAAAACCGAGGAGCGATCAAAACATCTTTATCAAATGAATGGATCAATCATTCAAGAACCGCAAGTGTAGCCTTTGTCTACTCAAAAATGGTAGAAGCTCCCCACAGCAAAAGTTTGAGGAAATCCGTGTTGTATATCTTAGCACTCCCATGTTGTATTCTTCTCGTCAATTATTTGATCAATTCTTCAGGTACCTGTAATCAAATAAATTCCCCTGCCAAATACAAACATATTAGTGCATACAAACCAACCATTTTGTGAGCTAACAGTCACCACCAAGGTCAATTTGAAGGATTACTCCTTCAGAGATGTACCACCCCTACAGTGGAATCCTATCCACAAAGCGAAAGAAGATTCCATCTCTGTGCATTCTGAAAGTTCACCTGATCCATCATGGCTGCATGAAGATACTCATTTGTGGATGTGCAAGGTCGGAGAGGAAGAGGAAAAACACTTAAAGGCAAGAGAAGAAGGAACTTCGCCAGGAGATAGACCAGTTAGAGACCCAACCTACACACCGATGATCTTTCCATATGAGGAATTTGAGCCTCATGGCTGGCCAGAAATCTTAGCCACCATGGACATTGCTATCAATGAAGAACAATGGACACCTCATTGTGATGAGGAGGGTTATGATATTTCAGTGTCCATGTGTCAACCCTTGCTAGAAGAACGTGACCCTAGTGATGTCATAGAAGAAGAAGAAAAGAATGACGATGATCTAGAGTCCATTGTGATGGATAGTTGCTTTAACTCAGAGCAGCACTATCTAGAAGATATAGGAGTGTTCACCCAGAAAGAAGAAGAACCTCTCACAAGTATTAAAGCGGTAAATTCAAAGGATGGAAGTGAGAGCATTCAAAAGAAAAAGAAAAGAAAAGCAGTGAAATAAGAAGAGGAGGAATCATTGTTTGAGGTACCAAAAAAATTCAAGAAATATGAAGTTGATGATCGCAAAATTTTGGTACGAATGCCTAAGAGAGAGGCCATCATAGGAGAATCATATGATAATAAAGAAAAGACCAAGAAAATTGTAGTGACCATTGAAGAGAACGAAGAGAGATGCACATATATAGGAGATGAACTAAGTGCAAGAGAAGAAATGGAGCTCGTAGCTCTATTAAGGGAATATAGGGATGTGTTTGCGTGGCACTATAGAGACTTGAAAGGGATAGATCCAAGAATTTGCTCTCATACTATCCCCATGACTGCTGATGCCAAGCACACCAAACAGAAGCCCTACACATATAATGATACATATGCAGCCAAAATAAAAGAAGAAATTGATAGGCCGATTGAAGCTGGATTCATCTATGAGATTGAGCATACTGAATGGGTGTCCCCCATTGTAGTGGTGCCCAAGAAGAACGGGAAGTTGCGAGTGTGTATTAACCTTAAAAAAGTTAATGCCGCTACGATCAGAGATAGTTATCCACTTCCAATCACGGAACACCTATTGGAGCGTGTTGCAGGCAAGGAAGTTTATAGCTTCCTTGATGGATTTTCAGGTTACAATCAAGTAGCCATTGCCTCAGAAGATCAACACAAAACAGCTTTTACCACAGAGTGGGGAATCTTTGCATTTCGTGTGATGCCATTTGGGCTCACCAATGCACATGCAACATTCCAAAGGCTCATGTGTCATGTCTTCAAAGAGTTCTTGCGAAAGAGCTTAGAAGTGTATGTGGATGATTTATGTGCTCATTCGCAAGAAAGAAGATTTCACATCCCTGAGCTTAGACAAATCTTCAACAAGTGTAGAGAATATTGAGTTTGTCTGAACCCAGAAAAGTGTGTGTTCATGGTGCGTCAAGGTAAAATCTTAGGTCATATTGTTTCTAAGAATGGAATCTCAACAGATGAAGATAAGGTACGAGCCATAGCGGAGCTACCAAGGCCAAGGAATGTTAAAGAGGTACAAGCCTTTATGGGCCATTGTGGATATTACCGTAGGTTTATCCACATGTACGCGATCATAGCTAGACCCCTTTATGCCTTGTTGTCTAATTTTGAGTGGAACGACGAATGCGAGAATTCTTTCAATGAACTGAAGAAACATTTGTGCACAGCACCAATACTGACCACTCCTGATTGGAATAATCCATTACATGTCCATGTGGATGCATCCAATCACGCCATAGGATGTGTGCTAGCACAACCCACAGGTGAAGGAAATTTAGATTTACCCATAGCATACGCTAGTAGACAGTTAACTGCAACTGAACAAAACTATACCACCACCGAGCGAGAAGGCTTAGGCATGGTATATGCTGTGAAGAAGTTTAGACACTATTTATTGGCCAACAAGTTCAAGTTTTTCACTGATCATCAAGCTTTGTTATATTTGGTCAATAAACCTTGCAATACAGGACGCTTAGTAAGATGGTTCCTCTTACTAATGGAATATGACTTTGAAGTTGTTGTCAGGAAAGGTAAAACCCACCTCCGGGCAGATCCCCTTTCTTGCATTACTTTAGGAGAGTCACCTCAAGGAGTGTCTGATGAACTACCTGATGCTTATCTGTTCAATTTAGAAGTTGTTCCTAAATGGGCAAATAAGTTGGTACCAGCCCTAACCTTCGGCCCTGCAAATAAGAATGTGAAAACATCACAAGAAGAAATTGTAAAATCACAAAAATATCACATATTGGCAGGAAGCATGTACAAACAAGATACAGAAGGTGTACTAGCTTGTTGTGTTGAGGATGACGAACATAGCAGTTGGTTGCAACAAGCCCATGAAGGATTGCTAGGAAATCACTATTCAAAACAACGAACATTGCAGAATTTGAAATGTTTAGGAGTGTATTGGCCTAGCATGGACAAAGAAATACATGAGTGGATTAAGAATTGTCCAATATGCAGAGAGAGACCACCAATGGAGCATGCCACCCTTTATCAAGTGTCATTAATTCCCGATTGGAGTGCTCCATTGGTAGAGTTTATGAGATCGGGAACCTTACCCAAAGAGCCTAGTCTAGCAAGAAGACGAAGCATGGAGCAAGAGGCTCAGGACTATGATTTAGTTGGAGACAACTTATATCGAAGAGGCAAGGATGGTTATCTAAGATTGTGTGTTCACGAATCAGACTATTTGAAAGTCTTAGAAACTGCACACTGCGGTGTTGCAGGTGGACACTTCGGTCCTGATCGAGTAATCAAGACCATTCTATTCTCAAGACTTTGGTGGCTCACTCTTCATATGGATGCTCATACCTATGTGAAGAAATGTGACACATGCCAACGCACACAATATCCAGTTAGAAAAGATGAGATGCCTTTGAGGCCAATGATGGGAGGGTGTGCATTTTCGAAGTGGGGCATAGACTTGATAGGTCCTATTAACCCCCCAACTAGAAACTCCCATGCAGAGTATATTATTGTAGCCACAGATTACCTTACAAAGTGGGTAGAAGTGAAAGCCACCACAAAGAATGATGCTCAGACGACAAGTTCTTATTCGAGAATGTGTTCACCAGATATGGACTACCAATAGAGTTAGTAAGTGATAGAGGCACACACTTTTTAAATGAAGTCATTGAAAATCTTCTCCAAGAATTCTTGGTGATACATAAGAAGTTTGCCCCCTATCATCCCCAAGCTAACAGACAAGCCAAGAGCACAAATAAGATCCTATGTAATGTCTTGACTAAATTGGTAAATAATAAATGCTCTGATTGGGACAAACAGCTTCATCATGTTGTTTGGGCTTACCGAGTTGCCTACAAAACGGTACTCAATGCCACCCCATTTCAGATGGTCTTTTGTCAGAATGCGGTGCTACCATTGGACTTCTTAATCCCTGCATTAAAGGTAGCACAAGAGCATGAGTGGAATGGACATGAGTTGTCCTCCAGAATCTTTGATCTAGAACGCTTAGGTGAGACGAGGCTACGAGCGGCAGCAGGCATCTATGTTGCAGAGAAAAGACAAAAGGCATACTTTGATGCACACATCAAGGGTAAGGGACTGAAAGAGGGAGATCTAGTGTTGGTTTACACACTAAAAAACATGCTCGTAAGTTGGAAAAACAAGGATATGGACCCATGGTCATTAACAGAATTTCCACTAGCGGTGCAGTTCAATTGGCTACTTTAGAAGGTGATATCTTGCCCAACTATATTAGTGGATGTAGAGTCAAGTTATATCAAGAACCTCTTATAGAGGATATGCTAACGAGACTCAATACCGCTAAGAGGTGGAAAGACGAAGAGTTGAGGGTCAGAGAAGAAGCACAAGCAAAAGCTAGAGAGCGTATAAGGCAAAATAAGTTAAGGCGGTTAGGACTAGATGTCAACTCAAAAGCCCCAAAATATCACATGGATATGTGCCGGAAATCAGGCATAATTACTTCTCAAAGCATTGACCGACGTCCCTTTGTGACCATAGAGATAGGGCAAGGAAAGAGTGCAAGAACTGTGAAAGCATTGATTGACTCAGGTGCAACAACTAGTGCAGGTAGAATTTCCTACTGCCAAGACTTGCAGTTGAACATCAATCCCATAGAAGCTTATCTCATAGGATTGGGAGGTGTGGAGACCCCTTGTTTGGGCGAGGTGGAACTTCCCATCTACCTTCAAGATGTTCCAATGAAAGTCAAAGTGCTAGTGTGTCAAGATGAGAACCTTACAGAACCACTTGTCTTGGGTCAAGATTGGATCTATGACCATGCAGTTAAATTAAACCTAAGAAGTCAAATCCTTCAAGTTTGGGTACATGAACAATGCATTACATTAGAATTAGAGAACTGCATGCTCACAGATCATGGCACCACACACTCTCTTAGTTCTTCTAAGACTAATCTTCTTGAACAAGATGTTGTATGTGCCAAAAGCTCTATGATCTAGAAGGACTCAATCAAGGAAGGACAGTCGCAAAGGCAAGAAAAATCTCCTTCTTTTTTGAAGAGTAAAGCATCCACAAGAGTTCAACCTCAGAAGCAAGCGAAACAGTGCAAGACAACCGGTATATCAAATAGACAAAGAGCCTTCAAGGGTAAAATAGTCTCAGGCATAAAGCAAATCTGGGTACGCAAAGGAGAGCAACCACCAATCTTGCCACAAAAATTCCCATCCAAGCAGGCCAACCATGCTAGAACAAGAACCAAGCAACAAGGATAGGCTCACCCAGAAGGTCTTCAGAAAATTTGGGTGCCTAAGAAATTTGTGGCATCTCAACATGGGTTATCACACATGTGGGTACCCAAGAAACTCTTACATGCACAATGTCCTATGCTCTCCTCCATGCAAAAGGTCCCAACAAAGAAGCCAAGGAGGGAAAAGGATCAGAACCAAGCACAGAGACCAAAAGAAGATCAAATCACCTCTTCAACAATGGTAAGAAGACAATTATCAAGGATATGGGTTTGGAAGCCAAAAGCACCCAAGGCCCCCACAGAACCAAAGAGTCAAACACAAAGGATCAAAGCCTCAAGAAACCATCCAAACATGGAGCAGCCAAAGGAGATCAGTAAACAGTCGAAGACCATACTCAAATGGATCCCTATAAGGAGGAAGGCTCAGTGGTCATCTCGAGATCCAATGGATACCTCCAAGAAAGAAGGCGTCAACATCTGCAAATAACCTTGAAAGCCTCGACGAGCAACAACCATGTGCTCCTTGCACAACCCTATCTTTTGCACTATTCAGGTCATGCATTTCCCAAGTATGCATTAATATAGGGCCACATTACACGGCCGTGCATAGACACATTTGAGAGTCCCATGCACGAGAGCACATTGATCTATGTTAACTCGTTTTACAGATACTAATGTTTGTCTTCTTGTTTTGTGAGATTGTTCCTCTCGAAAAACAAAAAAAAGAAGAAGAAGAAGGAGAGAGAAAGAACTTGTTCCCAGTTCATGGAACGTGAATGAGTCATGCTTAGTTGAAGGTGGAACCATTGATTACTGGGCATTTAACAGTTTTGATAGAAGTGTGTCTCGGCTAGCAGATGATATTATTGCTGCCTTATCTGGTAGATGTCAAGCACCTGGCATGACCATGGCATCCACAACTATTGTTTCCCCTTACCATGGTAGGAGGGAAGAGCCTGAAGGTCCACAACTTGAGTGATGCTTAACTACTGTATGTACAAGAGCATCCAAGGAGATATCAGCTAAGGGTAGTTTGGTACCCTGAAAATCCTTGTTTGTATACTAGGTGAGAAGACTCCTACTTATGGTGAGCTAAACAGAATATGTGAAACTAAGCTTGGTGTAGTTACCCAATGTTGTTTGTCAAGGAATATAAAGAAGTTCAATTCTCAATATTTGGCAAATGTTGCTTTGCAAAGAGGAGACAGGACCAGGCACTCAAAAAATTTCATCGGTGGACCATCAACATGGACATTCATCGACAATGTTCCATCACAAATGCCGGGTGTACAACACAAAGAGATAAACATCGATCAACCCTTCACCATGGTAAGTATACTTACTCTGGCAACACCATAACCATGATAGATTAGGGAACCTCTTCGTCGGCATACTTGTGAGCACTTAGCTCAAGACCCCCAATTTTTGCACCATACTTCTTCCAATGCATTTTCCAAGTAAGCATGCATAGGGCTACATTACAAGGCCGTGCACAAGGCACGTATTTTCTTCAACCCATGCACGAACACACTTACCCATTATTCATTATGGGTTATGAGTAGTTGGCATGACTGCTCTGAACATCATCTTTGGAAGAGCTAGAGGAGGTCATGGGAACAACATCCATACCTTGGAAGCAAATTGAAGCCAGCAATTGCTCCAACTCAATCTTGACAACCTCTTTTGAGCAACTCGCAGTTTTGAAAGCTCACAACGACACATTCTTGCTGGAATCCAAGGAACAAGCCCATACAAAGGATGGACACTACCTCTCAAAGCACTCCATGGAACAACCCATACAAGAAGGGTCTGTCAGGGAAGACAAACTCGAGAGGGGGGGAGTGTTGAAGCTCAAGGTCAAGGACAAAGCATGGAAGCGGATCAAGAAGTGGACACACAAGAAAAGGGAGCAACTAGGGAGCTCCAAGAAGTGTATGTCAAATTTTCACAACTCCCTACAAATATAGTGATTTTCATCACTAAAAACCATTGTAAATACCATTTTCCATTTTTGTAACTCCATTTTGTTCAAGATGAGGAGTCCTTGAGCTTGAGGAGTATTAGAAGTATCATCCTACCAAATTTCATAATTTTTAGACTTCGTTTGAGCCCTCAAATAATTCCTAGAGCCTAATTTTTAACTAGGCCGAACATTAGGTTTGGACAGGGCCAAAACTAGTCAAAAAATTATAAAAAGAGCTAGAGAGCTCATTTTTGAGGTTAGCTGGTGAGAGAATAGAGCTTTTGTAAGAGAACTTGTTTGCAATAGAAGCCTTCCATTGTTCCTTGCTTTGATCTTGCCTTGTGTGCGTGTGTGTGTATGTGTGTGCATGCTTGTGTGCTTTCACTCACACACTTGTGCCTTCACTTGCTCGTGGTCTTCATACCAGTCCTCACGTCTCCGCGGATTGATAAGTAAAGGAGGTGGTGCTTACGCTTGAGCTACACTCTTCTTCTCTTTTCACCGTACGCAACCTGTGGATCATTTTCCAATCGCTCCTTTTAAATCTGCGTTGTTGTGTGAAGTCGGGCTGCCACACACGCAACCAGTGGAAGGTATGAAGGTGTGGACCTTTAGCCTTCGATCTGGACCTTTCGAAGACCCAGATGTTGAAGGACCTTCTTAAGGATCAGGATCTGCTAGATATCTTCTTGCACTTCTTCATGGATACTTGTTGGCCTTGATCCGCCATTGTCGCTTACGTGCCTTCCCTGTTGTATGCCCCTACGGGGCTCTGTGCAGAGATGGGTGTTGCGTGCCCCTGCAGGGCTTCCTGCAAAGATATGTCTTCAGATATAATACCTTTAATGAAGTTGTTTCCTTCTTGGTTTTCTTCTTCTTTTCTTTTCTGTTTGCTGGACTCTCCTTCAACAAAGGCATACGATAATAAAGAACAAACCAAGAAGGTGACAGTGACTATGGAGGAGGAAGAGGAAGGATGTATGTTGGCAGCAGTCAGGGAACCGAAGGAGCCACAAGACGAAGAGAGTCAGAGCGAAGGGACAACACAAGCAGACATGGCAGTCAAAGAAGATCTGGCAAATAGGCCAATAATTTTCCTCATGAAGAAGCAATTATGAGCATTCACGCAAATCTAGCACTTAGGCAACCCTTTAACTTTTCAAAAACCTTTACACCAATTAAAAGTGATTCTCATCACTTAACACCATTGTAAATACCATTTCATATTTTTGTAGCTCCATTTTGTGCAAGCCAAGGAGTCCTTGAGCTTGAGGAGCTTTAGAAGTATCTACCTGCCAATTTTCGTAGTTTTTGGATCTCGTTTGAGCCTTCAAATAAGCCCTGGAACCTAATTTTTAACTAGGCCGGACACTAGGTCTGAACAGGGCCAAAGCTAGTCAAAAACTATAAAAGGAGCTAGAGAGCTCATTTTTGGGGTTAGATTGTAATTGAAACAAACTTGTAAGAGCTTCTTGAAAAGTAATCTAAGAAATCCATTGATTCTCACTCTTTGTCTTGCCGTGTGTGCACGTGTGTGTGTATGTGTGTGCATGTTTGTGTGCTTCTCACTCACGCACTTGTGCCGCCACTTGCTCGGGGTCTTCATACCATCCTCACGTCTTCCCAGATTGACATGAAAGGAGGTGCTACTCATCACTGAGCTACACCAAATTTTGGCGCCGTTGCCGGGGATCGAGCTTTGAGGACGAGCGTGTGATGGTAAGACGTAGATTGGAGACGTTGGCGTTGTAGGTAATTTCTTTACTTTTCCTATTTTTCTCTTTCTTACCTCACCACCATCATCACCATCATCGATGATCATCACCATCTTCCACCTCCATCTCCATCATCGCGAAAATTTCAGTTTTTTGACTATATCCCCATCTCCACCTCATTTCCCTCATTTCACTTGTGAGAGAGAGCGAGAGAGCGAAATTGTGCGTGCTGTTTTTGCATGTTTCTTGAGCTGTCTTGCAGGTACAGGTCACATCATCGTCCCCAGCACTCTGCACAGGTACGGATTTCGAAGTAACTGTCTGTGTGTCGCCGACTTCTGTCAATCGCGACCGACAGAAAAAACGCTCAAATCACCAAACAAAGTGCAAAACCATGATCTACAGGCCTAGAGCTTCCCAAAAATGTGTTTAGTTTCTTGAAATTCCTCACATTTCTGTCAATCACGATCGCTCTGTCAATCGCGACCGACAAACCACGACGGACAGATCTGTCAATCGCGATCGACACGTCAATCGCGATCGACACAGTCCACGACGGCTCTGTCAATCGTGACCGACAGAGTCAACGACCGATTGACCACGACCGACGGACCATACGCGTGACACCTGTCAATCGCAATCGAGTCATCAATCGCGACCGACTCGTCAATCGCGATCGACACAGTCAACGACTGTTTGACCACGACGGACAGACCACGACTGCTCTGTCAATCGTGACCGACACAGTCAATGACCGATTGACCACGACCGACAGACCCTCGCGACCGACCTGTCAATCGCGATCGACCCATCAATCGCGACCGACAGAGTCAACGACCCTTTGACCATGACCGATTGACTTTTCATAACCCTGTCAATCGCGACTGACCAGTCAATCGCGACTGACAGCCACGACGGACCTGTCAATCGCGATCGACACGTCGATCGCGACTGACCTGTCAATCGCGACCGACAGACTTTGCGAACACGTTAGAAGGGCAATTTAGGTCAAATTTTTAAGGTAAAAATAGTGGTCTAAATTTTGGCCAAGTGTGGGACAAACATTAGGGTGTAGCATTGCATTACGAGGGCACGACCCAAGTAACTCTAGAATTCCTGTTTGCCTGTTAACTTAGCTCAATCCTGTTTTAGCCCCAAAACCCTGAACCGGCATAACTTTCTCATACGAAATCCGTTTACCGTGATTTTTGTTTTGTTGGAAAGCTCACAGGGAGTACAACAAAAACATTGACTGGTTATAGTTAAATTAAGATCAGGAATATTTGCTAGGGTATTTTGAAGTTGACCATACCCAGGGGGAACAAAGTTCAGGGATCTCTAGAGTTGTGTCCAAAAAATCATAGTGCCAATTGGTGAAGTGTTACATGAATGAAAGTGATTGGTTCTGTCTTTTGAATTTAAGTCTTGAGCTAACAGTGGGCCATGTACAGGTCCTTTGAGAGCAGCGAAGGGTACACAAAGCAAGAGTAAGTGCAGGCTTGGGAATACGCGTCCTGGGCACACCAGGGCAACAATACAAGGAAAGGAACTCAAGGTTGGGAAACCCGCAACACCCTCTGTCAATTCTTAGTGTAGGCTAAGTGCGGGTAGTGTTAGAAGTAATTCCAGGCAGCGATAGGCACGAGATAAATCAAAGACCATCTAAGAAAATCAAGTGCAAGTTAAGAGATAACCTGTGTGTGTGTGAACGACAACTTTAAAGGAAAAAAACCTAACGTGAAACGACCAAACTAAAGTGCGAAATTAAACTCAAGTATTCCTGACGACGTGATATCAGACAAGAGTGTAAACACGATAATCAACACGAAAAGAACCAAGTGACCGATACAAAAGGACTCAGAAACGTGGTTGTACCTGGGAAAAATCGGGCTAATCAGTTAGGCATATGAACCTTAGATCAGGACGACACCTAGTAAGAGAGAGACAAAGCCTTAGGTCTTAAGAGGCTAGTGTCAATCACACTGCAAGGTCTTGGGCCCAGCAGTCGAGTCACCACTCGCATTACCCTAGCTCTGATACCAGTGAATCAGAGATGTCTCAAGGCATGGACAGACCGGCAGGTAGTTCAGGTGTGCCATACCTGTACAGGGTAGAAGGCCCTTACAAAACACAGTTGGAATACCTTAGGACCAACCGATTAGGTGCTAGCATCTATGAGGACAGCCTAGGAAGATCTGTGGTACAGATTAAGAATCCTGATCAATCCATAGGATTAGAGCACCCAGCTGTCAAGTTTGAAAACGGAGCATACTTGGACAAAGAAGGAACCATATACGTAGTCACCAGTCACCCAGATAGGACAGATGAATTTGGGAATGTAATCTCAGAAGCGGACTTAGGTGACTTGGAACAAGGAAACATGGGAGTAGAACCTAGAACACCCCGAGGCAAATCTGTTCTCACTAGGATTATCACACCTGAGTGGGTGCCCCAAGACAACAAGAGTATAGATCTGCTTCTGAACCGAGAGACTGACGAAGCCTTTTGGAGGTACAAATCTGATCAGCCAACTGATATAGGGACAATCATAATCTATGAGTTTAAGGATCCTGATAGCCCAAGCAGAGTGACCTACTTAGATCACACTTCGGAGAGGATCTTTGTGGTGACACAAAATGATAGGCATGCTTACACTTGGAAAGGTGAATTTGTTTTCCCCCAACCAAGATCGAATGTATCCTATGGTCACCCTGGAGCTGGAACATCCCAAGCTCATGGAATGCAAAGAGACAGAAGTAGAGATAGACCAGAAGTAAGCTTTGCCAACCCAGTGGGAAGAGAGATAACGAGGACGGAAACAAATAGAGTAGAACCTGAGATACTTAGAGCTCACAGGAATCAAAGAAACGCGGATGAGTTCCCTCTACCACGACCTAGAGAGCACACAAGAACCTTGAGACCGACTCAGCTAGTCAAGTCCATGAAGAACTACTTCGATGGCACTGGAGATCCATACGATCATGTGGCTGAGTTTAGGCAAGTCCTGAGAGCTGAACAAGTGGAGGATCTATTCACGCAGTACAATGCCTTTGGTCTGACCCTTAGGAACACTGCCCTGACATGGTTTCAGCCACTAAATGAGAGGCAGTTCAGGAGCATAGACCAACTCCTAGAGGCTTTCATCATTGAATTCTCTAAGAGTGGCATAAGGCACAATACCTCCTCGCTGATTCACAGCTTCAAGCAAACCCCGCAAGAGACTGTAAGACTTGCAAGAAGAAGATTTAGGCAATATCTTGAAAGATGCCCTGTGTCGGAGCTACCTACACCAGCCAAGCAAGTAGCCTTATTCTTGGATGGATTGCTAAGTACCAAATTAAGATCATATGTGTACTTGAAAGACCCTAGGACCATAGAAGAGTGTGTACGCATGTGTATTGACATTGAGGACAACCTAGGGGAGGAGTTAGAGCTTGCTAAGATATACAAAGATTCGGATAGTGCCTCAAGCCTCTCTTCCACGCAATCCACATCAATCGAGGAACTTGCAGAGAAAGTAGCTCAGAAATTAGGTGTAACTAGCAAACAAATCCCAAGGTTTGCCCCTGTGAAGAGGTGCTATACTTGTGGTGGCGACCACATGGCGAACGTATGTCCCATTATGGCTCAGCCCCAAGTAAATCCTAGTAGCCAGTACTGCACCATAGAACGGAGATACACCAATCACACCGCACAAGATTGCCCATACAACAAGCAGGCAGTTAGGCAACCCCACCCTCAGCCATACCCTCAGCAGGGAAGATACCAGAACCCGTACCCTCCACAACCATATGGCAGGCCACAACAAAATTACCAACCACAATATCAAAACCAACAAAGGCCTCAGCCTGTGCTAGCACAACAACCCCCAGCCCCAGCTAATGTGATTCCGGTAAAGTATGCTGATGCGAAAGAAAACCTGAATAGAGCTATAGTTCCTGTAACACCATTGCTTTCCGAAAGTGACCCCAGTGACCATAGCTTTGATTCTACACATGTCGATAGTCCACAGGCTTACTACATGCAGTCTCCAGAACATGGTGAGTCCTACTATAGTGAAGAGCCAAATGAACCTAGTTGGGAGTCAGATTACACAAACGTCATGTATGCAAACCCCAACCCTAGGCCTCAACCTAGGCAGGTAAGACCTCCATTCCCAAGAGGACCGTGCTACAGATGCCAAGGAGATCACCTCATTCGTGATTGTCCCTTACCTCCACCTACACAAACTCAGTCCGTGACGATCCAAGGCTTTTGCCAAGATTGTGGAAAAGAGCATCTCTTACGAGATTGCCCAAAGAACCCCAATATGCCAAAAATCACGCCTATCAATGTTATTGGGTTAGTGGTAGATTCCACAGGAAGTGTCACTTCCACTGCTCCTGTCCAGGTAGTCACTAGAGCTCAAGCATTGCAGCAGAATCAAGGGGTAAACCAGGATAAGAGCCCAGAGGCTAGTGAAACCAAGAGCATAACAAAGAAAAGGACTAGAGCGTGGAAAGATAGTCGAGAAAGAATGAAAAGACAATGGGCTAAAAAGATGAGTGAACTTGAGGAAAGCATAAGAGAAACCAAAGCTAGGATAACTGAAATCACCTCTCAAACCCCCTCTCACACTATCCCACCACCACCATTCCCATCGCCATCCGACCCGCCACCTTCCAACCCACGTCATACGATTCCACCACCCCCTAGAGTAGGATCAGTATTAGCTGATCCCATTCCGGAAGACATCGACATGATGCTTAAAGCATATCAGGCCAGAATTCAAGAAGGGCCAAATGTCACAGATCATGACAAGTGTTACCCTAGAGCTGACCTAGAGATAGAAAGAACCAAGCTTTGCGCAAAAATGGTCGCATTGGCTCAGACTATGTTTGAAGCCAGTCGTCTTTTCAATTACTCAGGCTCAGCCAAGACGCAATTACACTTGGATGGACTTCTAGAGAAGTTGGAGGGCATAATTGCAAGATCTGCCAAGGAAGAAAAAAATCAAGGAAGGGAGGAAGCAAGCAAAAACATGACCCATCCCCCACCGGAAGCTTATGTGCCAAATTCCACTGAACCAGACAACCCCCCCTCCCTAGGAAGAATAGAGAATCTAATTGCACAATCAGAAAAGGAACCTGTCCCTCAAAGAAAGTAAGGGGCTAGAGAACGGATAAGCCAGCCTCTTCAGGAAGCCCATGTGCCTCCTCAAGAAGCTTATCTTTCCCCCCAAAAGGCAGATGAGCCTCCCTCGAAAGCTTACGTACCTCCACAGGTTGCCTACATTCCTTCTCAGGGAGCATATGAGCCTGTTCGGAAAAGTAATAGAATAAGTAATCCTCCCCAGGAAGCTTGTGCTCCAAACATCTATGAGAGCGAGGAAAGAGCCAACGATAGAATAAGCCCTCCTTCCCAGGTTGCTTATGTGCCTAATTCTACGGAGCCGGACACATCATCTTCTATGAATCGGTTCACACCAGAATTCCTACGTGAGATTCAAGAAGACAAATGGGCTAAAGAAAGTGAAGTCCCTCCTCCCATTGAACTTGTGGATGAGGCACATGACCAATTCCCACAAGACATCCCATCCATTTATGGAGAGCAGGAGAGCATCCAATCTCAAGAAAGATTAGACTTCGAGTCTAATTCTTTACAGGAACTACCCCATTTCACAGGCCCATGGGAAGCTAAGTCCACCTGTATGAGAGCACCTACAGTCATGGTAAGAAACGAAGATTCAGTCATACCTAGGAACACAGAGGTAGTGAAGAACACTAACGTGTAGTGCAATCTCAAGTTAGAAGAGCTACTCAAGGTTAGACTTGAATTATGGAAACATGTCGCCAAACAAGTACCAGAAATAGCCAAACCTCGTTCCCAGGTAGGATCCCATAGGACAGTGCCAGAAATTCCCTTGGATAAGATAGGAGATATGTGTGAAGGTGAAGAAGGGAACACCTATCTTCCCATCACCTACCAGGAGTACACCACCAAGGCAATTTTGGACTCAGGTGCAGGAGTTGCAATTGCCACTACTTCCCTATGGAAGCGTTGGGGCAAGCCAGCACTCAGGCCAACGAGAATGAAATTGCAGATGGCCGATGGTCACATAGAGAGACCCCTAGGATTGTTAGAAGGAATAACTCTCACCACTTGTGGTGTCGAGTTTGAGCATACATTTGCTATATGTGACTTCAGCAAAAATCATGCCTATGAGATGATTTTGGGAAGACCATTTATGCGACAGTTGCAAGTGGTATAGGATTGGGGAACCAATTCTTTGTACCTGCAACACTTAGGTGTTACGACCAAAGTCAATCTCAAGGATTATTCTCATAGAGATGTCCCTCCTATCCAATGGAATCCCATCCATAGAGCCAAAGATGATACAGAATCGGTGCATTCCATAGGGTCAGGATCCTCATGGATGCATGAAGACACTCACTTATGGATGTGCAAAGTAGCAGTAGAGGAAGAGAAGAGAGAAAAGGCCAGAAAAATAGGTGCAAATGAAACTCATAGACCCATTCAAGACCCAGCCTATGCACCTGTAGTCTTTCCTGATGAGGAATTCGAACCCCATGGCTGGGCAGAAATTTTAGCAACAATGGACGTAGCCATCAATGAAGAACAATGGACACCTCACTGTGATGAGGATGGCTATGATATTTCAGTCTTCTCCATAGAGCCAATCATGGGAGAGGCAGTTCTAGAAGAATGCGAACCTAGCCCTGATGCATTTGAGGATGCAAGTGACTCCGATCTCGAGTCAATCATTATGGACCCACCATTTGCATCAGATGAAGAATACTTCCATGAAGTAGAATTTCAACCCCAGAGGCATGGAGAGCTTACAAATGATGTAAGATTAGCGACACATGTGACCCCGAAGGAAGAAGGAAAGAAACGAAAGAAGAGAGAAGTCTCACCAGAAGAGGAAGAATCTTTGTTTGAGGTCCCAGAAAATTTTAAGAAGTATGAGATAGACGACAGGAGAGTCATGATCAGAATGCCGAAACGAGAGGCACAATCAGGAGAGGCCTATGATAACAAAGAAACCACCAAGAAGATAGTAGTGGCCCTAGAAGAAGGAGAGGAGAGATGCACATACATAGGCCATGACCTAACAGAGGAAGAAGAGCATGCGTTAATTGCCTTGCTAAGAGAATACAGAGATGTATTCGCTTGGAGTTACAAGGATTTGAAAGGTGTTGACCCGGACATATGCTCACACACCATCCCCATGACTTCAGATGCCAAACCCTCTAAGCAAAAGCCCTATACATATAACGATAATTACGCTGCTAAGATCAAAGAAGAGATAGATAGACTGGTTGAAGCTGGGTTTATCTATGAAATTGAGCACACTGAATGGGTATCCCCCATCGTAGTGGTGCCCAAGAAGAATGGAAAGCTACGTGTGTGCATTAACTTGAAAAAGGTTAATGCAACCACGATTCGAGATAACTATCTGCTTCCCATCACAGAACATCTCTTAGAAAGAGTAGCAGGCAAGGAAGTGTACAGCTTCCTTGATGGATTTTCGGGTTACAATCAAGTAGCCATAGCTCCAGAGGATCAGCATAAGACAGCCTTTGCCACAGAATGGGGCATTTTTGCTTTTAGACTAATGCCATTTGGGCTTACCAACGCACCAGCCACCTTCTAGAGACTGATGTGCCATGTGTTTAAGGAGTTCCTGAGGAAGAGTTTAGAGGTCTATGTTGATGATCTTTGTGCTCATTCCAACATTAGACAAACCCATATCCCTGAGCTCAGACAAATCTTTGACAAATGTAGAGAATATCAAGTATGCCTGAACCCCGAAAAATGTGTTTTCATGGTTAGGCAAGGCAAGATTCTAGGACACATAGTGTCAAAGAATGGCATATCTACTGACGAAGAGAAAGTGAGAGCTATAGCAGAGTTACCTAAGCCAAAGAATGTCAAGGAAGTACAAGCTTTCATGGGGCATTGTGGTTATTACCGAAGATTCATTCACATGTATGCTGTCATTGCAAAGCCCATGTACGGACTTCTGACAAACTTTGAGTGGACGGATGAATGTGAGAATTCCTTCCAAGAGCTTAAACGAAGATTATGTTCAGCACCAATCTTGACCACACCAGATTGGAATAAGCCTTTCCATGTTCATGTGGATGCATCCAATTATGCTATTGGATGTGTGCTTGCACAACCTACTGGTGAAGGTAATATGGATCTTCCAATTGCCTATGCCAGTAGACAATTGAATGCAGCTAAACGAAATTACACCACTACGGAAAGAGAAGGCTTAGGCATGGTATATGCAGTTAAGAAATTTAGACACTATTTGCTTGCAAATAAGTTTAAATTTTTTACGGATCATCAAGCATTGTTATATCTCGTAAACAAGCCATGCAATACAGGAAGATTAGTAAGATGGTTTCTCTTGCTAATGGAATATGATTTTGAGGTTGTGGTAAGGAAAGGGAGGACTCATTTAAGAGCAGATCATCTCTCTAGGCTCACATCGGGAGAAGCCCCACAAGGAGTATCAGATGACCTTCCTGATGCTTACTTGTTTAATTTGGAAGTGGTGCCGCAGTGGGCTAAGCCATTGGTACCAGTATTGACATACGGGCCTAACCATCCAGTGGTAAACACACGGAATAGAGAGGTTGTAAAAGCCCAAAAGTACCACATCATGGCAGGAAGCATGTACAAGCACACAGATCAAGGAATCTTGGCTTGTTGCGTAGAAGAGGATGAGTACGCTAAATGGTTGCAATTAGCACATGTAGGTGCGTTAGAGCAACACTACTCAAAGCAACGAACTTTACAGACCCTAAAGAGACTCGGAGTGCATTGGCCGACTATGGAAGCGGATGTCCAAAAGTTGTGCAAGGAGTGCCCAATCTGTTGCACTAAACCACCAGTGGAACACGCCACTCTTTATCAAGTATCCATTGTGCCAGATTGGAGCGAACCTCTAGTATCCTTCCTGAGGACAAACACATTCCCTCCAGACATGACTCTGGCTAGGAAAAGGAGTTTAGAACAAGAAGCCCTAGATTACTCACTCATTGGTGATAATTTATATAAGCATGGTAAAGATGGTTACCTGAGGCTATGTGTCCATGAAAGTGAATATCTTAAGATCTTAGAAACTGCTCACCAAGGTGTAGCAGGAGGACACTTTGGACCGGATCGGGTGATCAAGGCAATACTATTTGCAGGCTTCTGGTGGCCTACCCTTCACATGGATGCACATACCTATGTGAAACGGTGTGATGTCTGTCAGAGGACTCAGTATCCTATACGCAAAGATGAGATGCCACTGAAACCTATGATGGGTGGACGTGCATTCTCTAACTGGGGAATAGACTTCGTAGGTCCTATTAATCCCCCAGCTAAGGGTTCTCATGCGGAATACATCATTGTTGCAACAGACTATCTAACTAAGTGGGTAGAGGTAAAAGCTACGACAAAAAATGACGCTCAGACAACTGCCAAATTCTTGTTTGAGAATGTATTCACAAGATATGGGCTACCTATAGAGCTTGTAAGTGATAGAGGCACTCATTTCTTGAACGAAGTGATTGAAAATCTACTCCAAGAATTCTTGGTAATACACAAGAAGTCTGCCCCCTATCACCCTCAAGCTAATGGACAAGCTGAGAGCACTAATAAGATCTTATGCAATGTACTGACAAAATTAGTGAACACTAAACGCTCTGATTGGGACAAACAGCTACACCATGCTGTTTGGGCATACCGAGTTGCCTACAAAACGGTACTCCAAGCCACCCCCTTTCAGATGGTATTTGGCCAAAACGTGGTGCTACCCTTGGACTTCTTGATTCCTACATTGAGAGTAGCACAAGAGCACGAATGGACAGGTCATGAGCTCTCCTCTAGGATCTTTGACCTTGAACGGTTAGGAGAAACAAGACTGAGAGCAGTCGTAGGAATATATGCAGCTAAGAAGAGACAGAAGGCATACTTTGATGCCCATGTGAAGGATAAGGGCTTGAAAGCAGGAGATCTAGTTTTAGTCTATACACTGAAACAACACGCAAGGAAGCTAGAAAAGAGAGGCTACGGACCTATGATCGATCATCAATAGGATCTCCACGAGTGGAGCAGTACAACTAGCCACGTTAGAGGGTGATGTTCTCCCAAACTATATTAGCGGTTGCAGAGTCAAGCTGTATCAGGAACCCCTCACGGAGGAAATGCTCAGTCGACTCAACACTGCTAAGAAACGCAAGGAGGAAGAAAAGCGAATTCGAGAAGAAGCTCAAGCAGAAGCTTTAGAACGCATCAGAAGGATGAAGTTACGAAGGCAAGGTAGAGATCAGCCTAGAACAAATGACTATGCAGATCAAGGATATCATATGGCAATGTGTGAAGTCGCAGGAACAAGCTCACATAGGATAACTGATCGACGTCCTTTCGTAACCTTAGATATAGGACAAGGAAAGAGTGCAAGGACCGTAAGAGCCTTGATTGACTCAGGTGCAGCCACTAGTGCTGTTAGAGTGTCTTACTGTCAAGAGTTGCAGTTAACTGTCAATCTTGTGGAAGCATATCTCATAGGATTGGGAGGCGTGGAAACCCCTTGCATGGGCGAGGTGGAACTTCCCCTCTACATTCATGATGAGGCAATGACAGTTAAAGTACTAGTGTGTCAAGACGAGGATCTCACTGAACCCCTTGTCTTGGGTCAAGACTGGATCTATGACCAAGCAGTCAACTTAAACCTAAGAAGTGGACTTCTTCAGGTATGGGTCAATCATAGTCGAATTACAATAGAGTTAGATAATGGAGCACTCAAAGAATTAGGAAAGGCACAGACTCCTGGTCCCTCCAGGGGTACACATGAAAATGACCATGCTGTTCTTGTCCAAAACTATGTGTTGCAAAGAAAATGATATTCTCAAAAAAGGAGTCAGGGATGCAACGGAACTCCCTTCTTTTCCAAAGGCCAAAAGGAGGCAGCAACCAAAGGTGGATCAAAGGCAGAAGAAGCAGAGTACTACCTATGCTGGAAATCAAAAGTACCTGCGCAGCAAAATATCTCAGCAAGTAAACCAAGTGTGGGTGCGGAAAGGCGAACACCCGGTTGCACTCGAGCCAACCACATGGGCAAAGCCTCTTATTAGTAACCAACAACACGTCACTAATAAGAAGTCTTTCGGAAATTCTTCTGCTAACGTGAAATCTATTTGGGTGCCCAAGAAGTCGATGAAGGCTAGCCCACAATCAAGACAAATTTGGGTGCCTAAGGCTTGCTTGCGGGCGCAAATAGCTACGCCGAAGCCACAACCAATACAGCGTAACCCATTCACTCGCACAGCCAGCATTCACTCGTTTTCAACACTCAAGAACTCACTAAGGCCCATGAGCACGAACATAATTGCTTGTAAATGGGTCCCTAAAAGGCCTCATTTTCAAGCCGATACAACTATAAAGCTCCCTGGAGTCTCTACGAAACCAAAAACAAAGCCCATCCACTGCATTTGGCAGCCTAAGACCTGTAATAAACCCCCCGACCCCAATTTGTAAATTCGTCCCCACTTACTAACTTCATTAGTCTCCTAGGACTACCCAAGCATTAACTACACACACTGTCTTCGTGCACTTACTAACCACTAACTCACCATCTACCTCATGTTAATGTTGTAACGGGCACAACAACGGATTTATTCTGTCCATTACGATGTTAACACATGGTTCTATATTCTCAGAGAACCAACCAGCAAACAGGGCCATGGCAGAAGCAGGTGCCAGTTCTCAAGCCGGATCCGGTGCCCAGATTGTGGACATAGAGACACTCCTCCTCGAGCCACATCTCACCGCAAGGCCGCAAGAACTTCAAGCCGTGCATGTGCTCCCCATTCAGGATCCTCCTCAAGGGCACACTTCTCAAGTAGGTAAGCACGCGCATTGGTTCAGTGATGTCGCTGGACCATTGGGCGATGGAACCTATTTCTGGGAAGCAGAATTGGAATTTAATGGCAAATGGGGTCGATACCACTTTTTCACGCGCGAGTTTGAAAGCTATCAAAACGCCGAAGTTATGCGATCAGTTTGGATCAAAGCGGGTGTGGACAGTTATTTCAGGGCCCACTTACCAAAGCCGGATTTCTTACGATGTTCATATCTTATCAGTACCATCACACCAAGCAGGGCCAAAGGAGGCGACAGCACCTTTGTGTTGCCATCACTACTGTCGGGTCATGAGCTTAAAAGATTCAAGTTGACCCTTAATCTGGTACGGGAAGCGTTGGGTATGTATGGCATGCACATCCCCACGGAAAAGGAAACAATGGTTCCAGGCCGAATGAAACACAAAGATCTTAATAAGCTGAAGGATATGGTAGCGATGACACCTACCATTGCGCTTCACCTGCGGACCATCATGCAACATTTTGCTTTCCCCGCCCAGGAACGATTCACAATGCCCCCGAAGAAAATATGGTTCAGCTTGTATCTAGCAGAGACAGAAATCCTTCCCATCAATGTGCCACACTGGATCATAGATCAGATCCACCTAGCCCATCAAAGGTGGAACAAGAAGCAGAAAAATGTGCTTCATGGATGTTGCGCTCTAACAAAGATAATCTACCGATGTCTGGCTTATGACGTGCCTATTCAGCGGGCACTCATATGGCCCCGCGCCCAGGAATTCCAGAGAAGACTCTCAGCAACAGGTCCCCCATCGAAGAAGATGAGGGGGGGAGTACAATTACCCTGTGCTCAACCAAGGGGAGCCACCACTACACCAGAAATTACCCCTCCCCAGACACGACGCGTTAGGCCATTCACAATCCGGCTACCAAGACCGAGCACAGATGGGCCTAATCTGGTATTCCCACCCATCCCATCAGATCTGGAATTCCCACAGGGTTTTACTCTAAATGATCTCACGGATGAAGAAGTAGCCCGATTGATCTATTATTCTAATCTCGAGACGGAAACAGAACGTGCTCAGGAACCACAACCCCAGACAACAACAGCAGCCCCCACCCGACCAGAAGTGGTAGAAGTCGACGTCAAGGAACAAGAGACAGAACAAGAAGAAGAAGCCTACGAGGAACAAGAATATGACGAGCTTTCAGAGCTGGCAAGTGCCCCTGCGTATTCGGCACAAATCAAAAGACTATACCGAACCATGCAACTAGTTCAAGAACAGCATAAGATGTCACTGGAATCGGGCAAGAAACTCATGAACCAGTTGCTAGCTGAGGAAGGTGTGGACGAGATGTTCATTGAGTCCATAAACCTTCATGCCGACGCAGTAGGATTGGATGAGGCCATCCATGAGGCAATGGCCTACATTCACAGATTTGAGAAAAGGGTTCCCGTTCGTCCCAGGAGGTCCGGGAAACAAATTCATATCAATGTATCAGCACCAGGAGAGACAACGCAAGCAGACGAACATCAGGAAGCACCACTGTCACCACCATCCCCACCTCGCACTACACAATTCACTCCACCACATGACACTAGCACCACCACGTCCACTACCACCACCATTGTCATGGGAATCCCACTCTCTCCGGGAATCCAATTCGGGGGAGTCACCATGCCCACTTTCACCACTCTGTTCACTGGCGTCACATCCACTCCACCCACGATCCCCATCTACACTGTCACTCAAACAATCGACACTATGGAAACGTCTCCTGCCACAGCACCGCTCCCTCCCCCCATGCCACCTTCATCTCCCATACCCCCTCCACCCACATCTCCACTTGCATCCACATCATTCACAACTCCCATCCCCGCCCCCATTCCCCCTGCATCTTCACCCCTCCCAGCATTATTTAATGTAAATAGCATGTTTTTAGCATTAAATCAATGTATATATCAGCTCCAGAATGAGTACAGAGCTCTGGACGGCCGGTATCAACAACTGACAACACACCACCAGAACTTACAAAGGCAATTTCACATCCTACAAGAGGAAAATGCAGAGGTGAATCAACGCTATACAACGCTTGAGCAGGCTCACCAAACACTATTGGAGACACCACAACCATCGACAGAATCAGGTGTAAAACAACTAGAAGCTTTGCTCGAAGTATACCAGGCCGATAACCTGCGAGTCAGACGCAACTTGGCGCTACTACGGAAACATATGGCCACAGCACTGGAGGAGAACAAAAGACTGCAAAAACAAAATGAAGAGAATCTGGAAGCGGCAATGGAAGGCTCCCCTCACGAGATAGATCCAGAGCAGTTCAAAGCAGTTCCCACGGAGACGATGAAAACCATTTTGGAAAGCTATGCAGATCTCCTGGAAGCCCATGATGACTTGGAAAGAGAGCGTGACATACTTCAGAGCAGACTTAAGGAACAGGAAGAACAACCGAAGAGTGTCCCATCAACCTCCACCTCAGACGAAGTAAAGGCCTTAACTGAGCAAGTAGCAGAGTTACAGCAGAGGTTACTGACATACGAAAGGCAGCCATCTCCAGTGGTAGAACCAGAGCAAGAAGAGCTAGTCCCTATTGAGGTAGATGATTCTTACGAGGAACCGTATGTTCCTATGCCAATGCCAGGCGGGCGACGAACCTCAGAGGGACTAGACACATTGGAAGTGGAAGCACCCGAGTGGCTTCAGACACTGGAAAGGACAGCGAACACTCACGAAGAACGGGTGGTCATTCAGATCCAATCACTAGCGAACTTAGAAGACACTGTCATAAAGTCTGAATACTTCAGAAGCATGTCTCACCATAGATGGATCGGCACCAATAATGACCAGTATGTGCCATTCTGTATACTTTTGGCCGATTACAACGCGGAGATTCAACGACAATGTGGCAAGCCTCCCACATTTGCTACACAATTTGGTCCAGATGATATACCGGAAAGTGCTCAGCGTGGGTCCATCCATCAACCCACCTGGAGAATCAGGCTTTTGGAAACGTATCCAGAAATGGTCCGAACCTGGAATAATATGCCGTTGTTTATTAAGTATAACCCTTGTTACATTCCAGTTCTTCGACGACGCACCTGGCCTGAATTCACTATAGCTGTCAGAGACATCAAAGCCTGTGCAAAATGGTTGAATTATGTTTATCTAGCACCTCCACGAGGACCCCCCATAGTCAATTACATGATTTCTACAATCCGTCACTAGAGTACTCGGCTACGCAATAATCCTGATGTGATGGCCCAGATGTGCATGAAAATATTTGAATTAATGCTGATCACTTTCAGGACGTTTAAGAACATTAAGGACCCTCACTTCTCAGGTGCAGGCTTTATGACAGGAAACCAAGATCTAGTGTACGATATGAGTACCACCCCATCCATTGAAGTAATATATGCTTAGCACGCCAGAATCAAGTACCTCCCAGCCTGCTTTAAACAGACATTTGAGGAGATGTTCATGACAGGATTCTGGGAATATCACTCCGAAATCTTTATACCCAGACCATCACATCTCCTCCAATTATTTGCTGTGGAGAGAACTATTTATTCAGAACAATTGAGGGTGCCTCATCCAGATGTTCCCAGACCTGTGAATTGGGATGAATTGCTCACAGATCTAGCACGCGGCTTGCGACTCGAAGAACACCACCTAGCCTCCGATGTCGTCCAATACTATGTTCAAAAATCCTCTAGACAAGGGTCTGTCAGGGGCGACAGACGCGAGAGTGGGGGGGGGTGTTGGCAGCAGTCAGGGAACCGAAGGAGCCACAAGACGAAGAGAGTCAGAGCGAAGGGACAGCACAAGCAGACATGGCAGTCAAAGAAGATCTGGCAAATAGGCCAATAATTTTCCTCATGAAGAAGCAATTATGAGCATTCACGCAAATCTAGCACTTAGGCAACCCTTTAACTTTTCAAAAACCTTTACACCAATTAAAAGTGATTCTCATCACTTAACACCATTGTAAATACCATTTCATATTTTTGTAGCTCCATTTTGTGCAAGCCAAGGAGTCCTTGAGCTTGAGGAGCTTTAGAAGTATCTACCTGCCAATTTTCGTAATTTTTGGATCTCGTTTGAGCCTTCAAATAAGCTCTGGAACCTAATTTTTAACTAGGCCGGACACTAGGTCTGAACAGGGCCAAAGCTAGTCAAAAACTATAAAAGGAGCTAGAGAGCTCATTTTTGGGGTTAGATTGTAATTGAAACAAACTTGTAAGAGCTTCTTGAAAAGTAATCTAAGAACTCCATTGATTCTCACTCTTTGTCTTGCCGTGTGTGCGCGTGTGTGTGTGTATGTGTGTGCATGTTTGTGTGCTTCTCACTCACGCACTTGTGCCGCCACTTGCTCGAGGTCTTCATACCATCCTCACGTCTTCCCGGATTGACATTAAAGGATGTGCTACTCATCACTGAGCTACAATGTACCTACATAGGGAAGGATCTATCACTAGAACAAGAGCAAGAATTAATAGAATTAAACAGAGAATATAGAAATGTATTTGCATGGACCTACAAAGACCTCAAGGGAGTGGATCCTTCTATTTGCTCCCACAGAATTCCAATGACCCCTGATGAAAAACCTTCAAAACAAAGACCTTACACATACAATGATGTCTATTTTGTCAAGATTAAGGAGGAAATCGATAAACTGCTAGCAGCAAGATTCATCTACGAAATCAAACATAAAAAATGTGTATCACCTTTGGTAGTAGTACCCAAGAAGAATGGAAAACTTAGGGTATGCATTAATTTGAAAAAGGTTAATGCAGCTAGAATTCATGATAGTTACCCATTACCCATAACTGACCATCTCTTGGAAAGAGTAGCAGGCAAGGAGGTCTAGACCTTCCTTCATGGATTCTCGGGGTATAACCAAGTAGCTATTGCTATGGAGGATCAACATAAAATGACATTTGCTACTGAATGGGGAGTATACGCCTTTTGAGTGATGCCTTTTGGGCTCACAGATGCTCTTGCAACTTTCCAAAGATTGATGTGTCACGTGTTCAAAGAGTTTCTGAGAAAAAGCATGGAAGTCTACGTGGATGACTTATGTAGATATTCCTCTAGAAGAGCCAAACACATTCTAGAGTTACGAAGAATATTTGAGAAATGCAAACAGTATAGGGTGTGCCTAAATCCTGAGAAATGTGTCTTCATGTTAAGGCAATGAAAGATTCTGGGACATATTGTATCCAAGAATGACATCTCTTCTGATGAGGATAAAATAAAGGTCATATTGGACTTGCCTAGACCTAGAAATGCAAAGGAAGTACAAGCCTTTATGGGACATTGTGGAATTTCCAATGGTTCATCCACATGTATGTCGTAATTGCAAGGCCCTTGTAAGGGTTATTGACACAATTCATATGGATGAAGGGATGTGAAAAGGCATTCAATGAGTTAAAGCAAAGATTCAGTTCAACACCCATTTTGAAAGTACCCAACTAGATAAAATCATTCCATATCCATGTGGACGTGTCTAATTTCGCGATCGGATGCATAGTAGCTCAACCTGCAGGTGAAGGAAAATTAGATCACCCTATTGCATACGCTAGTAGACAACTAAATCAAGTGGAAAGAAACTATACCACTACTGAAAGAGAAGGCATAGGAATGGTGTATGTAGTCAAGAAATTCCAACATTACCTCCTACCCAATAAATTCAAGTTTTTTATTGACCACCAGACATTATTGTACTTGGTCAATAAACCTTGCAATAGAGGAAGGCTAGTGAGATGGTTCCTGTTATTGATGGAATTCAATTTTGGGGTGATAATTGAAAAAGGGAATACTCATGTAAGAGTCAATCACTTATCAAGAATGGCCATGGAGAACCACCTACCAGAGTGGCGGATGATCTACTTGATACATACCTGTTGTGTACCTAAGTCGTGAAGTCTTAGGGACTTGTGTCGATGAGACTGTACCTCAATCACCCCACAAGTGCATATAGTGGTGGATTAATACAATTTTAATAATCAATTCGAGAGATTAGACATACCAAGTGTATGAAGACATGTGCACACATGATGGTAAGTGAAGTATGAGTGCTACAATGTATGTGACTACTTTTAACTACCTCTCCAACTCACTAATTCTCTGAAAATTCACATCACGATACCAGTAAGTGCAAATTCAAAGTTTTCTCTCAGCTCTGAACTGAATATAGTCAATAGCGGGTTCCTTTCCCAGGCAAAAACATCAAAAAACTCACGCAGGAGCCGGATCAAATCTTCTTGAAATGCCTCGGACAGTCCTGCTTTAATCTTAATAGGTCGCGGGTTAACTTCATCACCCAAATTATAGGTTATTGACTGGTCTTCTGGGACATAAAATTGACGAGGTTTCCCCAAGTCGTCAGCTGACTGTAAAAGTTGATGTAGAGTGGCTCCATCCATAGTACCATAATCATCTACATCTGTATCTCCGGTCATGGGAACAACCGTACAGGCTGTCGGGCTCCAGTTGTTTGCGACAGATTGCAGATCTACAGTACCTAAGGAAATCAGATCTTTATTGTTCTTCAGAAATGCTTCTTCTTCGTCATCAGATACGCCATCCAACATGTGGACCGGCTCTGCTACATAGGGTCTGGCATGAAGCTCACAGGGCTGAATGGCATCTAGTTTGACAACATATTTACGGTGATTATCTTTGAAAGTCAATTCCTGCGCTGACCAATCCTGTATAACTTTAGCCTGTTTCAACCATGGTCGACCGAAAAGGAGATTATAGTCGAGACTAGATTCTGGTAGTTCTAAGACTACAAAAGTCATTTTGAACGTGGTGCCGAGCAGAGTAATCGGGATATTCCTTACGAGTCCCACCGGATGAACTCGGGATTGATATGCCATTCTGACAAAGAATTGAAGGGGCTCGATTTGGGTCCACCCTAACTTCTTGCAGAGAGCTGCAGTCGCTATGTTCACACCGGAACCACCATCAATTAGCACTTGCGTAATCTTGTGATTTTTATGCCAGACAGTGATTAAGGGGACAGAGTGATCCACCGTAGAATCAGTTTCCGGTTGTATTGTTGCGGTCGTCGGAGTACCGGGAGATTCAGGACTAACCTGTTGTTGAAACTGCTACCTAACTCCGGGCACCCAAGCGAGTAGCTACCCCAAAGGGAGTGTAATTGAAGCTTTAGAGAGAATATCCCATACCTGCTCGGTTTGAGTTGTACTCTTCACCGATTCTGATGATGATTCTCCTATTACTGGAGTACAGTCTTGTTCATGTGCTCTCACCGTTGGCAGGGGAACCTGTGTCACCAGAATTGGATCGGGGAACACGGTAGGCTCTTTGGCGGTCCAGTGGCGAGCTTTGGTATACATTCGCTGCTGTTCACGGATGCCAGGTTCAAACACCTCAGCTGCGGGTTGCAACTGCTTACCGGATCTTGTTTGGACCACTGCTGCTTGTGATTCCACTGGTGAGATATAGACCATGTTGGTCATCGGGTTTTGACGCTCTTTCTTTCTTTTATCATATTTGGCTGCATCCTTGCAGAATCTCTGTATGTGGCCATGCTCACCGCAAAAGTGACATCGAGGTGGTGGCAGAGAAGTACCTTCTGATAACGTACCTGCCTGCCATCGATTTGCATTGAAGTTGGTATTCCGCTGTCCCTGGTAATTCTTGTATCCTTGCGACTGGTTGCTTCGCATTTGCGGTGGCACGTAGTGAGTTGCTGGCTATCCTGGTTCCTGTATAATGGCATTTACAGCTTCTCGTCCCTGCACTTTGGCATTATACGCACAATTTTCGGTTGAGTGTCCGGTGATATTGCAGATGGCGCAATACATCTGATTAAGGGCACAGGTAGCGTTGGTATGCCTTGGATTTTTGCACTTAGTGCAATACATCTGTTTAGCCTGATCATCTATACCATGCTTACTGGCTTTCAGCCATTCCAAGTCTTCAGTGAATCCTCCAACCTTATGCTCCAATTGCAGGGCCATCGCGATAACAGCATCTAGTGTCATAGCTCCCACACAGTAGATGATCATAATTTGTCGTAGCTGTGGGGTCAAACCGTTAATGAACCACTGGGTTATAACATCATCTGGTAGGTTAGCATGTGCTAGAGGTAGTTGTCTTAGATGGGTTCTAAACAACGTTGCATATTCCTAAACAGTCTGGTGTGGCTTCTGCCTATTGTTCTGCAAGCAATCGAAGATTTCGACAGGATTTCTCTTCAACTGGAACCTCTGTAAAAACGCATCCCTTACTGCCTCATAGGTAACAAAATGATTTAAATCATACTCTGTTAACCATCCCGCTGCTTCATTGACTAATATTGACTAAAACACGATGGCCTTGTATGCCAGATCGGGTGGATGGTTGAGCACTGCATAGCTTATTTCAAAGGTGTGTACATGTGCATCAGGGTCGTCACCTGGAAATCCACCGAACTTTGTGTAAGTAACCCCTGTTGGAACCGGTCGAAGTGGAGGTGGTTGTTGTTGTTGTTGTTGTTGTTGTTGTTGTTGTTGTTGTTGTTGTTGTTGTTGTTGTTGTTGTTGTTGTTGTTGTTGTTGTTGTTGTTGTTGTTGTTGTTGTTGTTGTTGGCCACTCATGGTGTTAGTAGTGGTACCGTGACTGTCTCCTGAATTCTGCGGAGGTGTTTCTGGTCCTTCGGAGTCTGTATGGTCAGACTGCTCACATTCCGGCTTGAAAATGGCGTTCAATCTCTTACAGATCTCCAAATCGAAGAGCCTATCCTCAGTTTGGATATCCCAAGTAGGCAAATTTGCCCCAAACAGTGGTGTCCGAAATGAAGATTCACAAGGAAGTATCACACTGTCACCAAAAAACTATAAATTCCCTATAACTGGGATCGAACAGTCACCGAAATTTGTCAAACTTTCCCCAAAACAGGGTATTCTTCCGCCGTCAATGATCTCTCTGGGTAGCACAACTTTATCCTACCTTTTCGGACGGTGTCAGGTCAACGGCACACTACGTCCCTATACACTCCGAAGTTACTGTACCTTCTGCAGACTGTACTGAAATTACACCGGATTCTACCAGAATTTCCTCATGTGTCACCGGAATGGTACCGGAATCACTGCTAACTGGTTCCGATCCTTTGACAACTGGACTTAACGGGCCTACTCTTCTGGCCCCTAGGGGTGTCCCTAGCAAATTTGGTACTGTCCAGGGATGTTGGTCTCTCTTGTACTTCGGATACGACTCGCCAGACAAGGTAACCAGCATATATCTCCTCTGCACCACTTGCGTACTGCTCCACCTTACTGTTGATTCACGATCTGTGGCCACCTTCCCACAGACGGCCCCAGTGTTAAAATGCACATTTAAATTACAGGCATTTTAAAGTTCTTTCGGGTTCTTGGGAGTGGTAGGGGTCGGATAAATCAGAGGCCCTATAACTTGATTTTCCCAATTAACTTATCCAAGTTGTAGTACGTCAATGTTCAAAACTCTATTTAATACGAATTGCTGTCAAGACTCTAGTTAGTCCTCTCACAGATTTATTGTTCATACTCAGGTTAATACTTTTCACCGTACATAACGCAGGAGTTATTCCCTCCGTTACGCAGACTTATTATCCACACTTAATCTTATTGTATCAATCACAAATTAAATGTAATTATACAACGATAAGAACAAAAATACTCAGAGTTTAAGAATAATGCACTACGGCGACTTCACCGACCGCAATCGCCCAGACAGACAGTCTGGCGATCCCGCTTGTCGTCATCGGAGAGTCACCGCAATGTCTTTTCATTAGTTGATAAACAGATACATCACTTCGCAACAACCTTTCGGTTCATGCCGTATATGAAAAATAGGGAATTACAATATGCCAATCCGGCGGCTTACAAATCTTTGCCAAATAAACATCATTGTAGGTATATGAGTGTTGTTTTGACGGTTTTGCGTCAGGTGTCATTGGGATTCTATGGGAGCAAATGGATGGATCTACTCCCTTGAGATCTTTGTAGGTCCATGAAATACATCCCAGTATTCTTTGATTAGTGCTATCGATTCTTTTTCCTCTTCAAGTGTTACGTCTTTTCCAATATACATACATCTCACTTCTCCTTCTTCCATGGCCACTATCACTTTCTTAGTTTGTTCCTTATTATCGTAAGCTTCTCCTTCTTTGGCTTCTCGTTTGGGCATTTGAATAGCTATCTTCCTCTCTTCTACTTTGTATCTTTTGAAGTGCCCTGGGACTTCAAAAAGATCTGGTGGTTGCTCTGCCTTATCTAATGTTTCCTCATTGTCATGTTTTGTCTGCGTTGCTTCTATCACTAACACCTTGGGTGTTTCCTCTTCATTGCTTGCCTAGATTTCTTCTAAATACCATTCCTCTGAATCGAATTCCGATTCCATTTCTATACTTTCATAGTCCTTGCTCCGTTCTTTTTCTAGTAATTCTCCTAATTCCATTTCTTGAAGGATTACCATATAGAGACTTATATCATAACCTTGTTCATCTACACACTCGTTCATGGTTAACACTTCCTCATTAACACAAACATCTAGGGTTGCTAAGATCTACATCCATCCATGTGGTTCAAAAGCCTCATCTAGGAAAATTTGCAGCATATACACTGGATCATCTATGGGTCAGTAATTTTGATGTCCAATAGGCCATACCTGAGTTTTGTTTTCTTCTCGTTTTTCCTCTTTGCACATCCATAATTGAGCATCTTTGTGCATCCATGATTGGTGACTTGATCCTACATTGTGAATTGACAAATTTTCTTCTTCTTTATATATGGGATTCCATTGTATTGGGGGCACATCCCTATATGAAAAGGTATGTAAATTTATCTTTATGGTTGTCCCTTGGTGTTGTAAATACAATGCCGCTCTTCCCCAATCTTGTACTACTCGAAGTTGTCTCATAAAAGGTTATCCTAATATCATTTCATAGTTATTGGCTTTTTCCAAATTTGCATATAGCCAAAGTATGTTTGAACTCTACTCTGAAGGTGGTCTATTTAATTTTGTCAAGTATTCCTAGTGGTCTTTCCACGTGGCCGTCTGCTAGTTGAAGCTTCATGTGTGTTGGTCGTAGGGCTGTTTTTCCCCGTTTCTCCCAAATTTCTTTTGTGGCTTTGGTCATATATCCATTAAAAGTGACGGGTAAACAAGTATTTCCCTCATCTCCCTCACTAAATTCTCCAACTTTATCAACTAGGATTTGAATGGTTGATGGAACTTTGACTTATCTCTTTTCCTCCGTAGGCTCTCTAGTTTTTATTCTCAATTGTCCAGCTAATTGCTTCCACAATTGGGGTTCGAATCGTAGTAGGTCTTCTACTATCAAGAGGCATTGTACCTTAGCCTTCTTGAGCTCTGCTAAGTTGTGTGTTGTCTCATCTTGGGACCTATCTTCCTTGCCTCTGATCATGGGAGCATGAAAAACTATGGACCCTCTCTCATATTCTCCCATATAATTTGGTAATGTGGAAATGCTATTTGATTCTTCCCTATTTTTGTCTAACATAGAAACTTCTTTGTACACTTCTTCTAAATTTGCTATCGGTTGGGTTTCCCTTGTGTTAGTTCTTCAAAGGGTGGTGTTAAACTCTCGTTCTTTTCCCATGATTCTTCCTGGGTCTTGGCCCACAAGTCCTGTGGCCAATCGACTTCTAGCTCTAGAATTACAAAAATCTGTTCGGCTTGGTTACTCTGTTGTACCTCTTTGCTATGTACCTCTTTGCTATGATCCTCTTTGCTATATTCCTCTTTTGTTATTTGGGGGGTTCTGATAGTTTCTCTATCTGTGCACTCCTAATTTTTTAGCCACCAATTCTGCTAATTCCTCAATGTTACTTGAATTAGACGTTGTCGTACTCCTAGTGTCTTCTTATTTAGTGGAGCTTTGTGTATTTTTGAAGTCATCCGCTAGATTTTCCTCTAAGTCAATGCATTCTTGAACGCACTCACTCAATGTCTGCAACCGTTTCACATAGACTAAGGTTCTTAACGTCCCATTGGTCAATCCATCTAAGAATAGGGATATCATTTTTTTATTGTGAGGGCCTCTCTGTTATGGGGCATCTGTCAACATATTGGTTAAATCTTCAAGCCCCTATTTTCACTATCTCATTTGGGGCTTGTTTGAAACCATGAATCAAAGATGATGAGTTGTGCTTAATCACTTGCTTGGTAAATTCCCCAATAAACTCTTGGAAGAATTTTTCAATATTTCCAAATTGATTTGGATCCAAAGGTTGGAACCAGGTTAAGGCTATTCCCGTAAGGGTTAGCCCAAAGGATTCGTATTGCACGAAAAAGTCATCACCATCAATTCCTAGTTATGTCACAAGATTTTCAAGACTTGCATGAAATTCCTTTGATCCTGGATGTCTGGAAAAAGGCCGGAATTCATCAATATTTTGAGCGTCCTATTTACAAACCCGACTTCCAAATTTGTACACAAGTGATGAACACATTGCATCTGGCACTAAACATGCCTTCAGTGCCCGAGGCGTGAGTTCTCAATGCAGAGGGAGAATGGACTACCATCAAATTCACGCATGAGCTAATAAAAGAAGTGCTTGGATGGACCAAGAATGGTATCACCGACTTGAAGGAAGAGAGCCATGGTGCCAAAAAGAGAACGGTCTTTGGATATCAACTGAATTGACATTAAAGAAGTATTTCGTTTAATACATCAACACATGCTTTCTGAACATGCATTGATGTACTGCACCTCAAAAGATTGTGGTCCAACTATTGTCTCACGCAATCAAACAAGCTGGCAACCAAATAAATTTGATGCCATATGTTCAAGAACGATTATTTGAATCCAAGAAACAATGGGGTAACAAAAAAATTCTCAACGGAAGTGTGGCATTGACAGTACTAATTGACCATGCATTGAAAATCAGGGAACATCTTCGGGAAATACCCTCTTCAATGGAAATGGCGAAATATGCAAAAATTGCTACAATACTTAAGAAGAGAAAAAAAATGTGAACATTATAGAAGAAGCTGGTACAAGCTCATAACCATTGATGCAAGGAGCAAAAAGATTGAGGGAGGTTCTAAAAGAGGGAGCAACTACGATAGCAAAGAGGATACACTTCCTCCCGAGAACCCAATTAGAGCAACCTACACCCATTACAGAGGTAGAACTATAGGAAGCTATGGAAAAGACCCATGAATTTGTGGAAAGACAAATTAATCTGCCAGTACAAGTTCATCATTACCAATAGGCCAAGGCAGCACCTCATCATCTATCAGGCAAAAGATTAACAAAGTTCCATAGGTATAGAGAATTGGGGCTAATTAATTCAAGCTTATCATTTGAATCCCCATAAGAAAATGATCAATCGACGATGAACATGGAGATCCACACCAAAAAAAACAACAAAGGCGGATGGGAAGAATTAAATCAAGTAAAGGATCAATAGTAAGTGGGGAGAAAAGAACAAAATCAAGAACAACATACTTAATCGGAACAAGAATCAAAGGAGGACGAACCAAGAGAAGGGATGTATGTTGTCCAAATAAACGACACAATGAAGTTGCAATTCAAAGAAGCTATTCTTGAAGATCAACCTAGAATGCAGCTCCCCAAGAAAGAGCGGGACGAAGAGAAGATTATTGAACAAGAACCATTTACACCCATCCATGTGGTGGCAGAGCCATCTCCTATGGATATTACATATCAAGGGAGTACAATGAAGAGCAGCAAAGCAAAGGAAGAAGAACATGAGGTCCATCTTCATATTTGACAGCCTTTTAATGAGGTATTACATGTTGAGAAAGGCAAGGATGTAAAAACAAGAGAAGAACCAATTATACCACAAACCTGGTTGAATGTGGGCGTGGCACAATTGAAACCGGGGGAAAAACAAATGATACAGGTAGCCATGGACATGCAACAACAATTAGTGGAAGTGGATAAGGATTATGACCAAGCACTAGTAGAAAGAAATCGATTCAAAATATAAACTGAAGAACTAACAGCAAAGGTGTTACACGCTCAACAGGTGCTAGCACAAAAAGAAAAGGAAATCAAGGAAATTATGGAGAATTGCAAAAAGCTCACAGAGGAAAATCAACAGCGCAAGGACCAACTCAAAGAGCTTCCAAACAAGTATGAAACAAATGAAGCAAAAAAGGTACACCTAATGAACCAAAGAAAAAATTTAGAAACACAAATAAAGATATACATGGATGAGGTAGACACACTAAGAAACAGAAATAAAGAATTAATGACTTCCATTCTGCTCCATCAACCAGTAGACGCATCAAAAGCTTCATAAAATGATACAATGGAGCTCGAGGCACAAATGGCTAAGTATGTTGAACCGCTCAAGCAAGAGCAAGAATTACATTAAAAATGGGAAAGAAATTCTATGCATGACCAAATGAGCTTAGAAACAAGTGGAAGGTAGCAGAATCCAAGACCGTAGAGCAGTGCAAAGAAGATGCAAATCAATTAGCTATACTCCGTGAATGCTTCATGAAAACTAATGAAGCACTTACAACAGCCAAAGGACAAATTTGAGACAAAGATGAACTCATTAAAAGTTTATAGGATCAGATTGCAAAGAAGTAAAATATGGGGACACTAGTAGTTTTGAGCTCACAAGCGGCTACTGTGGAGACTGAGGTACGCCCTCTTTCTACCCCCATCCATAACTCACCACTACATATTGCAGAGAAGGCACATCATTCTGATCAAGATATACCACATACTGCAGAAATAAACCGAAGAGAGCGGACATTGCTGGTGTCCCAGCTTATCGCACAATTTGAAGATGTGATAGTCAAAATCATGAAGGAAGCAAAAATCAAGAGCAAAAATTTGGAACAAATTCTCAAGCCATTCAATATACCGTATGGGTTACTCAAAGAAGAAACTAGGAAGTACATCAAAAGAACAACACAAAAAGAACCAGATTAGCAAATAAACTTTAGGGCTAACACTTTTTCATGTACACAGGAAGAATTTGATAAAGCTGATCCTATTTGGAGGAAATTTTTGGAAAAAAATCCTGCTTTGTGAGTGCATTGGGAGGATGCATGATATTTACTTCAAGTTAATCCTTATTTTTGTCTAGTACCATGTCGAAGACTATGGGTGCAATTTTGGGAGGCATAGTGCCATGGCACGATTAATAATTAGTGGCTAAATTACCCATTTCTATCGAGCCCACCACATAGTTACTTGTTGATAGAGGATTACATGGTGCACACAATAGAATTTTGGCTCTCAAGATATGCTACAGTTCCAAATCTAGCAGTTAAGATGACCAATAAAGTGTTGTGCATGCTTCTTATAGTTTTGAAAGTATTCAAGCATGCTCCATACACATTTTTGAGTTATATCAGCATTAACCAAGGCACACATGCCTTGATTTTCTATCTTTCTATCATGTTTGTTGACTTACAATAATGGCAATATATTCAAGATTAATGTTTCTACCAAGCCCCTACATGTAGATGTTTGAAAAAGCATTTTTGATCGGCTTTTCGAAATGGATTCTAAAATCTTTTTGAAAATATCATCAAACTTAAATGCTTGACTAGTAGCACATGAGCTAAGCTTTTTTGCAAATCATAGACAGACACCAAATGATGGTGTTAAATCAGCTCAATGGAAAGATTTAATGATATGTGAAGCCAACCTACTGAATCAAAAAGAGCAAACTGCTATCCAAACCTACTCATGTCACCATTCAAAGCTTATCAAGAACGACAAAGTTCAGGAGGAGGAACATGTGGAAGGAGAACCCAATAAAAGAAGAAGAAGGAAGTCAAAACACAAAATAGTTCAATTCGTAACTCACCCTCTACACAAAGCCTTGTAGGGGCCCACATCAAGATTCAACGAGAATAAGGACGACCCGATGAAGGCAAAGAAAGAAATGAAAGCTCAACTCATCTGGATGTTGAAGCACAAAAAAAAGATGATTGAATATGTGTCACCTTAGCCACTAATCATGGGTGGTGAAGAGAAGTTAAAACAAGGCCCTCCCAACAATGCAAAGAACTCTAGTGAAAAATGACTAAATATACATCACAAAAATTGTTGGATGCATATAGTGAAAAGAATTAACAGGCCAAGAATAATACACCTGGTCTCGAGTTACGACTAGCTCCTTGACCACTCGAAAATAATTAAAGAAGTATGCATTACCTCTAAACCGTTAAGGCCTCCATAGGTGTTGGTGGTGGACCACTACGAATATATCATCAAGACAATCAAGAACTAGATCTGACAAGACAAGAAGCAAATCCTGTCAAGGGATGATAGAGACAAGGAGGGGGAGAGTGTTGCAGATGAAAGAAGCAAAGAAAAGCAAGCCCCAAAACTTTTCAAATTTAGGCATAATTTTTCTTCTTTGAATTTCTATGAAACACATCACGAGCCATGTAAATGCACTAGAAGAGTCCTCTAGATGCATAAATCCCAAATGTTGTAACATAATCCTTGTAAAATAATAGGAGTGCTTTCAATAAAAGTGCCCATCTCTTGTGTGAAAGGACCATTTTTAGGGCACATGTATATATGACTCTTTGTAAGACCTTTTTGCCATTGTGAGTAATCAAGTTGGAATTTCGAATTTGCCTCTTCTCTGCTAAGTATCTTCTTCTCCAAGAGCTTGTAGGTGTGTTTGATGCTTGAAATGTGTGTTTAGGATTGTTGTCTACCTCTCCCCTTCATGTTTGATCTATTGTAGTGCATGTGTGAAGCTTGGTGAGTTGCAGAGCAGGTGTTGGTGTTTCCTACCATTCACTATTTTGCCCATAACTTGAAGCACATTTCTCAAATCAGGTTAATTGTTGTTAGATGGGTCTCATCGAGAGCTTTGAAATGAACCCGCTATTGAGTATATTTGGAGTTCGGAGCTGAGAAAAAAGTCCTAATTTGTGCTTACTACTGTTCCAAGTATCATGACTTGCATTTCCAATAAGCTAAGTGACTTCAAAGGTAGATTCACCTAATATTCATGCATTAGCAGCATTATCACTTCATTTGCCATCATGTGTGTACATGTCTTCATACACTTGATATGTCTAAATTTCATGGATTGATAATTAAACATGTATTAATCCACCACTATATGCACCTGTGGGGCGATTGAGGTATAGTCTCAGTTGAAACAAGTCCATAAGGCTCTACCACTTAGGTGCACACCTATCAAATCAAAGGATGAGGTACTCCCTACTTTCAAAAAATTGCTTTCTTCAATTGAGACTAAAAAGGGAACTAAGCTTAAGACTTTACATTTAGATAATGGGGTGAGTATACCTCACATGAATTCAGCCTTTTCTATCAGTTTAAAGGAAACCTATCAAATCAAAGGATGAGGTACTCCCTACTTTCAGAAAATTGATTTCTTCAATTGAGACTAAAAAGTGAACTAAGCTTAAGACTTTACATTTAGATAATGGGGTGAGTATACCTCACATGAATTCAGCCTTTTCTATCATTCTAAAGGAATTCGTAGAGAGTTTACATCTCCTTGTACCCCTGTAACAAAATGGTGTAGCTAAAAGGATGAATAGAACTATTTTGAATAGAGTAGCTTCTATGCTGCATCATGCAAACCTTTCACAAGGCTTTTGGGAAGATGTAGTATTAACTACCGTTCATGTAATTAACCTTTCACCTAGAATTACCAAAGGTTTGAAAGTGGCACAAGATTTATGGATAGGGAAGCCACCATGTTATGATCATCTTCGAGTTTTTGGGTATGAAGTGTATGTTCATATACCCAAGAACCTTATACAAAAGTTGGACCATAAGTCAAAGAAATGCATTTTACTTGGATATGGTTGAGAAGGCCTACTTGGATATTGGTTATGGCATCTTGAAACATGCTTAGTGATTAGAAGTAGTAATTTCATTTTCAATGATTCTAAGATGCATAAACAACCCATTAAGGATGTTGAAGTGAGAAGAGTGGTGTTTGAGGATATCAGTCCTCCAGTCACCATGCATAAAAATGCTACACATAGGGATGTTCAAGAGATTGTCCAATCAGATGAGTTTGCAAATGTTCCAGCTTTGCAACCATTGAGACACTCTACATGTGCCTCACATCCACCTGATAGATATGTTCCAGGTTTGGATTTTGTTATGCTAACAGATGATGGTGAGCCTTCTTGCTACAAAGAGGCTCTCAAAATAGAGGATCATGCCAAGTGTGCCATGAAACAGTGTTGAATTCTATTCACGGGAATGGTATCTGGGAGTTCATACCTTTGCCAAAGAGCAGGAAATCTTTGTCATGTGAATGAGAATATAAATTGATAATCACATCAGATAGTGGTTCTCCAAAGTATAAAGCACAACTTGTTACAAAGGGTTTTAAGCAACAAAATGGTGTTGATTTTAAGGAAATCTTCTCTCTAGTGGTCAAGATGACTACCTTGCAAATGTTGCTTGGATTCATTGCAATGGAGGACTTAGAGCTAGTCCAAATGGATGTGAAAATTGATTTCTTGCATGGAGATCTTATAGATTAGATCTATATCAAACAACCACAAGTTATGTAGTTCTTGGCAAAGAAAGTCTAGTTTGTAAGCTAAGGGAGAGCTTATATGGACTTAAACACTCCCCTAGACATCGAATGTCTCACTCAACTTCCTTTTGAGAAATGACAAGTCATTAGAGGACTTCCTAGAATCAACATATCATCAACATAAATGATCAAGCATATCAAGCTGCCATCTGAGCATCTCTTTGTGGAGACAATGATCCTTATCGCTTCAAGAATAGCCTTCAGACTTCATAAAAGCAGAAAACATATGGTACCATTGTCTAGGGGACTGTTTAACTCCATATAAGCTCTTCTTGAGCTTACAAAATGGACTTTCTTTGTCAAAACTACACAACCCTCTCATTGTTCCATATAGATCTCATCTGTAAGTTCTCCATGCAAGAAAGAAATTTTCACATCCATTTAGACTAGCTTTAAGTCCTCCATTGCAATAAATCCAAGCAACACATGCAATGTAGTCATCTTGACTACTAGAGAGAATATTTCCTTGAAATCAACACCATGTTGTTGTTTACAAACCTTTGCAACAACTCGTGCTTTATGTTGAGATATCAAGCTCAACATGTGATGATCCAAGGTGACACGTATCAGTTTTTCGTTTCTCTGACATGTATAGTGGTCACACCGGTATATGTCAAGGATACTTCATTGAGCTTTATTAGATTTATCTACCGAGAGTGATGGCACATTTGTTCCTTGCCAACTCACCCATTTGGGGACATTAGATTTTTCCTTATGTACTGGTCTTTATATATTGCACTTGTTGTATTCTTGTTTTAGATCATTCTTGTACATTCCTTTTTATGTAATAATAGAAGAAGAAGAAGATCATTCTCCCTTGCCTCAATTTGTGTGTGTGCTTCTCCTTGAGAGTCAGAGTGTGTGTGTGTGTGTGTGTGTGCTCTTTTCCTTATCTCCTTCCTCATGACACTTTACACTTTGAAGAAGCACTATTTGATGTGAATTTGAGATTGTATAACCATTTACATGGTAAAGCTTTCCTACCCTTTGGCAAAGGTACTAAAACCCAAGCTTCTGAATAGAATCCAACTCACTCTTCATGGCATGATCCCACTTGATACGGTCCTCTATCTGCATAGCCTCTTTGTAGCAAGAAGGCTCACCAGCATTTGTTAGCATAACAAAAACCAAAATTGGAATGTATCTATCAGGTGGATGTGAGACACGTGTAGAGCATCTCAGTAGTTGTTGAACAGAAACATTAGCAAAGTTATCTGATTGGAGATTCTCTTGAACATCCCTATGTGTAGCATTCTTCGGCATGCTAACTAGAGGGCTAGTATCATGAAACTCCAGTCTTCTCATTTCAGCCTCCTTAGTTGTTTGTTTATGCATATTAGACTCACTGAAAATGACATCAGTACTTATTGGCAGCAGCTAGGGTAGTCAAGGTGGCTTTACAAGACAAGGAAGCCATCAGAGAGAATCAGAATAGAGGGAGAGTCAATAAGGACCAAGCAGGCAGAGCACTAAATGAAGGTCTGACAACTTGGCCTACATAATTTTTTAGCTGATAACTCTTCTACAATAGTGATTTTAACCACCACACGATTGTAAATACCATTTTTTATGATTCTTACTCCATTGTGTGCAAGCAAAGGAATCCCCGAGCTTGAGGAGTATTAGATCTAAGCACATACCAATTTTCATATCTTTTAGAGCTCATTTGAGCCTCCAAATTAGCCTAGGGGACCTATTTTTTAACTAGGCTCAACACTAGGTCTAGATAGTGCCAAAGCTAGTCAAACACCATAAAAGGAGCTAGAGATCTCATTTTTGAGGTGGGAAAATTAGGAATTGAGGTGAACAAAAGAGCTTGTAATCTTGTTTTTGGCTAATCAACGATTCGATTTCTCCATCGCCTTGTCTTTCCATGTGTGTGAATGTGTGTATGTATGTGTGTCCATGCTTGTGTGCTTCTCACTCACTCACCTCTTCCTAGATTGACAATTATGAAGTGGATCTCCTCACATTGGTACTTGCCATTGTGCTAGAGTGACACCAAATTTGGTGTCATTATCGAGGATCAAGCTTTGAGGATAAGCATGTGATGGTAAGACGTGGACATGTGAGATTTGAATCATAGGTAATCTCTTAATTTTTACTTTTCTACCTCCTTCATCCTCACGATCACCATCTCTACTCTCCATCTCCTTCCATCATCATCTTCACCATTTTGGTCATATCCCCATATTCCATCTCCATTTCCTCATTTCACTAGTCAGCGTGAGAGAGAGAGAGAGAGCAAACTTGTGTGTATTGTTTTTGCATGTTTCTTGAGCATTCTTGTGGGTACCAGCATCCATAACAGCTACAACAACTCCAATAGGTACAAAAAACCCCTATACAGGTCTCGAGGCATTGATCTCTACCCATTGCAATAGACAAAAAAGTGGTCTTTTAGAAAAATTGAGTGTGCAATCATAGAATAGAGGCCTTGCACATCATAGATCCTCAAAAATTTCAAAAAAATTTGCATTTTTTTCTGTCACGATAGACAACATCGATCATGATAAACATTGTCCATCACGACACAGAGTCCACAATAGATTGCTTGTCCATCGCAATAGATAGGTCCAACATGACTGACACCCTTGTCCATTGCAATGGACATAAATATCATGATTGACACTTAAACTCGATGAAAATCATGTCCGTCGTGATGCATAGGCCCACAATTGACATAAATAAGTGCAAAAAATCTGAAAACAATTTATCTCATGATAGACATGTCCATCGCGACAAACACATGTCCATCATAACAGATGGGTGTCCATCACAACAAGCACATCCATTGTGACGGACAAGTATCCATCACGACAGACACATCCATCATGATTGACATTGTTCATCATGACAGATAGGCCAATGGACAACACTATCCATTGCGATTGATAGACCTATCCATCACAATAGACAGACAAATTTGGCCAAATTTTAGGGTTTTTAATTTTTAAATGTTTAGCTAATTTTGGTGAAAAATTTCAAGCGATTGGAGCATCATGAGGCCCCCAAGCAAATATTTTGAGAATTCTTGTTTGCCTGTTTTCTTGTTTGAACCCACAGAACTCTGAACTGACATAACTTTTTCATACAAAATCCATTTTTTGAGCTCTAGAGTGTGTTGGAAATCTTGACCCTCAAGTGGGATTAGAAAACCAAGGGAGATCTTGAGAATCTTTGTGCAATACAAGGGGGAAAAAGGGTCTTTAAAAAATGCCTAAATCGAAATTGTCTTTCAATTGAAATTAAAAGATTGAGCTAAACTTGGAACTTTTATAGGACCATTAAGAGCTCTTCGAGAGGCCAAAGCAAGGTGTGAGTGTGTGCAAGCTTGGGAATTCATGCCTTGGGCTTCCAAGTGTGATCAAAGGGATACGTGACTTGAGTTTGGAGCATTCTAAACCCCCTCAATAAATTCCTAGCTTAGGCTAAGTAAGGTTAGTGGTATTGATTAATTAGGGCTATGTTAAGCATGATACAAGTACAAGAAACCTAATTACTCAAGTGCAAGCATAAATAATATAGTTTGGCAACAAACTCTAAAGTAAAAGGACATAAATTGAACTATCAAACTTGTTGAGAAAAGGGGAGCAACAACCCTAACCGCCTCACATGGAAGTGAGAAGTTTCTCCAAGTTGGGGCAAAGAATGAGAGGAGAGGTTCACCCACGCTCATGGAGCAATGGCAACAATGGCCAACGTCACAAGGAGCAAGGGGAACATCCTCCCAACCATGCACACACACATGCAAATCCATACACCAAGACCAACGCCATTGCACACAAGGAGGCAAGAGAGTAACAAATGACACCTTCTTCCATTACCAAAATGGAGGCCAAGGCCATGGCCCAGGGACCTCCTCTTTACAAGAAATAGCCTCTATTTATAGGCTCAGCTCATTCTCCCATGTGCTCTTTTTGACTAGTCAAAAAGGAGCACATGCTCATATCTCTCTAGATCTTTTCAAATATTCCTTCCAACCACCCTCTTCAATACAAATATATGCGTGGGAAATCTACGTGGGGAATATGGATGTGTGCCAAAAGAGATTTTATTTGAAAAGGCTTCCATACCATAGACTAGATGAATTATCAAAAAGGGGTTTTAGGAGAGTGTTCATATGGACATCTCCTAAATACAAAAAGAGATATTTTTATGAGGGCTAGAGGGTGCCATTGCATGAGGAAATTGTGGGCAACCCTTATAACAACACCCTCCGCCTCCTAGACTTTGTCGTCCTCGACAAAGCTAAGAGAGAAGCATATAGTGCCGAACTAGTCCAAGTTTGGAGTCTTCAACTCTTCAAATATGCAGCAGTTCCAATCTGAATTTTGCAAGGCTGCAAATCTTTTGAATCAGCAAGCCGTCTGCCTGCAAATCTCTAATCCAGCAGTGCTGAGCGACACAATCCCCTGGGGGGGGCAGTCAGCCCAGCCTCCTTCCCATGCCTTCACTCAAAGATCCAATACCTGAAAATTAAACATACACAACAAGTAGACTGATTTTTGAAAAGAAGCAATAAAAAAAAAAAAAAAAAAATGTTAATTCCATTTTTAGTTTCCACTTCAGGGGGCATCCATTGCCACAAGACTTGCTCTATTAGAGAGAAGTCTGTATGAAAAACCGTCTTGCTCCTGCAAAGAAAAGAAAAACCATAGTCCTGAAACAAGGAGCCCTTATCAAGACCATGAGTGTCTGTCCCTTATGTCTCAATGATTCCATACTCTGTTATTTTAAAGTGAAAGTGGGACATTTTTGCAATGTAAAGCATGAGATGAATGTAGCCTATGGTCATGCCATCATTTATACTATGCTCCAAGTCAGCAAGCTTGTAATTTAACATGAGTGTTATGTGCTCACAAAATGATTAAACAATAGTGCAGTGTTATGACTCCAAGCATTCATGAAATTCACACAGCTTGTCCAAAGCTATTCCTGCAAAGAACAGTAGCAAATCATCTAAGTGTGTTGGCATGTAATGCGAAATAATCCTTAGATGAGCAATGCGGAACTAGAGAGTTATTTCCCTAGCAAAAAACAATCACTCAAACCTCATTCCATCAAAAACAGAATAGCCGAGAGCTGTACTCATTTATAAAACATAGATATCCCAGGCTCCTTTTCCTAAAGGTTAGGAATATTTAAAATAACAAATGCTTTTGTCGACTTGTGTTGCGGACTCTGGATCCTTTTATTTCTCTGACGCCTATATCCCTTAGATTACTCAGATCCAAACACTCCAAACTTCTCAACCGCATATTTGTTAGGGAATCAGTGTAGAGACAAGCATACAAGGGTCACTGGTTAGCCCCAACGACCAATGGCCAAAACATTAATATGAAAACTGTCAATCATGTCTGGGAGTTTATCCGTGTCTACAAGTTTCATAAAGCATGTTTAAATGTGATCTATGCAGTCATTCATGCAATAAGAGTCAAATACGGACATTTAGGAGTTCATGCCCCAAAAAGATAGGAACTTCCAGTAACAAACCAGGGTTTGATGAAATTCGCCTTAGGCAAGAGCAATCACGCATCAACCTTCTGAGACCTTAAGTTTCTCTTGTACCAAACACAAGTGACCACATGCAGTCAATTTAGAACCTGTCATACTCATAGCTTGGCAGGTAATTTCCAAGTCTGGTTATCATGACCTAAGGATAATCACAGAATATTCATCTAACCAAGGCATCAAAACTCACACATGTATGACAAACTTTAGAGTCTATAATTTGCAAAAGACGCCCTAGCAGCAGGCACTTCTATCAAACGCAGAAAGCTCCTGTGTGATGTGTCACATGAACGTCAGACATCATCCTAGCGGCATTCAGAAGCACCAAGCTCTCAAGGTAGTTAGACGCCCTCATGCCACCACATTCTTTCAAGTAAGGGTCAGCTTTCAATCCATCTAAGCATCATAGGACAACAAGTTTGAGTAGTTTACTCAGACTACAACCAAGATATTTCGCACAACCAAAGAGATTTTAGCAAAAAACAGGAAACAGCAAGCTCAAGTACTTCTACTTGATTCTACTAAGATGACCTGTCCCTTACTATGCTTTTAAAGGTGGGGTGCTAAATCCTTTCATACATCTCGTCAAGGCAAAATACTTTTTCGTGTGTCTCTAGTAGAATTACTGCCATCATTGCTTCAGCTATGTCACTTAAAGATGTTAGTCAGTCACACAAATCTTAAACCCAAGCTTCAACGCTTCATGTCTTCCCATACATGGTTTGGGCCTACAAATCTTCCAGACAGAGAAGTGACACGAGCCTCACCTGGATCATGAGTATGGCAGACACAGATTTATTGATTCCTATGCTTCGTTACATGGGTATCATAGAGGTCAAACCTCTATATTTAAGCTCCAACCTCTGTACTTAGCTAAACAGTGAAGACCATCATTGATTCCATTTATCCTACTACAGAAGAATAAAATAATGGAAGAACAGTCCCATGTGCATCCTACTAATACCCTCATAAGTTCAGAACCATGATCACAGTATGTCACAGTGCTTTCTTCCTGGTAAAAAGGCACATAGACCTTGTTGACTAGCAGCCTCTTTTTCCATGATCGCCATAAGAAAGCATATTCGGCTCCTGTTGTAGGTAATGTTTTAAATAGCAACCTTAAGAAACAAAGCATAGACCTTCAAAAAACTTCCAAAACTTTTTATAGTGGCATATTAGATTACTACAAGCTTGCAGTTCCTGCTTGATATAATCATTCACAGCCCCGACCATGGGACGCCCTAAGTCATATAATCATGGAGAGAGTCGTGTTCCAACCCCAAATCATAAGGCGGCTCAAGGCCCAAAGTCTTACAACATCAATGTGATAGAAGGTGCAAAACAACTTCCACAATTGTCAGAAGGCGGGCAAGCAAGCTTGCCCCTACATAATGGCCGCATCTTCGGAAAGCATGAAAGCGAAACTCCACTATAATGCCTGGGGAAATTATCGATATGAGGTGGAGATGGAGCCAACAAGTCCAACAGAAATATTCCACAGGAGAAGAGGGAGTTGAGATCGATTCCAGTAGAGGGAAACTCAGAGCTCACACTATGGTTCAGAGCTTGAAAATAGGTAACTGGCAGAGCTCCCCCCATCAGTAGAAACCCCCAAAATACAAGCGATCTAGGATCTTTCGATTATCACAAAAGGGCAAAGTCCCAGCTTAGGCGAGAACCAGAGATGTGCACGATCGATGTCTGATAGAAACAAAGGGGAAGCCTGAGCTGAAGGACTGTGAGGAACTCGACCCCAGTATGGTAGTCATTCTAAATAAAAATACAAGCCACAGTAGCTGATTCGCACGCCAACCTAAGGTAGCGACAGCAAAGCAGAGGACCCGGTTGCGCATCCCCACCACGGAGGCACACACTGAGAGAAATAGGAATCGATGGAGCTACTGAGAGCACCAGAATTCAGGGCACAGGTGTCTTCGACTCCTCAGATGGCCGAGGAAGCAAGATGGCAAAGCGCCCTTGTAGTGGGAAACACGATGCTGCAGAGCGAACCAGATACTGACGAGCCCCCGATAGGAGTAGAGTGAACAGAGTGCGCCACACTGAGATGGGAACAAAGGAAGCACCCGAAGAGCAGAGCTCCCGCCTTGGAGTGCAGAACACGATGATGCAGAGCGGACCAGATGCCGACGAGCTCCCAATAGGGAGCTGCCAACATAGGCCTTGCAGACAGCCCAAAAAACATCAATGGATGAAGGTAGGGAGAATTAAATTCTCACCTACCCTCCATGAGCGTGGGGAAGTAACGCCAAGCATCCAACGGCCCTAACTTTGAATATGACTCATGCAAATCGACAATACATAATCTATTTCTTGGAATTGAAGACGAGAGACGCCAGACTGGACCGAACTTTTGCAAGTTTTCACTCCATATTTAGTTATTTCACTATTTTTTTTTTCTCTGGGTTTTCTTGAAAATAGGAAGGACCAAGATGGACGAATATCCTTCCCCTAATCCAAGATAGGCATCCTCAATGAGAGGTGATAGAGATGGGGGAATGCCAAGATGAATGAGTGAGTGGGAGTGTGTATGTGTAAGAGAGTGAGAGAGAAAAGGGAGATAGGAAGGGTGTTCATGTGCAACAAACAGAAAAATTGAACTACAACTACTCAAAAAATTAACAAAAGAGAGGTACCCTAGGCCAACCGAAGGCCACACGTATTCATCCTCCTCCAAGTGTCAAGGTGCATCTCACGAAGTATGGACACGCAAACTTGGAAAAACCAACGGCTAAAGGCCGACATCCCCGGCAACGGCGCCAAATTTGTTGAGAAAAGGGGAGCAACAACCCTAACCGCCTCACATGGAAGTGAGAAGTTTCTCCAAGTTGGGGCAAAGAATGAGAGGAGAGGTTCACCCACGCTCATGGAGCAATGGCAACAATGGCCAACGTCACAAGGAGCAAGGGGAACATCCTCCCAACCATGCACACACACATGCAAATCCATACACCAAGACCAACACCATTGCACACAAGGAGGCAAGAGAGTAACAAATGACACCTTCTTCCATTACCAAAATGGAGGCCAAGGCCATGGCCCAGGGACCTCCTCTTTACAAGAAATAGCCTCTATTTATAGGCTCAGCTCATTCTCCCATGTGCTCTTTTTGACTAGTCAAAAAGGAGCACATGCTCATATCTCTCTAGATCTTTTCAAATATTCCTTCCAACCACCCTCTTCAATACAAATATATGCGTGGGAAATCTACGTGGGGAATATGGATGTGTGCCAAAAGAGATTTTATTTGAAAAGGCTTCCATACCATAGACTAGATGAATTATCAAAAAGGGGTTTTAGGAGAGTGTTCATATGGACATCTCCTAAATACAAAAAGAGATATTTTTATGAGGGCTAGAGGGTGCCATTGCATGAGGAAATTGTGGGCAACCCTTATAACAACAATAAAGTAAAAGGACATAAATTGAACTATCAAACTTCAAGAACAATAAAACGAAGGAATCCTAATGATGTTGTATTGAAAAAGCCCTTCAACACAAGAGGGACGTAAAAAGAACAAGTGACTAATATGAAAGAACTTTGCAATGAGGTTGTACTTGGGAAAATTGGGATAACAGCCAAGGCATATGAACCTTAGATCGGGAAGACATCTAGGATAGGATATACAAAGCATCAGATCTTTTGAAGCTAGTGCCAATCATACAACTAGGTCGTGGGCCCAACAATTGAGTGATTACCCATACATTCTAAGTTCAAAAACGAGTTACTCAAAATTGTCCTATAAAATGGAGGGACCAATAGGTAGCTCAAGAGTGGCATATATAGAAAAACCAAAAGGGTCATACAAGACTAAATTAGAAAAACCAAAAGGGTCATACAAGACTCAAAATTGTCCTATAAAATGGAGAGACCAATAGGTAGCTCAGGAGTGGCATACGTAGAAAAACCAAAAGGTTCATACAAAACTCAATACGTAGAAGTAAGCCCAAAGCTTTGTCGAAAAGCTTGAAACTGCTCCTTAGGCAGAGCCTTTGCGAAAGGTCTGCAATATTCTCCTGTGTGTACACATATGCCAAGCTGATCTCTCCAGCAGAGAACCTCTCCCTAGCATAATGATAATGCACCTCAATGTGCTTAGTGCGAGCATGGAACACGAGGTTCCTTGTAATTGTCAATGTGCTTTGACTGTCAATGAAGATGGTGGTGACACAAGACTGACCAACACCCAAATCATCCATAAGGTGTCTAAGCCACACACACTCAACAGTCATTGTGAAAGTTGCCCTATACTCAGCCTCACAATTGGAAGTGGCCGTAGTAGGCTACTTTCTGCTTAACCAAGATATACATGAGCTACCAAGCATGAAGAAAAATCCACTAGTATACACACGAGTGTCATAGCAACCAGCCCAATCAGAGTCAGAAAAAGCATGTAAATCTAGTGATAGTGATCCTCCTTGGGATAGAACAATCCAAGTAGTCGAGTACCACTCAAGTAGCAAAAATGTGCTTAACCGCCTCCCAATGCTTGACTCCTAGGCAATGCATAAAGTTGCTCATCTGTGAGGCAACAAACTAAATATCTAGCCGAGTAATGCATAAGTAAATCAAGCACCCAATAGCCTACTGAAAGAGAACAACATCAAATGCATCTCGAGCATCATGAAGACTCAATCATAAAATTTTCTCCATAGGAGTGGCAATAGGTTTGCAGTCTTCAAGGCCAAAGCATTTCACTAATGTGTTTTGGTTTGACACAAAACTAATCCACCATCAACTTGCATAAGTTGAATGCGCAAATAATGCATTAGGGGAAAAAGTGAGCCTTGCATGGGCCTTGTAAGGATTCCTAATTTTCAAGGATTAAATGGCTTAATCTATGTGTTCAATGGGTCACACAAAACCACTAGTGGTATAATGAATAAAATATTCAAACATGAAGTTCGTTGTTTTTTCTCCAAATTGTGAGCATATGTATCCGTTGGATCTTCTCAATCGATGGCTTGTATTGATGTTCAAACGTGTCTAGAAAGAGAAGGTGCACACGCACGTAGGACTGGGGACCAGACTCCGCGATTGCTCTGCAAAAAGCGAGACCGTTAGATCATAGGTGATCCAATGCATGCCCGCAAATGGGGCTGATCGATTTTCTAAGCCACATCCTAGCCATTAGATCTAACAGCATATCCAATGGGTGCCATTGAAAGGCGCCGGCCTCTCCTCATGGAGTGATCTCCAACATCGATTCGAGCTTGCATCCAATGGCCAAGAATATAGGCGCCGAAAGTTGATTGGAATTTGAACTCCACCGTTCGATCTTGCAGGCCATCCAATGGCTCATGGAAAAAGACACTTTCTCTCATGATTACCTTGATCTCAACCATTGAATCTCAACCCAATCCAAGGGTCTATGTTCATAGGCGACTTGACTTTTCTCCTTTAACAATAGCCTTTGGATCTATGTGCAATCTAAGGGCTCTAATTGATTTTCGAGCTTTTGAAAACCATCTTGTGAAGAAAACCAGGAATTCTAAATGGTTTTGGGGCCTTTGACCACACAAAAACAAGGGAACCCTATGCCTACCCTATATGATTAAGAGACTAGACTGTGTCCACCACCCTCTTCTCATTGGTCCATCACTAATCACTCCTTAAGCCAAAAGGCCCATGCAGGGTTCACTTTTTTCCCTAATGGATGCAAATGCCTCGAATCTGACATCTCAAATGAGGCATGCAGATCAACTTTAAAATCAGCAATTTGCTTCTCATAAGGACCAATGAGTAGCATGTCATCAACATACACAACAATGATCAGAAGCACATCATTTGCATGCTTAACATATAAGGTGATCTCACTTAGATTGTTCTCAAAACCATGTGTAATCACGTAGGCATGTATCTTTTCATACCAAGCACATGGTTCTTGCTTCAAACCACATAATGCCTTTTTCAACTTGCACACTTGGTTTTCATGCTCTTTCTGCATAAATCCATAGGGCTGAAAAATATACACTTCTTCATGAAATTCACCATTAAAAAATGAATTTTTAATGTCCAAATGATGTACATTCCAACCATGATGAGCTACAAGTGCACAGATGTTATGAACAGTAGTCATTTGGCATGTAGGAGCAAAGGTCTCATCAAAATCAATGCCTCTTTCTTGAGCATGCAATAAGCCTAGCCTTATACCTGTCAATTGTTCCATGTGGCTTACACTTTAGCTTGTATACCCACTTAGTGCCAATGGCCTTCATGCCCAAAGGCAAGCCACATAAAGACCAGGTACCATTTTTCACGATAGCATCATATTCTAATTGCATAGCAGCCATCCAATTTTTAGAATTTTATGCTTCATCAAACAAAACAGGCTCATTCTCATCACAGAGACTAGACGCAGCCATAGCATTGCAATCTAATGCAAAAGAGGCATTATGAGAGCTTGAAAAAGTATGATATGATAGAGGTCCATCTAATTTGCTATCATGCAAAGTCTGCACTAGCCATTTTGGCATAGTTTGTGGCTCCTCAATATTAGCTCTCCCGTCAACAAATGCATCATGTAAATTTGCATAAAAATGCAATGATCTTCATCATCACATGAAACATGTAAAGGTTGAGAAGTTACCTCATTAGGACTAGCACTAGACTGTACACCTGTAAAAAGAGGCAGCAAAGTGTCATACATGTCTTTGAAGCTAATTGACGTCTCCTTAGTACATGAAATCCACAAAAACAAAATCACGACTACCCAAAATGTGTCTAGTCTATGGATGAAACAAATGATATCCTTTGCTTTTAGAATTGTACCCAACAAAAATACATTTCACTACTTTATCATCCCATTTCTTGCATTGTTGTTCAAGAACTAATGCATATGCCAGACAACCAAAAACATGCAGGTGAGCAACAAATTGCTTGCGACCATGTCAATCCTCATATGGAGTGCTAGATTGCAATGTTTTAGTGGGACACCTCTTAAGTAGATATGTTGCACACATAACAACATCAAGCTAGAAATTGTGGTAAAACTTGACTCTCGACCATACAACTCACCATCTCCATGAGCGACATGTTCTTCCATTCACCAACTCCATTCTGCTGAGGTGTATACGGCACTATACACTGAGGTTTTATCCCACGTTCAATCAAAAATGCATTAAAATCAAAGGACATATATTCCCCCCTCGATCAAAACAGAGGGTGCCCATTTTACATGGTGACATATTTTTAGCCAAAACCAGAAACCGTTTGAAGCACATAAACACTTCGGACTTTTCTTTCAATGGATATACTCATGCATGCCTAGAAAAATCATCAATGAAAGTAACAAGTAAAGAAAGTTTCCAAAAGAGGGTGTCTACACAGGACCACAGACATCATTGTGAACAAGCTCCAATTTTTTAGTAGCTCAAACTGAACCATCTTTTGAGAATGAGGAACGCTACATTTTTTCCAAAATATAGCCTTCATAGACATGTTTACCAGGTGCCTCGAGTTTGGCTAGAGAGGACATCATTTCATATTTTTGCAGGTGTAGCAAACTAGCAAAATTCAGATGACCAAAGCATGCATACCAAAGCTTTGCATCTGACAAAGCATGAGAATCATGTATCGCACAATTGAACTGCCATGCAGGACTTCATCAGCAGAAATCAATTATTCCTTCAAATCTTTGATCTTCATCAATTGAACTGCCATGTAGGACTTCATCAACCTGCACAATTGAACTGCCATGCAGGACTTCATCAGCAGAAATCAATTGTTCCTTCAAATCTTTGATCTTTGTTAGAAAAATCTTTGATCCTTGGCTATTCTGCAAGAGTGAATGTGAGGAATAATGGCACGTTTGATAGACAAGGCTATCAATGCATGTGCATGAGCATCTCTGCCATCCCAAAAAATTTACTCTACAATAGGTGCAACAGGAACCACAACATGAATAGGAACATGAAGAATATCACCATCTTCAACACCATCTGCATCACCTTTAGCAATTGTGTGTGCAAGTGTAATAGGATGTTTTTGAACACTCTACACAATATTCCACAGTCCTTTTGCAACCAATACATGATGCATCATATAAGCCCATAATGGTTAATTGGTAATATCCAAATTATCCTTAATAGCCAACATATAGAATACATCACTGCTTTCAACCATGGCCACTGACTAAAAAACCCTGATGCAAAAAAATGAATATATCTCAAAAAGTTGAACAAAACTACCCTATCAAGTTCTACCAAACCTATAGTAGACTTTGAGACGCTTATACTAGCGAACCAAAACCTGTATATATCTTTGGCACAAAAAGACAAAATTGCCTACACAAGCACTGCAATAGTGCATTCAGAGGCCAAAATGAGATCAAATTGTGATTTCGACACCACATAATGAAGTTGTTTTGATCTCCTAATCACCTTGAGCATGCTCACAAATTTTCATGTGATTTTGAGATTGTGACCAGAGGGGTGTCGACGATGTCCTAGATGAAGCAGCAACCTACTTTGATACCAATTGTTGGAGTTCGAGGTCTACGGAAGCACGCGAATAGCACAAGGAAGAAGAAGAAACTTGGAGCACAACACACAATACTAAATGTATTACCACTAGAATGTACAAAGATAAGTGACCCATTAGGGTTATAGGCATATATACAAGTCAGGGGGGAAAAAACATCCTAATGAAGGAAAAAGTGCCCCGACGGTCCTAGTGTGTTCACACACATCACTACCTAAATATATCAACACTCTTCACATGGATGCACATACCTACGTGAAGAGGTGTGATATTTGTCAGTGAACTCATTGCCCTATAATAAAGATGAGATGCAACTAAAACCCATGATGGGTGGACGTGCATTCTCTAAGTGGGAAATAAACTTTGTTTAATCCCCTAGCTAAGAGTTCACATGGTGAATACATCATTGTGGCCATTGATTATCTAACTAAATGGGTAGAAGTGAAGGCAACAAGAAAGAATGATGCACAGACCATCGCCAAGTTCCTATTTGAGAATGTATTTACAAGATATGGTTTTCCAATAGAATTGGTGATTGATTGTGGCACCCACTTCTTGAATGAGGTCACTGAATACTTGTTATAAGATTTCATGGTGGTTCACACGAAGTCCGCTCCATATCACCCACAAGTCAACGGCCATGTCGAAAGCATGAACAAGATACTCTGTTCTGACTAAATTGGTGAATAATAAACGTTCTGATTGGGACAAACAGCTACATCATGCTATTTGGGCCTATAGAGTGGCCTATAAAATAGTGCATCAAGCCACCCCCTTGCACATGGTCTTTGGACAAAATGTTATTTTGCCATTAGACTTCTTGATAGTGACATTGAAATTAGCACAAGAACACCAATGGACGAGTCATGAGCCTTCATCTAGAATTTTTGAATTAGAGCGACTAGGAAAGACACAATTGAGAGTAGCAGCAAGGATTTATGCATCTAAGAAGGCAAGGATTTATGCATCTAAGAAGAGAGAAAAAGCCTACTTTGATGCTCATGTGAAGGATAAGGTTCTAAAGGCAAGAGATTTAGTCTTGGTATACACCCTGAAGCAACATGCGAGGAAATTAGAGAAGCATGGCTATGGACCAATGATAATTAATAGAATCTCAACAAGTGGAGTGGTCCAGTCAGCTACATTAGAAGGCGACATCTTACCTAGTTATATTAGTGGTTGCAAGGTGAAATTATATCATTAACCTCTCACAAAAGAAATGCTTAATTGACTCAACATTGCAAGAAACATAAGGAAGGGGAGAGGAAAATTCGAGAAGAAGCTCAGGCAGAAGCCATAGAACTGATTCGACAAATGAAGATAAGGAGATAGGGTAGAGATCAACCTACACAAGACGTTCATGAGGCACCAAGATATCACATGGCTATGTGCCAAGCTACGAGTGTGATGCTTTAGCGAATTGTTGATAGGCATCTTTTAATGATGTTAGAGCTAGGACAAGGAAAGGATACAAGGACTATAAGGACCTTAACGGATTCATTTTGCCACTAGTGTAGTTAAAATTTCTTACTATCAAGCTTTGCAATTGAACATCAATCCTATAGAGGCATATCTCATAGGATTGGGAGGTGTGGAAATCCCTTGCATGGGCAAGGTGGAACTTCCCATCTACCTTCAAGATGTCCCAATGACAGTGAAAGTGCTAGTATGTCAAGATGAGGACCTTACAGGACCTCTTATTTTAGGCCAAAATTGGATCTATGACCGTGCTATGAACGTGAACCTAAGAAGTGGACTTCTTCAGGTCAAGATGAACCAGCAGTGTTTATCACAGTCCACTCAAGGAATCGAGAAAGGCACCGAATCTTGTTCCTTCCAGGAGTACACATGAAGATAAAGATGTTGTTCTTGTCCAAAACTATGTGATGTAGAAGGATGATGTTCTCAACAAAGGAGTCAAGGACTTAAGTGAACTCCCTTCTTTTCCAAAAATGATCCGGACAAAGCAAACAAAGGAGTACAAGAAGTAGAGAAAGCAAATGGTCAATGCTCATAGTCCATGGATAGCTCGAAGCAAGATTATTCAAATTGTGAAGCAAATTTGGGTACATAAGGGTGAGCAAACCCCTATTTCGATGCAAAGACCCCAAGGACACACCCACCCAACAACTCGATCGAAGGTCGCAGAAAGAACACATAAAGGAGTTTGTGGAACCACATAGGAGTTAAAGAGACAATGAGTGTATTGGTTGAACATGCAAAAATATGTGCATGAATATGTAACAAGTTGTCACATGTTTCAAGAATCTACACCCAAGGAAAATTCATGCTTATGTTATTCGCAAAAACATTTGAGTGGAGTAAACAAGTAATAGATTTTTTGAAATCATAGATGTATTTGGAAGGAAAAAATCTAGCACGAAAAAGGGCCTTAGAAGAACAAAGCGAAGACTATGTAATCGTGGGTAAATATCTATTCAAATGAGGAAAAGATGATCAACTACAAATGTATGTGCATGAAGGAGAATACTTGCCCATATTAGAGATGGCACATGTGGGAGCAACTGACATTTTGCAGCCACCAAGACTACTAAAATGATTCTCTTCACAGACTTATGGTGGCCAACACTACATATGGATGCCAAAACTTATGTATGAAGTTGTGATGTATGCCAATGAACCAAGTATCCAATACGATAAGATGACATTCCGTTGAGACCAATGGTTAGTGCAAGAGCTTTCTCTAGATGAGGAATAGATTTCATTGGTCCCATTAATCCCCTAGCAAGAGGATCTCATGCAAAATCCATTGCAATAGCCACAGACTACTTAACTAAATGGGTAGAAGCTAAAGCCTCCAACAAAAATGATGCCCAAGCCACTACAAAGTTTTTATTTCAAAACATCTTCACTAGATTTGGACTACCTATAGAGATCATAAGTGATAGAGGTCTGCACTTTATTAACAAAATCATTGAGTCACTCATGAATGAATTTCTAGTGATTCATAAAAAATATGCATCGTATCACCCACAAGTTAATGGACAAGTGGAGAGTTCAAATAAAGTGTTATGCATGATTCTTACCAAGATAGTCAACAATGGGAGATATGACTAGGATAAACAATTGCAGCATGTGATTTGGGCATTCCAAGTAGCTTATAGAATAGCTATAAGAACAACACCCTTTAATCTAGTTTATGGTTAGAATGCAGTTTTACCAATTGATTTCTTGATTCTACTCGTCGAGTAGCAGAGAAATATGAATGGACAAGACATGAGTTGTCCAAACAGTTGGATCAAATAGAGAAGTTGCATGAAACTAGATTACAAGTGGTAGTAGGAATTTATGCTACCGAGAGAAGGCAAAAGGTGTACTATGACACTTACATTAAAGACAAATTTCTTAGAGTGGGAGATCTTGTATTGTTCTACACTTTGAAGCAACATGCGAAAAAACTACAACAAATGGGGTATGATCCCTTGATCATAAATCAAATTTCCTTGAGTGGAGCCATAAATCTAGCTACCCTGGATGGAGATTTACTGCCTAATTATATAATTGAACGTAGAGTCAAAAAATACATGGAACCTTTGATGGAACAACTGTTGAAAAGACTCTTAGGAGCACAAAATCAAAAAAAAGAAGAAGAATAGAGAATAAGAGAAGAAGCGAGACGAAAAGCCCTAGAGAGAATAAGAAAATGTAAGGAATGGACTCTATAGAGAATGGGATGAGAGATACTTACTAGGTGATGACCCTTTCCTGTGGCAAATTATCATGCCATGAACTCAAAACCCTAGGAAACATAACAAGACGACCTTATCTAAACCTAGGCATTAGAAAAGGAGAATATCATTTGGTTGATTCTTTAATTGATACATGAGCAGCTATGAGTAGTGCATGTGCTTCTTTAATTGAAAAATTAAAGATGCCACTCACTCCAACAAAAGCCTACATGATAGGGATTAGAGGTAATATTGTTGAATGCATAGGAGAAGTAACCCTATCATTACTTAGGAAATAATACCATGCAACAAAGACTCTTGGTCTATAAAGATTATGATCTACTAGAAGAACTAGTTCTAGGACAAGATGGGATTTACAAACATGAGGTTACAATACATTTGGCTCAAGGATATATTTCATCCAAGACGGGCCATAGAGAAGTCTTTAATCTCCTAGATGAGAAACCACTGAAGACAATGGATAGAGAAAACCCTAATGGAAAAATCAAAGTGTGCTCGATTTAGAATCCCAACCAAACTCTTTACCTAAGGATTCTATTCTTAAACCTATCGTAAGTGTCGGTGAAATTTCGAGTTCTACTATGTGATCAGCCAGACCCTCCTTCTCCAAAAATCATATTAGATATCCTTAGTGAGATCATTCATTCTAGAAAGGAACATGGAAAATATTCAACAAGTTCACCATAAGGAAGGAAAATATAGCAACCATACTAGAAAATCAAGTAGATATGGATTCATAAGGAACAGCTACAAGAGTATAAATGCCAACAAAACCATGCAAAACTAGCCAACCATAGAAGAAGAAAGTCAATCAAGGAAGCCAAAGTGTAGGAAATCAATTCAGGGACAATTTAGGTATGGCTATCCAAAAAAAACGCATTGGAGCTCAGAGACAACTCACTCAAATTTTGATTCCAAAGCACACATTGGCAAATGCTCACAAAGATATCAGAGCATTAACTAAGGTGATCAATCACCAACAGTAGACTACTATGAAATCTCAAGCAAATCAAAGACTACCATTGTCAAAGGAACCTAAGAAGCCATTCAAGCAAGGAAAATATATCTGATAGATCAAAACAAAGGACATAGTACCAAAATCATGCCAAACAACATTGAAAAAAGATTGATATAAAGCTACAAAGGCACATCAAATATGGAGACCAAAGGAAGCACCGGAAAAACAAATTCAGGAGAAGTAGTGTCTGACTTGCACTCATGATTTGTTGAATATACCTAAAGTATGCACAATAGGGCCACACTATGAGGCCTCGGATTAGGCACATGGCTTCTTTAAACTATTTAGTGGTGCACATTTTTTCAATGGAAGCATGCCTGCACTTGTACAATAATAGTATGGGACTTCTACTAACTATTACTAACCATTGCTTTGGCTTTGACTAACCATTTCATGTTTCTTTTCAACAAATAGAAAAATCAAAAATATATCTTCAAATGGATTCTAAGGATTTTGAAGCAACCCAACAAATGGAAGTCAAGAAATTCCCCTTGGAGTATGCGGTCAAAGCAAGAAGTCAGTGGTTTTGAGAGGACCAGCCAACTGGTGACCACCTTTTTGTAATTACCACAAGAATCATGGATCACAACCATCAATTTCGTATGATGAGTCAAGACTTCAAAATTCTTCATGAATTGCCTAAAATAATGGACACATGGACCAAGGTTGGAATGGAAGCTTATTTGAAGCTTCCCATCTATAAGCTAGACTTTAAATGATGCACTCAAGTCATGAATACATTGCATCCTACACTCAACAAAACTAGTGCACCAAAACCCAAAGTCATGGATTTACAAGGAGACTGGCAAGCTATCTACTTCACCCATGAGCTGATCAAAGAAGGATTTGGATGGATTGAAGATGGCATTAAAAATCTCAAGGACGAGAGTCATGAAGCCAAAAAGCATACTTTTGTGGATATTAATAGGACAGATATCAAAGAAGAAGTGCACCTGGCACAGTAGCACTTATGTTTCTCAAACATGCACAAGTACGTAGCGCCTCAAAAGATAGTATTATAGCTACTATCTCACACATTGAAACAAATTGACAATCAAATCAATCTGACATTTTACATTCAAGAAAGACTTTTTGAAGCCAAGAAACAATGGGGAATCGGGAAGTTTCTAAATGGAAGCACAGTTATAACTATTTTAATCTATCATGCAATGAATATTCGGGAACACCTATGAGAAATGCCATCCACTTTAGAAATGGCAAAGTACATCAAATCAGTCACTATACCAAAAAAGAAACAAGGCATAATGATTGTTGATAAGGCATGAAGAAGCACCAGAACAGGAATGTGAGGATCCAAAAGAAGGATGGATTTCGAAGAAGGGGCTACCACCCCATCTGCAAAGAGAATTCATATGGTTTCAAAGTCTACTCTGACTCAATCTCCCCCCATCACGAAAGCCGAGTTGGAAGAAGCCATCCAAGTGACCCACACATACATGGACGGGCAAGTAAACCTATCCATCCAAGGACATCATTATAGGTAGATGAGTGAAGCTAAAGGGACACAACAAACACGCAAAATATTATCTAAAATGAATCGTTACAAGGAGTTGGGTCTAGAGAACTCAAGTTCATGCTCAGGATCAAATGGAAAAGATGATCAATTGACTCTCAACACTGATCTAGATATGGAAATTAATGATGATGGGCACTGAACTGGATCAAATGGTGGATCAAAAAGAAGTGGTCAACAAGCCACAAGAATGGAATAGAAATGTGGTTGAGGATGAAGTTCCACAAACTCCTACACCGGGTATGGATGGTACATACACACTTCAAATAAATGATATGGCCAAACTATAATTTCAAGAAGTCACTTTAGAAGCAAGCAACACTTTTATCCACCCAAAGGAAGAAGCTATGTAGGAGACTGAGATAAGGATCAAAGTGCCTGTCATGCCAATTAGGGATATAGCAGAGCCATCTCCATTAGATGTGCATCATGAAGGAAGCATCTCTAAACTTGCTCTAGAGAAAGAGGTTGAGTTGCATATACAATTACAAATTCGGAAGCCCTTCAATGAAATGGTGCATACTCTTAAAGGTAGAGATATGTGAACGGGAGAACCTCTTGTCATACCAAAAACATGGCTCAATGTGGATGTGGCACAACTTAAACCGATAGTCATTCACATGATCCAAAGTGCCATGGACACTCAACAACAACTAGTGGAAGCTGATAAAGAATATGAACAAGTGCATATAGATAAAAATCAATTCAACACACTAAGAAAAAATCTATTAAATCAAGTATTAAAGACCCAACAGGAGCTCAAGACAATGAAAGAAGATCTGGTAGAGCAACACAGCACATCAGCATGTTAAAAGTTAAGAATGCTACTTTAAAGACCCAAATTGATAAATTGAAGGATGGCTATGAAAAAGTGCAGAAACAGAATATAGAGCTACAAAAGAAATATGATCAACATGAAGCAGAAAATACACATCTCTCAAATAGAAGCAAGATTTGAGAAACACAAATAAAAGGGTATATGGAAGATGTAGATGCACTAAGGAGCAAAAATAAAGAGTTAATGACATCATTGCTCCTCAATCAGCCACTAGATATCCACGTATATGATACCAATGAGATACAAAGTTTGAAAGAGAAGTTAGAAGACATAAAACATCAATTAAAGACAAAACAAGAATTACATGCTTAAATAGAAGAAATCCATGCACGAGAATTAGCAAAATTGAAAAGGAATCGGAATGTGGCAATCCAGAAATACACAAAAGAGTGCCAATAGGATGTTGAACAACTCAAAGAAGTATGTGAAGATAAAATAAAAATATCCAAAGAGATCAAAGAATTAAAGAGGTAGTGTGAAGAAAAAGAGCAACTGATTGCAGAATTACAAGCTCAATTAATACAAGTTCAAAATGATACGGCCATTCAGCCAATGAACATGGGACACCGGTAGTACAAGGCAAAACTCTAGCTACTGAGGAGGTTGAGGTACATCCTCTTTCTCCCCCCATTGTTCAATCACCAATAAGAGATCCACAAGAGATTGCCATTGATGACCTTCCAATGGCATACATTCTAGAGTTAGACCAGAGAGAACGAGCACTAATAGTGTCTTGTATGACCTAGAATTTTGAAGATGAAGTTGTACAAGCAATGAAGGAGGCCAAAATAAAGAGCAAAGATCTTGATCGAATTATAAATCCATTTAATATACCATATGGCATTATGAAACAATAGACATGAAGATATATCAAGAGAATGACCCAGCAAGAGCTAGACCAAGATCTGAACTTTACAGCTTCAAATTCCAATTATAGTCAAGCAGAATTTGAGGCTACCGATCCTATCTAGAGGAGAGTAGTTTTGGAGAAGAATCCAACATTGTGAGTGCGTTGGCAAGAAGCACCATATCTATTAAAAGTAAACCTTCTTTTTTCCTGATGCCAAGGTGCAGACCATGGCCATAGTTTTGGGAAAAGCGGCAGAATGGCTCAATTAATAATCAATGGCTCAATTTTCCATTACTAATGATCTCGCCCCATAACTATCTGGCCACCAAAAAGTACATGATTAGGATGATTGAACATGCTCATGTCCCAGATCTTGGAATCAAGCTCACAAATAAAATACTGAGCATGATTCTTACTCTACTTAAAGTCTTCAAACATGCAGAGTATATATTTTTTTAATTTTATCGACATAAACCAAGGCAAAGATGCCTTGATTTTTTATTTTTCGATTATACCAAGTCACCTCACTATCATGGACTGCTACTCACAATTAATCTTTCTATTGAGCCCATACTTTGAAGAAGCATTCTTTACTAGCTTTTTCCAAACAGATTCAAAGATATTTTTGAAGATATCATCAAATTTGAATGCCATATTGGTAGCCTATGAGTTAAGCTTATTTGTTGATCATCACTAAGCTCCCCACAATGGAGTCAAGTCGAAACAATGGAAACAATTCATGATCCCAGAAGCAAACTTCATCAATGAAACTAAAAAAAAAATCTACCATACCTACACATGTTGCCAACGGGGACGATAGTGTTCAGGAGGAGGGAGAAACCAATCGGAGAAAACAATAAATAAAACCAAAAAAAGAAACCAACTCAATAAACACTAGTCTCTAGCCAAAGCCTTACAGGGGCACGAATCAGGTGAAAACGAGACACAAGGAAAGAAAAGACATAGGGTGAAAGAAGGCATCAGGTCTCGAAGGGTGTAAATAAAGAATTACAAATAGGACCTTTGAAGCACCACCATGAAGACTAAAAGCTAGCAAGAGGTAAAGGGTGACAAAAATAACCTTGCCTAGAGATAAAATTCGTTTGCAGTAGCAGCATCTTGTCGCAACTTCATTTCTGCTACTTCTGCATCTATGCACGAGAGCCTGTCCGCCTGAGCTCCCAATTGCTTTTCTCTTCTCTCGAGTTCTTGAACTTGAAACTGCATCATTTTGTAGAAATCTTCTCTCTCTTTTTTAATAGCTTCCATCTTCTTCTTTAACTGAATAGTCAGGCCAATCTCTGCTTCCAAATCATGACTTTTCTGGAAAAGTTCTTCGGACACCTTCTTTAATTCTTCAATGTTTTGCATAACAAGGCCTGCCATTTCCTATCCTTTCTGCTCCACCAAAGCAAGATCTGCACGTGTATCCTCTAGCAGATTTCCTAGCGCAACCCTGGCATCTTCTTTATCACTCACCATTTGTTGCAATTGAGAACTTTCTTCATCGCAAGCAGCAAGGAGAACGTCCTTCTCATTTAATTCGGCTTGCAAAAGACGAATCCGCTCTTCGCAGGAACTGGTCTCAGCCTTTGCAGCGAGCACTTGTTCTTGAAGGGGTGTGATATCAGCTTCCAAGATATCGACTTTACGCTGCAGCTCCTGTTGAAGAGATCGTTGAGCCATCTTCATCTGAAGAGGCAACTGCCGAGAGAATTGAATAAGTAATTGGCCCATGCATGCCAATTCAGTGAACATTACTGCTGGAGGAAGAGAAGGAGGCTGTGATGATGAGGCACAGAGGAGGTGAGGTGATGATGGTGGAGAGTAGTCGAGAGAGGATAGGAGATTGGTCGATGCCTCATGAAGGGCAGTTGAAGGCGCAGCGGGAGGAACTTCAGCATTAGCAAGATTGGTGGTTGGAAGAGGAAGGGGAAGAAGGGAAGTCGGAACTAATACAATTCCGGTCTCATTATGAGGTACTGACAAAACAACTTCGTTAACCGTCTCTTCTTCACAGGTCGGTTGCGTGACCATGTCTTCTTGAGCGTCAACAGTTGGTGGAGAAGGAGGATGGCACTCACTGATACCATCTTCCACCGTCTCTATCAGAGGCGCATCATCCAATTGCTTTGGTTCTTCCTGCAGTTGAACTTCAACGGCATCTTCCATAATCAAATCGGGCCCCTGCTGCTTACTAGGAGAAGATTGTGCCGAGGTGCCCTGTAAAGTCGTGGTTGTATCATGGAAGACCTCAACCTCATGAACAGCGGTTGACTCCTGCACTTGGCTTTGCGATGGGCTAAGATGTCTGCATTTTTGCTGGAAGAAATGTAGCAGGTCTTCATCATCATCATCATCCTCCATCATCTGCGTAGACTCCTCATGCATAAGCATGGTATTCGTTGGAGGTGGTTGTGCTGCTTGTATCACCGGAAGAAGAAGGGTGAGCAAATATCGCAGCCGAGTTCTCGAAATCTCGTTCTTGGCTATTTGCTTGGTAACTGCTTGGCATTCGCAGTGAATGCACCGAAAGAAGAATGACGTAAAATTGATGGTTTCTCTAGAAGCAGTGTCTATCATGGAATAGAACGGACGGGAGATACTGTAAGTTTGTTTTTGAAGATTTAAGGCTACGATAAGAAATTGAAGCACGGTGCACTCGGGTTCAGGACGACAAAGAATGGCAAACTCATTAGATGAGTGTCGGGGAAACAGTTCTTTCATTGTCGCCATAGGGAGAAGCGGTCTATCGACCAACCTCTTCTAAGGGAGACAAAACCCCTCAGCGATAGTGTTAAATGTAATGACAACACGAGGGTTTAAACACGTTAATGGCAAGCATTGCTCGGTAGCAGGCGTGGCGGCTATGGTAGATATAATCTACACACAAAAGGGATGACACTCCACTGAATGCCAAGGCAATTCAGCAAAGGCCAAGAGCCCTCGAGCACGCAAGTACTCACTCACATCCGGAGTGAGACCTGCACAAAAGGTTACGATGTTTTGCCCGAGAGCGTCCATGGCGCACTCAGAAACAGTCGAAAACACAAAGTACGCAAGGATCGCAAACACACAAGGGCACAATAGCCACTAACAGCGAGAAGAACAAGATTAAGTAGAAACACTGGAAAAATCAGGCGCTAAGAACCCTAATCAATGAACATAATCAAAGACACAGAAGGTGGCCACTAATCATGATTAGGTAGGAAAACGCAATGATTACGGTCAATCGGTCAACCAAAACACAAAGGGAAGGAAGGAAGTCGAGTGAGAAAAATTGTAAAACGAAAGAAATAAAAATACCGATGACACATCATGAAGACGGAGACGATGAATAATAGGGGCGAAGCTTGGAGCCATTGATTGCTTTAGGCAGTAGGACACCGGTTAAGGTGGAAAACCAAACAATTGCAGGTCCCACTTGTTTGGCAGTACTGTAGGGACCGAACCAATGCAATTTAAACTTTTTGGCGGACCTATTAGACTTAGCATTATAAAAGAGTACTAATTGGTTTACCGTAAACACAGGGGTTTTGAGGAAACGATCGTGGGTTTTGGCTTGCCTAAGCTGCACTTCCTACAGCACTAGGAAACTCTCAAGACGATGTTCATGCAGAGACCGTAAAGCCTCCAATCGAAATGGAAAAGATTCTTTCGGTGATAGCTTCCGTTCGAGGGCCACCCCCATACTAGGAACCACCAGTTCCATAGGAGCAATCGCTTCCAATCCATACGCCAACTTGAAAGGAGTGGTTCCGGTCGCCACTTTGTATGTGGTATGATAAGCCCATAATACAGCAGGGAGGAATTGATCCCATCTTTCAGGGCATTCCAATACCAGTTTCTTTAAGATGGTCAGCAGGGATTTATTTTTACTCTCCGCAAGTCCATTCGCTCATGGGTAATATGGGGAGCTGAACTTATGCACAATCTGGAAAGTATTAGTAAGCACTTGCATTAATGTATTTGCAAAGTGTGTACCTTGATCAGTTACTATCTCCAAGGGTAACCCATAGCGTGGAAAACTATCCTTCATCAAATATTTGGCTACCGCAACAGCTGTAGCTCACCGAAGAGCCCAAGCTTTGGCCCATCGAGTCGCATAATCCGTGCAGGTCGGAAGGTATCTGTTATTGGTGACTATTGCCGGAGGTGTAATTGGCCCTATAAAATCCAAACCCCATTTCTGAAAGGGTTCAAGAGGCACCACTAGTTGGAGTGGAAAGAGATGTCACTATAAGGGCTGACCCGAACGCTGACATGCATCACACTGTCGCACGTACTAGGTTACATCACGGTACATCGTAGGCCACCATAAACCACTCTGTAGGATCTTCCAGTGTGTTAGGTCAACCGCAAAATGTCCTCCGGTTGGGGCAGAATGAGCCATTGTAATTACGGAAGCAATTTCATGTGGGGGAACACACCTGAGCAACACACCCGAGTGATCCATATAATTTAACTGTCCTACAATTAGCCAAAATTGTCGACTATACGTGGCTAGTCTTTGTCGAGCAGCTTAAGAGGTCGTACCAGGCAGACATCCACTAGTCAAGAACAAAAGCAAGGTTTCATAGTAAGAAGAGGGAACCGACAATTCCTATTGATCATTATGTATTGTCTCTGCTGCATAAATAGCAGGTGTTGTGTCATCAAGTCCTTTCGAAAGTTCACCGAAATCCAATCGAGAGAGGAAGTAAGCAAGCGTGTGTGCTGACCCTGGGCGATGTACTACGGAATAGTCAAACTCTTAGAGCAACAAGACCCATCTGGTTAGTCTTCCTCCCAAATGTTGTTGGCGAACAAGGTACACCAAAGATGCATGATCAACATGGAAAGTGAAATGTCGTCCCAACAAATAATGCCGTGGGACTCGCATAATACACGGGACGGAACCACTTCTCCGTTTGCTGCATCAGCACGCTGCCAATAGCAATGTCGAAAGCATCCACAAAGACGTGAAATGGAAGTTCCCAATTCGGTGCTTGCAGAATATGTGCCTGCGTTAACAGCAATTTCAAGCGGTTGAAAGACAACTGACACACTTCAGTCCATTCAAATTGGCAAGGAGTATGAGTGATCAGTCGATTGAGGGGTGTGGCCAGATGAGCAAGCCACCGCAAGTGTCGTCCATGCCATCGGATTTGTCCCAAGAAACGCATCACTTCTTTGGGTGTCCTTGGAGCAGGTGCCTCCAGTATGGCCTTCACCTTATCTGGATCAACTTGAATCCCTTGTTTTGAAATAATGTGTCCCACTAACTTGCCACAGGATACAAAGAATACATATTTATTTGGATTCAAACACAAACGATATTCTCGACACTTCGAAAAACAGCACCGTAAATGGTACAGATGCGCTGAAGTATCACCGGATAAAGAGAAATCATCCAAATACACTCTCATAAAGGTGGTGAGATAAGGAGAGAAAATTTCTTGCATACAACGTTGAAACGTACTTGGAGCATTCCGCAGACCAAACCACATCACTGTACACGCATAGACACCCCAGTTTGTAATAAATGCGGTCTTTGGAATGTCTTGCTCTACCATTCGGACTTGATTGTAGCCACTGTAACCATCCAGAAAGGAATACATCTCACAGCCGGCCACATCATCTAACATTGTATCCAGGAATGGTAGCAGAAATGGATCAGGTACGATTGCGGCATTTAATTTTCGGTAGTCCACGCATATCCGTAATTGCTTATTCTTCTTCAGGACTATAACAATGGGAGAAATCCACTCTACATGCTCGATAGGCACAATAAACCCCACTTTCAACAATCGATCAAGTCCAAGCTAGATTCTGGTAAGTCCAGCACAATGAAGGTCATTTTGAAGACGGCCCCTTGTAGATTAATGGGAATATCTCGTACCAAGCCCACCGGATGGACTCGAGATTGATCAGCCATACATACAAAGAATTGAACAGGTTCAATTTGTGTCCACCCCATCCGTTTGCAAAGTGCTGTTGTTGCTATGTTTACCCCAGATCTGCCATCAATTAAGACTTGTGTGATTTTATGGTTTTTGTACCATACCATAATCAAGGGACCGTATGGTCCATCATTGGGTCCAATTCCAGTTGGATTGTGGCCGTTGCGGGAGAACTCGCAAATCCTGGGCTGACCTATTGTTGGAACTGTTGATGCACTCCAGGGACCAAAGCCAATAGTTGACCAAAGGGCAATGTAATTGATGCCTTAGACAGAACATCCCACACCGAATCTGTTTTGGCTATTTCCAGTACGGTCTCCGGTATGGACTCCAGTATTGTGTGAGACAAATTTCGCCCTGCTGGTACTTCCGGCAGTATGCTTTGCTGCATCACCGGAACTGGATCAGGGAAAATAGCTTGTTCCTGTGTAGCCCATTTGCTTGCTTTTGTAAACACCTTCTGTTGTTCACAAATTCCCGGTTCAAAAATCTCTGCAACTAGCTGTAATTGTTTTCCGGAGCGTGTTTGGACCACTGTTGCTTGCATGTCTACTGCCGAAATATACACCATATTCGCCATTGGATGTTGTCGTTCCTTTTTCTTTTTATCGTACTTAGTCGCATCTTTACAAAACCTTCAGATGTGCCCAAATTCACCACAAAAATGACATTTAAGGGATGGATGAGATGTGCCTTCTCCTGATGGACGTGCATTCACCGGCTTCCATTTGATTCGAAACATGTCAAAACCCTAAGATTGACAGTCTACTTGCTTGATTGTAGCATCTAGAGGTATTGTTTTAGATTGTTTGGCATCATCAATTTGTAACCGTCCTTTAACACTGCCCTTGAACACCTATATAAGCAGGGCTTGGACACATACATACTCACTCTTTCCAATGCTAGTCTTGGGCATTGAAGGATTTGTGATCACCAAGTAAATACTTTTGAAATTTCAATTCCACTTCTTGTCTTGTTCCTTGTTCTAGTACTGACTAGTCTAGCTTTCAAACATCTAGTCTTTTCCTCTTGTAACCTCATAGTACAAGTCTTGACAAGTTATTTCTTGTATCCATTTCATCTCCCTTAAGGGAGTTCTTGTCATTCAAAAATCTTGTTTAATACCTACGGCCCTAGGTTGTGGGATCTTATGTACCCCCTCTAGTCAAGTTTTCCATACATATCAGTGTCGGATTGTGGGATTTCTTGTATAGTTTGTATATTCTTGTATTACTTTCCCTACATGGATGATCTTTTAATCATTAGTAAATCCTCTCTGTTCTATTCAGAGGGCACAACCTAGTGCTCCCCTTAGAATTCATACTACATCTACAAAGAATTATATGAAGCAGATATTCACTAACCCAAAGAAGAAATCAATTAATGCTCATCAAGTATGCACAAGAATCATTATCATAAACTCAAGAGGGATGATGCTTTGTTTCCTATGATATCCACAAAATTTATGATGCAAGGTTAGATCAAGGGAGAGGCGAACAAATCTAAGATGCTAATGAAGAATCATATGACAAGGAAGCACAAGAGCCTCCTAGAAGACAAACGAGAGGCAACACTTGGAAATCCTCAAAGAAGGCTAGGAAAACCAAAAGAGTACCATTTTACTAAGACAAGATTGTTTGATAATTGTTCATAATATATGCACATTGGAAGCATACAAAATTAAAAAACTACACCAATTGCAAATTTAATTTTACATTTCTCAATGTATGCTCACGTGAGTGAATCATGATATCAAGGTATTTTTCTACTAAGCAATGATAACAAAGTATGCAAACCAAAAAGAATGCACCATATGATTTAAAGGAAGCACCTCATTCTCGGTATGAGTATTGATGCATGTTTTTTTATACATGGTTTTCAAAATAGTCTAATTAAAATCTTGTTTATATTTTGTGTGCATTTGATGTGCTTCCTATCTTTCTTTTACATATGTTAATGATGAACAATTCACTAGTTTTGATGAGGCATACATGTGCAATTCAAGTTTGACTTGAATGTCTCTCTTACATCCAAGGTGAGACATTTAGATAATTGTTTATGCAATAAATCTGTTAGAATTAATTGTATTTCCTCTTGTACAAAGAGAACTAGGATAATGTTGATATATATATTCTAGGAAGCATATTACTACTGTATCGATACAATTTTGCATTTGGATTTTCATAATGCTTAGGATTGACTTGATGTTACACTTTTTTATTGACTTGTAGGATATTTCATTTGCATATAAATTACATGACCAAAAATTCAGTTTGCAATACATGTAGTTAGTAAATTTGAGCATACTATAGAATCAAAGCATGTGTACCTTTTCAAGGTAGTTTTTTTATATTTAGCCAGTGTTTTTGTTTTTCATTCCAAGGAGGTATCATAATTTCCACAAAATTAATATTTATTTTCACTACACAAATTGAAATATTTTATGAATGGATTCTAATAGCTTTGAAAGCTTCCCTATACTCAATCTCACAACTAGAAGTGGCCACAAAAGGTTGCTTCTTGCTCAATCAAGATATGCATGAGCTAACAAGCATGAAGCAAATATTTCTTGGGGACACATGAGTGTCATAATAGCCAACCCAACCTCAATCAAAAAAAGGGACATGTAGATCTACCAATATTGATTTCCCTTGGGGTAAAACAACCCAAGTTCACGATACCAAGTAAGTAGTGAAGGATACGCTTAACAGGTTGTCAATGCTTAACTGCTAGGCTATGCATAAATCTGCTCACTTGAGATATTAAGCCAAGTGCTGCATATATAAATGAGTGGTAAATGACGAAATATACTAAGATCATCCTAAATCATAGCTTCACCAGCATCACCACTTTACATTTGCAAATGTAACCTAAGCTCCACTACACACTATCAATAAGTGATCAGTCTCTACCGATGAAACTCTTTAGAACCGCTATATCACTAAATATGCATTGAGTCCCATTCTATCATCTCAAAAGTTTCATCATGATCATTTTCATGAATGTTCATGAGTACTTGAACATCTCATTGTCCTCTTCCTTGTAATGAACTCAATTAATAACCACCAATGAGTATAATTTATCATCATAACGATGCAATAAGAACTCAGAGCACATGAAATCCATGAAGGAAAAACATTAATGAATGATGTGAAAGAATTGGATCCAAAATTTTCTATATGCCATGAATCATACTGCCTTATTATCACTCTCATTCTTCTCGACATGATGCAAGGTTAACCTTGAATCACACAATAGCTCAAATACTCTTGGGCAAAAGAAAAATGAAGACATGCATTCACCATATGTAAACTGCATATTATAACATGCTCCATATACATTCTTTGGACCATGCATGTTTCTAGCATCCATCATCCATGATTCAAATTTATAGATTTTTTTCCATAAGATTTATTTCTAATTTGTAATATAAGAGAAACTAAAAATAATAGCTATGATGTTGTAATGGACTTGCGTTTAAAATCGAAAGTGCTTTACCAAAGAACTTTGAGGTGATTATCATGGAATGCATCTCCATTAAGGTAGAGAAGGGAAGGGGGGAAGGGGGGAAGGGGGAAGTCTTTTATTTCCTCCACACCTCACAGCAAATAGCTTTCCATGGAATCCAACTCTTACAAGAGGGAATATTAATCAATCATCTTCTCGATATGTTCCATACAAGTTTTCACTATCAAGACGAACTCAACTTTTTTAAAGTTGGCAATGCTTCTTCAAATAATCTATCTTCTGGCTTGATGAAATACCAGTCAAGCCGAAACTATCTAACATTCTGTCAGTTAACTCATTAATTCAGGCTTCACACAATTTTTTTACAGAATGAACAATAAACCATGGTTAGCGATCAAAATTTGTCATACCTTTCATAAAATCGTCTCCCTGCATTGCTTTTGCAAACTCTATGGATTTAGTGCTCCCTTTGAAGTTAAACACAGAGTCCATCAAAGTGTTAGCATGCTCTCGATGTTAATAGTAGAAACCAACTAGTGCAGATGGGGTGACACTAAATAAGGGTTGGGTATAATAGAGTACCTTTACTTTGTCATCTGATATAGCAGGACTTTGATAATAATCCCAATTTCATACATGGATCAACCAATAAAACCTTGATAAGTTTCAGCTATTACATTGAGTATATAGCACACATTCATCAATTCAACATCTGATCTCATGTGCTTGGACATTCAGAAGCAGCAATACAGACAAATCATCATGGAGACCAGCACTTGATTGTTAAGAAGAGAGCCTCTGGCCTCTGGCTATCTGAAATTAAGCTATACAGATTAATTGACGTCAGCTATGCTAACCATTGTATTTTCTTCGACAAAATGTGCAGATAAGAGATTCAACTCGTTAGGCTTCATAGCTGTTGATAACATCATCATACAGATGTCAATAATGAACAGAAGAGAAACTCTGGAATCCCTTTGCAAGAAATGTATATATGGCAGCTCCTTCAGTAACACTTGCTGCATTGAATGGATGATTAACATTGACCATTTCAGTTTGCACATATAATCATGATGACGTTAAACATTAAAACAATGCATCTTGCTGATATTTAAACCTATCAAATCTTTTTGGAAATACAATTAAGCTGGTAAATTAGGTGCACTTCATCTTGCATCTTCAGAATGCTTTGAAAACCCAGCATACGAATCATCATATAATCATTGGCAACAGACATGCACACAGTAGACATATAAGCAGAACTTCAGATGAAAATTGCCCCAGTTTAGATTCAAGAAAAGTTTCATATGATGGTCAAACTCTAGAATGGTGGTAGAAATCCAGTTCATGTGCATGATGAAGATGGAGAACTACCACTACATCAAATCGCAAGAACTTTCAGTTGCATTTTGAAAATCCCCATTTACAAGGCAATGTTTTCTTATCTTTTGGCAACAAACTAGTTTCCTATGATCCATTCGTTATGTTGGACAGATTTGAGCTCACTTTGCATGTCTAGCTCCCATTTCAATTTGTAGCCATCAACAATGTAGTAAGGTTCGATAAGAGTGATAATATTTGAGTGGCAGTCAGACAAATATGGCCAATCACAAAAACATGATTATAACACTAACTCATCACATCGTTTCAAGGATAAAGATCTGCCCGAGCTTCCACCCTGATGATTGTGCCATGGGCCCTTGCTGGAACTCCAAACTTTGTGAAGCAGTTGATGGGTGGGATCGATTATGCAATTACACTGAATTGAAAGAACTAGCAGCATCACTTTGCATGATTCATGCTCAGATCAAGTACAGCATGAATCATGCAAGCTCATGTGGCTAATGGACAGATGGAAGCTGCATTGATCTGGTGTTGTTGGTGACGTTCTGATGATGATAGCAGTAAGAACAGCTTCAAAGACCATTTTTATGTACCTGATTAAATCTGGATAGAATCACTACACCATAAAGCAAGAGAAGAATAAATCAGACCTGAGCTCATCTCAGATTATCAGAAGTTGGGGAAAAAACTACATCAATTCTCTTCAGTGAGGGTACAAAGACTATGTTCACAAACATCCAAAAACACGTTAGAGAAGTTCAATGCAAAGTATTTTCATTTACTTTAACTTTCAATATTCTTTCTTCAGAAAAAATTTTAAATTTATCAAGAAATTTCCTAAACCTAATTATACGCTTCTGAATCTAGCCTACTAAAGTTCTAAAATCCTTTAAAGTGCATACGAGACTCATAGTGACATTATGGCGACATCCTCATTGCAGCTGATGCACATTCACATCCTGTAGGCCGAAGATAGAAAACCTTTATTGCAAGAAGATTGAGTCTTTTTAAGTCTAAATACTTCTAAAATCAGATATGTTGTTAACAGTAATCAAACTAGCCCATAAAAGTTTGCAAGAAGTATATAACCATCACCTCTTCCATGCATAGCAATGACCAAAATAAATGACAGAGTACTATACAAGAATTAGTTTTGACATAGCACCAAAGGTATTACACCTCCCGAACTCTATGTTTATATGGAACCCAATATCCAAAAGGTGGACTACTGTCATAGCCTGTGATCATATTTCTTACTATAAAATATGCAGGCTTACTGTGTGAGTGTAAGGTCCCTTTCACACGGTGTTCCGTGGCCATGTGATAAAAAATACAAAACCATTCACGAAGATACAAAAACTTCATGAACAACATCTCATCGACCACACCTTAATAGGATGAGAACTATGCCAATGAACTACCAAATTGACTCATAAATGGTGAACAGCTACAGGCATAAATCTAGGCCAGACACGTTAGGATACATCATAAGCAAGATAATTTGATATTCTTCAGTTTCTTTTTAAACAAAAAAAGTTCAAAGCTAGAAACTGTTCCATTCCTAAAACAAGCTCTGATGACCTATTAAAAGGTATTTACCATATTATTAGGTGTTGAGCATGACTTACTGACAGAGCCCTTCAGTTGTCTCTCATCTTAGAAGACCTATAGCTGTATTTCTCATTATGAGAATACAGGAAACAAACATATCTGCTGGGAATATTAACACATTTACACTCAAAATCTCACTCACGAGATAGGATCACTGCCAATTAATAAGAATCCACTCGATTCAGGGGCTTTTGTTCCAGTAACAAAAGAACATTGAAGTGCCATTGGGTGAAGCTAAAATAAGGAAAAGATGCCATCTTATATTTCGATAAAGAATGATGTTATAGAATAAATTGCTGATGTTAATGGAGACTACCAGTAGACACGACAAGAGACATTGTTATTGTGAAGTCCATGCAAAAAAATCTCACAGCGCTTATGTCCTCACAAGAGGTGAGAACAGATTCAGCAGGTTCTGATGCAGAACCCATCAAGGTAATGAAATTATCAGACTTGTCAATAGTGGTGATTTAAAAACGATTTGAATCACAGTGGTAAGCCTAAAATTCAATGACAAATCCGTAAGGGAAATGATTCCAAATTATTGGGAATGACAGCTTGCTACTCGCTCAGGAAGAAAGAATCATCTGCCTCTGCTGATACTCACAGAAAGCATAAGATGACTGAGGTAATAGATGCTATAGCCTTTATGTGATATGAAACAGGGCTTTGTAATATTTCTTGCTCAACACACAAGAGCAGAGAGCAAAGAGGCAGATTTGGAGGTTCATTGAAAAAAAGAAAAGCATGAACCTACCAAAATCATTTCCTCGAGTGTGGAGCTCTTACACGAGGCCAAACACATGGCCCATATCATAAACCTGATAACAGACCGAGTAAAAAAACATAAGAGCTGCTTCAAGCGCCCGATTTATGCACTGCCTTCTGTGGCAATCTTCCTTCGCTGTTGATGCTCTGCAACCTTGTAGTCTATAACTTCTCTGAATAAATCTGCATCAAGAACTGAATTCTTGCTTCCATATACAGCACCTTGTACACTTGCCATTGTCTTTGCTATCTCTCTCCCTGAAAACCCCTCCATTTTCCTTGCAGCTTCTGTTATGACATCATTTGTTATATTTCTTATTTCAATTTTCTCCTGGCGGTTCCAGAGGCCTGATTTCCAACTCTTTGGGGTACCAGCTTGAGCAATATATTTATCCAAGTAGAGATGTAAAAGCTTCACCCTTTCATCCTCCCCTGGTAGAGGAAACTCTAGCACCTCATCTAAGCGGTCTGCAACTGCAGAATCCAAATCACTGGGTCGATTTGTTGCCAGAACGAGCACAATATCTTTGGATTGATCACCAGTTCTATATAAAAGGGCATTCAAAGCACTACGCTGGGATTCACTCATTACATTACTGTTCCGCCTGCGAAAACAAAATAATTCCCCTTAAATAAAATTCAGTGAAAACCACTAAGGTAATTTTGACCTTACTCGCATAGAAAAGCATCTGCTTCATCAATAAAAAGCAGTAAACCCTTCTTTGATTTTCCAGCCCAATTGAAAAGCTCATGTATTTTTGTCACTGCCTGAGATCCCAGTGGAGCCACATCACCACCTGTCATTAAAGCATAATCCAGACCCTACAAGACAATAAAGGATGATTGAGCTAAATACAAAGCCAACTCTCTACCACACATTCCTTGAATCCAGGGCATTTTTTGAACAGGAAAGGAAACAGCCAAACACAACAACAACAAAAAAGGGTTCTTGGATTCCTTACGGATTGCATAGCAAGTTCCTTGGCAGCCATGGTCTTCCCTGTTCCTGGAGGACCATAGAAAAGCATATTACGGAAAGGAGCTTGATGAAATTTTGTATTTGCGGTTGCCGCTGCAAGATGTTGTATTCGTTTGTGAAGGGCAGGATGTAAGATGACATTGCCGAAACCTTTTCCGTCCTTCATTGCAGCCTGAACCTCCTTATTTCCAAAGAGTGATTTCAGACCTTTAAATGTTAACCATTTGGACCAAGGATATTTACCCCTAGAAGATTCTCTTATCAATGATGGTTGCCCCAGAACTCTATCAATGTAACTCCAGATAACACGTGCCCCTTCCCTGTTCGAAGAGTTAGCTATTAAATGATTTTTGCCAAAGCAGTAGCTTTTAGACTGAAAAGTTTTTGTTTTCATGAGTGTTAACATCTAAAGACTTCTAATATTTTCACCAAAACAAGAATAGCCCCAAGATATCAGTGAATGCTAAACTTAATCTACAGAAGGTCCGTTCAAAGTACATTGGAATCCTGAGTCTGGATGCTTTTGACATTTATCAATACCATTCCAAGTTGTGAATTACTACAGCACAATCACACCAGATATACAAGTCATGACACTGTTCAAGTCTTAAGGCATGCACAGGTTACTTGAGTTTCTTCAACTCAAAAGATCTATGACATCAATCTAATTTGTTCTGCTAGATTGTTCATAAGCAATCACAAGTAATCAACTCTTACAAATCCAGAAATATGGTTCTTAGAAATTACTGACACCTAAAAGGAGCTAGGTTGCCACAGTAGAAGAATTATTACTTGATCATAATCAAAACATAGACTCAATGCAGACAATCGAGTTGCATGCATCAGACTGTAAAGTAGTGATAAATTTGCCTAATATGGTCAACTCATGGTTCTTAAAAGACATGAGTAAATGGAAAATTATTGGCCAAGCTGTCTGACTCAAAACTGTTACTGATATATGCAAAAACAGATACTGCATGATGTAGCTAAGAATCACTTTAAAACTAGAAGATATATAGGAGTATATAGATTGAATATGGATTGCATGATAATCACACATTTTACTCTTTTCATTGACAATCAAACATCTTCAAAAATGCGATTCGAACATTTCTGAGTTGTCTATCTAGCAGCTTCATGGCTAGTAAAACCAGACAGCCTTAACATTGATAGGTTATGATTTAAATTCACTACTGTCTTCTCACTATCGACACTCTGCTGCTTTTAAACAAATAAACCTCTACTGGAAAACAAGGCCTGCCAGCCACGTGCAGCAAAAGAAACATAATTAGTGCCACATACACTTGGGAGTTCAGGTATCAAAAATTTTAACTGCATACCCACATGTCATTATATATGATGCATTCATCAATCTGGAATGTGATTCAAAACTTATAACACCAATTATATCAACCTTGTTGTGTAAACTCCTGCTGCAAGGGCAGTAATGCCCCCAATCATAACCACTAACTTGTCTTGATCTGTAAGAACTGCTCTCAAGCCACCTGGCATTTGGTACATTCCATCAATATGCACAGACAATTATACCAAAATTTCCAATAAACAGAATGAATAAATAAACAAAAATCAGACTGCCTACCACCGATATGACCAAATGTGGTATTGATTGCAGCTAGCCACTTATCCTTTTCCAGGCTAGCCCGCTCAATGAGCATCCTTCGGTTCACATCCTCAGCAAGTTTTGCTTCATGAGCCCGACCTTCTGCCTCTGCCATCACTCTAACCCTGATGGTTTCTCTCTCTATTTCTGCCCGTTCTTTCTCTGTTTGATGTCTTTGAGCTTGAATTTGCTCCTCTGTCTGCCTTCGGAGCTGTTCTTGGCGCATTGAAGACTCTTCTTGCATTTTCACAAGCTCACTATTTAGAATTCTTTTTCCTTCATGTTCAGCCTGAAAAATGATACCCTTTTACTTAGATTACAAGGACAATCAGGTAAATCAAGTCTGATACTCATTAGAGCATTTCTTGCCTGCATGCGTTTTCTAGCAAGTTCATCTTCATACCGGGCCCTTTGTGCCTCTGTCTGTGATTTCTGTTGAGCAAGCTTTCTCTGTTCCTCATACATAACTTGTTGCTTTCTCTGTTGATCAAAAAAGTTAAATACAATAACAGTAATAATAACAGTAAAATCATAATGATCCCTTCCCTACATTTTTCACAACAACTAGAGGGGCTCAAAACTTCAGCCCAAAAACCTAACTAGCAACCCAAAGGTAGTTGCAACATTATGAAGATGCAGAACAACTCTTTGACTTCAAGAAAAGCTAGCCATCATAACCTGACAACAAACTCGCTTTAGATAGGCTGGACTCTAAAGGGTGTTCAGAGGACATGGTCTTGACCTTAGAGGGATACTATCCTTCAGATATGACCTCGATTCACCTCAGGTTCATCTCACTCATAGTGAGAGAAACATGGTGCCTCAACAAGACCTTTCAGCAAGAGCATTATATTATGCATATTCATATGCTTCTTTATAACATTCATGCACTTCATATTTAAAATGAATGGCAAATATGTGGAGCTTTGCTCCTTTATCTCTCTCATTGACTTGTTTATTCTCTATCATGTATGTATCTTCTTTATGTCTCTATTTTGATTGTGGGCCTAAAAGCCAAAAAACACCTCTACAAGTGAAGGAAGGAAACCCTCTACCAACCGCTCCTCAAAGTGATGATGATTAGTGATCATGATATTGCCCTTTTATAACCTTGCTAGAGCCCAAAAAGTCAGGCGATAAGTTTCCACGAAAAATCTTAGAGCACACATTTTTAGGGTTTGATTTTTGATCCTCAAAATTGACCCAAGTTGCCAAGTGTTATATATCATTAATTCCTCTTGAGCTGTACTTTCCAAATCTGCCATAAAATCCAGCTGCAAATTTTGACCATTTTTACCATTAGTTTGACAAGCTTTGACCACCTGTTGACTTTGTCCAATTCTGAATAATGCTGATATTATCTTTACTTCCTTATGGAAGGTTGATATTCTAACATGTTTAGTTGTAAGAGGATTGATCTAGGCAAAACAGGTGCAGTATGTGTGTTTCACATTGTCAAAATTGGTTAAAATATGCAGAAATTTTCCATTAGATATTAGCAAAGAGCTACTCAAGAGCTATCCAATGATGTGTCACATGTCAATATTGGAGGCGTTTTGGGGGTTCAAAAACAAAACCCTAATTTCAGGGCAGAAATTGTTTCTTTTATCAGTTTGAGATCAAGGGTTGAAATTAAATCATCAAAAAGCACAAAATTGAATGGTCCAGATCTTTCCAAACCAAAAGCAATCAAAAGCAACTTTTTAAAAAAAAAAAATTGTTAAAAACATACTACCGGATTTTTCTCCGCGATTTATGGAACTGCGCTTTTTAGGCTTTTCGAGTGATTCTTTTCGCATAGCTTTTACTTGGGCACATAAAACTATATAAACACCACCTCATATGCACTATAACACATCATCACATGTACCATACCATCTTCCAAGCTCTACACTAGGATTTTGGAGCACTTTTGTAAGTATTTTTTAGTCGTTTTGGAGCTCCTTGGTTCTTTTTGCCAATCTCTTGTGTACACTTTGAGAATATTATAAGAAACTTTTTCTTGAGCACATACTTGCTTTAAGTGAGAGATATGGCTACGAACTCCATGGTCGTGATTGATAGATTCAAGGTGATAATTTTCACACTTGATAAAAAAGGCTTCAATATTTTCATATGATCACTGATCTTTGATATGAAGTTGAAGCAGAAGTTAGAAGACTTGAGCATGGAGGTATTGGATTATAAACTGCAATGGAAAACAGGACCATTATATAAATCAAGCTCAACAAATTCAAAGTGCTGCCTCCTCCTCCTCCTCCTCCTCCTCCTCCTCCTCCTCCTCCTCCTCCTCCTCATCCTCATCCTCATCCTCATCCTCATCCTCATCCTCATCCTCATCATCATCATCATCATCATCATCATCATCATCATCATCATCATCATCATCATCATCATCATCATCATCATCATCATCATCATCATCATCATCAGGATAAGTATGGATAAGGACATATGATTTTGATTAGAAAGGCATGATCAACCTTGATAGTTAAGAAAGTATGTCCAAATCTATATGCTATCTTTTGCTTTCCCTAACTCTATCCTTTCATGCAAGTATTTGGATGAGAAGAGCACATGGGAAAATTTTAGGAGTTCTCTTTTTTTCTATAGTATGGCATGCTCTTCATGTCAACAGTCTTATGTATTCTTATGGACAGTGGGCATGATCTTTACAAGTACCTTCACCATTTTTTCAACTAGAAACATCATTTTACAGTATTTCTTATCCAGCAAACATATATACCTTGCCTGGCATATTTCCCTTATGTCAGATTAAGAAGGGATTGTTGGAAATGAAACCTCCCACAAGAGGGTTTACACATATATTTTCAGTTTTGGTCGGTTTTAGACAAAGCCAACCTGAATGGTTAAAATTGGTTAAAATGTGAAAAAAAAATGATTACATATTTGCAAAGAGCCACTCAAGTGCTATCCAATGATAAGTGACATGTCAATATTGGAGATGTCTTGAGGGTTCAAAATCAAAACCCTAATTTCAGGGCAAAAATTGTTTTTTTATACGTAGTTTTTTTTCACTATCGCTAAATTTGGCGTAGGTTTTTTTTACTATCGTTAAATTTGGCGTAGTTTTTTACTATCACTGAATTTGACATAGTTTTTTTTCGCTATTTTTGCCATCTACTATTCACACAACTAGATAAAATGAGCATTTCCATCCTAATACAATGAGGTTTGGTTACATGAACATTAATCTAGATAAATTTTTGGATGGAAGAGCATATAAGATACTATGAAGAAAAATGACAATTGAAAATGGATGAGAAGGGCTACAAAAAGCCAAAAGAGCAGGAACTAGTACGACTCGTCTTTTCACTTCCCTTTCTTTACTTGCAATCTTTGGAGTTTCACCTTTTACTTATAGTTTTCTTCAAGATATGCAAATTATTAGTGTGGATTAGGCTTTACTTACAACCAAATACAATTAAAAAAATCAAATAACCCCAACCCCAATAAATTTGTAAGTAATCAAAAGTAGAGGACATACAACTTCCATCTCAGATTGTATGGCTTGAAACTCTGCCTTCCTAGCAGCTTCCTCAGCCTGCCGAGTCTCCTCTTGCTTACGTAGTGAATCAAAGACCTGCAAATCAACATACATGTAATCCATTCTCTTATAAAACTGCCAAGAAATAACCTTAAGAGAAAAATGCATTGCAATTAAAGAATGCATCTAGCTGGACTCTGACTTAGGAAAATATGTTATGAGAATGAACATGACATAGATATGAGAACAATCTGAACGAAATGCATCTACGACTTTTTTGCAGGATAAGTAATGCCATTCTGGCTAACATAATACCAAAAAAGTCACATTAGGATCCACATTAAAAAAATGGAAACGGCTCCTAAAGTAGTACATACCAGAAAAAATCAGCTTTTACCTTCCATTAGCCATCATGCCAGAATATATATAGATCATACAGATTAAAAAGAGCAAAACAAGAATCTCTCAAGAACTGCTTAAGGAACAAGAGCCGCTTCAATCTCTCTTCAACCCAACATGGAAACACATACTCTCATCCGCATATAATATTAGCATGTTACAATACTGAGCACAATTGTTACAATCAACGAGCAAAACTTAGCCCAGCCAATAACACTGAAAAAGCTTTCGACCTTGATATGGTCAATAGGAGCCTTCATAAAGACAGAACAGGTCTTTAGTAGCATAGATCCAACAACATTTGTTTCTATAGAAATAAAACTACATAATCATTTACATGGTACAGATTTTTAATCTTCAGGATGGTTACATGATAATCTACATGGTACAGATTTTTTTATCTTGGGGATGGTTACATGATAATCAAGGAAACAATGTTTGTTGCATTTCTCAAAAAACTTTCTTTTTTGTTTCTGTGAAGCCTGTGGCATTTCATTTCAACAAAGTTAAAGATCAAAAAATCAAGCTACTGCTCATTATATCAGTTATTACATAAGCCATTACAGAATTGAATGAGGTATATGTATGTTGTGTGTCTGTATTATGTTTGGTCAACTGAACTGTGTTTGGTTAGTGCGAAAACAAAGCAATAGAATCGTGATCAGTCCTTTCCCATGAAATTGACAAAAATAGAAAGGAAATCCAATGTTTTTTTCCTATTACAATATATAGAACTGCATATGAACTTTTGTACTTTTCAAACCAACACACACTTAACATTGAAGCTAGTGACATGCTGAAATTCATTTTAAAAATAAAACTTACTTTACTTGTCACAGATTAGGAACTACCAATCAAGCTTTCAGCTTTAAAGTCAAATCTTTAAACATAAGCAGTTGGACTGCTATGACAGTGCGAATGTTAGCATGTCACATGCTACTTATCGAACTGTAAAATCATAAAATATACAGTTGTAAAATGAGTTGAAAATATAAACACAAATAACTTTTGTCTTATTTTTGCAATACAATACTTATGTTTTTGTTTGTGGGTTTTTCTTTAGGATGTGTGTGTGTGTGTGTGTGTGTGTGTGTGTGTGTGTGTGCATGCGTGCGTGTGTACATATCCATCCTTCTCGGACATTTAGACGGGCAGCTGGACTCTAGCATGTGTCCAGCCAGTATGTACAAACAGCAGATTCAAAGTGAACTGGGTCACTGTCCTATAAATAGGACTCAAGGTCTCTCATTGTCATTCATGGTATTTATCATGACTGGACTCTCTATCTCTCTTGGCATAGGCTCCCTACATCTGTACTAGTGGGGGGCTGGTGATGGGGATGCAAGTCCTTGGACGTGGCTTCCTGTTGTGTTGCAAACTCCCTGGCTCGGAGGTGAGCTCATATTGGCTCTATGACTGGGAGGTGATTCATGTCCGCCTTTCTATTGTTTTATGAGTATGGCTTGTGTCTTATCTTGCCTAACAGGGAGGATCTTGGAGGATCCAAGATCGGTATCAGAACTGGTCTCTACTTGTATGGATTGAGGCAACATGAAGTGCACAAAACCGCCACTAGAGCTCATGGAGCCAGCATGGCTCAGCTTGACATGCTTCTTACCTCTTGCATGGGGTATAGGATGCCTCCGGCAAGGAGGAGGAGCAAGGGGAGCACATGTAAGCTGGTGGTTGGAGGTTCAGGTAACTTTTCTCCCCTTTTTTGTATTTCCATGGCGGTAGGAGGCTGACGCTGACATGGCCGGCCTTCTCTATCATCGTCCTGAAAGCGGGCATGGCTGGATTCTTTTCCCTAGTGCAAGAAGAGAAAACATGTAGCGTAGACCACCCATGATTGATGCTTAGGAAGAAGGGAGAGCTTGTTGTACGAGAACGCCCTTTCCCATATAAGTGAAGGAATTGAGCTAAATATGTGTGCATGGATGGATGGCAATGACCTTTGTCACTTAGTCTGTTTGGCAAAGTTTTCTCTCCCTCCATTTGCTATATGATGGGGATTTATCCAAGACGATAGAGATTTTCTTCATCGACACGCTAATACTTGTGGGGTGATGATAAATCTAACCCCTCATAGGGGAGCCACTCCTAATGTTGATAGTTAAGGCTGCATAGAGGAAAGCCAACTTGCAAGGGTGGTTGTGCTTACCCAAGAGGGTGGTGGCACCGACCTCAAGGTGGGTATACAGCCCCTAGGGTGGTGATGCCAACCCTCAAGGGCAGCAGCCTGCCCCCAAGAGTGGTTAGCCTCAGGCAAGCCCAACCCCTTCAACAAGGTGGCACCCTCAAGCTGGGTGAAAATCAAGTTTCCCACAAAAGAACTCCATCCATAAATCAGTTAGGCAATGGAAAATTGGTGCCACATCATCATGTGTGCCAAAAAGTGCCACGTTATACACACATGGCTGCTCAATCCGCCATTGATTTTTGCCAAAAATGAGTGGCTCTCATCGCTTACATCAGATTGGAAAAAGTTTGCAAATTACTATTTTGGGTGTGTGCAAAGTAGAAACTTCATAAAAGTTTCTATTTTGAGTGTTGGTATTTAGGCCCACAATCAATATAGAGAGACATAGATAAAAATAGAGACATGATATAGAGAGAAAATTGCACATGAGAAAAATAAAGGACCCAAGGTCCAAATATAGTCCATACGTTCCATAGTTGAAGTTACAAGATAACATAAAAGATATACATGATGGTGAATAGATATACATGATGGTCAATACAAGTTGTCCAATAACTCCAAACCCTTCAAAGTTGAAGATTATCTCCTCCAAATAGATAAGCTGCAAACTGCTTCACACCTTGTAGATGATGAAAAAAACACAACACCTCTCCAAGTTGAAGGGAACACCTCCACCAAGCTAGCCCATGAAGAGCTCCACAAGAGTGATGAAAACAAGTGTCAACACCTTATTTTTATATAGGGTATGAATTCCTTGTTCAACATGTCCAAAAAAAGCCAAAAATCTCTTTCTCGTAAGTCAATGCAGGATTTTTGTTGTTTTTTTTATATGATGTATTTTAAAGTGCCAAGTTGCATACCTCAACCGTTGGATTATATTAGCCCTATTACATACAACTCTAACACAAGTCACTTGCTTTTCACATTAAAGTGCTTTTTACACTAATTTCAAAAATTAGGGTTAGGCATTTGATCAAAATATTGATACCAATTACCCAAGTGTTCTATACGAACACATAGCTCTCAAGGAGCACAATCACAGTCTGTAATAATTATTTTTTACTTTATTTTTTACCATTTTCCGAAATCGTTTATGACCATTTCCAAGATTTAATTTATTATCTTAATAAACCTATAGGTGGGATCCTTAGTAGAAGATCGCCCCAATAACATATTTTCTAACAATCCCCTCTTAACATGACATGAGAGAAATATGCCAAGTAGGTAATTTTGTTATTTATTGTAGTTATTTATTTAGTTTAGATACCTCCGACACACACAAGGACCTTACCTTTGACATTGTAGCTTCCCTCACTGGGTAGCTACTTTAGGGACAGGCTCTCCATGGAGAAGTATACTCCGGAACATGCCTATGCAAAAGAGACACTCTCCATAAGTAGCAACATCTTTGAAAATTCAAAGACAATCAAGATGTAGTTCCAAATAATATCCAAAGGAGATCCAAAAGAATATAAGTAATTCAAAAATAGCTCGTAGAATTGACACAATGAACTAGAAAAATTACTCAATTAAAGACGAAATTGTTGGAAGTGGGGTGGGCCTCAATAACTTATATTAATCACAGGTTTACAGGATCTTTCTACACATGAACCTTAGCACACACACTTTAATACTCAAAAAAAGATGAGTGAGAGATAGAGAGAAAGTAGACAATATTTTCAAGTGTAACGGTAAGCAAATAGCCTACCTACACTATTTTATATATAAATGTCAATTACAATGTGTGTAGATGATTACAAACTTTGAATCTAGGCACAAATTGAGAACTAGATACAAGAATTTGTGTGTAAAGTCCCTAAGAGGTATGAAGAGTGTGTGTGTGTGAGAATGTAGACAATATCAACAGTTTAGGACTGTTTTTACGGCAAACCCTAATTCTGAAATTCGGATTTCAGAAGCCCTAAATCAAAAACTAGTGAACTAACAAGTGTGAGACTGACATTACTCACAGTAAATCAGCAAGGTGGATGGTTGGCTGCCAAAATCTTCTCCACAACTGCACCAAAGATAGAGCACACTCCTCCAAGTGACTCCTTCAAAGTAGAGCACTTGACCAACGATGAACTTGAACGATCTTGTGATTGATCTCCAACGATGGTTGAACAATGACTCAAGCCCTCGTTTATATAAAAGATCATGCTGCCCATGCGATCAGCCACAAAAAGCAGCCGAAAAAGCAAAAAATTTTACGCTAAATTTGGCGAAATATCTAACTTCAGCGATGAGAAATTTTTTCACCGATTTTGCTTTTCAAGTCTATTTTGCTTGCGACCTCATTTTTGGTCCATGAGCTGATTATAAGAGTTAGCTTTCCTTGATCTATAAGGTGAGAGGGTTCAAATGAGGTAAAAAACACTTTATTGCAAAGAAATTAGGGTTAGGGTTTTATTTTATCTCGACCTCTCATGATTGAATATTATATAGCAAATGAAAGCTCTCCTCAAGCTCTATCTAATGAGCTAATAAAGATTTTTTAGCTTCTGTGACCAAAATTTGGCTAAATACCAAAATTTAGGGTTGATCGAAATTAAGGATTTGTGCTATTCTAACATTGTTTCCAACAATGCCCCCTTCAATGTCATAAGGGTACAAGGTTCAATCATTTGCAAAACTTCTGATGTGGTTCTCTAGACAATGCTTTGGTAAAAATATATGTTTGTTGTAAAACAGTTCTAAACTATTCTTATTCTCTACATTCTCACATACACACACTCTTCGTACCTCTTAGGCACTTTACACACAAATTCTTGTATCTAGTTCCTTATTTCTGCCTAGATTCAAAGTTTGTAATCAACAATACACATTGTAATTTGGCATTCATATATAAGGTAGTGTAGTTAAGCATTCTAGCTTACCATACACTTTGGAAAAACTTGTCTATTCTCTCTCTATCTCTCACTCATCTCTTTATGAGTATTAAGATGTGTATGCTAAGGTTCATGTGTTGGATATCCTATAAACCTGTAGGCTGTGATTAATTGTTATTGAGGCCCACCCCACTTCCAACATTTGGTATCACAGCATAGTTGTTGACATACACCCTTAACAAGATGAGTGACTATAGACTTGAGAATGAAGACAAGCTTGAAGGAATGTCTAATTATCCAATGTGGAGTTTTATGATGATGAATCTGTTAGTATCAAAGGACTTATGGAATATTGTTAATGGCACTTATCCAAGGCAAAGACAAGTAGGAGAAGAAGCTACTTCATCTTCTAGAAGACCTTCTATTCCTATTTCTGCTCAACAAGAGATTAGTGTAGAAGAAGAAGGAACAACTTCATCCTCAGGAGTCTGTACTATTACCAGATCATTTCCTACAGAGAAGCAATCATGATGGGATTCAAGGGATGCACAAGCACTTTCATATATTGCTATGGGAGTCAAGAGGCATATTATACCCCAAATCAAGTCATGCAGAACCTCTCATCAGGCTTGATTGGAGTTGGAGAATCTCTATCAGAGTAGAAAGCCTACTCGAAAGCTAATCTAAAGAGACAACTAGCCAACACAAGGATGAAAGTTGGTGAGTCTGTTCAGTCACATATTTTGAAGCTCAAAGACTTACAAGATGAGTTACTCAATGTTGGAGTCAAATTTCAATATTTTAGATGAAGAGATGGTAAACACACTTCTTAACTCACGTCCATCTACATATAGTGCTTTTGTTACTTCTTTGTCTCTCTCTACAAGAGATAGGGAACTTTCATTTGAAGAGTTGCAGTTCCTATTACTTCAAGATGAAGATCAACAAAAGAGTATGGAAAAGAATGACGAAGCTATGTTATCAACATCAAAGGGAAAGAAGAAGAAAGAGAAGAAGAGTAAGCAAACTAAGAAGGAAAGTAACTCTTCTACTCCTAAAACTTCTAGTCCTACCCCTTATGCTTCCTCTACACCCAAAGAAAAGTAAGCTCCTACATCTACTTCAAAGAAAGAGATTTGCCATTACTGTAAGAAACAAGGTCATTTCATAGAAGAATGCAAAACAAGGATTTTTAATGGACAAAAGAAAGCGTCAGGCAATAGTGTTGAAGATGAATCAAAACCTAAATCTTCAAAGGAAGAATCTTGCATGTGTTACTATTGAAGAGATAGCTAAGCATTAAATGCAATCTTAGATAATCCTTGGAGTTTTTCTCGACCTACTAAGCATATGACAAGTTGTAGAAAGGTATTTTCTTCTCTTACTAACTCTTCATGTAGAAGAGTGACCATTGTAGATGGACATGATTTGGATATTGTAGGTGTTGGAGAAGTAAACCAAAAGTCAAGAGAAGGTGGAAATTTCACAATTTCTAATGTTCTTTAGGATTGGCTAGTTTCCATAGGAAGTTTGTTCGAAATTTTTCTTATTTAGCATTGCCTCTTACCTTATTACTGAAAAAGAAAATAAAATTTACATGGGGAATCACCCGACAGCAATCCTTTGAAAAACTCAAACATGAACTTTCACATGCACCTGTTTTATAATTACTTGATTTTTCACAACCTTTTCATTTCGTTACTCATGCTAGTAGTACAAAAATAGGTATTGTTTTAATGCAAAACAATCATCCCATTGCATTTGAGAGTAGGAAGCTTAAACCCTCATAAAATAATTATAATACATATGATAAAGAATTGTTAGCATTTGTGCATGCTTTGAGAATTTGGAAACACTATCTTATGGGATCTGAGGTATTAATCAAAACCAATCGAGAGACAATTAAGCATTAATTAAATCAACCTTTAATCTCTTATCGACATCTTAAATGAGCTTCATTCATTCAAAATTTCCAGCCCATGATCCAATATCAATCTCGGGAGTCAAAAAGCTAATGTCGTAGCCGATGCTCTTAGCCATTTTCCTTCACATTCTCTTGTTTTGCATAATATTTCTGCCATCCAAATTCATTCCTTTCAAGAAACGACTTCCACTTTTGCATATGATTTATATTTCTCACGTGCATGGCATGACTTCTACAGTTGTGCATCTTTAACTAATGAAAATTATACATTTCATCACGATTTTACACAAGCTTTTAAAGATTTTGTAATAAAAGAAATGCACGAACCATCTTACATGATTCATAGAGGTATACAGAGCACCACTTCTCCTCGTAAAGATTTCTTCTCTTGGCCCCACATGGAAAAAGATATCACACAATATTTTTCTCAATGCATTGTATGTCAGTGTGTGAAATGTCATCACGATAAACCATTTGGATTAGTAATGCCACTTCCCATTCCGAACGAGTCATGGGAACAAATTTCTATGGATTTTATCACTTGTCTTCCTATCACTTCATCACATAACGATATAATTTGGATGATAGTTGATAGGTTTAGTAAATATGCATATTTCATTCCTTGTAGAAAAACTTTGTCTCCACCTCACGCTGCAAAATTTATTCATTATATGCATTTTCCCACATCATGGATTTTTTAAAGTAATGTTATCTGATTGTGATGTTCGTTTATGCAATCATTTTTGGGTTGCCTTATTTCAACATTTTGATTCTAAAATAAATTTTAGTTCTGCATTTCACCCCGAAAGTAATGGACAAAGTGAGGCTACAAATAGTAGTATTCTTATTTATTGCATTGTTATTCATTAGATAGTCCCACTAACTTGAATGACAAGTTGTCATTGCTTCAATTTGCTTACAATAACACCCCACACACCGCTACTGATCGTGCACCTTTTGAAATTGTTTATGGTAAAAAGCTTCAACTCCCATGTCACTCACTCAAACTCATATTTCAATGACTGATTCTATTGCTCAAGCTCACATTTCTATACTTCGTGATGTTCACGAGCACGTTAAGAAAAATCAAGAACATTATACACGTAATGTCAATACAAAACAATTATCCAAGGAATTTAAGGAGAATAATCTTGTATGGTTATGTATTATTAAAAGACGTCTGAAAAATATTTTGAAGTATCCTAAAATTAAACTTGCACAATGCTATCATGGATTTCGCATTATTCAAAAAATTAATGATAATTCATTCAGTTTAGATATACTATCTCACTAGAATATACATAACTCTTTTCATATTAGTTTACTTAAACCATTTAAAGGTACTTTACCACTCACTCTACTTCTTGATGACCCTCTTTTAATTGAAGAACAATCTAAAATTTTAATTCTTGAGAAAAAAATTGATCATGATGTCACTACTACATGCCGAGGTACTCAATATCATCACTATTTAATTAAGTATAAAAATCACTCTATTGAAGAATGTCAATGGATACATAAAACACCATTAACACCCCATAAATAATATTAATAATTTAATTCCTCCATGAACATTTCCATGCATGTGTTTTTACATGGCACATACCTGTATTGGGACATGGGACTGGCTATCCATGTCTATTTTCTTTTATCAATTGAGGTCAACTGCTTTTTCAACTAAGGAGCATGTTATGAATTATGAAATGTGTTGAATAAGGAATTGTTGAAGTGTTAATTTATTAAGTTATTAATGTATTTTGGTGTTCTGATATAGTAGTCGAAGGTTCGTAAGGGCATGAAAGGAGTGAAAGGACATGGACATTTTGAATATGTCCTTACATCAATAATCGGATTTATATTTTATATAGTTTGTAAATAAACGCACGTAGAGGTTTCTATTTTTAGGAACAATTAGTAAAAGTAGTGGTTAGGATAAGAATCGTTGTAGACCATGATTTCTGTTCATAAAAGCAAAGGCTCTCCACAAAAGAGAACAACTTTTTACTTTCATGCTTGCTTTTCAAAGCCGCCTTATTGTAACTGCTATTTTCGACATAATGAAAAATCTTATAAATACATGAGACTGTCGAAACAAAGTGCATGGGGGAGATTGCACCCAATATTGTGTATTGTCTCTTCTCTCCCACATCTATTTTTCTGTGTTTTCAACACTCATATCCTCTATGTGAGCGTGAATTAAGATCTTGGTAACAAATCCAAAAAAAGCACATTGAAGGAAAGATTACACTCAATGATGGTTCTTACAATTTCAATTTCAGCCACTCTTTGCCTTTCTTTAAGAAAAGCCAATGTCCCCGATACTTATGCAAGGGTAGATTGTCAAGAGGAACCATTACCACTTTCACATATTCCCTTATTTCTCTTTGGAAGACATTGTTCCTTCCTCATATTCATGTGAACTCATTGTGGGTGCAGCTCAACCAATAGAAAAAGATGGAGCATTACCTATTCCGATATCATCATGATCCGGTGAGACGACTTCATGTTGAGAAAGAGAACCTTTTCTCCTCTTCCATGGAAGATATTTCTTGAGACATTTTTCATAGACATCATCAAGAACACCATTGCAAGGAGAGCATTCTCAACCCAACTTGCATAGATGGATAAGAAGTGGAGTCACACTAGATGTTTGTATGCTTCCACACTACTTGCAATGCCACCTACAAACATTGGACTTATCTTTCACTCTTTCAAAAGCTACACAATACTTGTGAAAGGCTTCATAAAGAGGAGCCACGAGGGTTATAAAATTGAGAACAAGGGTTGTTGGAGGTTAAGAAAGATGCTAAAGATGAGAAGAAGGGGCTCTTGGAAGCTAAGAAAGACGCTAAAGATGAGAAGGGCTTCTCAACAACCCTAATGCTCAAGTCTCGAGATTGGAGAGCTCCAAGACCAAGGTCTAGGCTCAAAATCAACACAGTTGCAGCTCGCGAACGCAACAAACCATGTGATATGTATGCATAATGTGACCGGCCGCAACCTTAAGTATAATAGAGCAAAATCGGCAAATTTTTAACAGGGAGCATTGGATGGCATCGAACAGGATGGTACTAGAAGGGACTTATCGTATAACTTAACTCGTTCGATGTACGAGTGTAATCCTTCTATGAGAACCAATGCCTTCAAGATAGACTATTTGTTGCCTTCATTGGGCATGCACACAGAGCCACTTGTTCACTCCAAAAAAAAATTCTCTCAGAATATGAAGAGTTTTGACATGAACTTCAAGCAAGCTTTAGAAGACAATGGTAGCTTTTCTCACAAACCAAAGATTACAAGAAATGGATACAAAATGAAAGATCCATAAGCTCCTAAGGTTGGAGCTTGAATTTCAACATGATACACTAGTTGAAATGGTATGGAAGAAAAAAGATTATGAGGAACTTAATACTTTATGAATGCCCATAAAGGGCTTCATTATGTAAGAACCACCTACCCATACCTTGGGATCATCTAACAAGTATTTCAATAAGAAGAATTCACTCAACTCGCAAAATGTTAGGATGCTCAAGGAATGTCACTTTCTTTTTCTCAAGTCAAACGCATTTCTATTTTCTTGCTATTTAATATGATTTCCATTTCAGCTCAACACAAGTTATGTAAGGTGTGTTTATATAATGGAAACTACGAATATCAAAATTTACTCTCGAACTTAATTAAGTATTCATATCTAAATACACCATTTGCAATAAACCAGTCACAGCAATCAACTTCATCATTGATGAGTCAAAATGAATTTTGTCATCTTTGTAAAGCACCAACTGCAAAGGGAAAAATAGAAGGCTAAACATATGTGATGTAAGGCAAGCCTACATTGATGCATAAAGGGCAAACGTGTGCTTCTTTCGACCTCAACTACCTGTAACGTGTGGAATAATAAGTATAATAAATTGGGATATCTCTTCTCTACAATCTCCAAACCGCCGTGATGTATACCTTATTGGCATGCAATGAGGAAGTAATTTCCCGGAGCATTTGGACTCCACGCTCAAGCGCTTCAGGGTCGAAACCAGCGGCGCTCGTACGTGGGAAGTCATTACGAGGTAGATCGTTCGGAGGACCAGATGCAGCAGCGGGAGCTGCAGCCTGAGCTGGAGCTGGAGCTGCTGAAGGAATTGAGTAGCCAGGAGAAGCCGGCAAAGAGTTGATGAAGGAAGGTAGCGAAAAGGAACTCTCATTGGAAGGCTCTGCATGCGCAGGACGTCCCGCGCAGAGTAAGCAGGAACCTCCAGCAGCCACAGACGCGATGCCTACAGTCGCTGCATTAAATATCCTCGTTTTCCTACTGGCCTTAGCTAAACGATACATCCCGAACTGCTCGTCTGCTCAGCACCGTTTTCCCGGCAGCCTCTAACCTTCACCCGCAAAAAATCAAATTCGAAGTTCCTTATGAGAACCTAGAGAAGGAGGTCGCCCATCACGTGCATGATCACCTCGCGGGAGCCTCGCATACGTGGATCCTACGTGGATGCCATGTGGGCCGATCATCAAAATGTAATGCCATGGAGAGTGCCTGTTTTTTGAGTTTTTTAAAAATGGAGGTTCAGCCGAAGCCTACTCCTCCAGACTTTAACTTTGAAATTGCAACTGTACAAGTGAATGGGTATAGTACCCGGGGACCTCCCGTATCCCACAAAGGAGGGGTTAGACAAGGAGACATGGTTACAATTGAAGGTAACATGGTTACAACTGGTTTCAACTAGCCTAAGCCATAACATGTCTAGCCCTGGACTTCTGCCTCAAGAGGCCAAAGCTCAACCAACTACCCTACGGGACGTGGACTGCTTTTTGAGTTTTTAGTCAATGCCATGGAGAGTGCCTGGTTTTTTAGTTTTTTTTCGACAATTAGTGCAGGAAAAAAAATACAATTACAACAGAGTGCACCAGCACTAGGGGACGCCCATAAAGGTTTTTAGGAATTGAATCATGGAAAGCCTTTCTGGAGAATACAAATTTAACAGGGAGACTTTCCACCTATTGGGTCTAATCCCTCTAAAAACATAAAAGGGATTAAAGTTTCTAGGGTTGGAGTCCCTAAGCTGTAATATCTTTCTCATATTTGATTACAAGAGAAAATGTAATCTTTGGAATTACTAAGAAAAAGCTTCTGGTTCCTGTTTTTTCATATGAACCACATTATGTGAGCTCTAAGAATCTGCCACAGAGCAATATCCAGGCTTTTACACACTCCAAGGAGAATTTCTTTGTATCCAAGAGGAGGGAGCCCTTTGACAGCACAGTAAAAGTTTAGTAATTTCCAAAACTTTTGAGCATTCCTTCAGATGATAAGGATATGAGATAAATCTTCAAGTTGCTTTTTGAGTTTTTCGTCAATGCTATCTCCAAACACCTAACGTTTATCCAAATGGAACCCCAAGTTCCTTAGTATTTTTTTAATATAAAGGAAGTTCGGCAATAGCCTACTCTCCCGGACTTGAATTAAATAAAGAAAAGTACAAGAGAAGGGGACTAGTGCCCACGGGACCCCCCAGATCCCACAAAGCAGGGGAAGCTTTTACAGAGCTTAGATGACATTACAAAGAAGGTTAATTACCCTCTCATCACCCTCATGTGGGGCCCACTTGGGTTTAAGCTTGTTATTGATCAAAAGGAGTACTTGATGATGCCTAAAGGGGGGGGATTTTTTACAGTTGACAATCCTTTTGCCAAGGAGGAACAGCGATTTCTCAATTGACCACTCCTTGGGGGAGTCACCGAAGTTGAAAGCACATCTTTCCTACCAGATTTTCCATAGGACCTCCCCTCTGATGGTGTTCCAGAGAGTCGCGGAGCAGCCGATCGCTTCTCCCAGCAGGGCTTGCTGCCAACTGAGACGTTTTTGAAGTCTAATTCTCTTTCCAACCACCTGGGTTGGAGATGGGGCAGGTAAAGAAGATGTGTGAAACATCTTCGATAGACCGGTGGCAGCGTTTGCACCAGGGAGGGATCCCACAAATTTTGCTAGCCTTAAGGTTGGTCCAGATTCCATGATGAAGAATTTGCCATAAGAGGACAGACTTTTTGATTTCTATGAGGGGGTGCCAGATAGCCATGAACTTCATGTCCCACCGAAGCCGCGTCCATGACAGGCACCACTTTTTGTTGAGGTTAACCTGATAGTCGATCGTTTCTTTGATGTTCGGGATTTTTGATAGGCTATTCCCATTGTGCCATTTGAGACCAAGCGAGCTCGACATGTCGTGTCCCATGAGAAGGCGGACTTTGTGTCGGTCCTAGGCGAGACATCTGCTTTGCAAAGTGTTCCACTCTTCATGCGAAATGTTGATGCTAGGGTCAATATCCTCAAAGTTGATCCAGCGGTTGGTGTCTTGTTTCCAGAGATGTTTCCATTTTTTGAAGCCTTTGTTCCATAGCTTCTTGGCATTTTGAATGTTCCAAGAATCCACACTCCGGATGCCATGGATCGAAAACCAGATAGAGTCGTTTTGTCTGATACCGGCAGCCCACTTCCAGTCTTCACTTATTCTTGTGAAGCTTTTGACTTTATTCCAACTCTTCCAAAGGGAGCACACCAGATTAGAGCCTTTCGGGAAGACGGGGATCGGGGAAAACAGCAATGTCAAGATGTCAAGATTCTTCCAATTTGGGAAACCCATGAGCGCCAACTCATTCTTGTTTCTGAAGATCAGCTTGGCCCACGAGGCCTCCCCGTTGCACCAAGCCTTAATCATCCATTTGGCCGACAGTTTGTTAGCCATGCACCCAATGTCCAAGTTACCAAGTCCCCCACTATCTCTATGGCTGGTGCAGATGGACCATTTGATTTTAGGCACCCCCCTCCTATTGTGGTCGCCCGTCCAAAGGAAGTTTCTACAAATACTATCCAGTTCCTTAGTATTACTTTCATGAGGAAATGCCTTATTAAATGCATTGATTACATATATTCCTACACCACACGAGTCTTGCATATGTGGATGTCATGTCATCCTCTCACCATAAATGAATTGATTTTTCACTTTAATAAACACATAAGAGAAACAAAATTTCTATTTTGAAAAGTTGATAATGTCTTGAATTTTATACCCGTTTTTCAAGTTTTTGCAATGAAAAGGTTTTTCTCTTGAAGTATCATATAATAGCTTCCTCTTTTGGGCACTAATGATATCAATATTGGTTCCTCGTAGAGCAAGGGTGAATACCAATGTCGATGAACATCCAGCCTCAAATCGTCAACCAAAAAGGGACATGGGGATCACTTCTTATGATTATAGTGTTCTAGTGGTGAAGCAGGGCAATCAAACATCAAGTTCATAGTGAGCTCATATTCACAAATGTGTGTGGTTATGTCGTCCCTTAATTGATCAAACTATGTCAATAGGTCATGTGGGGGTTTGTGAATGGTTTACTATTTTATTCACTATTTTTGACATTGGAAGTGGAGCTTCTCTCAATGCATTGCACTATTCCTTGAGTGTGTCGTGGACTTCCAACAATGTTGTATGATCTTCAAGGATGATCTTTATTCTATTTGACAATGATGCTTGGAAGCGATATGGACTCCATGTGGCAATAGAGGTCAATGCCATCAGAGCTTTGATGTTTTCTGAATTTTTGGGTATATAACCTTTTGTTGTGTTCTCTCACTACTATCAGGTGTCTCTTTAATAATTCCATGTTGCAACTTAGCTTGGCCTTCAAATCTAGCTGCATGCATGGACTATCTTCTAACTATTTCATGGTGTCCTCGTGTTGATCTTCTAGTTGTGTTTCCAAAATTGAATGGGCTTCCTTTAACATGGTGTAGATGTCATTTAGGGATGTGTTTTGAATTAAACTATGATTGAAGCATAGTCGTTTGCTCTTCTAGAAAGTACTAAGGCATTGGAGGATCACATATTCTTCGCGAACTTGATGCATGCATTGAAACAATTGGGTTATAGCATTCTCTATACCCATGAACATATATACAAGATTGTTATGGATGAATGCACATGGTGGAATCCATTGTGCAAATGGGAAGGGAATACTATAGGGGAGGAGATTGTGAGGGTGGGAAAATATATGGGGTGTTGATATATCCATGGGATCAATAGTGAGTGGTTGTTTTGGGGAAATTTTGAATAGTGGCACTAGTGCGTGTTGTGAGGATGATGGTCCCGTGTGTGTAAATGGAGTGTATAGTAGAGTGGTGGGGACTAGGACATAAGGATTATATATAGGGCCCATATTATTATAAAGGGTACATGGAAATTCATGCCAATGAAAGGGTTGGATAAGGGACCAGATGTAGTTGATGACGAGGCTAGGAGGAATGGACCAGTAAAGTCAAAGACGTGAAAGGTGTTGATGGTAACAAGTAGTGGGACAAGAATTGGTTGTGGAGAAGTAACTCGTGGTAGGATGGGCATGGGTTAAGGGGAATTAATAGGGGATGGAGATTCAAAAAATGTCTTCGAAGTCACGAGAGACTACTTCCAAGGTGAGAGGGGATCGGAATGGGGTACCTAAAGGTGGATTTACAGGTGGGACATGTGGGGATACAAATCATCTAAGAATCGAATGATGGGAGTCTTTGGGGGTAGCAGGAAGGTGAATGGTTTGTCCTTGACCATTCAGAAGAGTCTGCACAAGTGAACTCTCAGGCAAGACTTCGTGAACAGAAATCAAGTGTTCCTTCAAATCTTTGATCTCTGTCAGAAAACTGTCCATGGAATCTCCTTCATTCATGTGCTCACTCTCCAACTATTTTCCGAGGTAAGCAACACGAGCCTCATTCCTTGTGAGGTATAAAGTCGTAAGTGTATCCCAAGCATCCTTAGTTGTTTGGCAAGAGCGAATGTGAGGAACAATGGCACGTTTGACAAACAAGGCTATCAATGCATGTGCTTGAGCATCTCTGCCATACCAACAAATTTTCTCTACAGTAGGTGCAACAAAAACCACAACACGAACAAGAACATGAAGAATATTGTCATCTTCAATGCCATCTACATCACATTCAGCAACTGTGTTTGTAGGTTTAATAGGATGTTTTTCAACACCCTGCACAATATTCCATAGTCCTTTTTCAACCAATACATGACACATCATATAAGCCCATAATGGGTAATTGGTACCATCCAACTTATCCTCAATAGCCAACATAAAGAATACATCACTGCTTTCAGCCATGGCCACTCACTAAGATACCGTGATGCATAAAAATGATTGTATCTCAAATAGTTGAACAAAACTACCCTGTTGAGTTTTGCTAAACCTGTAGCAAACTTCGAGATGTTTATACTAGCAAATCGAAACCTGTATATAATTTTGGCAGAAAAAGATGAAATTTCCTACACAAGCACTACATAGTACGTTCGCAAGCCAAAACAAGCTTGGATCGCGATTTTGACACCCTGAGTATGCTCACCAACTTTTGTGCAATTCTAAGACTGTGATCGAAGGGGTGTTCAGGATGCCCTAGATGAAGTGGCAACCTATTCTGATACCACTTGTTGGAGTTCGAGGTCTACGGGAGCACGCAAACAACACAAGGAACAAGAAGAAGCTTGGAGCACAACACACAATACTGAACGTATTACCACTAGAATGTACAAAGATAACTGACCCATTAGGGCTACAGGCATATATACAAGCCGGGGGAAAAAACCTCCTAAAAAGGGAAAAAACCTCTTGAAGAGGGAAAAAAGTATGGCGATGGTCCTAGTGTGTTCACACACATCACTATATATATATCAACAAGATTATGTACAATGCCTAAGAGGTATGAAGAGTGTGTGTGTGTGTGAGAAAGAGAGAGAGAGAGAATATGGAGAATATGAACAATTTAGAACTGTTTTACAACAAACCCTAATTCTGATTAACCCCAAATAAAAAACTAGTGAACTAACAAGTTGGACAAAAATAAACTTGTTACTTGTAGTAACTAAGCAAGTGACATTGATGGTTAGTTGTCACTAACTCCTCCAAATACTACATTAGAAGAGTACACCTCTTCCAAGAGTATAGAAATCTTCCTCTAAATAGACGACCTCCTTGATCTCCTCACGTTGAGTAAGTGAAGTCCTTGAGAAGATACTCAAACTATGAACCTTGGCTCTTCTTTTGTAGTCTTTATTCATCTCCAATGATAGCTTTCTGAAGAGCTACTCCAAAAACATGCACATGTACCAAAATCATGGGATATCATCTGTCATTGCAAACCTTAGGAACACCAAAAAATTGTTTTTCACAGAAATCTATGAAAGTTTGCCATTGTGTCGGGATGGAATTCAAAACACGGTGGCCTCTTTGGGAAGTTATTCGCCTAGCCACATTGCCTTTGTGCTTTTTGTGAAATGGTTCTACAACATATGGTCCTTATAGTTGTAGTTTTGGACTATTGGACATTGTATCCAACAATCCCCCATAATGGTACAAGGTTCAATAATCTTCAAAGCTTCTTATATCTACATATATATCTCTTAATTGATTTCCACCGAATCTTGAGTTGTATATGCATGAAGTTGGATACTTGAGAAACTACAAACTAAATGTTTGGACGTGTATTACATAGATATATCAACAAACCAGCTGTTTGACTATATAATGTAGCATCAAAGGGTTCTGAATCTGCATCTGATTGTAATGACACATCGACATCCATAGGTCTCTACATAGGCTTGGAATTTTTCATCTTAGACCTTTCTAATAATTTCTCAAGGTATTTTTGTTATGTCATATAGATACACCCTAATCGTTTTTCCTATTTCTACTCAATAGGAGGTTAGTGAAGAAGAAGGAACCGTTTCATCATCAGGAGTGAGTGGTACTACTATCACATTATTTCCTACAAAAGAGCAATCCAAATGGGATTCAAGGGATGCACAAGCACTTTCATATATTGCTATGGGAGTCAAGAGGCATATTATATATCAAATCAGGTCATGCAGAACCTCTCTTCAGGCTTGGTTGGAGTCAAGGAATCTCTATTAGAGTAGCAACCTACTAGGAAAGCTCGTCTAAGGAGACAACTTGCCAATAGAAGCATGAAATTTGGTGACTCAGTTCAGTCACATATTTTGAAGCTTAAAGATTTATGAGATTAGTTACTCAACATTGGAGTCAACATTTCAAATGAAGAGATGGTAAATACACTTCTAAGCTCACTTCCATCTTCATATTGTGATTTTATTACTTCTTTATCTCTCTTTACAAGATATAGAGAGCTTTCATTTGAGGAGTCCCAGTTCCTATTACTTCAAGATGAAGATCAACAAAAGAGTATGGAAGATAATGATAAATCCATGTTATCATCATCGAAGGGAAAGAAGAAGAAGGAAACAAAGAAGGAGAAGAAGATTCAGCACTCCAAGAAAGAAAGAAAGTCTTCTAATCCTAAGTCTTTGTTAAATGTTACACAGTTACGCTGTTTTAATAACTAGCCGAAATCGTACCGAGCAAGTATTTAACATAAAATAGAGGTTCACAGTAAACTATATTAAACTTTCAATTACCGAAAGGCGTTGTCAGATCAAGTGGGTTCTTGGGAGTGGTAGGGGTCTGTTATACAAAGGCCCTGTACTATTTTCCCAAATGCTTACATAACCACAAATACTCTTATCGCGTCTTAGCTCAGATACTTAGTTTTAACTGACCAGTAACTGTTTCTGCGTATTAGGACGCCGAACTTACAGACTAATCTGCCATGGTAACGGAGCAGTAGTCTGGTTCTGACTTGCAGACTAATAGAGTTACTCAACTTACTAAACTTATGCGAATCACTACACACTTCTTCAGAACAGACATGTATACCAGATAGTAATCAGGCATACGACCATACCAGAGGGTGTACAGGCTTACCGTATGCCGAACTCAATCAACCGTCATACTAATCACAATTTAACTCATCACCAAGCTTATCAATGCTCCAACTCGCAGTTCATACTACTATCGATATTAGTCCTTCCCTGTGAACGGAATCAATAGTGAATACAAAACACAACTGTCAACAACAGATTCACACTCGATACTACACGTTCATTATTCTGCACTACAGTAGGAATAGACGAACAGACTGAACAGAACAATATAGGAATATGATTCAATATCTTGATGACACCACACCACTCAGACAGTACTCAAACAACTTCTGAGACAAAAAACGGGTCTCGATCACACTTTTTCCATTACTTTAAAAAGACGTTTATAGAATGCGCGTACCAATTTTTCACGCGTAATTCAAGGAACTCCGTTACATCAGGCATACATTTGTCCTACTCTGGCGGCCGTCTAACACTGGCACGCACGGTGGACTCGAACCCGCAAGTGATTTTTATTACAAAATTCATTGTTCCTCTACGATTCCTTATAGATACATATTTCTTGCTAGTCTAAATGTGCGGGCTATTTTTTTCTTAAGTGTTTCTAATAATTGTTTAAGGGTATCAGGTTCTAAAATCTGCGCATCTACTCTAACGGAACTAAGTGCGATGGCTTCAGTAAGCAAAATTTCGGCCTGTGTTTGCAAAAAGGCCTCCTGTAAATAAAAATCGTTTGATAATGTCGCATCTCTTGCTGTCTTCATGTCCGTTACTTGTTTTTGCATCTCGTTGATTCTGTGTTTCTGGTTGCGTACCTGATTATCTAATCTTTTGAACTGTTAGTTCTGGAACTCTATGGTTTGGTAGTAAGCATCCCGTTCTCTGCGGGCATTTGCTAAATCCTTCTGATATTTAGATTCTCTGTTTAGTTGATGTTTCAGCATGTTGTTGACATCGTCTAAGGATTCTTTTGCTCTTTGTAACTCATCCTCTGCCTGCTTTGCTTCTCTTTGCTACTCTTGATATTTCTGTATTGTGTCCTGCAACTGGACTCTTGTTTCTTCCAGTAGGTTTCCTAGTGCTATTCTTGTATCTTCGGTATCTTTGAGTGTTTGTTTTAACTGTATTATTTCCGCGTCGGCAACTATCAGCATTTCTTCTTTTGCAGCCATTGCCTTATCTCTCTGGCTTGAGCTCTCTTCTTGTACTTGAAGTGTAGCCTGTAGCTGCTTGATCTGCTCTTGTAGTGCATGATTTTCTGCTCTTGCTGCTTGTAATTCTTCCTGAAGAGGGGTGATATCCGCCTCCATTATTTCCAATTTCCTTTGGAATTCTTCTCGGGCACTGTCTGTGGCGTGCTTCAGGTGTTGCGGTAGTTGTTGGGATACATTAATTAAAAGGCGACCCATATTTTCTAGTTCTGAAAAAATTGGTGGCAGGGGAGGACGAGGTTGTGACGAGGTTCCGGCGAGGAGTTGTTGTGAGTTTGGAGGTGAAAAGTTAAGGGAGGATGTAGAGGCTTCAGAAGTTCCGGTGTGGTGACTGGGCTTGATGGGGCTGCGGTATGGTTCCGGTGGGGAGATGGGGTTAGTAGGCGGGGTTTTGGGGAGAGCAGAGTCAGTAGTTACCTCGTTTATTTGTTTCGTTTCTGCATTGTGTGCTTCTGTAGATTCCACGGCCTTCAGTAGCTTGTCTAGTGCATCTTGATTGGATTGCTGCTCATTTTCCTGTTGTTCTGATTCTTTTTCGATCGAAATTATTTCCGTTTCTACTTGATCTTGTTGTTCTTGTTTCTCAATCGACGATTCATTATGCATTGAGGTGGCAGTATCATGAAACGTCTCTTCTTCTTGCTTCTCGTCTTCTTTATCATCATCTTTATCCTTTCCTGTTGAACCTTGTGCTTCACTTTCTGAGGAGCTAATCCTGATACGCTTTCTGTGGAACAACTGATTGAGCTCTTCTTCATCTTCTTCTTCCTCATCTTCTAGTAGTTGAACTGACTCTTCGTTCCTTAAAACTGGTCCTCGTGGTGGTGGTTGAGCGGCGAGTATGGTTGGGAAGAGAAAAGAAAGGATGTGGGGAAGTCTGGATCGAGGGGTGGTTCCTTTGTTGATTTGTTTCACTATGGCGACACACTCCTTATGGATTCAGTGAAAGAAAAATGAGGCGAAATTAACGGGTTCTCGTGCGGCAAAGTCGATGGCGGAATAGAATGGTCGGGAGATACCGTATGTGCGTTTTTGGAGGTTAAGGATTGCGACTAAGAACTGTAATGCAGTTCTTTTAGGTTCGGGGCGGCAGAGAATGGCGTATTCATTTGATGAATGGCGCGGGAAGAGTTCGGTCATGCGGGCTACGGGGATACTGGGGCCATTCTCGCGGCCTTGTGGAGTGAGGCGGAAGGCTTCGGCGAAGGCCTGGAAGGTTATTACGGTTCTAGATGGTAGGGAAGGGAAGAGCCATTGTCGTTCAGCGATGGGAGATTGAGCGATGGCTGGGATAATGTGTGCGAAGAAGGGATGGGCTCCCACTGAGTGCCAAGGCAGCTCAGCGAAGTTAGCCAGCCCTCGGATACGCAGGTATTCTCCTACCTCGGTAGGGATACCATCACAAAAAGTCATGTAGTTTGCCAATGCTTCCATTGCGCACGCGAACACGAATACACAGAGCACAGAGCACGGATACACAGAAAACACAATCACAATCACAAGAGCACAATAGCGTTTTTTGGCGTAACCGAAGAGCTTAAGTACCAATATTACGGTGGGGGGTAGGGATTGATGGTTATCATTGTGCAGTGCTGGAATGATATTGTTTTTAATTTGGCGTACATGCTTGAGTAAATGGTAAGGAGGGCGGCTTATGACAAAACACGACTATTTAAGAAAAGAAAAGAAAGAACATAATGAAAAGTAAAACCAAAAAAATGCGATCCACCGCCGAATGATTTAATGCGGATTAATAGCGCTTTGATACGGCCGCATCTTCGAGCCGTTGATTGCTTTTGGAAGTGGATTTCCGATCAACGTAGTCAACCGAAAAGTTGCTGGCCCGATTTGCTCTGAGATTTTGTAAGGGCCGAACCACCGTAATTTGAATTTGCCTGCGGATCTGTTGGACTTTGCATTATAGAAAAGTACAAGCTTTCCGACCGAAGACACTAGAGTTTTCAGGTTTCGATCGTGCGTTCTTGCCTGTCTTAATTGAACTTCGTGCATGGTTAAAAAATTGAGCCATCGGTGTTCGTGTAACTCTTTGAGTGTGTCCAACCGAAATGTCAGTGAGTCTTCCGGTAGCAGTTTCTGAGTAATGGCTACTCGTAAACTTGGTATAACCATCTCCATTGGTGCTATTGCTTCTAAGCCATAAGCTAATTTGAAAGGTGTCAATCCTGTTGTTACCTTTTAGGTAGTCCGGTATGCCCATAATACTGTAGGTAGTAGTTGATCCCATCTTTCCGGTGATTCCATGATTAATTTTCGAAGGATATTCAGCAGAGATTTGTTTGTACTTTCGGCCAATCCATTGGCACGAGGATAATAAGGAGAACTAAATTTATGTGTAACCTGGAACGACTCTGTAAGTGCCTTCATTAAATTGTTTACAAAATGAGTGCCTTGATCTGAGACAATTTTTAGTGGTAAGCCAAAACGTGGAAAGACATCGGTTAGCACTCACTTTGCTACTGTAACTGCTGTATCAGACCGTAAAGCCCAAGCTTAAGCCCATCTAGTTGCATAGTCTGTACAGGTCAGTATGTAACGGTTGTTATTGAAGACTACTGGTGGTGTAATTGGACCGATAAAATCTAGACCCCACTTCTGGAAAGGTTCTATTGGTAAGATGGGTTGCAAAGGAAAAAAATGACGTTGTAATGGCTGACCCGATCTTTGACAAGTATCACATTGTTTGACAAACTGTAATATATCTCTCTACATTGTTGGCCACCAGAGACCACTCTGTAGAATTTTCCGGTGAGTTAGATCTGCAGCAAAGTGTCCACCGGAAGGAATCGAGTGAGCCAAAGTGATAACTGAGTTAACTTCATGTGGTGGAATACATCGAAGTAGGATTCCGGTGTGATCTACATAATATAGTTCTCCAGCAATTAACCGAAATCGGCGGCTAAAAACTGCAATTTTCCTGCATACTGCTCTAGAAGTCTGAGATGGAAGGCAACCATTAGTGAGAAAGGTCAAGATCTGATCATAATATGAAAATGGGATAGGTGGGTCTACAGAATCTTCATTAATTGGTTCTGATACATAAATCGCGGGTGTCGTGTCATCTATACCCACCGGAGCTTCACCGGAATCTAAGCGAGATAAAAAATCTGCTAAGGCGTGTGAACTGCCTGGCCGGTGAATGACTTCGTAATCGAATTCCTGCAAGAGTAAGACCCATCGCGCTAATCGACCACCTAGATGTTGTTGCCGAACTAAATAGATAAGTGCAGCGTGGTCTACATGAAATGTGAATTTACGGCCTAGCAAGTAATGTCTAAATTTCTTGATCGAATATACTAACCCTAAACATTCTCTTTCTGTTACAGAGTAATTTTTCTGAGCAGGTGCTAATCTTCGACTTGCATAATACACTGGTCTAAACCATTTATCAATTTGTTGCATTAATACACTTCCAATTGCTATATCTGAAGCATCAACAAATATATGAAACGGGTGATCCCAGTCCGGCGGTTGTAAAATAGGAACTTGTGTTAATAAATGCTTTAAACGATCAAATGCTATCTGACATTCCTGGCTCCATTCAAATTATCGAGGTGTTTTGTTGATTAGCTTGTTTAGTGGTATAGCCAGATGAGCAAGCCATCGTAAGTGCCTTCCATGCCACCGTACTTGGCCCATAAAGCGCATAACTTCTTTTGGAGAAGTTGGCACCGGAGTTTCTAATACTGCCGAAATCTTATCTGGATCTACTTGGATACCTTGTGCAGATACAATGTGGCCAAGTAACTTGCCACATGAGACCGCAAACACCGATTTGTTTGGAGTCAAACAGAGTCTATATTCTTTGCATTTCTGAAAGCAGCACCGTAAATGAAACAGATGTGCTATCATCTTACCGAAAATTGAAAAATCGTCGAGATATACTTGCATAAATGAAGTGAGATAAGGAGAAAATATCTCCTGCATACATCTTTGAAATGTGCTTGGTGTGTTTCTTAATCCAAACCACATTATCGTACAAGCAAAGACACCCCAATTGGTAATAAATGCAGTTTTCGGTATATCTTCTTCGGCCATTCTTACTTGGTTGTAGCCACTGTACCCATCTAGAAATGAATACATCTCATGACCTGCTACTCTATCAAGCATGGTATCCAAAAAGGGAATTGGAAAGGGATCCGGTACGGTTACTGCATTTAATTTCCGGGAATCTACACAGATTCTCAATTGTTTGTTTTTCTTAGGCACAATCACAATCGGAGAGATCCATTCAGCATGCTCTACTGGTACGATAAATCCAACTTTCAATAACCTATCAAGTTCTGCCTTAACCTGGGATGCATAATGGGGATTCATCCGGTAGCTGGTTTGCTTTATCGGTCTTGACTCTAGCTTTAACATGACCCTGTGTTGGTAGATACTGGGGTCCAATCCTTTCATGTCTTTGTAGTCCCATGCAAAGACATCAATGAATTCTTGGAGTAGCTGGATTAAATCTGCTCTAAATGTTTCCGGTAAGTTTTGCTTTATCTTCACAGGACGCGGATGATCTTTATCTCCTAAATTGTAAGTAATCAGCTGATCTTCGGGGACATAGAACTGTTGATGTTTCTCTGTGTTGTCTGTTGGTTTAAAAAGTTGCTGCAATTCATCGTCATGTGTCGAAACAGTGTCTTCCTTCTTAGCCTCTTTTGTGACGGGTATTACTGTACAGATTGAAGCATTCCAATTATCTACAACGTGCTGTAGATCAATAGTCCCTAATGAAATTAAGTCAGCGTTACTCTTCAAAAACTCTTCTTCTTCATCATCTGACAATCCATCTAGCATATGGACTGGTTCAGCAAAATACGGTTTAGCGTGTAACTCGCAAGGTTGTATAGCATCTAATTTTACCACATATCTACGATTGGCATCTTTAAACGTGAGCTCTTGTGCAGACCAATCTTGTATTACCTTCGCATGTTTTAGCCAAGGTCGGCCAAAAAGAAGGTTGTAATCCAAAGTGGATTCTGGCAAATCTAGTATAACAAAGGTCATTTTAAAGGTCGTACCTTGCAAAGTGATGGGTACATTTCGCACAAGTCCTAAAGGATGGACTCTTGATTGATCTGCCATTTTGACAAAAAATTGAACTGGTTCGATTTCGGTCCATCCTAGTCTTTTGCATAATGCCGCAGTCGCAATGTTAACACCAGAGCCTCCATCAATTAATACCTGCGTAATCTTATGATTCTTATACCATAATGTAATCAAGGGAACTGAATGATCAACCATAGAATCAGGTTTCGGTTGAACTACTGCTGTTGCCGAAATACAAGAAGGTACCGGACTGAACTGTTGTTGGAACTGTTGTCGAATTCCAGGTACTAATGCCAGTAGTTGGCCCAAAGGCAGAGTGATCGATGCCTTAGATAAGATTTCCCAATCCTGTTGAGATTGATCGACAGGCTCTACTGATGTTGAAGTTGATGCCTCTGCTGATGCGGAGGTGTCTACAGTGGGCAATGTATCTGCTGCTGATGATGTTTCTGCTGCTAACTCCCTTTGTTGTGTTCCTTCCTTTGTTAACAAGGGTTGGGCTACCGGAATAGGCTCTGGAAAGACTAGTGGTTCTGTTGTGGTCCATTGACTAGCTTTGTTATACATTCTGTGTTGTTCACGTACCCCTGGTTCAAATATTTCTACTGCCAGTTGCAATTGTTTATCGGAACGAGTCTGGACTGCAGCAGCCTGTGTCTCTACTGGTGTGAGTTTTACCATGTTGGCCATTGGATTTTGGCGTTCCTTCTTCCTTTGATCATACTCAGCTGCATCTTTGCAAAATCTTCTAATATGTCCGAATTCGCCGCAAAAATGACAGCGTGGTGGTGGTAGATTGGGATTTTCTGGTGGTACTCCGTTCTGCCAGCGGTTTGCATTAAAATTGTTGTTCCTCTGTCCTCGGTAGTTACGATATCCTTGCGGTTGATTGTTTCTCAATTGCGGAGGCACGTAGTGATTCGCTGGCTGTCCCTGTTCTTGAATAACTGCATTGACCATTGCTCTTCCCTGTATTCTGGCATTGTAAACATAGTTTCCAGTGGTGTGTCCGGCAGTGTTGCAGATAGCACAAAACGTTTGATTGAGTGCACAATTGGCACTAGTATGACATTGAATTTTTGCATATGTTGCAGTATACCTGTCTAGTCATATCTTCTCCAACATTCTTGTTTGCTTTTAACCATTCTAAATCTTCTGTAAATCCACCGACTTTGTGTTCCAGTTGCAGAGTCATTGCAATGACTGCATCGAGGGACATGGCTCCGACACATCTTATGATCATGATCTGCTTAAGTTGTGGAACCAAGCCATTGATGAACCACTGAGTGATAACATCATCTGGTAAGTTAGCATGGGCCGGTGGTAGCTGCCTTAAGTGTGTTCTGAAGAGAGTAGCATACTCCTGTACAGTTTGATTTTGTTTCTGTCTGTTATTCTGCAGATAATCAAAAATTTTGGCTGGATTTTTTTTTAGCCTGAATCGTTGCAGAAAAGCATCTCTTACTGCTTCATAGGTGCCGAAATGATTAATATCATATTCTGTAAGCCATCTAGATGCTTCATTAACAAGTGTAGATTGGAAGACAATAGCTTTGTAGGCCTGATCCGGTGGATAATTGAGTACTGTGCAGCTTATCTCGAAGGTGCGTACGTGAGCATCCGGATCATCTCCTGGAAATCCACCAAACTTAGTGTACGTCACTCCCATTGGAGGTGGCTTGGGTGGACATAACTGTTGTTGTCCGTTCATTGTGAGCGTGTTATACTTTCCTTCTGAACTATCGGAATCTGTATCGTCGGATAACGCACTTTCCGGTGCGATTATTTTGTCTAATATGCTTCGAATCTCTGTTTCGAACAGCCTTCCTTCCTCCTTGATGTCCAGTGTATGGGAGCTTGCTTCCAAGTACGGCAGATGGGCTGAAGATTTAGCAGAAAATGCTAAATCGTCACAGAAAAACTGTGATTGTCTTACCGAAATTTCACCGGAATGAACCGAAATTGTACCCGAATTCGGCGTTTTTTTGCCTTCGCCGATTTCTGTGACTAAAGTGTTTCTAATTGTAGATGAATCTGAATCTTTTCCCAAGAGTGTTAAGCTAGATTCCAAATGCGTCTTGGTAGGTTCTGGGATTACTATATCTTTGATAGACTGTGCCAAAATAGTACCGGACTCTACCAGAGGCGTAACAGGTTTTACCGGAATATGACCGGAATTAGTTTTAACGTTCTTAACTTTCTTGACAACTGGGTCAGTCCTAGTTGTACTTCTAGCTCCCAAAGTTGGCTTTATTACTCCAGACTGATGGTAATCTAATTCTGACAAATGACTGGCAATTTTGATGCCACCTTCCCACAGACGGCGCCAAGTGTTAAATGTTACACAGTTACGCTGTTTTAATAACTAGCCGAAATCGTACCGAGCAAGTATTTAACATAAAATAGAGGTTCACAGTAAACTATATTAAACTTTCAATTACCGAAAGGCGTTGTCAGATCAAGTGGGTTCTTGGGAGTGGTAGGGGTCTGTTAGACAGAGGCCCTGTACTATTTTCCCAAATGCTTACATAACCACAAATACTCTTATCGCGTCTTAGCTCAGATACTTAGTTTTAACTAACCAGTAACTGTTTCTGCGTATTAGGACGCCGAACTTACTAACTAATCTGCCATGGTAACGGAGCAGTAGTCTGGTTCTGACTTGCAGACTAATAGAGTTACTCAACTTACTAAACTTATGCGAATCACTACACACTTCTTCGGAACAGACATGTATACCAGATAGTAATCAGGCATACGACCATACCAGAGGGTGTACAGGCTTACCGTATGCCGAACTCAATCAACCGTCATACTAATCATAGTTTAACTCATCACCAAGCTTATCAGTGCTCCAACTCGCAGTTCATACTATTATCGATATTAGTCCTTCCCTGTGAACGGAATCAACAGTGAATACAGAACACAACTGTCAACAACAGATTCACACTCGATACTACACGTTCATTATTCTGCACTACAGTAGGAATAGACGAACAGACTGAACAGAACAATATAGGAATATGATTCAATATCTTGATGACACCACACCACTCAGACAGTACTCAAACAACTTCTGAGACAAAAAACGGGTCTCGATCACTCTTTTTCCATTACTTTAAAAAGACGTTTATAGAATGCACGTACCAATTTTTCGCGCGTAATTCAAGGAACTCCGTTACATCAGGCATACATTTGTCCTACTCTGGCGGCCGTCTAACAGTCTTCTAGTCATTACCCTAATGCTTCCTCTACACCCAAAGAAAAGCCTTCAACTACATTTGATTCAAATAAAGGAGTATGCCATTACTGTAAGAAACCAAGTCATTACATAGTAGAATGCAAAACAAGGATTTTTGAGAAGAATAAAGCTTCAGGTAATAATGCTAAAGATGATGCATGTGTTACTATTGAAGAAGTAGCTTTTGATTACGCAGCATCAAATCCAATTCAGATAATCCTTGGATTTTTAATTCTTGAGCTACTATGCATATGATATTTTGTAGAAAGGTACTTTCTTCCCTTTCTAACTCTTCAGGCAGAAGAGTGACCATTGCAAATGGTTATGATTTGGATGTTGTAGGTGTTGGAGAAGTAAACCTTAAGTCCAGAGGAGGTGGAAATTTCACAATTTCCAATATTCTTTATGTTCCACACATGAAGAAGAATTTTCTCTCTATCTCTACTTTATTGTCAGATGTTTATAAAGTTGTTTAAAAAAAAAATCATGTAGGATCCTCTCAGCTAATGAGGATCATTGTCTACTTCAAGGTGAAAATAGAAGTGGCACGTTTGTGTTATCCAAAATTAGCCATGTTAATGTTGTTATGTCTATTATACCTGAGGATAACATGAAGTTATGACATGCTAGATTTGGTCATATCAGTTACACAACTCTCAAGCATATCAAAGATAAAGGTATGGTGGAGAGTTTTTCTACTTTTGCTTTACCAGATGATGCAAAATCATGTGAAGGATGTCTCAAAGGAAAGCTTCATAAAGTTCCTTTCAAGAAGCATGGATATATCACGGCCACAAGGAAGTTGCAAATCATACATTTAGATGTGAATGCTCCGATGAGAACATATTCTATTGAGGGTTTCAAGTACTCTGTTACTTTCATTGATGACTTTCAAGATGTTTGTGGATTTATGGTCTTAAAGTCAAGTCATATGTTTTTCCTAATTTTAAGAAATTCACTTTCATTGATGATTTTAAAGATGTTCGTGGATTTATGGTCTTAAAGTGAAGTCATATGTTTTTCCTAACTTTAAAAAATTCTTAGCTATGGTTGAAAATGAAAGTGAGTCAAAGATCCAGATTTTGAGAAGTGATAGAGGAGGAGAGTACATGTCAAAAGACTTTATGTCTTTTCTTTAAGAAAAAGGTATTTCTCATCAGCTCACTATTGCTTACACTCTAGAATAGAATGGTGTTGTAGAGAGAGAGAGAATAGGATACTTGTTGAGATGATGCGTAGTATTATGTTATCCAAAAAGCTTTCTCCCAAGTTTTGGTTTGATGAAGTACATATAGCTAATCACAATCTGAAAATGTCTTCCACAAAAGCTTTAAAGATTATCACACCTTATGAAGCTTATTATGGGAAGAATCCCAATGTGATTTACTTCAAGATTTTTGGATCCCCAACTTATGTTCACATTGAGAAGAAGGATCATGGTAAGCTTGATGTAAAATCCATTAAAGCTATATTTATTGGTTATGCAATTGAAAGCAAAGGATATTGATTCTATGTTCCAAAAATAGGTGATATCCTACTCTCATGCAATGCATATATAGTAGAAAGTCATAATTATGATAAGAAGGAAGAGATTCCTGATTTCATAAAAACATATGACTATGCATTTTTTAGAATGATTTTATATTCTTATATTCAACCATACAACGGGGTGATAAACCTTCTCAAACCCTAAGAGATTCAGATGAAGAGAGAGTTTCATTACCTACATCAGTACCTAGTCCATCATCAGTACCTCTTGAAGTTTCAGCTTATGAAGATGGAGAAGGTTCCAAAGTTCCAAAAGAAAGAGATATTGAAGAGTAAAAAATGATTCAACTAGTTTTCAAGGATACACCAAAGTGGTTATATCAAACCTAGAAGGATAGTGGTATAAAGGAATATACTGGAAGAACAAAAAATCAAACAAGGAGACAAAACACAGACCATGTAAATTATGCAAAACATTTTGAGATCTATAATATTTTAGCGCTTAATTCAGTTGAGAATGAACCAGCTAGTATTCAAGATGCATTACATAGTTTTGTATGAAATAAAGCTATGCAAGAGGAGATTAATTCTATTCATAAGAACCAAACGTGGAAGCTTTGTGATGTTGATATATTTAGGTAGTGATGTGTGTGAACACACTAGGACTTCCGGGGCACTTTTTTCCCTCTTTAGGAGGTTTTTTCCCCCGGCTTGTATATACGCCTATTGCCCTAATGGGCTACTTATCTTTGTACATTCTCTAGTAATACATTCAGTATTGTGTGTTGTGCTCCAAGCTTCTTCTCCTTCATTGTGTTGTTTGCGTGCTTCCGCAGATGTCTATCTCCAACAATTGGTATCAGAGCAGGTCATCGCTTCATCTAGGGCGCCATCAACACTCCTCCGGTTGCAGTCTTAGAATTGCACGAATTTTTGTGAGCATACTCAGTGTGTTTTGGATATCAAAACGACTTTGGTCTTTGTGCTGAAATCGCGATCTAAGCTCGTTTTGGCCTTCGAACGCACTATCGAAGCGCTTGTGCAGGCTATTTCATCTTTTTGTGCCAAAGGTATATACCAATTTCTGTTAGCCAGTATAAGCATCTCGAAGTCTTCTACATGTTTCGTGGAATTCGTCTCGGTAGTTCAGTTCACCTTTTTGAGATACAATCAATTTTCTGCATCAAGGTATTTAGTCACCGGCCATGGCTGAAAGCAGTGATGTATTTCGTATGTTGGTTGTTGAGGATAAGTTGGATGGTACCAACTACCCGTTATGAGCTTATATGATGCGACATCTATTGGTTGCAAAAGGATTGTGGAGCATTGTGCAGAGTGTTGAAAAACATCCTACCACACCTGCAACCGTTACAACTGCAGCTACAGAAGCTGAGGCAGAAGGTGTCGAAGATGATGATATTCTGCATCTTCCTGTTCATGCTGTGGTTTTTGCTGCACCTATTGCAGAGCAGACTCGTTGGGATGGCAGAGATGCCCAAGCACATGCATTGATAGCTTTGTCTGTCAAATGTGCCATCATTCCTCACATACGCAGTTGGAGAGTGAGCACATGAATGAAGGTGATTCCATGGATAATTTTTTAACAAAGATCAAAGACTTGAAGTAACAGTTGATTTCTGCTGATGAGCTTATACCAGATAGCGTGCTTGTGCAGACCGTTCTGAATGGTCTTCCTGATTCATATCAAAGTTTTGCTTCTACTCTTCGGTTGATGATGAAAGGCAATCCAAATGCCTTGTCATTTGAGGGGTTAGTCTCTGTTCTGTTGCAGGAAGATCAGCCCAGGCAGAACAGGTCCATTATGCGAGTTGGAAATCAAGCTTTCCTGGCTAGTCAGAAGGGCAAAGGAAAATGGAGCTCTTGTACTAGTAAGCAAAAATCTGCAAATGTTGCACATTCGAAGAACCAGACAAAGATGAGAAAAAAATCAGAAAAACAGAAATTGTTTTGCAAGTACTGTAAAGGGAACGATCATATCATAAAGAACTGTCCAAAACTAGCTGCTAAAGAGGCAAAGAAGAAAGAGGCAAGAATGGTTGTTGCAAAAGCCTCTACACCAAAAACGGAGTCTGCTAATCTTGTGCAGGAAGAAGAATGGGTGTTTACTACTTGTTGATATATTTAGGTAGTGATGTGTGTGAACACACTAGGACCGCCGAGGCACTTTTTTCCCTCTTTAGGAGGTCTTTTTTCCCCAACTTGTATATACGCCTATTGCCCTAATGGGCTACTTATCTTTCTACATTCTCTGGTAATACAATCAGTATTGTGTGTTGTGCTCCAAGCTTCTTCTTCTTCCTTGTGTTGTTCACGTGCTTCCACAGATGTCCAACTCCAACAATTGGTATCAGAGCAGGTCGTCGCATCATCTAGGGCGCCGTCGACACTCCTTTGTTTGACGTCTCAGAATTGCACGAATTTTGGTGAGCATACTCAACGTGTTTCCAAGATCAAAACAGCTTTGCTGTTTAGTGCCGAAATCGTGATCTGAGCTCATTTTGGCCTCCGAACGCACTATTACAGTGCTTGTGTAGGTTTTTTTGTCTTTTTGTGCCAAAGGTATATACCAGTTTCTATTCGCCAGTATAAGCGTCTCAAAGTCTGCTACAGGTCTAGTGGAATTCGTATCGGCAGTTCTGTTCAACTTTTTGAGATACAGTCAATTTTCTGCATCAAGGTATTTTGGTCACTGGCCATGGTTGAAAGCAGTGATGTATTTCGTATGTTGGCTGTTGAGGATAAGTTGGATGGTACCAACTACCCATTATGGGCTTATATGATGCGACATGTGTTGGTTGAAAAGGACTATGGAACATTGTACAACGTGTCAAAAAACATCCTATCACACCTGCAACTGTTACAACTGCAGGTACTGAAGCTAATGCAGAAGGTGTCCAAGATGATGATATTCTGCATAATCCTGTTCATGCTTCGATTTCTACTGCACCTACTGCAGAGGAGTTTCACATGGATGGCAGAGATGCCTAGGCACATGCATTGATAACTTTGTCTGTCAAACGTGCCATTATTCCTCACATTCACTCCTGTAGAACAGCTAAGGATGCTTGGGATACACTTACCACATTGTATCAAGCTAGGAATGAGGCTCGTGTTGCTTACCTCCGAAAACAGTTGGAGAGTGAGCACATGTACGAAGGTGATTCTATGGATATTTTCCTAACGAAGATCAAAGACTTCAAGGAACAGTTGATTTCTGTTGATGAGGTTATACCAGATAGCTCACTTGTGCGTCCTATGCAGACACCTTCTTTTGGAAATTATCTTTACTTCGTGACTTTCATCGATGATTTTTCCAAGCATGCATGGGTATATCCATTGAAGGCAAAGTCCGAAACTGTTCATGTGCTTTAAAGAGTTTTTGGTTTTGGTTGAAAATGTTGTATATTATTGAACAAGGCATTGTTAAAATGTTAAATTATTAATGTATTAATATGTTTTTGATGTTTTTGCTATAGCAGCTGAAGGTTCGTGAGGAGCGTGCAAGGCGTGAAAGGGCGGACATCAATAATCCGAATAATTATTATTTAGCTTGTAAATAAACCTACGTAGAAGGTTCTATTGTTAGAAAAGTAATGGTTAGCATAAGGGTCATTGTAGACCGTAGTTTCTGTTATTGAAAGCAATGGCTTTCTGTAAAAGTTATCAACTTTTAGTTTCACGCTTGCTTTTCGAAGCCGCCCTCTTGTAACCACCCTTTTTGACGTAATCAAAATTCCTATAAATACATGCACTCTATGGACTGTCGGAACAGAGTGCATGGGGGGAGATTGCACCCAATCTACGTACTTTCTCGTCTCTTGTTGCGTTTATTCTTGGGTGTGTTTTTCTGTGTTTGTAACCTCTGTTTGAGCGTGAGCAAAATCCTGACAACAGTGGTATCAGAGCTCTGCACGCGTCAATACAGAGGGTTCTGTTCTCTGTTCGCGATTCTGAATTCCATCTCCATCTCCATCTCCATCTCCATCTCCGTCTTCGGTTTCGGTTTCGGTTTCGGTTTCTGTTTCTGTTTCTGATTTTGATCCAGAACCAGAACCTACGTTTTCACCTACGTTGACTAAGGCAAAGAACTTAGGCAATAACTTAGGCAATACATTGGCAACATTGGCACCCAAGGCTCCCTTGGCGACCGTTGACAGCCGTTGGCTACGCGCGAGGCAATTCTAATTTTTGAGTGGTAATAGAGAGGTTTAGAGTCCCTAAGGTAGGAGGATTTGAACCCACAACCTCCTACTTTTAAGGGAAATACTTTGACCACTCCACCATCTCTTGGAGTTGTACTCAAGTTCTCTCTCTTTATTACTTGTGGAAGGCGCGCGCGTCGATTTCAAGATTGGACCCAAGAAAGAATCAAGTGTATCTCTCACTCCGTAGGTCGGATTGAGGCGTGTAATATACCGTTGGAAAGCTCTCGGAACGAACTTTCCAATGAGCTACTTGGAAGTGTTAACTCCTTCAAAATCCTTGGGTGGCACTTGATTGAGTGTTCAAGATACCAAGCAAGGTTGAGAACATGGGATCGAGACACCAAGGTTGCAAACAAGAAGGTTCAATACACCAAGGTTGAGAGCAAGGGTCCAAGAGCACCATGGAGGATTACAGTAATTCACCCCTACCTGTGGCAACACTTGAACAACAACTAGAGCTCTTGCGGCATGAGCTTCAAGGAGCTCAGAACGAGATCCGACAACGTGATGAAATCCTCCAAAAGATGCAAGCTGAGGAAGACAACCTTACGAGAGTAGTAAAAGCTATTGTGTCTTCCCAATCTGATGTTACTCATTCAAAGATTGGTAATCGGAACTACCAATTTCTACGATTTGATGGCCGAAAGGATGGGCCTTTAGTACTTTCTTGGTTGTCGAAGTTTGATGATTTTTATACCGATGAAATGTATGCTGAAAGTGAAAAAGTTAAATTTGCCACTAACTATTTAGTAGGTAAAGCTCAACTCTGGTGGAATATCCTGCGACACAGTACGGAGCGTCCAACAACTTGGAAGGCTTTTCAAGAAAACGTGAAGGATTCATTTCTTCCTCCTCAATACCATTTGCATGTTCGACGTGCATGGACGACCCTTACATGGAAGGAGGGTGATACGGTTACTACCTACACAGAGCGGTTCTGGCAAAATTTACTACTTGTACGAATGCTTGAAGATGTATCAGAGGATATCTTGCAGCAGAAATACGAAGATGGTTTGGAAGTGGGTATCCAAGCTAAGCTTCACACCCTACGACCTACAACCCTCAACGAGGCTATATCTTTTGCTTATGATGCAGAAAAAGAATTCCAGTCCATAACCAAGTCACTCCGTCTACAACAACCACGTCCACGACCATTTCCTGTTAAACCTTCATTTCCTATGAAGCGTAATTTTAATGCCCCATCTTACCCTAGGTTTCCTCGACCTCTACAATCCAATCACTCAACTTCACCCGTTGCTTCATCTCTCCAACCAACCAAACCACCTACCCTTCAAACTTCAACAGTGAATGCCCAACAGAAGCGACCACGAATCACTTGCTGGAATTGTGCTAAACTTGGACATACAAAAATAAGGTGCAGATTGCAACCTCTTCATATGAAACAGGCTACAGCTCGATTGCATAACATGGAGGTCTATAATGAAGAAATTCATCCTGTTTGGACAGAGGAATCACTGGAGAAGGACTTAAGTACCTTGGGTAACAATATCTCTCTACACTCTCTTCTTTGCATGCGGGGTACAATAAATAACAAACTAGTTAAAATTCTACATGACGATGGTAGTTCACATGACTTCATTTTACATTTATTAGTACAAGAACTTAAATTACAAACGTTTCCTTCTTTGTATAAAGTGAAAGCTTCATTTCAAGGTAGTCGTTATAATGTAACACGAGAAGTGCAAGATGTTGCGATTCGCATAGGCCCTTATGTTGATTCACGAACATTTTTAATTGCACCTTTGCAATCTTATGATGTTATACTAGGTATGCCTTTTCGTCACCATTATAATCCACGTATTGACTACCATACTCATACCTTTAAGTTTGTTTTCAAAGGTCAAATCAGTACTTTGTCTGCACGGCATGATTTCCAGCCATTTCCATTGATTAGTCACACTCAAGTAAAGCGTGCATTTAGGAAAGGATTCAACTCATGCATTGTTTTTGTCAATGTCATCAATGATTATACTCATACACTTTCAGATGCATATAAACCTTTCATGAGTACTTATAAGGATTGTTTTATGCCTGAATATCCCTCTGAACTACCACCATCTCGAGGATCCTTTGACCATAGCATAGACTTAGTCCCTGGTAGTTCTCCTCCTCCTAAAGCACCTTATAGACATGGCCCATTACATCAAAAGGAAATAGAAAATCAAGTAAAAGACCTACTACAAAAAGGACTTATAAGGCCTAGTTCTTCCCCATTTGGAGCACCAGTTCTCTTAGTAAAGAAGAAGAATAAAACTTATCGAATGTGCATTGATTATAGAGCCCTTAACAAGATCACGATCAAGAATAGATATCCTATTCCTCGAATAGATGATCTCTTAGATAAGTTACGAGGAGCTCGTGTCTTTAGTAAAATTGATCTTAAATCGGGTTACCATCAGATTCGTATGACACAAAGTGATATTTTTAAGACTGCATTTAGAACTCAAAATGGCCATTATGAATTTATGGTAATGCCCTTTGGACTTACTAATGCCCCTGCTACATTTGCGCGAATGATGAACAATATTTTTCTTGATTACCAAGCTTTTGTTCATGTATTCTTTGATGACATACTTGTTTACAGTAAGAATGATAGTGAACATGAAAAGCATTTGAAACAGTTTTTCATTTGTTACGAGAGAACACATTATATGCTAATCCTGAAAAGAGTTACTTCTTTCAATGTAAGCTAGAATATTTAGGACATATTATTTCAAGTGAAGGTGTGCATGTGGATCCGAAAAAGATTAGAGTTATAGTAGAATGGCCAACACCACAATCAGTCATTGATGTTCGTTCTTTTCTTGGATTGGCTAGTTTCTATAGGAAGTTTGTTTGAAATTTTTCTTATTTAGCATTGCCTCTTACTTTGTTGTTGAAAAAGAAAATAAAATTTGCATGGGGAATTACCCAACAACAGTCCTTTGACAAACTTAAACATGCACTTTCACATGCACCTGTTTTACAATTACCTGATTTCTCACAACCCTTTCATGTTGTTACTGATGCTAGCGGTTCAGGAATAGGTGCTGTTCTGATGCAAAATGACCATCCCATCGCATTTGAGAGTAGAAAGCTTAAACCCTCAGAACAGAATTATAGTACGTATGATAAAGAATTGTTAGCAGTTGTGCATGCTTTGCGAATTTGGAAACACTATCTTATGGGCTCTGAAGTATTAATCAAAACCGATCAACAGGCTATTAAGCATTTATTAAGTCAGCCCTTAATCTCTGATAGGCATCTTAAATGGGCATCATTCATTCAAAATTTCCAACCCATGATACAATATCAGCCAGGTAAAGCTAATGTCGTAGCTGATGCTCTTAGCCGTTTTCCTTCGAATTCCGTTGTTTTGAATAATATTTCTGCCATTCAAATTCATTCTTTTCAAGACATGGTTTCCACTTATGCATCTGATTTGTATTTTTCACGTGCATGGCATGACTTCAATAATGCTGCATCTTTATCTGATGAACATTATACATTTCATAATGGTTTTCTCTATTTTCAACATAGATTGTGCATAACCCAAGCTTTTAAAGATTTTGTCATTAAAGAAATGCATGAACCATCTTACATGGGTCATAGAGGCATACAGAGCACTATTTCTGCTTGCAAAGATTTCTTCTTTTGGCCACACATGGAAAAAGACATTGCACATTATGTTTCTCAATGCATTGTATGTCAGCGTGTCAAACGTCATCATGGTAAACCATTTGGATTATTAATGCCACTTCCTATTCCAAATGAACCATGGGAACAAATCTCTATGGATTTTATCACAGGTCTTCCTATCACTTCATCACATAATAATATGATTTGGACAATAGTTGATAGGTTTAGTAAATATGCATATTTCATTCCATGTAGAAAAACTTTGACTGCACCTCAAGCTGCAAAATTATTCATTAAATGCATTTTTCCACATCATGGATTTCCTAAAGTAATGTTATCTGATCGTGATGTTAGGTTTTGTAATCATTTTTGGGTTGCCTTATTTCAGCATTTTGGTTCTAAAATAGATTTTAGTTCTGCATTTCATCCTGAAAGTAATGGACAGAGTGAGGCTACAAATAGTACTATTCTTGATTTATTGCGCTGTTATTCATTAGATAATCCTAATAACTGGGATGACAAGTTGCCATTGCTTCAATTTGCTTACAATAACACTGCACACACCACTACTGGTCGTGCACCTTTTGAAATTGTTTTTGGTAAAAAGCTTCCCACTCCCATGTCCCTCACCCAAACCGACATTCCGATGGCTGACTCTATTGCTCATGATCACGTTTCTATGCTTCATGATGTTCACAAGCACATTAGGAAAAGTCAAGAGCACTATACACGTAATATCAATACTAAACGAGTAGCCAAAGAATTCAGGGAAAATGATTTTGTATGGTTGCGAATAATTAAAAGACGTCTTAAAAATATTTTGCAGCATCCTAAAATTAAACTTGCACCACGCTATTATGGACCGTTTCGCATTATCAAAAAAATTAATGATAATTCATTTCGATTAGATATTCCATCCCATTGGACCATTCATAATTCTTTTCATATTAGTTTACTTAAACCATTTAAAGGAACTTTACCACTTGCTCCACTTCTTGATGACCCTCCTTTAATTGAAGAACAATCGGAAATCTTAGTCCCTGAGAAAATCATTGATTATGATGTCACTACTACACGCACTGGTACTCAATATCATCGATATTTGGTTAAGTACAAAAATCACTCTATTGAAGAATGTCAATGGATACATAAAACACAATTTACACCTCATTATGACCACTTAATTTCTGCTTATCATACAAAACACGTTAATGTAACAGCTCCATGAACATTTCCATGCATGTACTTTTACATGGCACATGCCTTTTTTTTTTTTTTTTTCTCAGTGATGAAATATGTGACTGGCCATCCATGTTTATTCTTTTATCCCCTGAGGTCAGTTGCTTGTTCAACTGCGGGGCATGTTATACCTTATGGAATATGTTGAACAATGCATTGTTGAATTGTAACATGGAATATGTTGGCCAATGCATTGTTGGATTGAAATATCGAATAGCCAATGCATTGTTGGATTGTAACATGAAATATGTTGGCCAATGCATTGTTGGATTGTAACAGTAATAAGGAATATGTTGAACACTGCATTATAATTGTTAGAGTGTTGAATTATTTTATCAACTGCGGTCAGTTGCTTGTCAACTGAGAGGCATGTTGTATATTATTGAACAAGGCATTGTTAAAATGTTAAATTATTAATGTATTAATATGTTTTTGATGTTTTTGCTATAGTAGCTGAAGGTTCGTGAGGAGCGTGCAAAGCGTGAAAGGGCGGACATCAATAATCCGAATAATTATTATTTAGCTTACTGGACTGAATGTTTCCTCAAAGTCTATGCCATATCTTTGAGCAAACCTTTGGCAACTAGCCTTTCTTTATACCTAGAGATGATCCCATCTGCATGCCTCTTTACCTTGTACACCCATTTGTTGCCAATGACTTTCATGTCCTTTGTTCTTGGCACCAATGATCAAGTATCATTTTCTTCAAGTGCTTCGACTTCCTCCTCCATGGCTTCAATCCATTCCCTATGCTTATTTGCTTCTGCAAAAAAGTTAGGTTTTCTTCACAAGCTATAACTTGACTCATGTAGGCATAGTGTCTTGCAATGAATGAATCATAAGTTAACCTTTGAACAGGGTATTTAACCTATTGGATGACCTTACCTCACCATTAGGTGGTAGGAATCTCCTCCTCCTTGTTTTAGATGCTTTAAATCCTAGAGTTTCTAGTTTTTCCATATCTTCATCACTTGTAGATTCCATGTCTACCCATTGATGGTCTTCGTCATTTGCCTTTTCCTTTCCTTTGCTACTTCCTTCACTTGAATGAGCTTCATTCCTTGTCCTTCCATGCCAAGCTGATGTAGTACTCTCCTCTGATGGTGTGCTTGAAGTGTTTGGACCACTTATCTCCATACTTTGTTGTTGCTTTTTGAACTTCTTCTCGGCTTCATATGCATCGTCAACCTGTAACACATCTTTGCTACCATACCAAGGCAACAACTCATCAAATATTACATCCCTAGATACCTTACGCTCTTTGGTGCAAGGATTATAGAATTTAAAAGCATTTTGCTCTCAAGAATATCCAATAAATATACACCTATCTGCCTTCGGGTCTAACTTGTGTCTCAATTCTTGAGGTATGGGAACATAACACACACAACCAAATACTTTGAGATGTGAAAGGTTGGGTTTCTTACCACACCAAGCTTCATAAGGTGTAACTCCATGTACTCCTGAGGTTGGACACCTATTCATAATGTATATGGCTGCATTTGTTGCATCAGCCCAATAAGAGTTAGGAACATTCATTTCATTTAACAAAGATCTAGCCACTTCTGCTATGTATCTATTCTTCCTTTCTGCCACCCCATTTTGTTGAGGTGTATACCTGCAAGTGAATTGCCTTTTGATGCCATTGTCATGTAGAAAGTCTGAAAATTCATTTGAAAAATACTCTCCCCCTCCATTTGATCTAAGAGTCTTTATATACTCCCTGTTTTCTTCTCCACTAGGTTTTTGAACCTCTTGAAGTGGTAAAACACCTCTGACTTTGACTTCATGCAATACATCCAAACAAACCTTGAATGATCATCTATAAATGTGATAAAATATCTATTACCTCAAATGAATGGCTCCCTTGTAGGTCCCCATACATCTGTGTGTATGAGATTCAACACTTCATTGCTCACATGTGCTCCCTTCTTGAATGGCAATCTGCTTCAAGAGAGGAAGAGACAATCATCTACGAATGTGCATTCATGAAGACGAGTATCTTTCTGTCTTAGAGATGGCGCATACAGGAGCTGCGAGAGGACATTTTTCTGTAGATAAAACTGCAAAACTGATTCTCTTTGCATGAATGTGGTGGCCAACTCTACATCAAGATGCAGCCACTTATGTCCAAAAATGCGATACTTGTCAATGAACAAAGTATCCTATTAGAAGAGATGAAATGCCACTCAATCCTATGATGAGTGTCAGAGCATTTACCAAATGGGGGAATAGATTTTGTAGGACCAATCAGTCCACCAGCTAAAAGGTTCTCATGCCGAGTACATAATTGTAGCAACGGATTATTTGACCAAATGGGTAGAGGCCAAAGCAACCAAGAAAAACGATGCGAAGACTACAACAAAGTTTCTCTTGGAGAACATATTCACTAGGTTTGGATTGCCTATTGAAATTGTGAGTGATAGGGGTGCACACTTCGTCAATGAAGTAATAGAAGCCCTAATGAATGAATTCTTAGTGATTCATAAGAAATTAGCTCCTTATCACCCACAAGCCAACGGAAAGGCTGAAAGTTTGAACAAAATCTTATGCACAGTTCTCACCAAAATTGTTAATAATGGTAGATCCGACTGGGACAAGCAATTACCAATTGATTTCCTGGTGCCTACTCTCAGAGTAGCTGCAAATTACGAATGAACTGGACATGAGTTATCAACTCAATTGGAGCAAATAGAAAAGTTACACGAAACCAAATTACAAGTAGTGGAAGGTATTTACGTTGCAAAAAGGTGACAGAAGGCATATTTTGATGCTCATATTAAAGATAAAAACCTGAAGGAAGGAGATTTGGTCCTGGTATATACTTTGAAGCAACATGCAAAGAAACTACAAAAAAGAGGATATGGCCCCTTGATAATCAATCGTATATCTACGAGCAGAGCCATCAGCCTAGCAACCCTAGATGGAGAAGTATTACCAAACTATATAAGTGGTTGCTGTGTAAAAAAATATTTAGAGCCATTGACAGAGGAAATGATGTCACAACTTCTAATGGCCAAAAATAGATGAGAAGAGGATGAAAGAATACGAGAAGAAGCAAGACAAGAAGCTCTAGAACAAATCAAGAAATGAAAGGAATGGATGAGAGAGAGGGATAAAAGATATTGCCAAGTAGAGGAACTCATCCCAATGGCTAACTTTAGGGCCTCTAAAAACCTAGGACATCAAACAAAGCAACCATGTTTGAATCTGGGTGCTGGAAAAGAAGAGTACCACTTGGTGGATGCTCTCATTGACACAGGAGCAGCTGTTAGCTATATCAAGTCTTCATTGACCCAGAAACTCAAAGAAGAAGTACGCTCATCTAAAGCACAACTGATCGGACTAGGGGGAAAAGTTACTAAATGCATAGGCAAGATTACCTTGTCACTACATCTAAAAAATAACACAATGCAACAGAAACTCTTGGTGTGTCATGATCAAGAATTACTAGAAGAACTAGTGTTGGGTCAAGATTGGATATATGAATATGAAGTGACTATCCAGTTAGCATTGGGTTACATATTAGCCAAGATAGGGCACCAGGAGGTATTCAGCGTGTTAGAAGAACGACATGTCAAAGCCAAATGTATAGACCCACAAGATCACTCACGCATGCATGATGATGAATGTACATCCATCTCCACTATTGAAACCTCACTATCAAGTACTTTGTGTGAGAATACACCGAATCGCAATCTAACACACCCTCCTAGACGAGTGAACCTCACTACTAGCATCGTTTCCAACAAAAGCCCCTGTGAAGAATCAAGCACAAGAGAGACCAGTCAGCAGGACTGTCACAAACTTTCACGTATTAGGATCCATCCCATTCCTCACACTAGACATGCTTGGATCAGAAAAGATCAAGTGACAGCATATCATCAACAACGAAGCTATATTCTACACAGGAAACAACAAAGGTACGAGGAATCAAGTCAAGCTGGACTCCGAGGTCCACGAAGGATTGCTAGAGTATGGATTTCGAAGAAAGTGATTGCTGCCCAATCGGTGCACACGCACATATGGATCCCCAAATCATATGCACCAATGAGGATCATCAAAGGCAAAACCTCAATAAACAAGAAGAATAAGTACGAGTTGAAAATGAAGAATCAAGAAATCGGTAACTACATGAATGGTCAGAAACAAAAATACGCAACAAAAACAATACAACGATTTGAAGAGCGGGCAAAGCGGAATTATGAATTGAGAAGTACATCCCGCCCTAGAAATGATGGTGATACAGTCAACCACTAGGAATCAAAACAGATCTGGATAGCGAAATACTGATCAATTTGCATACATCGAACAAATAATTCAATTTGCACACATCTTGAGTTGCAAGAGTCCCGAGTATGCATAATAGGGCCACATTACAAGGCCATGTATTCGGCACCTAATTCGGCTTCTACTGGATAGTGAAGCACATGTCCCTCTTAGGGAATAGGAGAGCACTTGTACAATAATCTCAAGGAAAATAATTAACACTACAATAAAAGGTTCGACTAGGTACTAACGCTTTTGTTTTCTTTCAAAAAAAAAAGAAAAAAAAATATATATGTATGAAGAAAATCCCAGGTACTACCTTTCTCACACTCACGGGAAAGGGATGATACACGTCACTTGGACAGTTGCCAATTTCATGAAGGATAAGTAAAGGATAACTCATGATACCCGGTGTACACTGATTACGGGGTATGTATTGAGTGCAGATGCCATCTTCAAATTCTGAGGCTACGCAAGAGGGAAGAGATCCTGCTTCTTCCCTTGGAATCGATCTCTAAGGCAAGAGGTCATTGGTTCTTGGATGATCAACCGATGGTGGATCTTCTTTTTTTGGCCACCATCAAAATTATGGATAGGGATCACTACTTTCCAATCATGTCACAAGATTTCCAAACCATAATACAAGGACTACCATGCATCACAGATGTTTGGACAAGAGCTAGAATTGATGCATTTCTGCGACTTTTGATATATTTGCTAGACTTTCAGAGATGCACCTAGGTTATGAATACACTCAAGGCCACAACAGATAAACCGTCAATTCCGGAAGCTAAAGTGCTCAACAAAACAGGTGCATGGAAAACAATTCAATTCACTCATGAAGTCATCAACAAGGCTTTTGGATGGAGTGAGGATGGTCTCACTAACATTAAAGATGAATGTCATGATGCAAAAAAGAAAACCTTTCTGGAAATCAACCGGACAGATATAGAAGAATCGATTAGATTAGTGCATCAACATTTTTGTTTTCCCACTATGCACAGATATACAACGCCTCAAAAAATCGTAGTTCAATTGCTTTCCCATGCGATGAGGCAAGTTGGAAATAAAGTAAATCTTACTCCATATATTCAAGACCGCCTATTCAAAGCTAAGAAGAAATGGAGTCAGAAGAAGTTCTTGAATGGAAGTTCGGCATTGACTTTACTAATCTATGAGGCTCTCCAGATGAAAGAATGTCTACGTTTGATGACAAACTCCACAGAAATGGCAAAATATGTAAAGTCAGCTACTGTTCCAAAGAAAAAGAAAACAGTTATCTCCAGAGAGGAAGTGGGAACAAGTTCCAAGAAACCAAGGAGAGGGGCTAAGCGTGCTAGAGACGAAGCAGCGCAAGAAATGCCACAATCCAAGCAAGCACATACATTACCAAAGATCCCTCTGACACAACCGCCCATCACAAAAAGAGACCTCTCAGCGGCATTAGAAGAAACACACACGTACATGAAGGGTCAAGTAAACCTCAATGTCCAAGGACATCGCAGCAACCAAAGGACAAAGAACATGCTCCAGAACTAGCTGCCAGATATAAAGAATTGGGACTGGAGGATTCAAGTTCTAATGAGGAGTCTAGCCCTGAGAAGGACACCTTGGACACTGACATAAGAACAAAAACAAACAATGAGGAATGGATAGAGATAAACCAGGTCGAAGTCACGCCCGACAATCAACAATCACGCATACAGAACCAAGAAGCGTCCACTGAACAAACACACCTCATTCAATTGAACGAAAAGTCACAAATTAGCATTAAAGAAGCTTCAATCACACATAGAGATGTAGTGCCACCCATAAAAGAAGAAATCCAAACAAGCATGGAAAAAGAAAGGTGTCTACAACAAAACATGGAACAAATTGTGATTGAGATTCTTGGTGACACTCCACAAGGTAAGACAATAAGTAAGGAGGCTGAGCCAAAGATACAACTTCATATTCGGCAGCCCCACGACACAACATTGCATGTGGCACAAGGAAAAGATGTTACCATAGGGGAAGAACCTAGCATCCCGAAAACATGGTTAAACGTCGATGTTACTCAGTTAAAACCAATAGTCAAACAAATGATACAAACGGCCATGTATACACAGCAACAAATGATGGAAACAGACACAGATTATGACAAAGCTATGCGAGAAAAGAATCAATTTCAACTGATGAGCGAATAGTTGTCTGCGCAGCTGATCCAAGTTCAACAAGTGGTTTCAGCTAAAGAGACTAAAATAATAGAAGTCAAAGGCCAATGCACCACATTAATGGAACAGAATCACAAGCTACAGGAACAACTGATAGAGCTACAAAAGCAACATGAAGCAAACGAAACAGACAAAGAAAGAATGAAGACTAAAAGTAGTCTGTTAGAAATGCAGCTCAAAGTATATATGGAGGAAAACGATAATCTACACGTTATGAATAAAGAACTGATGAAGGCACTACTTTATGACCAACCAATAGATAAACAAGAGACAACAACAACTGACCAGAAGGATTTGAACGATCACGTTGCAAAATGTGCAAATCTGCTGAAACAAGAGCAAAGCTTAAAAGAAGAATGGGAACAAAAGTACATACAAGACACAAATGAGCTTAGGAAACAACTCAAAGCTACTGAAGCAAAACTATTGGTAATTTATAATGAAAATGCAGATCAAATAGCGAAAATTGGCAATGAGCTTCTTGTGGCTAAAGACACGCTCCAAACAACCCTTCACGAAGTTAAAGAAAAGACTGAGCGTATTGTACAATTGGAAGCTCAAGTAGAACAAAAAGCAAACATCGGGACACCAGTAGAGCCACAACCAGAGAATCCTACAGATGAGGTAGAGGTACGTCTTCTATCTCCCCCGATCTATCATTCTCCAATAAACGAGCAGATGGCGAAACAGTGTGATGATCATCCCATGCCATATACTGCAGAAATAGGTCAGAAGGAGAGGGCACTATTGGTGTTCCGATTGACAGAAAATTTTGAGAATGAAGTCATCAAGGTCATGAAAGAAGCCAAAATTAAGGGAAAAGACTTGGATACAATTATGAAGCCTTTCAATATTCCGTATGGGCCCTTGAAAGAGAAAACACGGCAATATATAAAGAAGATCACACAAAAGGATCCAGATGAGCAGTTGCACTTCAAAGACAATACATTCAATTACACTCAAGAAGAATTTGAAGCTGCACAACCCTTATGGAGAAGGAAATTTTTGGAGAAAAATCCTACTCTGCGGGTGCACTGGCAAGCCGCACCATATTTATTACAGGTAAATCCTTCTTTTTGCCCAACACCACGTCGCAGAGAAGCACACAATTTTTGGATATGCAAAAGAATGGTATACTCAATAAATAATGGCTGAATTACCCGCTGCTTCCAAGTCCACCTCATAATTATTTGCCGAATGAGGATTACATGGTGAAAACCATTGAATTTTGGCTACATCAATATGCAACAGTACCTGATTTAACTATCAAAATGACCAAAAAAATCCTCAGCATGATACTGACAGTTTTGAAAGTGTTCAAACATGTAGCATATACATTTTCAAATTTCATTGGAATTAACTGGAGCATGGATATCCTTATTTTTTATATATCAGTTATGCCCAGCCGCCCAACCATCATGGCGTATTATTCAAGGCTCATGTTCTTACCAAGTACATATATGCAAACCTTCGAGGAAGCATTTTTTACTGGATTTTTTGAAATTGATTCCGAGATTTTCTTAAAAATGTCAACGAATCTGAATGCTAGAATGGTAGCATATGAATTGAGCTTCTTCGCAGATCATAGACAACCACCACATGATGGTGTGAAAGTTGAACAATGGAAGCAACTACTGATACGTGAAGCTAATATGCTTAATGAGATAGAGCAAAAGGTTTACAGAACGTACTCCCGCCGCATTCCAAAGCCTGTCGAGGACGACAGAATTCAGGAGGGGGGCAGTGTTGAAGGAGAGTCAAGCAAAAAGAAAAGAAGAAGAAGAAGACCAAGAAAGAAGCTTCACTGAAGGTATTATATCTGAAGACATATCTCTGTAGGAAGCCCCCCAGGGGCATGCAACACCCATCTCTGCACAGAGCCCCATAGGGGCATACAACAGGGGAAGGTACGTAGGCGACAAGGGCGGATGAAGGCCAACAAGTATCCATGAAGAACTACAAGAAGATATCTGGCAGATCCTCATCATTAAGGAGGTCCTTCAACATCTGGGTCTTCGGAAGGTCCAGATCGAAGGCTGAAGGTCCACACATTCATACCTTCCACTGGTTGCGTGCGTGACAGCCCGACTTAACACAACAACCCATATTTAAAAGGAGCGATCAGAAAATTATCCATGGGTTGCGTACGGGGAAACAAGAAGAAGAGGCCACGACCAATGCAACAGGTCCCAAGTTATTATCTGTTTCTTGACCACTGGTAAAACTATACCATCATAACTTCAACAGAAGCAGGCAGTGGTCGACTACGGGCACAGAGCTAGAGACACGAAGCTAAGCCTGTCAAGGGACGACAGAGACAAAGAGGGGGAGAGTGTTGCAGAGCAAAGAGGCAGAGAAAAAGAAGGGCCCCAAATTTTTTCCGAATTGGACACTTTATTCTTGTAATACAACCATTTTGTACCATATTTTCTGATGTAAATGCACTAAAGGAGTCCTCTAGATGCATACCCATAGAGATTTGTATCTTACCCTTGTAAATTAGTAGGAAATTAGCCTTTTAGTTAATAAATTTGCTATATTCGGAGTTTGGAGCAGAGAAAAAAGCTCGATTTATTGTTGAATGCTTCTCCAAATGTCGCGATACCATAATTGATCTCTAAAACTTGTTTGGAATAGACTTATGCTTGTTTGCACTTTGTTAGAGTTCATTTGCATCGACTCTCATTTGAATGCATGTCTTCATACACTCGGCTAGGTTTTGATACTCTTTGGATTGATAATTAAAGCGTGAGTCCCCACTATATGTACTTGAGGGGGATTGAGGTATAGTCTCTTTCTCCACAAGTCTCTAAGTTGGTACTTAGGTACACAACAAGACTGGCACAAATGTTGCATATTCTGAGATGTAAGATTAGGTAGACTACTCACCAAGCCCTTCCTTTGGATGTCCTTCATCCTTTGTAAATTTATGTGCCCAATTCTTTTATGCCATAAGTCGATTTCTGCAATCTGTTTATTTCTAATTGACAAGTAGACAGTGTGAGGGGTTGATGGCTTTACCTCCACGGTGAAGAGTCTTCCTTACTTCTTTTCTTTTGCTATGAGCTTGTAGTCCTACATGGGGTCTTCAACAAAACATCCTTGCTCATTGAACCTCACCTCATAACCTCTTTCAACCATTTGACCTATCAAAACCAAGTTCTTTGTGATGGTTGGCATATGCAACGCATCCTTCAACACCTTGGAGCTTTGAGATCCATTCAATGCAACATCTCCCACATGTGTAATCTTGTGCTCAGTTTCATCCCGTGTCTTTACATGTCCTTGAGTGATGGGTGAATGTAAATTAAAGAAAACATCTTTATTGCAACTCATATGGTTGTTACAACCACTATCAATGTACCATGTAAAACCTAAATTGACTCTTTCACTTGAACCATACATCATAAGCAAGTTCTCATTTTTTGAATTTGTTGAAGTACTAGCATAATTACCTTGGTTCCTTTTGTATCCTTGATTGTGTCCTCCTTTGGACCAACAATCTCTTGCATAATGGCCTGGTTTTCCACAATTGTAGCATTCTCCATTGGATGCTTCTCTTCCATGTGATCTTCCTCCTCTTCCTCTTGATCCATAGCTTTGGTTGGAACCTTCTTGGTTGCTTGGGCTTGAGCTTGACCTTCCTCTCCCTCTGCCTTGAGAGTTTTGTCCACCTCTTTTGCCTTTGCCTCTACCTGCATAGAAAACTTGGGCTTGGCTGACCTTTGATTGTGAACCTCCTCGGTTGATCTCCTTAGTCACCATCAATGTGACTAATTGATCAAATTCTGGTAGGGAATCCCTCACATAAACTGATATGGTGAATGCTTTCCACCTTTCATCCTCTCTCAAGCCATTGAGAGTGTGCACAATAAGATCATCGTCTTTGATTGGGCTCCCAATTGAGCCTAAAGCATCTGCAAGCTCCTTAACCTTCAAAATGTACTCATTTATGTTAGTACTTGGTGATTTCCTAAGATTATTCAGCTCATTCTTGATCTGAATCTTCCTTGCCTTGGTTGATGAAAAGTACAATCTCTCCAATGTCTCCCAAACCTTCTTGGATGTGTCCAAGTCTTGTATATGCCCTATCATGTTATTGCTTATGTGTTGGGATAGAATGAATATGACTCTCCCATCCCTTTCTATCCATTCATTAAGTGCCTTGACCTGCCCTTGAAGTGGCGGATCATATACATGAGGCATTGACTCCGTGCCGCTCACTAATCCTCACAATCCTTTGCCCATAAGATAGTTGCTAACTCTAAATTTCCATGGTTGATAATTGCCTTTCTCTAACTTCTCTATTTGTGCATTATACTCAGCCATATTGAGCTCTAAGATGCTCCTCTAGCTTCTCCTCAAGTGTTGGTATGCTTTAAAAGGCGTGGATATTACCTTTTGATAGCTTCTCCTTTGCTAACATTCGCCTAGTTGAGATCTCGATCGATGTAGCCCCCATTCAATCTCTTCTTGCTTTGATGAGTCCTCCTTGTGCTTCCACGAGTTGTCTTGATTCCTTCAAGTCTTCAAAATGATGCCACTAATCTCTCCAAGCCTCCAAAATAGCTCTGATACCACTGATGGGGGATGATTCTAACACCCCAATTCAAAAATGGAAGATGGCTACCCTCCACTAGGTCCACAAGCAGTGATATATGCTCACTATTCTGAACTTTTCTTTGCACTAGTATATAGAATTAAAATGCAATTTTACAGACTTGTAGTAGACTATAAGAGCTACCCAAAAAGCTTTAAATCATCCCAAATGGATATTCCAAGTGGGAGAACCACCCTCTGCAAAACAAGTTTTCTGTTTGCAACACTCTTTGCCTATGTGTAGAGATATACCTTCACAAAGTTGGCAATTTCTCACAACTCACTAAGCCAAATAACTTGAAACTTTGAAACACTTCAGGGCACAATATGATAGACCATATGAAGTTTGAAATCAATGAAAATGAGTAGAATGAGAGAGCAAACAATGCTCTCCAATTTGATACAATCAGATTCGGAAAAGCCTAAGTACACCTCGAGATACAGAGGAGCAAAATCATGAGGAAATGAGGTAAAAAAGCAAGGGGGCTGCTTGCTGGAGTTTATGACTTCACTAAACTAAGTGGGAAACTCGTGGAATGCATACAACTCAAGAAACAAAGGCATGATGATGCTTATATAGAGTTTTACTTTTCCTACAATCTAGCTAACCACCCACCAATCAGTGTAAGTGCACTTTTTGGTGGCTGATTTGATGAGATCTCAATTTGATTGAGTTTGGTGGAGCTTCTAACTTTATTCCACGTCTTTGGGTCCTCCTTTTTTATCGTTCCACTTGCAAAACTTGTGGTTGAGCCTTTTTGCATGATCGAGACTATTGGAGTTAGACGTCTACGAAAGCATGCGAACAACACAAGGAAGAAGAAGAAGCTTGGAGCACAACACACAATACTAAATGTATTACTACAGAATGTACAAAGATAAGTAGCCCATTAGGGCAATAGGCATATATACAAGCCGAGGGGAAAAAACCTTCTAAAGAGGGAAAAAAGTGCCCCAGCGGTCCTAGTGTGTTCACACACATCACTACCTAAATATATCAACAAATCCCCCCTGTGAGTGATGCGGTGAACAACGAGCTCGCACTCATGTATAAGGAAGTGCCAAGCTATGTGGAAATCACTCCACAAAAGGAAGTAAGACCAAAGCTTTGCGAAAAGCTTCAAACTTCTCCCTAGGCAGAGCCTTCGTGAAAAGGTCTGCAATGTTCTCCTGCGTGGGAACATATGCCAAGCTGATCTCCCCAGTAGAGAACCTCTCTCGGACATAGTGATAATGCACCTCAATGTGCTTAGTGCGAGCATGGAACATAGGGTTCCTCGCAACTGCCAATGCACTCTGACTTTCAGTGAAGATGGTGGTGGCAGAAGTCTGGCCAACACTCAAATCAGCCATAAGGCATCTGAGACACACACACTCAACAGTTTCTGTGAAAGCTTCCCTATACTCAGCCTCACAACTGGAAGTGGCCACAGTAGGTTGCTTCTTGCTCAACCAAGATATACATGAGCTACCAAGCATGAAGCAAAAGCCACTAGTGGACACACGAGTGTCATAGCAACCAGCCCAATCAGAGTCAAAAAAGGCATGCAAATCTGGCGGTAGTGATCCCCCCTTGGGATAAAACAACCCAAGTAGCCGAGTACCACTCAAACAACGAAAGATGCGCTTAACTGCTTGTCAATGCTTGACTCTTGGGCAATGCATAAACCTGCTCATCTGTGAGACAACAAACTGAATATCTGGCCAAGTAACGCATATAGAGTGGCAATAGGCTTATAGCCTTCAAGGCCAAAACATTGCAATAATGTGTCAATATATTTCGTTTGACACAAAGCCATTCCACCATCAACTTGCATAAACCGAATGCCCAAGTAGTGATGCAAATGCCCCAAATCAGACATCTCAAATGAGGCATGTAAATCAGCCTTAAAATCAGCAATATGCTTCTCAATAGGACCAGTGAGCAGCATGTCGTCAACATAGACAACAATGATCAGAAGCACATCATTAGCACGCTTAACATATAAGGTGCTTTCAGTTGGACTGTTCTCAAAACCATGTGCAATCAAATAGGCATGTAGCTTCTCATATCAAGCACGTGGTGCTTGCTTTAAACCATATAATGACTTCTTTAACCTACACACCTGGTTTTCATGTCGTTTCTGCACAAAGCCACGGGGCTGAAAAACATACACTTCTTCATGCAAGTCACCATTGAGAAATGCAGTTTTAATCTCCAACTGATGTACATTCCAACCATGATGGGTTGCAAGTGCACAAATGCTCCGAATAGTAGTCATACGGCATGTAGGTACAAAGGTCTCATCAAAATCAATGCCTCTTTCCTATGCATAACCCTTTGCAACAAGTCTAGCCTTATACCTGCCAACTGTACCATCAGGTTTACGCTTCAACTTGTATACCCACTTAGTGCTAATGCCCTTCTTGCCAAGAGGCAAGTCACATAAAGACCAAGTACCATTCTTCATTATTGCATCATATTCAGATTGCATACCAACCATCCAATTTTCTAAATTTTGTGCTTCATCAAACGAAACAGGCTCATTTTCATCACAGAGACTAGATGCAGCCATAGCATAGCAATCTGATGCAAAAGAGGCACTATGAGGGCCTGAACGAGTACAATATGATAGAGGTGCATCTAATTTGCTGTCACGCAAAGTCTGCACGGGCCATTTTGGCATTGTTTTCGCCTACTCAATATTAGCTCTCTCATCAACTAGTGCATCATGTAAATCTGCATCAAAAATGGAATGATCTGCATCATCACATGAAACCTGCAAAGGCTAAGAAGTTGCCTCGTTGGGACCAGCACTAGACTGTCCACCTGTAAAAAGAGGAAGCAAAGTATCATACATGTCTTTGGAGCTAACATATGTCTCCTTAGTAGATGAAAGCAATGGCTGAATAGCATCTTCTACAAAAACAACATCACGGCTAACCACAATGCGTTTAGTTTGTGGATGATACAGACGATAGCCTTTACTTTCAAAAATCTATCCAACAAAAATACATTTTATTGCTTTATCAACCAACTTTCTACAATGTTGTTTAAGCACTAATGCATATGCCAAACAACCAAAAACACGCAGATGAGCAACAGATGGCTTGCAATCATGCCAAGCCTCATATGGAGTGATAGACTGCAGCGCTTTAGTGGGACACCTGTTCAGTACATATGCTACACACATCACAATCTCAAGCCAGAAACTATGTGGTAAAGCCTGACTCTTGACCATACACCTCGCCATCTCCATGAGTGACCTTTTCTTTCATTCAGCAACTCCATTCTATTGAGGTGTATATGGCACTGTACACTGGTGTTTTATACCACGTTCAATCAGAAATGCATTAAAATCAGAAGACATATATTCCCCCCCTCGATCAGAGCGGAGGGTGCCCATTTTACATGCTGATAGATTTTCAGCCAAAACCAAAAACTGTTTGAAGCACATGAACACTTTGGACTTTGCCTTCAATGGATATACCCATGCATGCCTGGAAAAATCATCGATGAAAGTCATGAAGTAAAGATAATTCCCAAAAGAAGGTGTCTGCATAGGACCACAAACATCACTATGTACAAGCTGCAATTTCTAAGTAGCCGGAACTAAACCATCTTTTGGAAAGGACGAATGCTCCATTTTGCCAAAATACAACCTTCACAAACATGTTTTCCAGGTGCCTCAAATTTGGGCAAAGAGGACACCATTTGAGATTTCTGCAGGCGTAGCAAACTAGCAAAATTCAAATGACCAAAGCGTGCATGCCAAAGCTTTGCATCTGACATAGCCTGAGAATCATTTACTGCACATGCCAAATCATTTACAGATCTTTCATAGACTATGAGCTTATAGAGCCCACGACATAAAATGCCAGAAGCAATAATCACATCGCCATTTGGCACCATGAACTGTACACCTGTCATCAACAAATTTCACAACCAAACCAATCTTGGCTAATGCAGAAACTAATAACAGGTTCTTCTTGATCCCTGGCACAAATAAAGCATATGACAAAGTGAAAGAACTACCATCAGCAGTAGTCAAAATGATCTTACCAACTCCCATAACAGGATAAGAGGAGTTGTTGGCGCATGTAACAATATTCCCTATAGGGGAAGACTCAAGTGAAGAGAAGAAATTGTGTTGTGAGGTAATATGTTTGGTCGTCCCACTGTCAAAATACCAATCATCTCAGTTTACTATAGACATGCTATGCTCATGAGAAGATGGGTCAAAACTGCAGACAGTAGTAAACGCCCATTCTTCTTCATACACAAGATTAGCAGACTCTGTTTTTGGTGATTTGGCCTCTGCAACAACCATTCCAACCTCTTTCTTTTTTGCCTCTTTAGTAGCCAGTTTTGGACAGTTCTTTATGATATGATCATTCCCTTTACAGTACTTACAAAACAATTTCTGCTTTTCTAATTTCTTCTTATCTTTATCTTGTTGGGAAACAATGTCCCATTGGTCAAGGATTGGTCAAATTTATCCATTGTTTACAACATGTGTACAAGTCCTGTTCACTCTCTTGTACAACTAATTGACGTGGGCGCGTTAAATAGTAAGTTGCTCTCTCAAAACCCCCACCAGGGATCAAATCCCACGGACGGCAGCGTGGAAAAATTTTGATAACTTAAGCTTTTCATAAATCAAGTGACAACGGCGACTACAGACAGCGATACGATTTTCGATAAAGCGATAACGTTTGTTTTTCAAAAGCGATCGTGCTTTATTTGATTTTGGTGAAGTGCTTTATTGCAAGGAAGCTAAACTATATAAGGAGAGTATTGGCCTCATTGTATTCATCCTTCAGCTAGGATCAACACAAGCTTTCTAGAGCTTGGACCTCAATAGAGGTGGTGTTTCTTCTAGCACATGGGGCAGCCATGGTGCTAACTTGAAGCATGTTGAGGAGTAGCTATGGAGTTCTTCTTGGTGATTCTTCTTGGAGAAGATGAAGGGTGTGCTCACACTCTACCTCATGGAGAGGAGGTTATCTCTTGTTCATGGCAAGAAGACTTGGTCATTAGCAGCTTGATGGTGAGGATTGGCCATCCACATTATGTATTTGAAGATTATCTTCTACAGGAAGATATTAGGTTGAAGATTGTCTTCTACAAGAAGATGTCGGGCTACTTCAAAGACATTGGATGGAACCATCTACATGGTGTATTTGAAGATCATCTTCTATAAGAAGATGTTAGGTTGAAGATTGTCTTCTACAAGAAGATGTCGGGTACTACTTGAAGTTTATGGAGGCTGTGGCGTTCATATCAGAAGGAGTCCTATTCGGCATAGGTACAAGAGAATCAGTACGTATATGCTTTATGCATATTTGATGAGGTGTTTGAGAAGGTGTGTTCACATGAGTTTGAGGATTTCTGGCAACAATCTTGTTAGCATTCTATGCTACTTTATAAGTATAAGTATGTGATCTTTCACACACGTATCTGACTTAGGGTCTACCATAGTCTAAGTTCAGATTAGGGTTTGTTGAGTATCAGTTTCACACTGATCCTTCCTCTTTCAGTCACTCATATTCACTCTTCTATAACCTATAAGGTCACACATCTCATATATATTCAGATTACTGCCCATACATCTGAATATGTTTGTTACATTGTACATTCACTCATTCATCTATTTCTCATCACACAGAGTGGTTGAGAGTTTTGCTCCCACATTGTACATTGAACATTGGTATATATGATACTATGAGTAAGTGATGGCTTACGTAACACCTTACACATGTTGTCTATTCTTTATCTATCTTTATCTCATCATTTTTATGATTAAGTTGTGGTATGTTCATGTTTTGTCAATATGGAAGATTGCTGGAATTAATGTTGTACATGATTGGAACTATGGAACCATGGACCTGTGACATGAGCCTAAGGGCCTACCTCACTTCCAACATATCTTCCTTCTTCGAATATGCAGAATTAGCAGATTTTTGCTTACTAGTTGAAGAGCTCCATTTTCCTTTGCCCTTCTCACTAGCCAGGAAAGCTTGATCTGCAACTCGCATAATGGACTTGTTCTACCTAGACTAATCTTCCTGCAATAGAACAGAGACTAACTCCTCAAATGATAAGGCATTTGGATTGCCTTTCATCATCAACCGAAGAGTAAAAGCAAAACTCTAATATGAATCTGGAAGACCATTCAGAACGGTCTGCACAAGTGAGCTATCTGGTATAACCTCATCAGTAGAAATCAACTGTTTCCTTCAAGTCTTTGATCTTGGTTAGGAAACTATCCATAGAATCACCTTCATTCATGTGCTCACTCTCCAACTGTTTTCGGAGGTAAGCAACACGAGCCTCATTCCTAGCTTGGTACAATGTGGTATGTGTATCCCAAGCATCCTTAATTGTTCTGCACGAGCGAATGTGAGGAATAATGGCACGTTTGACAGACAAAGCTATCAATGCATATGCCTGGGCATCTCTGCCATCCCAGCGAATCTGCTCTATAGTAGGTGCAACAAAAACCACAACACGAACAAGAATATGCAGAATATCATCATATTCAACAACTTTTGCATCAGCTTCAGTACCTGTAGTTGTAACAGTTGCAGATGTGATAAGACGTTTTTCGACACCCTGTACAATGTTCCACAGTGCTTTTGCAACCAACACATGTCGCATCATATAAGCCCATAACGGGTAGTTGGTACCATCCAACTTATCCTCAACAACCAACATACGGAATACATCACTGCTTTCAGCCATGGCCGGTGACTAAAATACCTTGATGCAAAAAATTGACTGTATCTCAAAAAGTTGAAGAGAACTGCCGAGACGAATTTCGCTAGACCTGTAGCAGACGTCAAGAGCTTATACTAGCAAATAGAAACTGGTATATACCTTTGGCACAAAAAGATGAAATAGCCTGTACAAGCACTATGATAGTGCGTTCGGAGGTCGAAATGAGCTAAGATCGCGATTTCGATACTACAGAATGAAGCAGTTTTGATCTCAGAAACACGCCGAGTATGCTTACCAAAATTCGTGCGATTCTAAGACTGTAAACGGAGGAGTGGTAACGGTTGTTGACGGCACCCTAGATGAAGCGACGACCTGCTCTGATACCAGTTGTTGGAGTTAGACGTCTGCGGAAGCATGTGAACAGCACAAGGAAGAAGAAGAAGCTTGGAGCACAACACACAATACTGAATGTATTACTAGAGAATGTACAAAGATAAGTAGCCCATCGGGGCAATAGGCATATATACAAGCCGGGGGGAAAAAACCTCCTAAAGAGGGAAAAAAGTGCCTCGGCGGTCCTAGTGTGTTCACACACATCACTACCTAAATATATCAACAAAGACTTGATTTTTCAACATGCCCAAGTGTCAAGCATTGGCAGGCAAACGCATCTTTCGCTACTTGAGTGGTATCCAACCACTTGGATTGTTTCATCCTAGGGGGCATCACTACCACCAGATTTACATGCTTTTTTGACTCTGACTCGGCTGGTTGCTATGGCACTCATATGTCCACCAATGGTTTTTGCTTCATGCTTGGTAGCTCATGCATATCTTTGTTGAGCAAGAAGGAGCCTGCTATGGCCACTCTAGTTGTGAGATTGAGTATAAGGCAAATTTCACAATGAGTATTGAGTGTGTGTGGCTCAAACGCCCTATGGCTGATTTGGGTGTTGGTTAGTCTTCTACTACCACCATCTTTACTGACAATCAGAGTGCATTGGCAGTTGTGAGGAACCCTGTGTTCCATGGTCGCAAAAGAACATTGAGGTGCACTATCATTATGTCAAGGAGAGGTTCTCTACTAGAAAGATCAGTTTGGCATATGTGTCCACACAAGGGAACAATGCATACCTTTTCACAAAGGCTTTGGAGAAGGAAAAGTTTGAAGGCTTCCGCAAAGCTTTGGGATTACTTCCTTTTGTGGATTGATTCCACATAGCTAGGCACTTCCTTATACATGAGTGCTAGCTCCTTGTTCACCGCATCACTCCGAGGGGGAGATTTGTTGATATATTTTGGTAGTGATGCATGTGAACACACTAGGACTATCAAGGTGCTTTTTTTCCCTCTTTAGGAGGTTTTTTTTCTCGGTTTGTATATATGCCTATTACCCTAACAAGTTACCTATCTTTGTACATTCTCTTGTTAATACATTCAGTATTGTGTGTTGTGCTCTGAGCTTCTTCTTCTTCTTTGTGTTGTTTGCATGCTTTCATAGGCCTCAAACTCCAACAGAGATCAATCATATGGATATTGAAGAAGAAGTGCGCTTAGTGCACCAACACTTCTACTTCCCCAATATGCATAGATACATAGCACCACAAAAGATAGTAGTGTAGCTACTATCTTATGTAGTAAAATAGATGGGCAATTATATTAATTTGACCTATCTGCAAGAAGAAGTCTTTGAAGCCAAGAAGCAATGGGGCATCAAAAAGTTCTTAAATGGTAGCACCGCCTTGAAAATTCTAATTTATCATGCATTGAATATCCACAAATACATAAGAGAAGTACCATATAATCTGGAAATGGCAAGGTATGTCAAATCAGCCACTATCCCAAAGAAGAGATGTGGTGTGGTAATCATAGATGAGGTAGGTACTAGTGCTTAACCTTCAATGAGAGGTTCCAAAAGAATAAGGTACTTTGAGGAAGTAGCTACCACTCCCTCTGCCAAAAGAATTCATACAGCTTTGAAGTCAACTCTAACTCAACTACCCCCGGTCACAAAAGTTGAGTTGGAAGACACCCTCCAAGCTACACACACTTATATGGAAGGTCAAGTAAACCTCACTATCCAAGGACACCATTACAAAGAGATGAGTGATGCCAAGGAAAAGAAGCAATCAGGAAAGAGGTTGTCCAAGATGAGCCATTATAAAGAATTGGGTTTAGAAAATTCAAGCTCATGCTCAAAAAGAGATCATAACAATGATCAGTCAACATTAAACATTTATCTTAACACAAACATAAATGATGATGGTCACTGGGATGAATTAGACCAAATGGTGGATCAACAAGAAGTGGCTAGTAAGCCACATGAAGAAGAGACAAAAGCAACTAAGGAAGAAGTTTGACGAAGACCTAGGCCTGATAAAGGTTTTACAATTCAAAGCAATGACACAACAAAGCTACAATTTCATGAATTAAGTTTGAAAGGTGTCAAGCCTAAGGTCCACCCCAAAGAAGAAGCTCAACAAGAAACATAAACACAAATCGAGGTGCCTATCATTCCAATAAGGGTTCTCGTGTAGCCATCTCCAATGGATATGCATCACAGAGGTAGTAGCGCAGAAGTGGTCCTCAAGAAAGAGGCTGAGGTGACAATTCAATTACAAATTTGACAGCCATTTAATGAAACACTCCATACAATCAAAGGCAGAGTTGCGCCTACAGGGGAAGTCCCACTCATACCAAAAACATGGTTTAATGTGGATGTGGCACAATTAAGACAATGATCAAACACATGATTCAAAGTGCTATGGACACTCAACAACAACTAGTGGAGGTTGACAAAGAATATGAGAAAGTTCATATGGAAAAGAATCAATCTAAATCACTTAGTGAGAATCTATTTGATAAGGTGCTAAAAGCCCAAGTAGAACTTGAAAAATTGAAAAACAACTAATAAGAACAATCAATGAAATCAACACATTAAAAGGTGAGAATGTTGCTCTGAGCACTCAAGTCAATTAAATCTGCCAAAACAATGAGATAGTGAAAAAAATAAAACATTGACCTTCAAAGAATATATGCACAAAGTGAAGAAGAAAAGGTATGCCTCTCAAATCACAATAAAATCTTAAAAACACAAATAAAGGGAGGCATGGAAGATGTAGACTCATCAAGGAGAAGAAATAAAGAATTAATGATGTCTCTATTATTGAATCAATTGATTGAGGCATCTACACTATTGAATGAAGAAATTCAAAACCTCATGATGCAATTAGATGCATATGCAAATTACTAAAGGTATAACAAATTCTTTGTGCGCAATGGGAATCAAAATACGTTAAAGATACGATGGAACTAAGACAAAGTTGGCAAAAAGCAGTCAATAAATACACAGAGCAATGTCGACAAGATACCGACAAACTTCAAGACTTATGTGGAAGCAAAATCAAAGTAGAAGCAGGACTCAATGAAATACAAAAACAAAGCAAAGATAAAGATCAAATCATCACAGACCTACAAGCTCAATTATTGAAAATTCAGAGTGACAAAGAAACTTAGCTGCAGAACATGGGGACACTAGTAGTGCAAGACCACGATTTGTCTACTGAGGAGATTGAGGTACATCCTCTTGCTCCACCCACCATTCAATCTCCAATGCAAGATCAGCATGAAAATTTTGAAGATGTAGTCATATGTGTGATGAAGGAAGCAAAAATAGAAAGCAAAGATGTTGATAAAATCATAAAGCCTTTCAATATACCATACTACATCATGAAAGAGTAGACATGAAAATAAATTAAAAAAGTTACCCAATAGGATCCATATCAAGATTTGAACTTCAAGACAAGTACTTTCAACTATACACAAGAAAAAATTGGCACAACCGATCTTATTTGGCGAAAGAGATTTTTGGAAAAAAAAATTGACTTTGAGGGTGCATCGACAAGAAGCACCATATTTATTACAGGTCAATCCATCCTTTTGCCCCATGCCAAGACATCACCCATGGCCTCAATTAAGGGAAGATCAGAAAAGCGGTAAAATAAATAAGCAATGGCTCAAATTTCCCCTATTATCGAGCTCGTCACATAGTTATTTGCCAATAGAAGAATATATGATCTGAACCATCGAATTTTGGTTGTCTAGATATGCACACATACTAGATTTAACTATCAAGCTTATGAATAAGATCCTCAACATGATACTACCAATATTAAAAGTCTTCAAGCATGTCGAGTATACATTTATGAACTTTATCGGTATCAACCAAGGCACAAAAGCTTTGATTTTTTATCTTTCTATCATGCCAAGTTGCCTAACCATAATGTCCTACTATTTAGGAATTATGTTTCTACCAAGTCCTTATTTACAAACATTTGAATTAACATTTTTTTACATGATTTTTTGAAGTAGACTCAGAGATATTTTTGAAGATGTCATCTAATTTATTTAAATGCTAGACTTGTAACATATGAGCTAAGTATTTTTGCTGATCATCATCAAGCTCCACATGATGGAGTTAAATCTACAAAATGGAAAGAATTCATGATCGGAGTAACTTTGATGCCGAATCTGATTGCTCGAATGGCTTCAAAAGGGGTAAAGCCCTAATAGACTTGGTGGAAATGATTTTTGAGTGCTTAGCTTCATATTTTTATGCTTCAAAACTGATTTGCACTTCTAAAAGTGCGTGCAATGATGTCACAAAAAACTAGCAGGTTAAGGAGTTGAACTTGCTTTGATACCATTGTTGGGAGTGTCAGTGAGTGAGGAAGGAAGCACAAACATAAGTAAGCACAAGAGAGAAGAAGGAGATTGAAGCATAGAGACACACAATGGCTAGAAGAGCTCTGTGTCGATAGATGATCAATAGTATGAGAATGAATGAAGTGAGAGCTATAAGTGAATCCCTAAGTACAAAGTACCACTACATATGAATACATCATGTATATGTGGTTACATGGGGAAAAACCTCTAGCTAACACTAGAGTAAAAAATGCCCATGTATAAAGAAACTGCTCACATCAAAGCTCCTTGAGGGACACATAAGTGTAACATATGGAAAGTACTTAACTTGCATGGTATGCCTAGAATGAATTGTTTTTTTATACTTGCAGTAAGATTTTTACAATGCAAAACTTTTACTTTTAGTAAAATGTTCATGATAAAAAAAAGATTATATTTTTCTTCTAATATAAAGTGTTTATGTTATAAAAAATTGATCTTTTTTCTTATGATAGAAAATGTTTATTTTATGGAAATCAAGCCATCAACTTACTATTCCAATTATGTTTCAAAGATTGAAATGGACAACATACACACCCTGAGATTCCTCTTACCCCTCACTTTTCAAGAGTTGTACATTAATTCACACTCCATGTTTGAACCTTGATTTCAGAGTTAAAGATCCAATGTTTAACCATCCTCATATAAAATGTTAATGTCATGAGAAATATCATTAGTATTTTTTAAAGAAAGTTTGGCCAAAGCCTACTCTCTGTTGCTTGAATTAATTGAAAGGACAACTATAAAAATGAATGGGCATAATATCCTTAGAACTCTCACATCCCAAAAGCAAGGGTTAAAATGATCCTAAAGTGATACAAAGTGACAGCTTGAAAGTCAAAAGAAAACTAGGCATGAAGGCTGACCTAAAGTCCAATACTTGTCAATCGTCACTATCAAGGATTGAACCCCCATCCCCATCTCAAAAGGAGAGAGTCCCATGTAATTAAACCAACTAGTTCATGCATCAGGAAAAAAAATCATTAGTTCTTGTTTGCTTTTTTATTTCCATTGCGTGGAGAGAAACATCATAAAAAAAAAGAGAGTTCGGCATAACCTACTCTCCCAAACTTTAATTAATAGAAAGAACAACGGTACAAGTGAACTGGCCTAGCATCCATGGGACCTTCTGAATCCCACAAAGGAGGGATTTCTTAAAACTTGCTAGAAGGCATTACAAAGAAGGTTGATAACGGGTTCGTCCCCCTCATGGGACCCCACTTGCTTTTAATCTTGTTGTTCTCAAGGAAAAACACTCTATGATGTCTAGAAGTTGGGGCCCTCTTACAATTGGAAGTTCTTTTGTCTGAAAGGCAAAATAGATTTTCCGATCGACCATTCTTTAGGGGGCTACCAAAGTTGGTGGCACACCTGTCTTTCCATATCTTCCAGAGGGTCTCACCTCATAGTGGTGAGGAACAACTAATCGCCTCACCCAATAGCACTTTCTTCCAGCTGATTTGTCATTGAAACAACATGATTCTCTCAAGGGCCCACCATAACGACATTGACTTGAGGCATGAAAAGAAGAGGTATCCCAAGCCCTCATTGCCATGATGGCATCTTTTATACCATGGAGAGGCTCAACAAATTTTGTTAGCTTTTACATTGGTCCAAATTCTCTAGTGGATGATTTGGCACACACACCGATTTTAAACCTCGACAAGGGGATGCCAAAGGGATTGGAGCTTGAGATCCCACTTAAAGCTCGACCAATCTAGAAACCATCTCTTATTGAGTGTGATGTGAAAGTCCATAATCTTCACGAGTCTCTGGAATTTATCAAGACTGTTGCCGTTGTGCCATGTAAGACCCTCAAGGAGAGGGGAGTCAAGCATCTCCAAAGCACATTCAATGCTTGGGAGGGCTAGAAACATCATTAGTTGTTGGTTTATTTTTATTTCCATTAAACATACACTGTCTTTCTTTCTCTCTGGAAGACTCCAGATTTTTTCCCATTCTGAGATACGTGTGTCCTGCACAGCGTTCCTGCAACTAATCAAATCTGTCTGGGTAGTCGGGTTTTCGATATGAGAATTTCAGGCTCCTTCTTGAGGTATGTAAATGTAATTGAATATCTCTGTCGATCGGTCTGATATTCTTCCAAGTTTCTTATCCTTCCCGTCTTTCTTACGTTCATTCAAAGGGACGGCCCCCGCGAACTTTACAGGCGTGCTTGCCGTTCTTCCGCTCAGACGGGCTGATGGTTACCGCTGTTTTCGAGTTTTGCATTTCGGGAGGATTATTGATAATTTGCCTCTTATATGGCAGACATCAGGACTTCTGAGAAGTTCAAAGATTGGCGCGTCTTCCGTTGGGCAGTTCGGAAGGAAATGTATCTTTTGGGATTACGAGATGTCAATAATTTAACTTGAGGACTTGTGAAAATATCACGCTCTAAGCATTGAATGATTGCTTAATTAATTGAAGTTAGGCATTCACTTCACTTGTGAACGGCAATGCAATCGGCAAAAAAGAAGCAGCGTGTCAGTAGTAGCAGTCGTCTTTCATCCCTTGCACAGTGGGTTTCATCTCCTGTACATGATCATAGATCTGAACCTACCAGAGTGGAATTCGTGGAACTCGATACTGACGGAAAGTTGAAAAAAGGATCCTGTAACCCGCTCATATTCAATGATCCTGCCGTTGCAGATGTTGTGCTTTTCCTACATACATACAATACAGATATCGATGACAGAGAGCATTGTTCAAGCACAGAAGTTTACTTGCATGCTTGTGCCCTTGAGCAGTGTAAGTATTTTGCTACAGTTCTATCAGAGCGATGGCAAGAGAGCAGACAATTTTCAGAGGGACCAAATCATGAAAAACGAATCCACATTAACATGACAATTCCAGGCTCACGAGCCATTGATTCCTATCTTCTTGTTCTACAGCTTCTGTATTGTAAAGATTTCAAAGGACTAATTAAAGATGTTTCAACAGCATTGTCTTGTTTACCAGTTGCAGCAGAATGGCTTTATGATGAGTGTATTGCAGCTTGTGTGCAGTATCTTGAGGCAGTTCCTTGGACTGAAGAAGAAGAAAAAAGGGTTTTAGATGTAGTAACATCTTTACAACTGCGGGAGTCAGCACAGCTGCTTGCCAGGATCACACCTGTTAACACACGAGCTGTACATGACATGCTTGGTGAACTTGTGTATGCAGCAATTCACAGTCATCCTAATGGAGCTACAGTAAAGGCCTTTGTTGCAAGGCTGCTGAATGATCATTCATCGCGTTCAACTGTGAAACTGGTTCTTGATGGTGCATTTGCAAATAGCTTAAAAACGGTCAAAGATTCTGTAGAGGAATATTCGAGCCCAAATGTTAGAGGGAGGCATGATGAGATAGAAGCTCTCCAGAGGGTGAGTTTGCATACAGCTTCCCTCAACAGCAAGCATTTGCTTTGGCTTGTCGAACGGATGATTGAACTTAGGGTTGCTGATAAAGCAGTATCCGAGTGGAGTGAACAAGTCGTATTCACAGCTAATCTTTTAAGAGTCTTCAACGACGATGCCTGGCGAACAATTGCTCCGAGTTTACCTGCACTAGTTCTTAGATGTACATTCCGGTTGGCTAGTGCAGTAGCAGCTGGTTCAATGATAGCCACATGTCAGGTGATTTTCCTGTTTAGTTTCTTGATAATTATTAATTGCATTGTTTGAGGTTATGCCGAGTTTGAATTTTTGGATAGCTCCTTGTTCCCTCCCCTGAAGGTTATCATAATATTTTCATGTTTCTACCTTGAAATTTGTTGTCCTTTTGAAATTGTTGGGCCTTTTCAAGGGGATAGCCTTTGTTGGAGGTCATCCATCCTGATATTGCTCCTACATGGATGATGGCTCATGTTTAACAATGTGGTTTCCACAAATCTGACTTGTTCATGCATCCATGCTGTTTGTAAGTGCGATGGAGACCAATGACAAGCCAGCTTATGCAAGCCTCATAGGCTATAGGCTATAGCTAGGCACCTTTTGATCACAAGTTGGGCTTATCCTCATGTTCTCCTCTTCAAATCACATTTTTGGTAAGGCTTTTTTTGGGGGGCTTTTTTTGTATGCGAGGGCTTTTCCTTTTGAAGTTTTGACTCACTCACTTCCATATTCATGGTTGTAACTGACTTTTTTTGACTTATGACTTTGACGTTTAGTCGACTTATGATGGGTAGGGTAAAACATTTCTGACGTTTCCCGACATTGTCTTTTTTTAAAATAAGAAATCATATATATTATTTTTGTGTACAAATTACATATTTCAGCACAATAAACATGTTTTACACATATACATAGACAAAAGACACCTAAAAACATCATAATGAGGTAACATTAACACATTGCAAAAATATAAAAGCCAAACAATTAGATCATTAAGCATGGAAGCATGCAAATGTCGTAGTTCAAATTTCATCATAATTCATTGAAGGTGTATGGAAGTACAACAACCTATTGTAATACAAATGCCATTACCATAATTCGTCACAATTCAAGTGCCATAGTACAACAGGATTGTAGTACTACAGTACTACTACAATAGATGTAAATACTACAAGAGACCAGTTCAAAAGTCCACGTCTGCCTTCATGTCCATCTTTGTTGGCCAGAGTTTCTCAGGTATCTCATTACTCCATACTAGTACTACAATACTACTGTAGTATTACTGTAGTAGTACTGTAGCATTACTGTAGTAGTACTGCAGCAGTAGTACTGTAGCACTACTGTAGTACTTACTACTGTAGCACTACTGTAGTAGTACTTACTACTGTAGCACTACTGTAGTACTGTTTGTAGTACTCTACAGTAGCACTATAATAGTACTACAATATTAAAGTGGCATTACAATAGTACTACAGTAGTACTGTAGTGACGTAGTCATAATACATTTAAAACGACAATTTAAAAATAAAAATCGTTTTTTAAATCGCCAAAATGTTTTGAACAATTTTTAACGATTTTTATTCACGCTTTTTTCTGAAAAAATTCGCTGTTGTACTATGTATAGTCATGACTCATTGGCTGAGTGATTGACTATACATATGTTATTTTATATTATGTGATTTTATATGTTATTCATATCAGGTATATCAAAAAGATGTTAAATATGCATTGATACATAGCTTTATATTTCAGAAAAAAAAATCTATCACAGTGAATAAAAACCCCGATCTTTATTTTGGATTTTATAAACCTCCACCATTTAAACGATTTAAATCTCATGTTGTACTATGACTGAAGTGTTGGTGCAATTAAACCCAAGCCCACATACTTGGTTAACCAGCTTATGCTTAACTTATTGGCATAACCTATGAAAGGCTTCATATGATCAACCTCTTGTAAAAATACTTCACATTTATCCTTGTAAAAGTGGATTACACTCAAGAGGAGTTAGGAAGCTCTAAATCATGAATCACTTGGTTGTTGAGCAATGAGAGAATCTATCCTATATGTTAGCATTCACCTTTTAGGTAGAAGTTTGAATTTGAATTCAAGCTTTGGCTCCAAGTTCAACTATAAGAAGAGGATCTAAAAGACCCGCGTGTATCTCAAGGTTGAGAGATCAGTTTGTAGTACATCCATTGTGAAGTGAGAGCTTACCTCATAGCTCTTTCACTTTTCTCACATTGAGCGATGCTTGATTGCCAATGACATTGTATTTGTACATGTTTAATACATATATGATCATTACATTCTCATCTTATTTCTCTGTCATAAGTCCATCGGAACAATGATTTTCTCAGAGCTTGTTCTCAATGTGTAGTTGATCATTTGCCGTGATTTAAAGCATGATAGAATCAACATACTGTCTATTATAATTCTACAAAGTTTCATTAGCATTGCTTTTCAGAATTGTCAGATATTAACATATCTTTGCTCACTGGTCTGACGATTGTTGCAGCCCATGAATGTCTGGATGGAGCTATTACTTGCTAAACTCCTTTCTCTGCATGTAGTCCATCATTTTTGATGAAATTACGCAGGATTGTTAGCCTACTAAGTTAGTTAGAGTTCCCCAAAAGGAATTAAGCCAATTGCTTCTTTTCTCAGAGAATTGTTCAAAACACTGAACAGGTGTATGAACTAAAATAGCAAGTTTTTTACTTTTGGATCAACTCCTACCTATCTGTTTTGATTCATCTTTTTAAGAGTGATCTTCCAAGGATCTTCCAAGGTACATAGGTACATAGGCCCACCACATATCTCTGGAGTTCATTTGGCTGGTGTAGTGCAAAGTTTCTGCAGCACTTCATCTTCATCAATTACAAATCCATCCTCACAGTGGTATCAGAGCAAGGTTGGACAACATGGCAGATGGATTTCCTTCATCAATTGACAAATTGGACATAGATAACTACTTAGCTTGGTCTTTAAGGATGGAAGCTTATCTTTAAGGTAGGAATCTATATGGTTATATAGTTGGAGATGAAGTCCCAAGTTTCAGGAATAAAGGTAAACCTACACAAGAAGAGAAAGAAAGATTGAGCACATGGTGCTCCAAGGATGCACTTGCAAGGTCTTATCTCCTCAACTCTATCTCATATTATTTATTGCCTCACATTAGAAGTTGTAAAACATCAGAGGAAGTGTGGAATGCACTTGAGGCCTTCTTCTCTTCAAGCACAAAGGCCAGACAGAACCAACTATGGTTGGACTTCACAACACTAGAAATCTTCCAAGCAAAATGCGACTTATTTTGTCACAAAGATTAAAGATATTGCTAATCAACTAGGAAGCATTGGAGAAGTGATAGATGAAGAACAAATTGTAAGGGAAGTCATCAATGGTCTGAAGGCAGATGACAAGTGGGAAGCCTTTACAACAGCAATGGATCTATACATGGATATGCATGTACTAGATTTCAATACACTTATGGGAAAACTACTTACTCAAGAGGCCAAGCTCGTGAAGAATGGAAAAGGTTCCAAAGGTAATCAATCTTGTGCTGTGTGTATTGATAAAAATAAAGCCAAAGACAACAAAGGGAAAGGAAAGAAAGTGGATGATGAAGCGGGTACACACCAAGCTAACTATGCAGGTAGAGGAAGACATGGTAGAGGTAGAGGAAGAGGAGGAAGACAAGGCAGGGGGAGACCCCAAAACTCTAATCCTTGTTCTATTTGTGGATTAACTAATCACACAACTGAGAATTGCTTTAGGAATTCTAAGAATCAAAGAGGCGGAGGCTACAAAAGAGGAGGTTATGGCCACTGAGGAGGAAGGTTCAACAATTTCCATGGGAACCACAACAACTACAACAATTCAACCTACCAAGGAGGATACAAAGGGAGAAGAGATTACAACAATTAAAAAGAAGACTCAAATCAAGAAGACTCTCTACTTCTCATGAATATGGCATAGTCACAAGGTAAATCTGATGAACATGTTTTCTACATAGATTCAGGTTGCTCAAATCATGTGGCAGGAAATGTGGCCCTCCTATCAGATTTAGAAGATCTAAGGAACAAGCATGAAGTGCAAAAAGGTGATGATACAAGGCAACTGATGGAGAAGATAGGAAATGTAAATGCACTTGATGGATTACATCAACCTACTTAGCAAGGTACTCTATGTCTCTACCATCACAAAGAACTTGATAAGCGTAGGACAGATTGTGGAGAAAGGCCCACAAGTAAAGTTCACAAAAGGAGGAGCATTTGTTGAAGATCCAAGTCAAGGATTGAGGAGAATTGCAAAGGGTGAAAAGACAGGTAGATTATTCACATTTGAATTAAAAGACACTAGGAACATTGCTCTCTTTAATTATGGTAGTCAGACACTCACAGAATTGGAAATATGGCACAAAAGGTTAGCACATATTGGTGAAAGATCATTAAAACAAATTTGTAGGGACGAAAGTGTACTTGGACTCCCTAATCTGTCAAAGCAACACATGATTTATAAGTGTAGTGCATGCCAATTTGGAAAGTCTCACAGGTTACCATTCATTAAGAAGGGATATATGCATGGAGATCTCTTGGATTTGGTTAATAAAGATGTATGGGGACCTAGCAAAGATGCTTCAATATCTGGATCAAGGTATTATGTCTCCTTCATTGATGATTGCCGTAGATGGACTATACTATACTTTCTGAAACACAAGGATGAAGTCTTTTCATGCTTCAAAAGATATTTAGCTCTTGTGGAAAATCAAACAGGTAAAACACTAAAAAGGCTAAGGTCAAATGGAGGGGGAGAGTACTTCTCCCATGAATTTGACTCCTTTCTTCAAGAGAGGGGAATCAAAAGAGAGATTACTACAAGGTACACTCATGAGCAAAATAAAGTGGCAGAGAGAAGGAATAGGACAATTGTTGAAGCTTCAAGGTCTATGCTAAATGAAAAACACTTACCTAATTATTTATGGGCTGAGGCTGTATCCACAACCACTTGTTTGATTAACAGGTTACCTTCAAAGTCACTTGATTGCATGACACCATATGAGGCTTGGAATGGAAGAACAATCTAGGATCATTGTAAGATTTTTGGATGTATTGCTTATGCTCATGTTCCTTCACAAGTTAGAGGAAAGATGGATCCAAAAGCTGAAAGATGTGTGTTCATTGGATATGATAACAACCAAAAATGCTACAGGCTATACAACCCAACAACCAAAGGATTCTTGGTGAGTGGAGATGTATTTGATGAGAATAGTTCTTGGTATGAAGACTCGTGCAGTAAGATCAAGTTACCTTATGATCTTGAAGATTTTCCAAGGCTTCTCAAGGATAACCCTTCTAAAATTGAAGAACAAGATACCTCAGAAGATGATGAAGCAACTCAGATTAAAAAATTCAAAATGTGGAAGTTTAAAGGTAAAGCTTAAATGCAGGAACTTGGACAAGAGGTAGAATCATCACATCATGGCCTAAGAAGGTCCATGAGGGAGAAAAGAAAACCAGAGATGTATGGGTTTGATACTTCTCTAGTTACTAAACATTCAATCCATCTAGCACAAGACATAAATAAAAAGGAACCCTCAACATTTGAGGAAGCAAAGAAGAAATCAGAATGGAGGCATGCAATGGAAGAAGAAATTGAAGCTCTCGAGGAAAATAACACTTGGGAATTCATCAATGAAAGTGATAGGCTCAAGATGGATCTACAAATTGAAGAACTCATATGGCTCCATTATCAGGTATAAGGCAAGGCTTGTGGCAAAAGGCATTGCACAAACTCAGGGAATTGATTATGAGGAGACCACCTCTCCTGTGGCAAAGATGCCTACAATTAGAGTCCTACTTAGTATTGCTTCTTCCAAGAATTGGAAGATACTTCAATTGGATGTAAAAAATGCATTTCTTAATGGATGGATAAAAGAAGAAGTATATATGGCACAACCACCTAGTTTTGAGAATCAAATACATCCTGAAAATGTGTGTAAGCTTAATAAAGCTCGATACCGACTCAAACAAGCTCGAAGAGCTTGGAATCACAGGCTTGTTTCATTCTTGCGGGATAAAGGATTTCAACTTAGCAAGGCAAATCCATCACTCTTTATAAAAAAGAGTAATTCTAAAGTCATCTATTTGTGTGTGTATGTGGATGATATTATACTTACAGGAAATGATGCAAATGGGATAAAGAAGATCAAGGAGCAGATGCAAGAAGAGTTCAAGATAAGTGACTTTGGTTCACTCACATACTTCCTAGGATTGGAAGTAGTATATAAAGATCATGGTCTATTCCTTACTCAAAGGAAATACATTAAAGACTTGTTGACAAAGTTCAAGATGCAAGATTGTAGGTACTTGAATGGAGCTTAATCATAAATTGAGCTCACATGAAGGTGAACTTATAGAAGATATCACAGGTTATCAAAGTCTTGTGGGTAGTTTGAACTATGCTACATTGACAAGGGTAGATATATGTTATAGTGTGAGTGTGTCAAGGTAGATTCGGTACGCATACCGGATTTTTTCGGTACTCTTTCAGGTACGTACGGTTCGGTTCGAACCGTTTCCATTCGGTTCGTGGGAAATTGAATATGGCAGTTTTTTCGATGTGAGAGCCCTAACTTCCAACGAGTTCAGCGTCGAGTTCAGCCCTTGAGAGAAGTGAGCCTTGTTCACTAAGCCTGCCCCAGAGTCTAGACTACAGCCCGCTTCAGCCCGTCACCTCTGAGACTTGAGTCAGCCCGCTTTAGCCTTCACCCCGGTCTCCGTCTAAGCCTGCTTTAGTCCACTGTCCGAATCAGCCCGTGGTGACTGGTCGATCATACTTCATAGAGCCCGTGAGTCTTGACTCTTGAGAGAATCGAGATGGTAGTCCTACAGTCTACTACATAGAGCCTTTGAACTTCGAAGTTCGTGACAGTTCTCATTGCTCAAATGCTCAACTTGAGGCTTGACACTTGTGAAGTTTCAAGTCCCATAAATTATAATCCTTAACTTTTAAGTGAGCATTGAGATTGGGAAGCATTGGCATTTAGAACATTGAACAATATATTATATCACTTCAGCCCATAATCCATTGACCCCCATTATCAATAACACACTCTTGCTTCAACCTCCAAATTCCAATATGCCTCGAAGCATGAATGCCATGTGGGATGCCCATACCATTAACCACTCATTGGCTAATGCTCAAAGTACTTCGGGCTCTGACACTCGTAAGTGGACGTGCAAATATTGCACGAAGACCTTCTCTACCACGACAACACGACTTATACGTCATGTGTCTGGTTTAGGAGGTATGGGCATTTCTGCATGTGATAAAGTTCCTCCGGAGATTGCTCAAATCGTAATACGTGATCATGCCTTGGCACAAGAGGCTCGTGTTGCACGTCGTCGTGATTTGGCCTCGGTCGATATTGACATGATGGAGGACATAGTTCCTTCTTCAGAGATGACGCAACCTGCAACTAGTGCTACTCGGAGTCGGACTTCATCACAAAGAGTTGGCACTATGGAAGAGGACGACTCCACCCCTCTTACACAACGTCCTAGGCAAGGAGTTAGTGCCTCATTTATACCCTCGGCCATACAAAAACAAAGACAAAAGGTTGCAGAGAGACAAATTGCGAGGTTTGTTATTGAATGCAATCTTGCATTCAATGTGGTACGTACATAGGCATGGAGACGCATGGTAAAAGCCATTGCTTAGGTCGGTCCATGCGATGATTGGTATGGAGTTGACTACAAACGATTGCATACTACCATGTTAGATGAGGAAAGGGATCGCATTGAGGTACAGTTAGAGCCTATTAAAATAGGCTGGATGATGTATGGATGTTCCATCATTTCTAATGGATGGAGTGACACACGTCGACGAATATTATAAACATCCTGGTGTCATCTTGCCTAGGTACCTATTTTCTCCATGCTGTGGATGCTAGTAGAGCCGGGGTTTGCATTACGGGTGAGTTTATCTTTCAACATATCAAATCTTCCATTCATGAGGTTGGAGCTGAAAATGTGGTACAAGTTATCACAGATAATGCATCCAACTGTAAGAGAATGGGGGAAATGATTGAAGATGAGTTCCCCAAAATAGTTTGGACACCCTGTGCTTCACACTCTGTAGATCTCCTATTGGAGGACATCGGGAAACTACCATGGATAGAGCCCATTGTGAATGATGCCAAACGCATTGTGAATTTTATACGTAAAAATCATTTGGCATTATCCGTATTCCGTTCTCATAGCATCGTGGAGATGATTCGGCCTGCAGATACTAGATTCGGTTACATATATTTGGTGTTATGTAGACTTCAGAAAGTCATAGATGCATTGCGTGTGACCATCATAGATCGCAGATGGACAAACGTACCACACTCTCAGACAGAGCTTTCATGTTACATGCAAAGGAAAGTATTGGATGAGAGCTTTTGGAAGGAAATTGATTCTCTTGTGCCTGCTTTGAAGCCCATTTATATCTTGCTTCGTATAGTGGACAAAGAGGGTTCTACACTCGGACTTGTCTACCATTTCTATATAACTTTATGGGCAGAAGGCCAACTACGACGCATGGAGGATGAGTACATGCAACGCATCATGTCCCCTGACGATCAGCTTCTCTTTGATAGAGATTTCACAGGCTATATGGGGAATGTGGGCATTGCTTATGCATGTAGTACATCTATGCGCAAAGAGGTGATTGCAGAGCCATTGGAGTGGTGGCTACATTATGGCTATGGTCACCCTTTAATGGCTCCACATGCTCTACGAGTCATATCACAGGTATTTTGTTTGTATCCTTTTTTTGAAAATGCTTATGGATGTCATCACTCATGACTCATAAATTATAATCTGTGTAGGATGCTTCCTCTAGTGCATGTGAACGCAATTGGAGCGCCTATTCTCTCATTCATACAAAGCTAAGGAATAGGTTGACTCTGCAAGAGTTAGAGAGGTTGGTCTTTTGTAAGGCCAACTTGAGATTGGTGCATGATCTCAAAACAAAAACTGATAGACCAAAACAGGTATTCTTTTATATATTTGAGTATATGTCCTTCATTCTTTTAAGTTTAATATTGTAAATTGTAATTCAAATTTCTTTTTTATTATTTATGTAATGTATAGGTATCTCCTACCATCTTTGAGAGTTCGATGGAGACAGAGGACGAGATGACAGTTGTTCGAGACGAGGAGGAGGATATCTATCGCATGCTTCACCAGGAGCTAGAGAGTATTGATCGCAGAGTGACACGTGCACGTGCTCATCGATTGGGTATTCAGCCTCATATGGACATTGCATCTACGAGTGTAGCTCCAGCACCGGTGTACAGAAGGAGGCGCAAAATGCGCCCACGACGACGAGGAGATCCACGTCGTGAGGAGGATGATTTTGGCATAGCACCACATACCATTGATTACACGCCCATTGTCTAGCCAGAGTACGATGAGGATGGGAATGTCACTGTCATTGGAGACATTCCATCAGAGTCATCATCATTGTCTTCTTCCGAGGGGATGGATGATGAGGAGCATGATGATTGATCCCATTATCTAGAGTCTATATTATATAGATTAGTCATTATGTGGATTTATGTTTTTGTATCAGGATTCAGCCTTCAGGATTTATGGTTCACTTGAGAGTCGAGACATTTCATGCTTCATGTATTATTCACATACATTTTGGTTCATAGTTAATACATGTTATGTGGATGCTATGCTCATTGCTTTGTTTCCTAAGTTTGTGATTATTGTTATAACTTTAATTTCTGGAAGTAATGTTTGATTGGATGGCAATATTATTTAATATTCATAAAGTTTAAAAGATGGTTATGTTAAATTATTGATGGTTGTAAGTTGTAACTTATGGTATATGGTGTAGAAACTAGAGTTTAGAAATCTATTTGTGTTTGTATTATTTTGAAATATGTATGTGTGTGTGTGAGACATGTGTGAGACGTGTGTGTGTATAATATATATATATATATATATATATATATATATATATATATATATATATATATATATATATATATATATATATATATATATAATTTAATACATGAACGAACCTTACGAACCTTACCTCGAGGGTAAGGTTCTTTCATCGAACCGAATACGTACCGAACCTTACGAACCTTACCACCATGGAGTGCGTTAAGTCAATTTATGCACACACCCAGGAAACCTCACATGGATGCTGCCAAGAGGATACTCAAATATCTCAAAGGGACCATGAATGAAGGATTATACTACCCTTATGTATCTGATTTAAGTCTAAAGTTGTTCTCTAATGCAGATTGGGGTTGTTCCAAGAAAGACAGGAGAAGCACCTCAAGATATCTTACCTTTGCAGGGTCGAAGCTTGACTCAAATATCTCAAAGGGACCATGAATGAAGGATTATACTACCTTTATGTATCTGATTTAAGTCTAAAGTTGTTCTCTGATGCAGATTAGGCTTGTTCCAAGAAAGACAAGAGAAGCACCTCAAGATATCTTACCTTTGCAGGGTCAAAGCTTGACTCATGGTCATCTAAGAAGCAACCCACAATTGCTCTCTCTTTTACAGAAGCTGAATACAGAGGTCTTGTTATAGCTACTCAAGAAGCAATGTGGATGAAGACACTATTCACAGATCTTGGATTGGAAATTGGAACTCCAAATGTTTTTGGTGACAACATGAGTTCCATTCACTTTGCTTCCAATCCAATTTTCCATGCAAGGACTAAACATATTGAAGTACACTATCATTATGTAAGGGAGAAATTGATTAGCAAGGATATTCAGCTATCTTATGTATCAACTCATCTACAATGTGTTGATATACTCACAAAGTCATTGGATGGAACAAAGATGAGCAGGTTTAAATTGATGATTGGTTTACAGGAAATCAAAGAGGAATGAAGACCAAGCATGTTAGGCTTTAGGGGGAGCTGTTGGTGCAATTAAACCCAAGCCCACATACTTGGTTAACAAGCTTATGCTTAACTTATTGGCATAACCTATGAAAGGCTTCATATGATCAACCTCTTGTAAAAGTACTTCACATTTATCCTTGTATAAGTGGATGGATTACACTCACAAGGAGTTAGGAAGCTCTAAATCACGTATCGCTTGGTGATTGAGCAATGAGAGAATCTATCCTATATGTTAACATTCACCTTTTAGGTAGAAGTTTGAATTTGAATTCAAGCTTTGGCTCCAAGTTCAACTATACGAAGAGGATCTAAAAGACCAGCGTGTATCTCGACGTTGAGAGATCAGTTTGTAGTACATCCATTGTGAAGTGAGAGCTCGCCTCATAGCTCTTTCACCTCTCACACATTGAGCAATGCTTGATTGCCAATGACATTGTATTTGTACATGTTTAATACATATATGATCATTACATTCTCATCTTACTTCTCTATCATAACTCCATCGGAACAGTGATTTTCTCATAGCTTGCTCTCAATGTGTAGTTGATCATTTGCCATGATTTAAAGCATGATAGAATCAACATACTGTCTATTATAATCCTACAAAGTTTCATTAGCATTGCTTCTCGGGATCGTCAGATATTAGCATATCTTTGCTCACTGGTCTGATGACTGTTGCAGCCCGTGAATGTCGGGATGGAGCTATGACTTGCTAAACTCCTTTCTCTGCATGTAGTCCATCATTTTTGATGAAATTACTCATGATTGTTAGCTTATTAAGTTAATTAGAGTTCCCCAAAAGGAATTAAGCCAATTTATCAGAGAATTGTTCAAAACACTGAACCGGTGTATGAACTAAAATAGCAAGTTTTTTACTTTTGGATCAACTCCTACCTATTTGTTTTGATTCATCTTTTTGAGAGTGATCTTCCAAGGTACATAGGGTGTTTAATACATCCTTTGGCAAGCTAAAAGGGCCCACCACATATCTTTGGAGTTCATTTGGCTGGTGTAGTGCAAAATTTCTGCAGCACTTCTTCATCTTCATCAATTACAAATCCATCCTCACATGAAGTACTCTAAGTAGCACTACAGTAGTATTACAGTACTACTACTGTAGTACTACTGTAGTACTACAGTACTACTACTGTAGTACTACAGTACTATTGTAGTACAGTACATTAGTAACGAGATACCTAAGAAACTAGGAAACTATGTCATCTATGTTACTCGGGTCTTAAACTGTATATAGACACTAGACACAAAGAGATGATGTCCTGCTTCAATTTACAAACTTGAACTTTCAGCTGCTATATACTTGTTAAAGTTTTAAGGTTGTTCTTATGATAATTTAACAAATGTATATCTTATGATAAAGTTTTAAGCTGATCCTATAGACATGTAGTACTATAGTAGGTCTGTAGACAATTAGTATTACTATGGACTGAAGTACTAGTATACAATGCACTAGAGTATATACTAAAAACTGCTATGGCAGCATATGAAGGACTTCAATTCAGGCATGTCTTATGAGACTTACTATATAGACTATAGTGTATGAACCATTGGACCTCGAGGTTTGAACCCTTGTGGCTCACAAACAACAGCTTGCTGCCTCACATGCCTGCAAACAAGCTCATTGGGGAGAGATTTACGAGCAAGGCAGACAAACGAACTTGATATAAGTTGAAAGGGGGTGAAGCCCTGGGAAAAAAAGGGGGAGAGTAAAAAACAAATTCCTAATGGCCACGTCAAATAGGAGTTAGTTAAGTCAGTATTAAGTAAAGGGGTATTGAACCAACCTTGTCCATATTCTTACGGACTTCATATGCACAAGGGATTGACGTGTGGCAGTTTATGTTTGCAAATGTCTGCATAGTACTACCTTAGCATTGAATAGGAGGGATGGTAGAGCATGCTTAATTGACATGTGGTAGAGAAACTCCATATGAGTGCACCTTGGAATCTATGCCGGCAATTGGGTCTACAATTGGTAGACCTTCACAAAGGAGAAGCTCGATGGAGATGTCAAGCATCCATAGTATGAACAAGAGATTTAAATCGAGATTAAATCGTTTTGAATTGTTTAGATTGTTCAAGTTCTAAATAAAAATCGAATTAAAGCTAGTATTTGTTCACAAGGTTCACACAAAATTTCCAACTAGAGATGCTATGTAGATGACTTTTTTGAGATTTTACTTCTTTATAAGGTTTTATGTATTTAAATGATGACTCTTTTAGAGGTGATATTTATCACAAAGATTTATGCAAACTTCATTGTACTTAAAATAGTGACTAGAATGCCTTTTCAAACCCAAAAATATAAGTCTCCCTTGGGTTTGGAAGTAGACATGATAAAAGGTTAACTACAATATGCTAGCATTAACATTATTTGGTTATGCTTGCATTAACATTATCGGAATGTCTCCCGTTTTGTTGGTGTGAGATTTTTTGCTTTCAGATGTTGGGTTTTCTAATGCTCGTTCAAATTAGTTTTTCTTTGTAATTTAATCTTGTGAATCAATTTCCTTGTTTACTCGAAGAAATTTATTTATTCAAGAGGGTTCTTATGAAAGTTAGAATGTAGCCCTTTCATATTTCATAGAAAGTTCACCAATGGCTCTTGTTTTGCTCAAATTGATCATGAGGAAGTTAGTAGAAGAGAGAAGCTTTCAAATCTGTAGTAGTTTTTGGGATTTTTTTACTTTGTTTTGTTTTGGCTTATTTATTTTTACCCTTTTTTATTTGATTTATTTTATTGCCTCATTTGTTTGGAACAAAGGAATTATCTTCATCATAATAAAATTCATTAAGTAATGATGCTTTTGTGGTTTTTGACTCTCTCCCCCCATCACTTGTAGTTTTGAATTTATGTAAACTATGTAAGGTATGATACGAATATGGTACAATTATGAATGATTTTTGAGGTGTGAAGCGAGTGTGTCTTTGGTAAAACATAATGCAATACTTCAAAATTTCCATAGTATTTTACACCAAAATGTCTAGATATGATCTAAATCCTTTGTCCATATAAGAGTTTACAAGAACACTAAAAAGTGAATTAGAGACTATGAAACATGGTTTACATGTGTAGTAAACTAGTTTGGATATTGTAGACTTTAATCTATACTATGCATAATGGAGGTGATGGTTATATAGTCTAGACCAAGTTGCCAGCTATCATGAGCGCAAAGTTGGACTTCCATTTTGGGGTGAATTTAGGGTTGGATTCATCATGGTATATATGTTTGCGAGTTGGTGGACATATAATTCTCGCTCTTGAAATCTTCGTTCCGAGTTTTTATTAATAGATAGGTATATATCTTGTAAGCTATGCATATGTTTAATTTTTCCTGTATTTAGCCTACATCTCATGCTTGGCTTCATTATAATTTGTTAATGGAGCTAATGGCCATATAATCTTGTGGCTGAATATCACGAGCTTATAGTTGCACTTTCTTTTTATGATGAATTTGCAATTTGCTTTGATTCATCTCGGCATATATGTTTGTCATATTAGTGGGCATGCAATTTTCACTCGTGGAGCTTTCATTTGAGTTGTGACCAATTCATAGGTGTTGTCATTGTCATCCTTTTCCGCGATAGTTGACAGGTTGGTGACTTGGACAAGTATGTTGGTCCCACGACAGTTCCCCGTTTTGTAGCTTGGGTATGTATCTTGGTTCCATGTCAATTGCCTTGCCTCTCAACTCGGATGGGATGATTTAATGTGGTACTTTCGGTTGAGCTGAGCTTGGAAGATATTATCAGACATGTTCCACTAGAACCTAACTTGGTTTGGGACAAGAGTGAGAGTAAGTCTCGAGGGACTTCTTATTTTGAGTATCTGACTAGTGGAGGCACAAACTTGAGTTCGTTTTGACTTGGGAGTCAGTTAGGTTGTCGACGAATTGGACTCCTGGTTTTAGTCAAGAAATTGTTGAGGACAACAATTAGAAATAAGGGGGAAAGGGTTATGTCCCCGAAATTAAAAGACATCTGGATGGGTGCCTGTAGTTAGTGTCCGGCCAAATATGAACTTGCCGCGTAGGGTGAATTGGGCCACCTCCTCATTTGAGCCTATAAATAGGACCCATGGGCTCATTTGTGGCGGCTTCCTCGCATGAGGCACTTCGACTCTTGGCCCTTTGGGAGAGTTTCGTCACCCGTACTGGTGGGGGGCCGGTGGTATGTGACACAAGTCCCTTGGAGGTGGCTGTCTGCCTGGCTGCAAGCTCCCAAGCTCGGGGGTGAGCCCATATTGGCTCTACGGCTGGGAGGTGAGTTTGATGTGTCCTCCCTTCTATTGTTTGTGAATATGGCTTGTGTCTTGTCTTGTCCAGCAGGGAGGACCCTGCAGGTTCTAACAAGAACAGGGCTAGACTGTTGGCGAAATGGGGAGGAGATCCCTCAACATGGGAGGCATGGAAGGCTGAGAGGCGATGCCAAGGAGATCAGGACTATACCTTCAGGCCCTAAGGGAGTGGAGCAGGGAGGACCCTGCAGGTTCTAACAAGAACAGGGCTAGACTGTTGGCGAAATGGGGAGGAGATCCCTCAACATGGGAGGCATGGAAGGCTGAGAGGCGATGCCAAGGAGATCAGGACTATACCTTCAGGCCCTAAGGGAGTGGATTCTTGCATAAGAGGTGCCCCAAGAAGCAGCCACCTATGCTCTCATGTCTATCCCAGGTTGAGGACAGGTCATCTCTGCCTTTTTCTCACAATGGAGCAGCAAAGGGCTGCTGAACTCCATGGCACCCAGCCTCAAATTCTTGCACAGGTAGTTTCTTGGGCAGCAAGCGAGCCTCGAGGTTTCTTGGGCATCAAGAAAACAAAAATGGATGGTTCAACCACATGAGGACATGTGGTAGACATGTGGCATGTCCACAGTTATACACATGTCCGTCATGGGGGCACATGTATTCTTAGCCGCATATTCATTGTAGAAAGAACATGTGTATGGCTGAAAATTGATGTATGAAATTAGAAGCTTAGAAAGTTCTATTAGCTTTTTAAAAACATCAAGGACGTGGCTGAAAAATAGAGGTGGTATGATGTTTCTAAATTTGGAATTTAGAAAAACTATAAAAGAAGACTTCCTCTCTCTTATTTGGCATATCTTTCATTTGCCAAACTTGCACACAAGGAGAGCGGTCTTCTATCTCGCATTGGCTTCTACATTTTGGTCTCGAGATAGTGATTTTTATAATTTTTATTTAATAAAAATTGCATTGTTTTTCTTACTACGCATGTAGTGCATCAGAATAGCATTTAAAATTATCATTTCGATGTATGATTAAGTTTTAACCCTTGAGCATTTTCATTGATCGATTGGGTATGTACATACATACGTACATATGCATGTATGTATGTATATATACATGCATGCATGTATGTGTGTGTGTGTATGTATGTATGTATGTATGTATGTATGTATGTATGTATGTATGTATGTATGTATGTATGTGTGAATGGTTGTATATGTATGTTTATCTCTGTCTCTTTTTGTGTCTGATAGATTGTCTATCTATCTGTGTGTGTGTATATATGTATGTATGTATACTCACACACGTCACACGTGGGTCTACATACACACACATTCTCTTCCACACCCCCCCCTCCCCCCCCCCCCCCCCAAAAAAAAAAAAAAAAAAAAAAAAAAACCAACAACACACACACACACACACACACACACACACATATATATATATATATATATATATATATATATATATATATATATATATATATATATATATATATATATATATATATATATATATATATATATATATATATATATATATATATGTGTGTGTGTGTGTGTGTGTATATATACACATATATATGTGTATATATATATATATATATACATATACACATATATATATATATATGTATATATATATATATATATATATATATATATATATATATATATATATATATATATATATATATATATATATATATATATATATATATATATACACACACACACACACACACACACATATATATATGTATATATATATATATATATATATATATATATATATATATATATATATATATATATATATATATATATATATATATATGTATATATGTATATACATACATACATACATACATACATACATACATACATACATACATACATACATACATACATACATACATACATACATACATACATACATACATACATACATACATACATACATACATATATATATATATATATATATATATATATATATATATATATATATATATATATATATATATACACACATATATATATATACATACACACACACACACACACACACACACACACACACACACACACATACATACCTACATACCTACATACCTACCTACCTACATACATACCTACATACATACCTACATACATACCTACATACATATACATACATACATACATACATACATACATATCTACATACATACATACATACACATACATACACACCTACATACCTACATACACACCTACATACCTCATACCTACCTACCTACCTACCTACCTACCTGCCTGCCTGCCTGCCTGCCTGCCTACCTGCCTACCTATGTGTGTGTGTGTGTGTTTGTTTGTTGGAAGTGAATGTACATATGGTCCACATTCCAACAATTCTACATTTTGGACTTAGCATTTTTTGTAGAGCTTGGGTAAAGTTTTTTTAGGCTAGATAGATAGAGCTTGATGAGAGCTATCTAGTGGTATGCTACATTTCTTCAAAAGAGCTCAAAACAGGATGGAGATAATCCAAACCCTAATTCAGCCTAAAAATGGAGGAAAAGCACATTGTGAAGTCCAAACTTTAAAAAAGCTAGTTCATAAGTTATTTTGGTCCAAAAGCAAGAATCTTTAGCGGTCTAGTTTTAAAATAAAGCCAAATTAAAAGTCATCGCTAATTTTAAGCAAAAAGCATGGAAAAATTGGGATCGCTATTTTTTGAGGCTGAAAAGCAGATTTTCGTTAAAATTGGTCGCTTGCTTTATCTTGGGGTACCAAACCTATATAAAGACCATACTTGGGCAGTGTTTGGTAAAAGAAGAAGACAAGACACAAGCAAGCTCTTGGAGTTCTGAAGCTTTGGAGGTGCAGTTTTGGTGAAGAAGAGGCTACTCACTTGGAGCAAGAGGTCTTCTACAAGGTGGTGGCAGCTATCTTTTGTAAGTTAGCCTTATATTCTGTTTTTAGGGTTTTTGTACCCTAATTTCAGAATTAGGGTTTGCTGGTTTTCAGATTTGTTGCACTTTCTTGTGAGGTTAGGTTCTCACTTCGTTGCTCATTCGCTTCACACACACTCAAATTATAACAGCATAATCTGAATTTTGTATCATCATCTTCTTGGCTATTCTTCCATTAGTGAGTGCATCACATCATATGGTTGAGTAGTACTCCCGTGTTGTAATTTGGACATCTATTTTTTAGCGAGTAAGCACTCAGCTTACGTTCTCTATCCTTGTCTCAAGATCTCTTTCTTTCTATCTCTCACGTATCATCTTGATTAATTAAGTGTGTATGCTCAAAGGTTTTTAGTATTGGAACGATCCTAGGGCCCAAATTCGAACACTTGGTATCAAAGCATAATTGACATACACACTTAATTAAGATGAGTGAGATTAGAATTGAGATTGAGGACAAGTTGGATGGATCTTCTAATTATCCTATGTGGAGTTTCATGATGATGAGTTTGTTAGTGACAAAGGATTTATGGAGTATCGTCAATGGATCCTTAACAAGACCAAAACGAGAAGGCGAAGAAGGGGCTACAACAACTTCAAGAGGTACTTGAGTTACTATTACAGAACCAACCGAAGAAGAGGTAACCACTTCGACATCCAGAGTCACATGTAGGTCTTTACCTACAGCTCCTCCTACTGAAGATCAGGCAAGATGGGATGTTAGAGATGCTTTAGCACTTTCATACATTGCGATGAGTGTCAAAAAGCATATTCTACCATAGATCAGATCTTGTAGAAGTTCTAGACAAGCTTGGTTGAAGCTTGAGAATCTTTTTCAGAGCAGATTTCTGCTAGGAAAGCTCACTTGAGGAGACGACTAGCAAATACAAGGATGAAGGCTGGTGAGTCAATTCAAACCCACATTACGAGACTGTTGACTTGAGAGATCGAGTTCTAAATGTAGGAGTTGAGATATCTGATGAAGAAATGGTATACGTTGATTAATTCACTTCCTATCTCATATCGGTCTTTCATAACCACTCTTATCCTTACCACAAGAGATAGAGAGGTTACGTTTGAAGAGTTAGAGTTTTTGTTGCTTAAAGATGAAGATCAGTTGAAGGGAATGGAAGAGAATGAAGAAGCACTTTTATCTTCATCAAAGGGTAAAAAGAAGAAGGAGAAGAAGGAAAAACAATCCATGAAGGAAACTAAGTCCCTTTCACCTTCTACTTCATATTCTGTTTCTACTACATCTAAAGAGAAGTCTTCTAAGAAGAAGGAAGTAATATGTTTTTACTGCAAGAAACCTGGACATTTTAAGTCAGCATGTTATAAAAGGATTGCAGCAGAAAAGAAAAAGGCATCAGGTAATGTTGCAGAAGATGATAAAAAAGAGAAATCTCAAGGTGATTCTTATGCCTGTATCACCATTGAGGAAGTAGCTTTTGATCAAGCAGCTTTACAAGTTCTTTCAGCAAGTCCTTGGATATTTGACTCAGGTGCTACAAAGCATATGACAGGTTGCAAAGATGTGTTTTCTTTCCTTGCTTATTCTACGGGTAGAAGAGCTACTATTGCATATGGCAATGATTTGGATGTTGTGGGAACAGGGACAGTAACCCTAAAGTCAAGAGAAGGTGGTAATTTTCAGATTTCATATGTTTTATATGTACCTGAAATGAAGAAGAATCTGCTATCTATATCTGCATTTTTAAGAGATGGTTTTAAAGTTGTATTTGAGAGAGATCTTTGTAAGATCTTATCACACAAAGAAGACAAGTGTATATTGCAAGGTGAGCATAGAGGGGGGATCTTTGTTTTGTCAAAAATCAGTCAGGCATATGCGATCAAATCTTCGTCATCGATGGAAGATATGAAGCTATGGCATGAAAGATTTGGACATACTAGTTTTAGAGCTCTCAAAAGTATCAAAGACAGAGGTATGGTTGAGAGTTTACCCTCATTTGAGCTACCAGATGATTCATACATATGTGAAGGTTGTCTTGAAGGTAAAATGCATAAACTACCTTTCAAGAAACATGGTCATATTACAGCTACCAAGAAATTGCAGATTATTCATTCAGATGTGAATGGACCTATGAGAGTAGACTCGTTTCAGGGTTTCAGGTATTTTGTTCTATTTGTTGATGATTTTACGAGATACTCATGGATCTATGGTCTTAAGTTGAAGTCATAAGTCTTCCCTATGTTCAAGAAATTTGTAGCTATGGTTGAAAATGAAAGTTAGGAAACTATCCAGATTCTTAGAAGTGATAGAGGTGGAGAATACTTGTCAAATGAGTTCCAGACATTTCTTGATGAGAAAGGTATTACTCGACACCTTACTATTGCTTATACTCCTCAGCAGAATGGTGTTGCAGAAAGAAAGAATAGAGTACTTGTTGAGATGATGCGGAGCATGATGGCGTCCAAGAAGCTTTCACCGAAATTCTGGTTTGATGCAGTACATACAGTTAATCACATTTTGAACAGGTCATCTACAAAAGCTAGTAATCACACTTTATGAAGCTTATTATGGTAGAAAACCTAATGTGAGTTACTTCAGAGTGTTTGGATCACTTTCTTATGTACATGTTGAGAAAAAGGACGGAGGCAAACTAGATGTAAAGGCAAAGAAATCTGTTTTTATTGGATATCCTGTTGAGAGTAAAGTATACAGGTTTATGTTCCAGAGACAGGTGAAGTTATTCTTTCACGTAATGCGTATATTGCTGAAAATAAGATTTATGATAAAGAAGCAGAAATTCCAGAGTTCA
>CM035431.1:41486053-41788553 GCA_020310875.1 Ceratopteris richardii
TAATGCACTCTTGAAGACACTCACTCAGGGTTTGTAACCTCTTCACGTAAACTAGCGTTCTTAGGGTTCCATTCGTTAGTCCATCCAAAAACAATGATATCAGTTTTTGGTGAGTGGGTCTCTCTGCAGCTGGACATCTATCAACATACTGATTGAATCTTCTAGCGGCTGTTTTCATTGTTTCATTCGGGTTCTGTTTAAAGCTATGGATTAAAGACACAGAATTGTGTTTAATCCCTCTCTTAGTGAATTCCCCAACGAATTCTTGAAAAAATTGCTCCATATTTCATTCCAAATTGGTTGGGGTCTAATGGCTGGAACCAAGTCAGAGCCGTTCCTGTGAGGGTGAATCCGAAAGACTCATACTACACGAAGAAGTCGTCTACTTGTTCTGCTCTTAGAACTTGTTTAAATTCAGCAATGTGATCATAAGGTTCTCCCAATCCGTCATAATGATTCCTCACGCATTTGGCTACTTGAATCGGTCTCAATCTTCTCATTCGTTCTGCCAGTCTAGGCATTACACGAAAGATAGGAACTGCTGGTCTAATAGGGGGTATTCCACGTTGCCCTCCTACTGGTGGTCCTGGTCTTACTGGAGGTCGGTATTGATTACCTACTCCAGGGTGGGTCTGATTGTGTGGTTGCACTCCTGGAGTCACAAATTGTACATGAGTACGGTTTGGAACACTCCGTTGGCTAGTTTGCCATGACATGGTGTGCTCTGCCTCTTGTTGGGTTTCGAAGGGGTTCTGAGAGGTGGTTGCCTGCTCTCTCTGAGGGAATACAAGCAAACCCATGTATTTCAGTTGAGCCCTATCTATGGCATCTACCAACCAATATCTTCTCTGATTCTTATCTAGGTATGTTGTTCTAGTCTTGTCTTCTGGATCCTTTAACTCATAAAATGTCATCCGGCTTTCTTCTCTTCCTTGGGCCGGTGATTCTGTTTGAAGCAACAAGTCCATTCCATAGATCAAATAGACTTCCAATAGGTAGTCGTCTTGAGGTATCAAGTCTCCTCTCAAGACTCACGTACCTGGGACTTACCTCTAGGAGTCGTCACTAACTCCTCAGGGTTTGGTCTCCCTGAGTTTTCTGGTCCCACTAACTCTCCCCTTTCATTGATCAAATCCGGAAACTCAGTCACTATGTATATGTGACCTATCTTGTCCATGTATGCTCCTCCATCATACTTAACAGCCGGTCTGGTCACAATTTTTGCATCCATGGAAGTCACCATCCTAGCCACATATCTGTTTAAGCCATCCAGGTAGATGGGAATCTCCTGGGCATTAGTAGAAACGTACTGTAAGGAAGTGCGATACTCTCCCTCCACAGTGGTCATGAAGTATCTCCTCCTCTGAGTCAGTAGAGGTGTCTGAATAGACAGAGCGGTGACTGACCTGAGCAGCACTTCCAACAGAAGATATGACACTTCTTCGACTACTTAGCACCCTTCCTGACCTCAAGTTCATTCACTCTCTTGAGGCTCTCTAGGTCTCTGAAACTCTCCCTAAGTGGCTCCTCAAATGCCTCAAGTTTGCCCTTCAAAATGCTTCAAATACTTTGGGCGATACCACTTTAGGCGATACTAAACTGTCTACGATACGATAACTGAAACCTAGGCGATACGATACTGTAGCATCAGGCGATATGATACCGCTGTTGGGCATGATACGAGGCTGGCTATCCTGGCGATACGATACCTCCAGAGTAGACGATACGATACCTATGGGTTCCACGATATGATACCAAAAAATTGGGCGATACGATACTTATGCTCTAGCCAATACGATACCAGGTACTCTAGCGATACGATACTAAAAACCCAAACGATACGATACCACTTTTTGGATGATACGATACCAAAAAGGGCACCATACGATACTGGAATTTTCCGGATACGATACCTGAGTATTGCACGATACGATATTGATCTTCTCACACAATATGATATCACAGCAGGTGGTGATACGATACCAAAATGGTATCGCGATACAACACCGGAATGAGAGACGATACGATACTTGAGGGCTACACGATACGATACCACTGCAGGTGGCGATACAATACCACCGACCTAAGCGATACGATATTGGATGCTATGGCGATACGATACTAAAGTAGGGAACGATATGATACTAGTATGGTATCGCGATACAATACTGGATATGACACGATATGATACCAAAAGTGGACCGCGATACGATACCACTTTGGTAAAGTGCGATCGCGATACCAACCCGGTGATACGATACCACAAGTGGTATTGCGATAGCAAGGCTGGTAACCGACGATACAATACTTCGGCGAGTATCGCGATACAAGGGAATTTTTGGTATCGCGATACTCAAGCCAAAATATCTCAAAAATCAAAATTTTTTATTTCCCCTTGCTCCTCTCTCACCCCTCTTCACTCCTAGCCTATTGTCTCACTCCAAGAAGCTCAAAAAACACTCTCTTCCTCCCCACGATACCAGTTGCGCAAGTAATCACGTTATTGTGCACTTCTAAACTGTTTTTGTCAATGTAATCTTATGGAATCTTACCTCCGTGATGTCTTGCTTGCACCTTGAGCTCAATAACTAGCTTTGATGGCCTGGAAAGCATGATATCACACCCACGATACCGATCGCTGCTCTCACATTGTTGCTCTAGCACAATGGTGAGAACCACGTTAAGAAGCTTCACCTCCTTAATGTCAATCCGAGGGAGAGGTAGGAGTGATATGAAGATCGTGAATGTGAGAAGATGTGAGAGTGAAGGTGAGAAGCACAAAGATGCACACACACATACACACACACAATGAAGAGACAAGCAAGACACAATGGAAGGTGGGAAATTAGCTCTATTACTCAAGAATACTCTTACAAGCTCAAAAATAACTCTAATCTCAAACAAGCTACAAAGAACCAACCCCAAAAATGAGCTCTCTAGCTCTTTTTATAGTTTCTAGACTAGTTTTGACCGGTTTCACATCTAATGACCGGCCTAGTTAAAAAATAGGTCCTAGAGGCTATTTGGAAGGGTAAACGATGTCTAAAAATAGCAAAATTTGGTACGAGCATTCTACCTAAGCTCCTCAAGCTCGAGGACTCCTCGGCTTGCACAAAATGGAGCTGTGGATTACAAAATTGGGGTTTTCTATGATACATATGTTACAATTAGTGATAACAATCACTGTTGAATGTTTTGGGAAAATTAATAAGACATGTATTTGTTTAAAAGATTGATCCGCCTGGCTCCCTGCTTCGTTTTCACATGCTTCCGTGGCGTCTGTGCCTCTGACTGCTTCCAACACCCCCCTCCCTCTCGCTTCTGTCGTCCCTGACAGAACCTTGTTGTGAGGTCTGCCGGATGTAATTCTGTAGGAGGTCTTGAGCGAGGGTGTGCTCTGATACACGAATACCTCGGGCTAGATCAGCCTCGAGTTTCTCCCAGTCGATAGGTTGCGGCTCGTCTGGTGGTGGGAGCTGATAGTGTGTGGAGTACACCATTCGTTCACAGGCGAATAATTGCAATAAGTGTGTCGGCCTGCTTATGAATACTTCGGAATGGTACTCCCAAAAACCGGTGGTGAACATTTCTTCGAATGTTTGCTTGTAACATGCCGGTAGATATTTGAGCCTGCAGTGCCAGGCGTAACACACCCGTAGCGATGGCGTTGTGCTCATATCATAGACTAAATCCAAGTTGCCATGCTCAAAGCCCGGGGTGTTGACATGGGGAGCCTTGATGCGCCGGAAGACTTTAAAGACCATCTGCATCATGTCAAAGATTTTGACAGTCATTTGCGCGGCTATATCATCCATAGGTTTTAATCGAGGGAGCCAGTGGCGGATCGTCGCCATCATATAGCCAACTGTGGGTAACGCGACTGGTGGCTTGAAGTAGGGGTAGTTCAGCCAGTCTTGGCACTGCTTATTGTTTTGTAGCTTTATAGCGAAGGCAGTCCAAGAGCGGCGTCGTGGTACTGGTCCCCAGCACGGATTAAATTTTAAGTGAAGAGGCGCTTTTACCCACGTGCTCATCATCTCTGGATAATTTTGCAGTAAGTCTTTGCGCCAGTCTGGTTGGAGGATTTCCCCTCTCTGCGCCCTTGGTGGCAAGTCCTCTGGCTCGAATTGAGTTGCATGCGTCGGTTTCATGCCGGTTTCTTTCTCTATGGTTACTTGATATTCTGCCATTAACATAAAGTATGGTTTATACTGAAGCTCATGCCCGGATATGTATCTTCGCGGGGCCATTTGAGCAAAGAATGGTGATTGTAAAATTTTTTCTTCAATTATGGCCATGGCATGTAGCTGTGCCTCTACTCTGGCCGAGTGTGTCGTTCCTAGTTCTTCTACTGTTTTCATCCACGCGGGGGTAGGTAATTCGTAGGTCATCTGGCCTTCGGCCGTGACGCGTCCGCCTGGGATGGGTATCGGTTCATACGCCTCTTCGAAGGTCTCCTCCACCGGGATAGTGACAGTTTCTTCCTCAGCTGGTAGCTCAGGTGGGGAGTCTGGCCTTGGTGGTGCTTCATAGATGGCGATTCGAGATTCAAGATTCACTACCTGGGCCCGGAGTGCGTTGAGTTCCTCTAAAATTTCAGGTGCAGGGTCCACAGGTGCTGGTAATTCCGCTGCTACTGGTACCTGTTGTGTTGCAGGTTCTCTGAGTTGTAGCAGTTTGTGATCTTCCTTTAACTTTTGATACTCTTCGTTCATGCGGTCATAGTCCTCGAGCAATCTAACATGGTCGTCTAGCAACATCCGCATCGACTCAGATGGGATTGCCTTGAATCTGCTCGGACTTAGTGGCTGTTCTGGATGATCTAAAGCCGCCTCCAAGTTTTCTCTGTTCTGCTCTTGGAGTCTCTGGTTCTCTTCTTTTGCTGCGGCTAAGTGTCTTCGCAATAAGCCCATATTTCTAGTAAGCGTTGCATTGCGGACTGTCTGGGCTCTAAGTAGGTTATCTAAATTTGCGGTGGCCTCTTTGCTTTTTTCCTCACTTTCTATTTCTAACTTGTGATAAGCCTCTCGTAACTCTTGGTACCGGCTGTTCAGTGAGGCGTTCTCAATTGACAACAAATTAAGCTGCGTTTGTAAGTCGTTCGTCGTTTTCTGCAGCTGTTGATAGTTAGTGCCGAGTGATGCAAACTCATCTCGGACTTGCGTCATGCATGCGAACATGTGTTGAAATGCTGTGTCGATGGTGGGCGATAGTAGTAGTGAAGTGCTAAATGAGGATGCAGTGATAGTAGATGCAGTGGGAATGGGGAGCGGGGTTGGGACTGTGGATGCAGTGGTGATTGTGGAAAATTGTGAAGTGCCTAAATATGAGGGTGCTGTGAGTGGAGTGGGTGGCGGTGAGGTGGGTGGTGATATGTCCATGCCATTGGACGTGTTTAATGTTGTGACGGTGAAAAGTGGTGTGATTGTGGGTGGTTGCGTAGGTGTGAATACGGGATTTACAAACGTCGAGTAGTTTACAGGGGGGATTGTGGGAATAGTTTGGTGAAACGGGGAAATAGGGGTTAGGGTAGGTTGGGGAGGTGAGACTGGTGAGAAGGTTAGAGGGGTTAGGAAGGGAAATGGGGGTCTTAGAGGTGGGGGAAACGCTGGGAAGGGTGAAGGGGTGAAGGGGTTAACATAGGGATGTAGAGGGCTGGGTGTGGGCCTGGTGGTATGAATGGGTAAGGAAGAGGTTGGGGCTATATTGCTTTGTACAGGTGTGGATGTGGGGAAAGCAGGTGGGTGTACGGGTGATACAGGATGGGTTGGTGAAGGATGAGGTGAAAGAGGGGTCGAAGGGGTGGAGGTTATTTCGAGGATTGTAGTGGTATGTACAATGGTGGTAAGGGGTGGCGAATCTACAAGAATGGTTTCTGCGGTTACTGAACGTTCGGGGGCGAGGCGTGCCTCCCTGGCTTGTGCTGAAGATTGGGCTCCTGTTGGTACACGAATATACTCCCCGGGTTTTGAGAGTAGTCGCACTCGGCGGGGATCGAACTGTGGTAGTTGCTCTCTTTGTAAAAATCTGAGTGCTTCATGGGAGCCTACTGATTGGACTAACTCTCGGAACCCTCTGATATAGGCGTCTTCGAATCCTCCTGAGATGAGTTCCTGTTCAATTAATGCCTGGCTCTCCTCTTCAGTTAACTTCTTTCGTGCCCAGACTTTCTCCATGGTACGATATAATTTCTTGATGGCCAATGTGTATGCTGCGGCTTCGAAAGTTTCATCTTCATATGTGCTGGTGTCGCCGTGGGTGTCAGTCTGTTGGCCTTGGCCCTCTGTCTGTCCCTCTTGTGAGCCCTGGCTGGCCTCATCGTCGCCTTGATCGTCGTCTGTTTCAGTTCTTTCTTCTTCAGAGCCCGACACAGCTTGTCCCAGTGGCAAGTCTCGCGGCGTAGTGGGGTAGCTGGGGCGCTCATATTCCTGGGAGAACAGTGGTGCTTCTGAATACTGGAACTCGTTTGAGAATGCATCAGGCATCTCAAAATCAAATGTCGTGTTTATGGGTTCGGCCTCCATATGTGGTATCGGGAAAGAAAACGCTTCCGCACCAATGGTGGTGGGAGCTTCTGCGGTTGTGGTGGGGGGTTCTAAGGTGGTAGCTGCCTGAGGTGCAGCGGTACTCGTGGTGGCTTCTGTAATCACTGGTCTGGACAACCGTATGCGAATAGGTTGTACAGTGGGCGCAGCTTCTGTCTGTGGTCGCTCGGGAGAGGGTTGTGGTGACGGCGACTCTGGCACTTGGAGGCAAGGGATGGTGCCTCGCATGCGCTTACCTGCCCGTGTCCTACTGGGCTTCCTAGCTTTCTTCGCTGTGCTCTTGAATGCCTTCAATTCCTCTCCTGTTAATGCACGCTCGATGGGCAAGTCATAAGCCAAACACATATACACAATTCTTGTGAGTGCACAACATCCGTTAAGCACTTTTTTACGCTCCCATCTGTGCTGTGCCAAGTACATCTGATCTATGATCCAGCTTGCCAGATCAACTGTTTGAGGTCCCGTACATGCCAAATATAATCCGAACCATATTCTTTTGTGTGGCATGGTAAACCTGTCCTGAGCTGGAAATGCAAAATGTTGCATGCATATTCTTAGTGGCTTTGACAACTCAGGTGTGATGGCCGAAATCTCTTCCCACTTCGTGACATCCCCACGTTTCATCGGTTCTGGAATCAATCTCTCTCGGTCTGTGGGAGTGTGGGTTCCATGAATCTTGATGGCTGCTCTGATTAGGTCCTTAGAGAGATAGAATCTCTTGTAAGGTGGATCATCCACTAGAGTAGGCAATATGAAGGTTCCTGGGATATCCTTATTCTCCGATGCCATCAATGTAGTGATTAAATAATAGCACCTATAAAAATCCGGTTTGGGTAGAGGATCACTGAAATATTCTGTGAAACCGGCTCTGGCCCAAACATGAGTTAAATCCTGGGTGCTTTGTAGGGCTTCGAATTCTCTGGAGAAAAACTGGTACTTTCCCCACGTGCGGTCATCAAAAGTCAGAGAGGATTCAAATATAAAGTCTGCATCCGCGAGGGGTCCTGCCAGGCCCTGAAACCAATGAGAGTTCCTGTGTATCTTTTCGGTGTAGCCCATAGGGGGGTTATCGATAGGCATGGGCCCTGGAAATCCCTGAAACTCCGGCGGTGGAGCAGTAGGGTGGGACTCTGCTCGTAGCACGTTGAGTGGTACTGCTGCTACACTGGGGCCTACTCCTGATGTTCCTTCGTCAGTTTGCATGGTGGCTGGTGCGCTAGTGAGAAAGATCTGCTACAAAAGATTAACACATTAGCATGGAAATTAATCATGATCCCATTAAAGTGAGACCGCAATCCCTTTCCATAACTGATGCGTAACCCGTGTAGCCAAGTGCTGTGACGTGATGGATGCAATGTTTCTTGCAGCACTAGTGCAGGTCTCTAGACACCTACACGTTTCAGATCATGCATACATTTCTTGATGAGATGAGATTACGAGTGGTGTGTGATGATGGTGTGTGAATTTATACAAGGTTTAAAGGTTAGTAATTGAGTACAAGGTTGTATGTTAGTCGGGGGGTAGTTAGACAACGGGTTAGGGGAAGACGGTTGGACACGTTTCGGTATCCATTTCCTAAGGATCTTGGAGTGGTGAGGGATAAAGGGTGGTATCGGGTGTGGTGGTGTCGAGGGATGAAAAGGTTTGTAAGGATTATATATTACATGGCTTATGGGTTGAGCTATGATACATGGTTTGGGTACCCAAATCTGTGTGGGTGTGGGTCTATGGGTAAGGTACTTCTTGGCGATCCACATTTGTCGAATGCTCGGACCTGTAGAAGGAGGTCGAGGGGATGGTGGATATCGCTTTTGTCTCTGTTCTGCCTTTTGCTTGTTGATCTCTGCTTGGTTGGAGTCCTTCGGTGCTTTTTGTCTTTTAGGCACCCATATTTGTCTGGTGCCGCTTCCTTTGAGAGGCCTAAACTGCTTTCCATGTTGTTTCCTCTGATACTGTCGTCGGTCTGGGTTCCTTTGTCGCAGTTGACTCTGTTGTTGTTGAGGTTGAGAGGTCGGATGGACACTCTGCTTTGGAAAAGAAGGGAGTTCCAACACTTGCGTGACCTGCCCATTAGGAAGTGATGCCTTTTGTAACTTTAATCTAGGCCAGTCCGCAACAAGCTTGGAAGGATGAGCACCGTAGGGTGTCGTGCTCATTTGGCCGTTGATGCAACCCACCTGACCTCTGATTGTGCCCTTCTGTCCTTGCGTTTGGGTAACTGTCGCTTCTAGTTTGCAGGAAGTCCCAGGGAAGATCTCCTGTCGTCCTTCTGACTGACAACTGTCTATAGCCAAGCCCGAGTGGGTTGGTGTAGATGTAACGTGACTGGTCGGATTAAAGATCTTCCGGTCTTCCGTCGCATGCGTTTCATAGGGTCTAGGGTCACAACCGTCAAGCGGAGCGCGGTTAGGGAAGTCAAGCGGTATCACTCGCTTCTGCTCTAAGGTTCCAATCTGTAAGGAGCCTTGTCTAAGATTTAGGTCCACTGAGTGATCGTATAGCCAATCTTGGCCAAGGATTAGGGGTTCTATCAGGTCGTCATCATGGCACACTAGTAATTTCGCTGTCATCGTCAAATCCTTAATGAGGATAGGAAGGTCCACCTCACCCATGCAAGGGGTTTCCATGCCTCCTAGGCCTATGAGGTATGCCTCAATTGGCCGCATTTCTATTCCTGAATCCTTATAGTGGGACCATCTAATCGCACTAGTCGCAGCACCTGAGTCAATCAAAGCCCTGAGTTCTTGGCTATGGTTACCGTGCTCTAGCCTCACTGTAATGAATGGTCTCCTATCCACTATGCTCGGGTGAGTGGTTGACTTAACTTGACACATGGCCATGGGATATCTGGGTGATGTTTCCAGATGGTTATAATGTTCTCTCCCTAGTCCTTGTCTTCTTAGCTTCATGCGCTTAATGCGTTCTATGGCTTCTGCCTGAGCTTCTGCTCGTATTCTATTTTCTTCCTCCTTACGCTTCTTTGCCAACGTGAGTCGTCTAAGCATATCCTCAGTAAGAGGTTCTTGATATAGCCTGACTCTACAGCCACTAATGTAATTAGGCATTATATCTCCTCCTAAGGTGGCTAACTGTACTGCTCCACTAGTCGAGAGTCTGTTAATGATCATAGGTCCATAACCTCGCTTTTCTAACTTCCTTGCATGCTGTTTCAGTGTATACACTAGAACTAAATCTCCTTCTTTTAGGCCTTTATCTTTCACATGTGCATCAAAATATGCTTTCTGTCGCTTCTTCGCAGCGTATATTCCTGCTGCTGCTTTCAGCCTGGTTTCTCCTAATCGTTCCAAGTCCATTATTCTTGCTGATAATTCATGGCCGGTCCACTCATGTTCTTGTGCAACCTTAAGGGTCGGTATCAAGAAGTCCAAAGGGAGCACTGCATTCTGACCAAAAACCATCTGAAAGGGAGTTGCATTGAGTACGGTCTTGTAGGCCACTCGATATGCCCAAACAGCGTGGTGTAGCTGTTTGTCCCAATCTGAACGTTTGTTGTTCACGAGTTTCGTCAGTACGGTACAAAGTATCTTGTTAGTGCTTTCAGCCTGACCATTGGCCTGAGGATGATATGGTGCAGATTTCTTGTGAATCACCATAAAATCCTGTAACAAATATTCAATGACTTGGTTTAGAAAGTGAGTGCCTCGATCGCTCACTAACTCTATAGGCAGTCCATATCTTGTAAAGACATTTTCAAATAAGAATTTTGCAGTCGTGTGAGCATCATTCTTTTTTGTAGCCTTTGCCTCTACCCATTTGGTTAAATAATCTGTGGCAACAATAATGTATTCCGCATGTGTACCTTTTGCAGGGGGGTTAATGGGTCCTACAAAGTCTATACCCCACTTAGAAAATGCACGTCCGCCCATCATGGGTTTCAATGGCATTTCATCTCTGCGAGTAGGAAATTGAGTTCTTTGGCACACGTCACATCTCTTTACATAGGTATGTGCATCCATGTGAAGAGTGGGCCACCATAATCCTGCAAAGAGGATGGCTTTGATTATCCTATCTGGTCCAAAATGACCTCCTGCAACACCTTGGTGTGCAGTCTCTAGTATTCTTAGATAATCGCTCTCATGAACACATTGTCTTAGATATCCATCTCGTCCTCTTTTGTATAGATTATCGCCAATAAGTGAATATTCTTGAGCTTCCTGCTCTAGACTGCGTTGTCGAGCTAAGGTCATTCCTTGAGGGAATGTGTTCGTCCTCAAGTAAGTCACTAAAGGGTCACTCCAGTCTGGTGTGAGAGACACATGATATAATGTCGCATGCTCTACTGGTGGTCTTTCACAACACTCCTGACATTCTTTACACAACTTGTAGACATCTGCTTCCATAGAAGGCCAATATACTCCTAATCTATGCAGAGTCTGTAGTGTTCTATGTTTTGAATGATGTTGCTTTAATGCACCTATGTGTGCTAATTGCAACCAATTCGCATGTTCTGATTCATCTACACAACCAGCAAGAATCTTTTGATTATCTTGTTTATATATGCTTCCTGCTATTATTTGATATTTCTGAGACTTGGTAATCTCTCCTTCTCTGATCTTTATCCTAGGATTCTTGGGTCCGTATGTCAGAATAGGGACTAACGGCTTAGCCCACTCTGGTGCTATCTCAAGGTTGAATAAGTATGCATCTGGTAGATCATCAGCTACTCCTTGAGGGGCTTCTCCCGAGGTTAATCTTGAGAGGTGGTCAGCTCTAAGATGCGTCTTTCCTTTCCTAACTACCACTTCAAAGTCATACTCCATGAGCAGTAGAAACCATCGTATCAATCGTCCTGTGTTACATGGTTTGTTGACTAAGTATAATAGGGCTTGATGATCCGTAAAGAACTTGAACTTGTTGGCCAACAAGTAGTGCCTAAACTTCTTTATTGCGTAGATCATCCCTAATCCTTCTCGTTCCGTCGTGGTGTAATTTCTCTCTGCTGCGTTCAGTTGTCTGCTAGCGTAAGCTATGGGGAGATCTATGTTACCTTCATTCGTGGGTTGTGCTAACACACATCCTATGGCGTAATTGGATGCATCCACATGTACATGAAATGGCTTACTCCAATCTGGAGTGGTTAATATAGGTGCTGAGCACAAACGTCGTTTAAGTTCATTGAATGAATTTTCGCATTCATCTGTCCACTCAAAATTGGTCAAAAGAGAGTACAGAGGTTTGGCTATGATTGCATACATGTGTATGAATCTCCTATAATAACCGCAATGGCCCATAAATGCCTGTACCTCTTTCACATTAGTTGGTCTAGGTAATTCTGCAATTACCTTCACCTTTTCCTCGTCCGTAGAGATTCCATTTTTTGACACAATGTGTCCTAGAATTTTGCCTTGTCTGACCATGAAAACGCATTTTTCTGGGTTCAAACAGACCTGATATTCTCGACATTTGTCAAATATTTGTCTTAACTCTGGAATATGTGTCTGCCTTACATTTGAGTGCGCACATAGGTCATCGACATAAACTTCCAAGCTCTTGCGTAAGAATTCCTTAAAAACATGACACATAAGTCGCTGGAAAGTGGCGGGTGCATTTGTCAAGCCAAATGGCATTACACGAAATGCAAATATGCCCCATTCTGTGGCAAAAGCCGTCTTGTGTTGGTCTTCTGGAGCAATGGCTACTTGATTATAACCTGAGAATCCATCAAGAAAGCTGTAAACTTCCTTGCCCGCAACTCTTTCCAATAGGTGTTCCGTGATAGGAAGAGGATAGCTATCTCTAATCGTGGCGGCATTAACTTTTTTAAGGTTAATACACACACGCAATTTTCCATTCTTCTTGGGCACAACCACAATGGGGGATACCCATTCGGTATGCTCAATTTCGTAGATAAATCCTGCTTCTATCAACCGATCTATCTCCTCTTTAATCTTCGCAGCGTAGTTATCGTTGTACGTGTACGGTTTCTGTTTTGTCGGTTTCGCATCTGGAGTCATAGGGATTCTATGAGAACATATATCTGGATCTACTCCTTTCAAATCTTTGTAACTCCAAGCAAAAACATCTCTATATTCGCGCAATAGGGCAACTAATTCTTCTTCTTCTTCAGTCGTCAGATCATGCCCTATGTAGGTGCATTTTTCTTCTTCTCCTTCTATGGCAACTATTATTTTCTTGGTTTTCTCTCGGTTATCATATGCTTGTCCATCATTCGCTTTTCTATTAGGCATTCGTACCATGATTCTTCTATCGTCGATTTCGTATTTCTTGAAATTCTCGGGTACTTCAAATAAAGATTCTTCTTTTTCTGACATGGTTTCTTTCTTCTTTCTTTTCTTGCCTTCACTCTTGGTAGTCACTTCTGTGGCTAGTCTTACCTCGTTTGTAATTTCCTCGTGTTTCTGAGTGTGAGTCTCTACTTCGTAGAAATATTCTTCCTCTGATGCGAATGGAGAGTCCATAATAATTGATTCCAAATCAACATCACTTGCATCCTCAAATGCATCAGTGTTCGGTTCACACTCTTCTAAAATTGCATCGCCCATGATTGGCTCTATCGTAAAAACTGAGATGTCATAGCCATCCTCGTCACAGTGGGGTGTCCATTGTTCTTCATTGATGGCTACATCCATGGTTGCTAGTATTTCCGCCCAACCATGGGGTTCAAACTCCTCGTCAGGGAATACTACTGGTGCATAGGCTGGATCTTGAAGGGTTCGTGGATGTTGTTCTGCACCTAAGGTCCTGGTTTCTAATCGTTCTTCCTCTTGTTTGGCTACTTTACACATCCATAAATGGGTGTCCTCATGCAACCAAGAAGGATCTGATTCTAATGAGTGCACGGATTCCGTCTCTGCTGGTGTCTTATGGATGGTATTCCATTGTATTGGGGGTACATCTCTGTGTGAATAGTCTTTAAGATTGACTTTGGTAGTTACTCCCAAATGTTGCAAGTACAAAGAATTAGTTCCCCAATCTTGTACGATTTGCAACTGACGCATGAATGGTCGTCCCAATATCATCTCATAAGCACGATTTTTTGCAAAGTCACAAATGGCAAAGGTATGCTCAAATTCTACACCACAAGTGGTGAGAGATATGCCTTCTAGTAAGCCTAACGGTTTTTCTATGTGTCCATCGGCCATTTGTAGCTTCATCCTGGTGGGTCTGAGTGTTGGCTTACCCCAACGTTTCCATAAGGCGGTAGTAGCGATAGCTACTCCGGCTCCTGAATCTAAGATGGCTTTCGTGGTGTAGCCCTGATGGGTTATTGGAAGATATGTGTTACCTTCCTCTCCTTCGCTTACGTCTCCAATCTTTTCCACGGGTATCTCTGGTACCTTCTTCTGTGATCCTATCTGAGAGGGTGTGGTAGCTAGCTCAGGGAATTGATTTGCTACGTGCTTCCACAATTCTGGTTTTACCTTTAACAATTCCTCCAGAGTGAGATTACACTGTACTTTAGTATTCTTGATCACTTCCGTATTTCTAGGGATCACTGATTCTTCATTCCTCACTATTATCGTGGGTGCTCTCATACTAATAGACTTGGCTTCCCAAGGCCCTGTGAACTGAGGTAATTCTTGTAAAGAATTAGATTCAAATCCTGTGGGTTCACTCAGTCGTTCCACCTCTACATCATCATATATAGAGGGGATGTCTTGGGGAAATTGTTCCTGCAAATCGTCTATTTCTTGAATAGGAGGATGAGTTCCTTGTTCTTTTCTCCATTTCTCTTCTTGGATTTCTCTTAAAAATTCATGTGAGTACCTATGTATGGAAGACAAATTGTCTTGGCTTTCTGTATTGGGTACTTGAGACAGGGATGGTGGATTCCTTTCCTGTGTCTCTGGGATAATAGGGTTCCTATGCTGATCCTTTTTCTCTTTGCTTTCTATTAAGTGTTCTAGCCTCTCCATTAGTCCTTGAAAGTGTAGTTCTGGTTTTGCCATGTTATTCCAATTAAGATATCTAGAGGCTTCGAACAAGGCTTGTGCTAACTCTACCATCTTCATGCAAAGTTTAGTTCTCTCAATTTCTAGATCAGCTCGAGGGTAGTTTTTACTCATTTCTGTGACTTGAGGTCCCTCTTTTATTCTAGCCTGATATGCACGAAACATCATGTCTAGATCTTCCGGTATGGGTTCCGCTAAGACTGATCCTGATTTCTGAGCTGGGATTTCTTGGTTTGATTCTTGTGAAGCCAATTCTTGTATTTTGGCTCTAGATTCTCTTAGACTTCCTTCCAACTCACTTATCTTTTTACTCCATTTTCTCTTTATCCTTTCTCTAGAATCTTTCCAAGATTTTGTCTTTTTACTACTCGATTCCGCAACTTCACTAGTTTCGGCTATTTTCTCTTGATTATGCTGTTGGTTTTGTAAGAGCGCCTGGGCTCTGGTTATAGCTTGGATAGGCACGTATGTAGGGTTGGATCCATCTGCATTGTTTACAATACCTATCACGTTGATCGATGTCACATTTGAAGTGTTAACTGGGTTCTTAGGACAATCTTTGATTATGTGTTCTTTGCCACAATCGACGCAAAAGCCTTGGATGCTATAGTACTGCGATTGCCTTGCTATTGGGGGATGTGGACAATCCTTAATGAAATGATCTCCTTGGCACCTAAAGCATGGTCCTCTAGGGCCCTGTGGTCTCTGCTGTCTCAATTGGGGCCGTGGGTTTGGGTTTGCGTACATCACATTAGTATAATCTGGCTCCCAACTAGGTTCCATTGGTGGACTATCATAATGATATGTCTCCACATGCTCTGGTGACTCCGTGTAATAGGCGGGTGGACTAGTCACATGAGTAGAGTCAAAACTGTTGGAGTTCGGGTCACTTTCGGTGATCAGGGGTGAAGAAGGCACTAAAGCCCTACTTAGGTTCTCTTCTGCAGCCGCATATTTGACTGAGATGACATTCGCTGGTGGGGGTGGCTGTTGAGCTAAGACAGGTTGAGGTCTCTGTTGAGCCTGGTAAGGGTAGTTCTGGGGAGGCCTATAGTAATAAGGCTGAGCATTGTATTGGCCTTGATGCCTACCTGGCTGCTGGTATGTTTGCGGGTAGTTCTGTCTCACGGTTTGTTTGTTGTATGGGCAGTCCTGAGCCGTATGATTCGTATATCTTCTCTCAATTGTGCAATATTGGACACTAGGGTTGGCGTGAGGTTGAGGTGCATTGGGGCACATGTTTGCCAAATGATTTCCACCACAAGTGTAACAACGTACGTTCATCGGTAGCTTGGGCACCTGTTTACTAGAAACTCCTAGTTTTTGGGCCACTTTTTCTGCTAGGTCCTCTATCGAATTAGACAATTTTGTGGATGCTAGAGAAGAACAATCTGAGTCCTTATAGACCTTTGAGAGTTCTAATTCATCTCCTAGGTTATCCTCAATGTCTATACATATTCTTACACACTCCTCTAGCGTTCTGGGTTCTTTTAGGTACACATAAGAGCGTAGTTTAGCGCTCAACAAGCCATCTAGGAACAGTGATACTTGTTTGGCTTGTGAGGGTAGCTCTTGCATTGGACATCGCTCAACGTATTGTCTGAATCTACGACCTGCCAGTCTTACTGTTTCCTGAGGGGTTTGCTTAAAACTATGAATCAACGAAGACGTGTCATGTCTAACCCCACTTTTAGAGAATTCAGTGATGAATGACTCTAAAAAGTGATGGATGTCTCTAAACTGCCTTTGTTGCAGTGGTTGGAACCAAGTTAAAGCGGTATTCTTTAACGTTAGTCCAAATGCGTTGTACTGCGTGAACATGTCCTCGACTTGTTCTGCTCTCAGTACTTGCTTGAATTCTGCGACATGGTCATAGGGATCTCCTGTCCCATCAAAATAATTTTTCATTGATTTTACTAATTGCGTGGGCCTCAATACTCTTGCGTGTTCACGTGGTCTAGGTAGAGGAAAATCATCTCTACCACCTGGTATTCCATGTTCTCTTTGTCTATCCGTCCTATTAGTGTTCGTGGTTGTTCTATCTCTCCCTATGGGGTGAATGAAGCTTACTTCCGGTCTCTCGTGATTTCCTTCTCTTTGATTTCCATGGGCTGAGGATGTTCCTGCCCCTTGTTGATTTGCATTCATGTTTGTTCGGGATGGAGGGAATATCAATTCACCTCTCCAAGTGTAGGTGTTTTTAGCGCGCTCAGGCACCACAAAGACTCTTTCTGAAGTCTCATCCAGGTATACGACCTTTCCAGGTGTATCCGGGTCCTTGAATTCATAGATTGTGATGATGCCTACCTCACTGGGGTTTTCCTTTCTGTACCTCCAAAAGGCTTCGTCTGTTTCTTTATTTACGAACAACTCTGTGCTCCTGTTATCTTGAGGGATCCACTCTGGGATGAGTACTCTCGTTAATACGGATTTCCCTCTCGGTGTTCTAGGTTCTTCTAACGGTTCTTTTCCTGGAAACTTCGTTTCCGTCTCTAATTGAATTGTGCCAAACTCATTAGTATCGTTTGGCTGCGTACTCAGGACGTACATGGTTCCTTCTTTGTCTATGTAAGCGTCTCTCTCAAATTTCACCACTGGTCTTTCCAATCCAATGGGTTGATCAGGGTTGTGCAGTTGTACCACTTGCCTCCGCAAACCATCCTCATAGATGCGAGCACCTAATCGGTTGGTTCGGAGAAACTCTAACTGCGTTCTATAGGGTCCTTCAGGTTTTTCTAAGCATGCTACATTAGACCCTCCTGCTGGTCTGTCTGTGCTAAATGCCATTTCTGATTCACTTGATTCTGAGCTCAACTCGTAAGGATAACTACTATTCAACTGCTGAGCCCAAGATCGTGCAGTGGTTCTTACACTAGCCTCTGATGATCTAAGGCTTCTTCTGTCCGACTTACCTATATGCTTGCCCGATCTAAGGTTCATTAATTTTCTTCCTTGCACGCTCGATTACACACTTAGATCGTCAATGGTTCTTTGTGATTAATTCTTGGTTCCTTTTAATTTTTCTTTGGATTCTTGTCTTAATTTATGCGTCAGGAATTCGACTTTCGTGATGATTTTAGGTTTTCGTTCCGTCAGACTTATGTTCTTTTCTTTAGGTTTTCGCGTCACACACACCTTTACTTTAAATCTTAGACTTGAAATAATTTAGTATCTTAAACTTGAGGCGTTCCTATCGTCGTTACTCCACAACTACCGTTTAGCCTAAGCTAAAAATTGACTGAGGGGGTTGAGTAATCTTCCAACCTCGAGTCGGCTTTTCTGGTTGCTCTGATGCCCTGTTGCCCAAGAAGCCGTGCTTCCTAAGCTCTGCTGTCTTCACTGCCTTGCTCGCTTGCCTTTGATTGCCCTTGCTAGACCTGGAAAATTCCAATGTTAGACCAATTCACAAGGTGATTAAACACTTGAGTATATACACCGTTTAAGTCCCTTCTCTTTTTGCCCAACTTTTTAATACTTGCCCCCTGACTTCCTAGTCCCAAACTAGGTGAACCTCAAATTAGCCTATCCAAAAATAGACGTATACTTTATGAAAAAAACAGTTGAGGTCACGTAGTACTCGTCACGAGCTTTCTAACGAGCTATTAAGCTCAAAAAACGGACTTCGGATGAGAAAGTTACACGCGTTCAGGTCCTGGGGGGTAAAAATTGACAATCCAATTTTCCTTCAAATATGAGCTAAGGGGTCTCCTATGAGTCTAATGGTCCAAAAATTTTCCAAAAATAACCCCAAAATTGGTCAAAAATTGAAGTCCAAAATTTGCGATGGGGGTGGGCAATCGCGATGGTCTGGGACCGTCGCGATGGTCCGAGCGAACCGTCGCGATGGCTCGAAGTGAACAATCGCGATGGCGTGAGGTCGAACCGTCGCGATGGTCCAAAAAATGAACCGTCGCGATGGCGTGATTGGGCGGACAATCGCGATGGCGCGGTCAACGGTCAACGGTGGACAATCGCGATGGTCCGAAGTGAACCGTCGCGATGGTCCGCGATGCGATGGCTTGAGCCAATCGCGATGGTCCGATTTTGGGCTGTCGCGATGGTCCAAAAGTTGAACCGTCGCGATGGTCTATCGTGACACGTGGCACTGTGGTGGCGATGGCATAAGCCAATCGCGATGGTCCGGGGTCAAATGAACCGTCGCGATGGTCCAAGTGAACCGTCGCGATGGCTCAAGTGAACCGTCGCGATGGTCCGAAAAAGCGAACCGTCGCGATGGTCCGGCCGAGCCGTCGCGATGGCGTGAGCCTATCGCGATGGTGCGACACAATCGCGATGGTCCGAGCCAATCGCGATGGTCCACCAAACAATGAATTTTCAAAATGCAACTTTGGTTCCGTGTATGCGCAAGGATCGCCTATCTAGTGGTGTGGTCGCCTACCTCAAAATCCGAACTTGGCGGACCATCGCGATGGTCCGACACAGTCGGAAATTTCTGACAGAAAGTACATTTTTTACCTTTTGGAAGCTTTCCTGATGCTCTGAAGCTCTGTACCTGCAAGAAAACTCAAGAAAACACAAGTGCATACAAGCGCAAAAACTCTCTCTCGCTCTCTCGCATGCACAAATGAGGGGAAATGAGGTGAATGGGTGGATATGGTGAATTTTCTGATTTTTTTGGAAGTGGAGATGATGATGCGATGATGAAGATGGAGTGTGGGGGAGGTGAAAAACACCAAAAACTAAGTAAAAACAACAACAAAAACTGAAATTTTTACCTTCCAACGCCACTTCTTGCTATACTCTTACCATCACACATTCGTCCTAGACTCGATCCCCGGCAACGGCGCCAAATTTGGTGTTGCTCTAGCACAATGGTGAGAACCACGTTAAGAAGCTTCACCTCCTTAATGTCAATCCGAGGGAGAGGTAGGAGTGATATGAAGATCGTGAATGTGAGAAGATGTGAGAGTGAAGGTGAGAAGCACAAAGATGCACACACACATACACACACACAATGAAGAGACAAGCAAGACACAATGGAAGGTGGGAAATTAGCTCTATTACTCAAGAATACTCTTACAAGCTCAAAAATAACTCTAATCTCAAACAAGCTACAAAGAACCAACCCCAAAAATGAGCTCTCTAGCTCTTTTTATAGTTTCTAGACTAGTTTTGACCGGTTTCACATCTAATGACCGGCCTAGTTAAAAAATAGGTCCTAGAGGCTATTTGGAAGGGTAAACGATGTCTAAAAATAGCAAAATTTGGTACGAGCATTCTACCTAAGCTCCTCAAGCTCGAGGACTCCTCGGCTTGCACAAAATGGAGCTGTGGATTACAAAATTGGGGTTTTCTATGATACATATGTTACAATTAGTGATAACAATCACTGTTGAATGTTTTGGGAAAATTAATAAGACATGTATTTGTTTAAAAGATTGATCCGCCTGGCTCCCTGCTTCGTTTTCACATGCTTCCGTGGCGTCTGTGCCTCTGACTGCTTCCAACACACATGATACTGCTTTCTGAACAGTTAAGAAATGAACTAAAACTTTTTGGTTTTTATACTTTTTGGTGACTGAAATTGAACTACACAAATTTGGCAAATTTTTTGGGATTTTTCTTGGTTGTCTTGGCTTACTCCTACTTCACTCCTCTTCTCCTAACCTAACCCTAACTCTTCCTTCTCTCCCTTCCTACTAACCCTAAACCTAAAAACTCATTACGCACACCTCCGGGATGTGAAGTAACAAGTGCTTAAGTGGTTGACTACTTGCCACTCAACGAATTCACTTCTACAAGTATGATTTCGTCACTCTCGAGCTATAACCATCACAAAGGCACCTTGGCTGAGTGTTCCCTGGTAACGGCGCCAAAAACGTGTGTACCTAAGTCAAGAAGACTTAAGGACTTGTGCCAAAGAGACTAAATCTCATTTGCCACACAAGTGCGTATAGTGGGGAATTGACACACGCTTATTTGTCAATCCGATAAAACGACCTAGCCAAGTGTATGAGGACATGTGCACGCGTGATGGAAAATGAAGTGGTTCAGCTTATATGTGTGAGAAAAGACTAATCCAGCCCTCTAACTCACTGAAATACTGAAAGTGTCTGTCGCGATACCACTTACAGTAGTTTTCACTAAATCAAGGATTCCTCCCACCTCCAAACTCCGAATATAGTCAATAATGGACTCGTTTCAAAGCTTCAATGAGACGCATCTATTGGAGGTGGCTTCACCTGATTCTGACAATCATGCTTCAAGTTATGGCCAAAAGAGTGAATGGCGGGAAGCACACACGCTCACTCCACAACTCGTACAAGCTCACACACACACTACAATAGCTAAAAAATAGTGGGGCGGGGTAGAAAATAGTCTTAGAAACACATTCCAAGCACTACACACACATAGAAGATCAAAGAGAAGATGAAAATCTACAAGAAAGAAGAAAATTTGAAAACCAGGAGCTCTCCTTCTTCACAATAGCAAAAAGTCTCTACAAAGAGTCACAAAGTGACTTATATAGATGTGCCCTAAAATTGGTCCTATCACACAAGAGACCGACACTTATTAACTAAAAGGTGAATTTCCTACTAATATTACAAGGAATATATTACAATGAGTTGGGAATATGCATCTAGAGGACTCCTCTAGTGCATTTACATGGCTTGAGGGAATTCCCTAAGACTTTGAAGAAGAAAAATATGCCCATTAATTTGAAAATTTTGGGGCTCTTCTTTTGTGCTTCTTTGCTCTGCAACATAGACTTTCCTCGAGTTCGCTCATCTTCTTTGCCCATTTCCTTTTCATACGTTCACGGCTATCTCTCGAAGCTCTTGTTTTCTTCTTATTCTGGCTCTCATTCTCGCTAACCTCCGCATTCTTTTCTCGGCCTAAGTCTTGGTCTTGCTTAAGTGCCTTAGCTCTCGTGATGACTTGCAGTGGGGGTGTGGAAGTCACACTTCCCATGGAGTCTACCACTAAGCCAATAACATTGATAGGAGCAATTTTGGGCATATTGGCGGGGTTCTTGGGACACTCTTGTAACAAATGCTCCTTCCCATAATCTGGACAAAAGCCTTGAATTGTCACAGATTGGGTTTGTGTGGGTGCAGGTAGAGGGCAATCACGAATGAGGTGATCTCCCTGACATCGGAAGCATGGTCCTCTAGGAAATGGAGGTCTTATCTGCCTAAGTTGAGGTCTAGAGTTGGGGTTTGCGTACATGACATTTGCATATTCTGGCTCCCAACTAGTCTCACTCGGTTCTTCATAATAGTATGACTCATTATGCTCGGGTGATTGCATGTAGTAAGCATGTGGGCTTTTGATATGTGTAGAGTCAAAACTATGATCACTTGGGTCACTTTCTGAAAGGGATGGTGTTGTTGGGTGTGTATAGGAGTGCGAGAGACACATGAGAAGCACACACAAAGAGCACAAACGCAGCAAGACACACGGAGAAGACGATGGCTGGGATAGCTCTCTCTATTGATCGATGAACTGAACTGAAGTAAGAGCTGAATAATATCCCTAAGTACAAAGTACCACCACATATGAGAGTATCAAGTATGTGGTAACATGGGGAAAAAACCTCTAGCCAGCACTAGAGTAAAAAGTGCCCATGTATAGGGAAAAGGTTCACATTAAAGCTACACGAGGAACACATAAGTGTAACAAACCGCCCCGGAGCGAATGATGTGAACACATACAAGGAGTGACAGATCAGCCCCCACAAGGTAATAAGCCTAAAGCTTTGCGAAAAGCTTCAAAATTTTCCCGTGGAAGAGCTTTGGTGAATATGTCTGCCACATTATCCTGTGTAGGCACATATACCAAATCAATATCTCTTGCATGAAGGCGCTCTCTCACATAGTGATAATGCACCTCAATATGTTTGGTCCGTGCATGAAACACTGGGTTTCGTGCAACAGCCAAAGCACTCTGACTATCTGTGAGAATATGCGTAGCAGCATCAATCTCCATGCAAAGATCCATCAATAGGCGTCTCAGCCATATACACTCCACTGTAGCTGTGAAAACTACCCTGTACTCAGCTTCACAACTCGATGTCGCCACTGTAGGTTGCTTCTTACTCAACCAAGATATGCATGAGTCTCCAAGGAAAAAGCAATTACCACTAGTGGACACGCGAGTATCATAACAACCAGCCCAATCACTATCTGTAAAAGCGTGCAAGCATGGCTGAACATCTCTGCCATAAAAGAGACCTAAGCTCAAAGTGCCTCGAAGATATCTAAACACACGTTTCACCGCTTGCCAATGCTTAGTGCCAGGGCTATGCATGAATCGACTCAACTGGGAAACTGCATACTGTATATCCGGCCTTGTGTTGCATGCATATATAAGACATCCCACAGCCTGCTGATAAAGAGAAGTGTCAAATGCATCACTGGAATCCTCAACTGAGAATCTAAATACTGTCTCAACTGGTGTGGAAATTGGCTTGCAATCCTCAAAGTCAAAATGCTGAAGTAGTTTTTCAACATACTTTCCTTGATGCATAACAATTCCCCCCTCAACGGATACAAACTGGATGCCAAGATAGTAGCTCAAAAGACCAAGATAAGTGATATCAAAAGTATGCTGCAAATCAGCCATAAGAATGTCAAGTTTTGCATCACATGACCCAGTCAAGAGTATGTCATCGACATAAAGAACAAGCACTATAAGATCAGCCCCATTTTTGCGTACATAGAGTGTGCTTTCAATCGGACTACATGTGAAGCCAAGAGCAATCAAGTGCTTATGTATTTTGTCATACCATGCACGTGGAGCTTGCTTGAGACCATACAAGGCTTTATGCAAGCGACAAACCATATGCTCTTTCCCTTTCATAGCAAATCCAGGAGGTTGCTTCACATAAAACTCTTCTTGCAAATCTCCATTCAAGAAGGTTGTTTTTATGTCCAACTGATGCACTTTCCAACCTCGATGGGCAGCCAATGCAACCACGGTACGAATGGTAGTCATGCGTGAAGTAGGTGCAAAAATTTCCTCATAGTCAATGCCATATTGTTGCGCATATCCTTTGGCAACCAATCTAGCTTTGTAGCGATCAATGCTACCATCAGATTTTCTCTTAATCTTGTAAACCCACTTTGTACCAATGGCATTCTTTCCTTTTGGCAATTCACAAAACTCCCAAGTACCATTCCTATGTATGGAATCCATTTCTGATTGCATAGCACTCATCCATTGTGGATCGTCACATGCATCTTCAAAAGAAAGTGGCTCTTCATTACATGCTGTAGCAATAAGAGAATAATCCACAAAATTACTTGATGCATGGTGAGAGCTTGATCTTGTTCTACCAAGTAAAGGTGCACTCAATTTGTTGTCCTGCAAAGTTTGTTTCAGCCACTTTGGCATAGATTGTGCACTCTTGATAGACATGCGTTCATTATGTAAAACATCTTCAATATGTACATCATGCGTGGGCTGAATTTCGTGCTTAGTTTCAGCCATATTTTGGCGCAAATGTTCAGCCATATGTGGCTGAAAATTTCCAGCAGTTTTGGCAATTTTTGGCTGAATTTTTTCAGCCATGTTTGGCTGGAAATTCTCTGCATTTTCAGCCCTATTTGGCTGGAATTTTTCAGCCCTTTGAACCTCAGTTGGCTGGTCTACATGGCCATAGTCAAGCGCACCATTTTGGAACAAAGGCATGAGTGTATTGAACACATCTTGTGAGCTAACTGTTGGCAGTTTTTTGCATTCAAGTAGAGGGAAAACTGAATTTTCAGCAAATACCACATCTCGACTCACAATAATTGTGTTCGTCAATGGATGGTACAACCGATATCCCTTACTTTCAGCACTATAACCAACAAATATACATTTCTTTGCCTTGTCATCAAGTTTGTGACGTTGTTGTGATGGCACAAGAGCATATGCCAAACAACCAAAACGCATATGACTAACCATAGGCTTATGACCATTCCAAGCTTCATAAGGAGTGATGACTCTCAATGCTTTTGTAGGGTAGCGATTCAACACATAATTTGCACACATGATCGCTTCCAACCAAAACTTATGAGGAAGATGCTTTCCTTTAACCATACATCGTGCCATTTCAAGTAGAGTTCTATTTTTACGCTCGGCAACACCATTTTGTTGAGGTGTATATGGCACCGTACATTGGTGTGAAATACCTCTTTCACGAAGAAAAGCATTAAACTCATGTGACATGTATTCACCACCACGATCCGTGTGTAGAGTCAAAAGCTTTTGTGAAGAAAATTTTCAGCCATAGCTAAAAATGCTTTGAAGCAAGAAAATACCTCATTCTTTGCTTTCATAGGATACACCCATGTATGGCGAGTAGCATCATCAATGAAGGTAACAAAATATACATGCTTCCCAAAAGATGGAGTCTTGACGGGACCACATACATCACTATGAACAAGTTGCAATTTTCTTGTAGTGTGTGTGTGACTATCTTTTGGAAAAGAAGCACGATGCATTTTTCCAAGAATGCAACCTTCACATGCATGCTTTTCAATGGACTCAAGTGTAGGCAAGCCAATAACCATGTCCTTCTTTTGCAAGTAGAGCAAACTATTGAAGTTTAAATGACCAAAATGAGCATGCCAAAGCTCCATTTCAGCCATGGAAGAAGTATGAGCAACCAAGGCATTCGAGGCAGCCCTCTTGTATGTATCCATGCGATACAAACCATCACATAATGTACCGGACATCACGATAACATCGCCATTGCTGAAATCATGAACCATACACTTATCATCAACAAAGTGTACATGAAGTCCAGCTTTGGCAATCAACGGAACTGAAATTAAGTTCTTCTTAATACCGGGCACATACAATGCATTTTTCAAGAGAATCACACCTCCATTTGCAGCCGTAAGCTCAATTTCTCCTACTCCAATGATAGGATAAGAGGCATTGTTTGCACACATCACATGTCCTCTTTTCGGTGCATCTTTCAAAGAGGCAAAAAATCTTTTGCATGATGTTATGTGCTTTGAAGCACCACTATCAAAGAACCAATCCGAATTAGCCTCACTCACAACCATGCATTTAGAATGTAAAGAAGCATCATAATGACATGTAACAACACATGCCCAAAAATCTTGAGCCATGTTAGCTTCATCATTCTTTGCATTTGCTGAATTTTCAGCAATAGGCATGCCGGATTCCTTCTTCTTTTCATTGCGTTTAGCAAGCTTTCTACACTCATCAATAGTATGACCAGCCTTCCGGCAATATTTGCATCTCTTCTTCTTTTGCAAATCAACATCATTAGAGGAATGAGTGGAAGAGGAAGCTTGAGGCTTTGGTTTTGATGAACCCAAAGCTGAACCATACTTGCTTTTCCCCTTTTGTGAGATAGCAAGTGCTTGCGTTCCTTCAATCAAACCACTCCTATTCACTCTAGATTGCTCTTCTTGCAAAAGAAGAGACACAACCTCATCAAATGCATACATATTAGGATTTCCTTTTGCAACCAAACGGAGTGTAGTAGCAAAGCTTTGAAAGGATTCCGGTAATCCTTTCAACAATGTAGAAATGAGTGATGCATCCGGAATGATCTCATCTATGTTTGCCAATTGCTCTTTCAAGTCCTTGATGCGTGTCACATACACATCCACTGACTCATTTTCAGCCATACATACATCCTCAAGTTGCTTCCTCAAGTATGCAACACGTGCTTCATTACGCACGGCATACAAAGAAGCAAGAGTGTCCCATGCCTGTCGTGATGTACAACATGACCGAATGTGTGGAACTATATGATGCTTCACTGAAAGCGCAATCAAAGCATGAGCTTGAGCACCTTTTCCATCCCATCTAAGCTGCTCCTGTGTAGGTGGAGAAGGAGAAACCACTGTACTCGAAGAAGAAGCTCCATCTGTGACAGTAGACTGTGAAGTAGAAGCACCTGTCGGTCTTTGATCTACATCTGCCACTATGTTCCAAAGTTGTTTTGCAACAAGAACGGGCTTCATCATGTAAGACCACATCGGATAGTTGGTCCCATCAAGCTTATCTTCAGCTTGAAGCATGCCAAACAAGTCATTGCTGCCCGCCATTTCACTAAGGAACAAGAATGTGACAAAATCTTCACTTCGACGAAAACTGAAATGAGTGCTGAAATTTCAGCTCACAAACCCTCACTCTGATACCACTGTTGGGTGTGTGTAGAAGTGCGAGAGACACACGAGAAGCACACACAAAGAGCACAAACGCAGCAAGACACACGGAGAAGATGATGGCTGGAATAGCTCTCTCTATTGATCGATGAATTGAACTGAAGTAAGAGCTGAATAATATCCCTAAGTACAAAGTACCACCACATATGAGAGTATCAAGTATGTGGTAACATGGGGAAAAAACCTCTAGCCAACACTAGAGTAAAAAGTGCCCATGTATAGGGAAAAGGTTCACATCAAAGCTACACGAGGAACACATAAGTGTAACAGGTGTCACTGGCACTAAAGCTCTATTTGGATTTTCTTCAGCAGCTGCATACTTTACTGGAATCACATTGGCGGGAGGAGGGGGTTGCTGCACTAGGACTAGTTGAGGTCTTTGCTACCCTTGATAGGGAGGTTGATAGGGTTGTTGGGGCCTACCATATTGTTCTTGTGGGTACTGATTCTGGTATTTTCCTTGTTGTGGATATGGTTGCGGATAATTTTGTCTAACAACTAGTTGTTATATGGGTAGTCTTGTGCAGTGTGATTCGTGTATCTTCTTTCTATGGTGCAGTATTGGCTATTAGGGCTCACTTGGGGTTGAGCCATGATAGGGCACACACTAGCCATATGGTCTCCTCCACATGTGTAGCATCGTTTCCTTGGGGCAAATCTTGGAATCTGCTTGCTAGAAACACCTAATTTCTGGGCTACTTTTTCTGCTAGATCCTCAATTGATGTGGATTGTGAGGAAGTGAGGCTAGTAGAACTATCTGAATCTTTATAGATCTTTGAGAGCTCTAATTCCTCCCCTAGATTATCCTCAATGTCTATGCACATGCGTACATATTCTTCTATGGATCTAGGGTCCTTCAAGTACACATATGATCTCAGCTTGGTACTTAACAATCCATCTAGAAATAAGGCCACTTGCTTGGCTGGAGTGGGTAACTCTGGAACAGGGCATCTCTCTAGGTATTGCCTAAACCTTCTTCATGTGAGCCTCACTATATCTTGATGTGTTTGCGTAAAGCTCTATATCAGGGAGGATGTGTTATGCCTAATACCACTCTTGGAAAACTCAGTGATAAAATGCTTCAAGCAGTTGATCTATATTTCTGAATTGACCTTGGTGAAGCGGTTGAAACCAATTCAAGGCAGTGTTTTTGAGGGTTAGGCCAAAAGCATTGTATTGACTGAACATGTCTTCAACTTTTTCAGCTCTCAAAACTTGCCTAAACTCTGCTACATGGTCATACGGGTCTCTTGTGCCATCGAAGCAATTCTTCATGGACTTAACCAATTGTGTAGGCCTTTAGGCCTTGGGAGAGGGAATTCGTCTATATTTCTTGGATTCCGTGGATCCCTATGTCTACTCCTCTCTCTTTGTGTTCCATGAGCCTGCGATGTTCTAGCAACCATAAGACTCAGTGGATCGAGGTTGGGGAAAAACAAATTCACCCTTCCAAGTGTATGCGTGTCTTCCATGTTCTGAGACCTCAAAGATCCTCTCAGAAGCATCATCTAAGTAGGTTACTTTGCGTGGGCTATCAGGATCCTTGAATTCATAAATGGTAAGAGCTCCTACTTCATTAGGCTTCTCAGGCTTATACCTCCAAAAAGCCTCATCCGTCTCTTGATTTAAGAGCAAATCTATGCTCGTATTATCCTGGGGAACCCACTCTGGGGTGATTATTCTCGTCAGAACCGACTTGCCGTTTTTGGCTCCTTTCCTAAGTTCCCTTGCTCTATGTCTCCTGTCTCGACCTCTGGGATTATGTTGCCAAATTCATCTGTTCTTTAGGTTGACTAGTGACCACATACATTGTTCCTTCTTTATCAATGTACGAACCATTTTCGAACTTGACTACTGGGTGTTCTAGTCCAATGGGCTGATTTGGGTTTTTAATTAGGGCAACAGATCTTCTCAGACCATCCTCATAGATGCGTGCACCTAAGCGGTTGGTCTGGATATATTCCAATTGAGTCTTGTAGGAACCTTCAGGTCATTCTAGGTATGCCACTCCTGAGCTACCTACAGGTCTTTCCATGTTATAAGACATCTTAGAGTCACTAGTTTCTGAGTCTAGAGCATAGGGGTAACCGCTCAATTGCTGGGCCCAAGATCTAGCTGTATGGTTGACACTAGCCTCGGATGATCTAATACTTTGACGGTCTCTCCCTAGGTGTCTTCCTGATCTAAGCTTCATATGCCCTTCCAATTAACCCAATGATCCTTGCACAACCACGTTGCTGATTCTTTGATACCGATCACTTGTTTCTTTTGAGTTCCTTTTTATGTGTGTTCTTGTCTTTAATTTAGCATCATCAGGAGCACATAAGTGTGTCATACTTGATGTTCTTCATCCACTTGTTTAAGTTCTTTCCCTGTAAGTTGTCCCTTGACTGCAATTTAGCCTATTCTTGGACTTGAGAAATTAAAGGCTCTTCGAACTTGATTATTCCTATCGTATTCCTAGTCAATTTGGACAACTACTCACACTTCACCTATGCTAAGAATGGACTGAGGAAGTTAAGAGATGTTCCAACCTCAAGTTGCTCCTCCTTGCTATGCTTGTCTGCCCAAGAAACGCGTTCCCAAGCCTGCACACAATGGCACTTGCTTTGCTTTCTCCAAAAGCTCTCGATGATCCTATAAAAATCCAAAGTTTAGCTCAAGTTTGAACCTTCAGTTGACAGACAATTTGTTTCAGACACTTTTAATGACCCTTGTTCCCCCTTTTGTATTGCCAAAAAAAAAAATTCTCTAGAGCTCCCTTGGTGTACCCACCCCTCAGAGGGTCAACTTCAAAATATCCTATCTGAAAATATCCTATCCCCTAGAGCTCAAAAAATGGATTTCATATGAAAAAGTTATGACAGTTCAGAGTTTAGGGGGTCAAAACAAACAATCAGAACCTTTCAAGAGTTTAGTGCATTTTTCTAAGGCCTTTGTAATGGTATAGGTGATTGAATCTGCAAATATGCCCAATTTTTAGCCCAAATTTTCAAAAAATTACCCCTCTATTTTTTTCCAAAAATGCCTATCGCGATAGACGGTGTCTATCGCGATAGACACTGACTGTCGCGTGGGCCTGTCTATCGCGATAGACGGTTTCTGTCGCGATAGACGAGGTCTATCATGGGGTCCTGTCTGTCGCGATAGACGAGGTCTATCATGGGGTCCTGTCTGTCGCGATAGACACTGTTTGTCGTCTGTGGTGGGCCTGTCTGTCACGATAGACGGTGTCTGTCGGGATAGACGAGGTCTATCGTCCGTCGTGGTTTGATCTATCGCGATAGACGTGGTTTATCGTCTCTCGTGGTTTGTTCTGTCGCAATAGACGGTCTCTATCGTGGGCTCCTGTCTGTCGTGATAGACGGGTGTCTATCACGATAGATGGGGTCTATCGTCTGTCATGGACCTGTCTGTCGCGATAGACAGTGTCTGTCGTGATAGACGGCCTCTGTCATGGGGTGCTGTATGTCGTGATAGACGGTGTCTATCGTGATAGATGGTGTCTGTCACGATAGATGTTGTCTGTTGCGATAGTCTATGTCTATCACGATAGACTAAAAAACACAAATTTTTTAGAATTTTTTAGTGATTTTGAGTGCTCTCATGGTGTAGGTTATCGTGCCAAACATGCATTCAAAAAATATTAAGTTTTTCTATCTGTCGTGATAGACAGAGGTTGTTGTCCCGGGACATGTGCAGAGTTCTATCATACCTGCGCAAGCTACTAGAGATGGTGGTACAACTAGATCCTGCAGCAAAAGCTCAAAAAACACACAAAAATAGATAGCATGCAAGCTCTCTCTCGCTCTCTCTCACAAATGAGGGAAATGAGGTGGGGAGTGGAATATGACCAAAAACTGAAATTTTTGTGAAGATGGAGATGGAGATGGGAGATGGTGAGGATGATGATGGTGATGGTGATGATGCAAAAAGAAGCAAAAATGAAGAAAAATAAGGAAAAGAAAGGATATTACCTATGACTCCAATGTCTCAACTCTACGTCTTACCATGACACGCTCATCCTCGAAGATCTCTCCCCGGCAACGGCACCAAATTTGGTGTCACTCTAGCACAATGGTGAGTACCAACGTGAGGAGATCCACCTCATAATTGTCAATCCGTGGAGACGTGAGGAATAGTATGAAGACTATGAGCAAGTGAAGGCACAAGTGCGTGAGTGAGAAGCACACAAATATGCACACACATATACACACACGTGCACACAAGGCAAGAACAAGGAGAGGGACAATGGAGTTCTTTGCATTAGTCAAAAAGTCTCTTACATAAGCTCAATTCACCAACAATCTAACCCCAAAAATGAGCTCTCTAGCTCTTTTTATAGTTTTCTGACTAGCTTTGTCCTTGTCCAGACCTAGTGTCCGGACTAGTTAAAAATTAGGTTCTAGAGCCTATTTGAGGGCTCAAACGGAGTCTAAAAATTATCCTACCAAAAACAGGATTTTAGAATGTGTGTGTAGTGATAAAAATCACTTGAGTTGGAAATTGTTTATGAAAAAAATGATTGGGCCTTGTTGCCGTATTGTGCATGATTGTTCCTTTGTGCCTGTATGCTCTACTTATGACTTGTTTTCCAACAGAGAGTCATGGTAAGAATGCCTAAATGTGAAGCCATCATAGGAGAGGCCTATGATAACAAAGAAACTACAAAGAAAATTATAGTGACCTTAGAAGAAGGTGAAGAGCGATGCACATACATAGGACATGACCTAAGTGAGGATGAGGAACAGGAGTTGATAACCTTATTACAAGAATATAGGGATGTGTTTGCATGGAGTTACAAGGACCTAAAAGGTGTAGACCCTCACATATGCTCACATACGATCCCCATGACCTCAGATGCGAGACCCTCTAAGCAGAAGCCATACACATACAATGACAACTAGGCTGCCAAGATCAAAGAAGAGATAGATCACCTGGTTGATGCTGGATTTATCTATGAAATCGAGCACACAGAATGGGTATCCCCCATTGTAGTGGTGCCCAAAAAGAACGGCAAGTTACATGTATGCATTAACTTGAAGAAGGTTAACGTAGCCACTATCAGAGATAGTTATCCGCTTCCTATCATTGAGCATCTATTAGAAAGGGTGGCAGGCAAGGAAGTGTATAACTTCTTAGATGGGTTCTCTGGTTACAATCAAGTGGCCATTGCACCAGAAGATCAACATAATACAGCTTTTGCCATAGAGTGGGGCATATTTATTTTTCGAGTAATGCCATTTGGTCTTACCAATGCTCCTGCAACCTTTCAGAGACTAATGTGCCATGTATTCAAAGAATTCCTGAGGAAGAATTTGGAAGTCTATGTTGACGATCTCTGTGCTCATTCCAACATTAGACAGAAACATATACCTGAACTCACGCAAATCTTTGACAAATGTAGAGAATATCAAGTCTTCCTAAACCCCGAAAAGTGTGTTTTCATGGTCAGGCAAGGCAAGAGTCTAGGACACATAGTGTCAAAGCACGGCATATCCATTGACGAAGAGAAAGTGAGAGCTATTGCAGAACTACCTAGGCCAAAAAATGTCAAGGAAGTGCAAGCTTTCATGGGGCATTGTGGCTATTACCGATGTTTTATACACATGTATGACATCATAGCAAAGCCTTTGTACGAACTTTTGACTAATTTTGAGTGGACGGATGAATGTGAGAAATCTTTCAATGAGCTTAAATGGTGATTGTGTTCAGCACCAATCTTGACTACACCGGATTGGAACACCATTCCATGTCCATGTGCAAGCTTTCATGGGGCATTGTGGCTATTACCGATGTTTTATACACATGTATGCCATCATAGCAAAGCCTCTGTACGGACTTTTGACTAATTTTGAGTGGACGGATGAATGTGAGAAATCTTTCAATGAGCTTAAATGGTGATTGTGTTCAGCACCAATCTTGACTACACCGGATTGGAACACCATTCCATGTCCATGTGGATGCATCTAATTATGCTATTAGTTGTGTACTTGCACAACCAACTGGTGAAGGTAATATGGATCTTCCAATTGCCTATGCCAGTAGACAGTTGAATGCAGCTGAACGAAACTATACCACCACCGAACGAGAAGGTTTAGGCATGGTATATGCGGTTAAAACGTTTAGAAACTATTTGCTTGCAAATAAGTTTTAATTTTTTACTGATCATCAAGCTCTACTATACTTGGTAAACAAGCCTTGTAATGCAGGAAGATTAGTAAGATGGTTCCTCTTACTAATGGAGTATGACTTTGAGGTAGTCATGAGGAAAGGCAAGACTCATTTGAGAGCAGATCATCTCTCGAGGCTCACATTCGAAGAGGCCCCACAAGGAGTATCAGATAACCTTCCTGATGCCTACTTGTTTAATTTGGAAGTTATACCACAGTGGGCCAAGACCTTAGTGTCAGTACTAACATATGGGCCTAAACATCCAGTAGTCAACACTCAAGATAGGGAGGTAGTAAAGGCCCAAAAGTACCATATCATGGCAGGGAGTATGTACAAACATACAGATCAAGAAATATTAGCTTGTTGTGTGGAAGAGGAGTACGCGAAGTGGTTGCAATTAGCACATGTGGGTGCATTAGAGCAACACTATTAGAGGCAAAGAACTCTACAGACATTGAGGAGACTCAGAGTGCACTAGCCAACTATGGAAGCAGATGTCCATAAGATGTGCAAGGAATGCCCAATCTGCCGCACTAAACCACCAGTGGAACATGCCACTCTTTATCGAGTGTCTATAGTGCCAGATTGGAGCGAACCATTAGTAGCCTTCTTGAGGACAAACACATTCCAACAAGATATGACATTAGCTAGACAATGGATCTTAGAACAAGAAGTGTTAGACTATACTCTCATTGGTGATAATCTATATAGATGAGGAAAAGATGGATATCTTATATTATGTGTCCAGGAGAGCGAATATTTGAAGATCTTGGAAACTGCTCACCAAGGTGTAGCAGGAGGACACTTTGGACCAGATAGAGTGATCAAGGGAGTACTTTTTGCAGGTCTTTGGTGGCCCACACTTCACATGGATGCCCATACCTATGTGAAGAGGTGTGATGTTTGTCAGCGAACTCAGTACCCTATACATGAAGATGAGATGTCATTGCAACCTATGATGGGTGGACATGCATTCTCTAAGTGGGGAATAGACTTTTTCGGTCCTATTAATCCCCCAGCTAAGGGTTCCCATGTTGAATACATTATTGTGGCCACTGATTATCTAACCAAATGGGTTGAAGTAAAAGCTACGACAAAGAACGATGCTCAGACAATTGCTAAGTTCTTATTTGAGAATGTGTTCACTAGATATGGATTGCCAATAGAGTTAGTGAGTGATAGAGGCACGCATTTCTTGAATGAAGTTATTGAGAACCTTCTCCAAGAATTCTTGGTAATACATTTGAAGTCGGCTCCCTATCACCCACAAGCTTATGGACAGGCTGAGAGCACAAATAAGATTCTATGCAATGTACTGACAAAATTGGTTAATAATAAACGCTCTGATTGGAACAAACAGCAACACCATGTTGTTTTTGAATGGACTCAGGAATGTCAAATTGCTTTTGATCGTCTAAAGGGATTACTAACACAGGTTCCAATCCTACAGCCTCCTGACTGGGATCGTCCATTTCATATATTTGTTGATGCTTCAGATATAGCAATTGGGAGCGTTCTAATGCAACAAACAGATAAGTGGTTTCGGCCTGTGTACTATGCCAGCTGAAGGATTGCTCCTGCTGAGAAGAATTACTCTGTAACCAAAAGGGAATGTCTGGGTTTGGTATACTCTATCAAGAAATTTAGGCATTATTTACTTGGCCAAAAATTTATTTTTAATGTAGATCATGCTACACTTGTCTACCTGGTATGGCAACAACATCTAGGTGGTTGATTAGCGCAATGGGTTCTGCTTTTACAAGAATTTGATTACGAAGTTATTCATCGGCCAGGCAGTTCACATGCCTTAGCAGATTTCCTTTCTCGTCTAGATTCCGGTGAAGCTCCGGTCTGTGTAGATAACACAACACCAGCAATTTATGTTTCTAAACCAACCAATGATTAAATTGCAGACCCACCTATGCCATCTACATATTATGATCAGATATTGACATTCCTTACTGATGGATACCTTCCTTCTCAGGCTTCTCCTACAATGCGTAGGAAAATTGCAGTATACAGTCGCAAATTTTGGTTAATTGCTGGAGAATTATACTATATGGATTACACAGGAGTTCTACTGCGTTGTATTCCACCACATGAAGTTAACTCGGTCATTATCTTGGCTCATTCAATTCCATCCGGCGGACATTTTGCTGCAGATTTAACACACCGGAAAATTCTGTAGAGTGGACTTTGGTGGCCTACTATGTACAGGGATGTATTGCAGTTTGTCAAAAAATGTGATAATTGTCAGAGGTCTGGACAGCCACTACAACGTCATTTCTTCCCTCTACAACCTATCTTGCCCTTAGAGCCTTTCCAGAAGTGGGGTCTAGATTTTATCGGACCTATTACACCGCCAACAATACTCAGCAATAATCGTTATATTCTAACCTGTACAAACTATGCAACCAGATGGGCAGAAGCATGGGCTTTAAAATCTGCCACAGCTGTTTCGGTGGCAAAGTGTCTAATGAAAGATGTCTTTCCGCATTTTGGCTTACCTCTAGAGCTTGTTACAGATCAGGGCACTCATTTTGTTAACAATCTAATGAAAGTACTCACACATTCTTTTCAGATCACGCATAAATTCAGCTCACCATATTATCCTCGTGCAAATGGTTGGGCTGAGAGTACAAACAAGACCCTACTGAATATGCTTCGAAAACTGATTCTGGAAGCACCGAAAAGATGGGATCAACTGTTACCTGCAGTATTATGGGCATACCGAACTACCTATAAGGTAGCAACAGGTCTAACACCCTTCAAACTAGCTTATGGATTGGAAGCCATAGCACCCATGGAAATTATTGTGCCAAGCTTACGTGTGGCTCTCACTCAGAAGATTCTTTATCATTTCGGCTAGATACACTCAGAGAACTGGATGAGCATCGATGGCAAAGCTTTCTAACTATGCAGGAAGTACAGCTAAGACAAGCTCAAACACATGATCGCTATCTAAAGACCCCACTTTTTACGGTGGGACAACTTGTACTATTTTACAATGCAAAGTCGAATCGCTCTGCTGGCAAATTCAAGTTATGATGGTTTGGCCCCTACCGGATTTCTGAACAAGTTGGCCCCCAACATTTCGGTTGACTACTTTGATCGGAAGTCCTCTTCTGAAAGTTATCAACGGTTCGAAGCTGCGGCCGTATCAACAAATATTTAAACCGCACTGAAACGTTTCGCGATTGGCCGCGTCTTTTGGTGTTCTCTTTTCTTTCCTTTTATTTTCTTTTTCTTTCCTTTTGTTTTGCGCACTTAATAAAATAAGCCTGTAAATATCTGCGTTTTGATACCTAATTATGTCAACAATTGCCCTGCCCTTTCCAGCTACTCATACATGCACACCGAAGTTAAGAAGATATCATCTCAACGACGAACGATTATTAGTGATTTTGATTGCTCCCCACTGCCGAACATCTACTTAACCTTCTCCGTTTCGCCAAAAATCGTTATTGTGTTTGTGTGATTTGTGTGAGTCTGTAAACCCTGTGCTTCATGTCTTGTGCTTGCGTTTTTTGTGTGCGCCATGGAAGCTCTGGCAAACTATGCCGCTTTCCGTGATGGACTCCCTACCGAAGTAGGAGAGTTTCTGCGCACCCGTGGGTTATCCAATTTCGCTGAACTGCCATGGCATTTAGTGGAATCCCACCCGTTTTTTGCCTAGATTATCGCCGCTATCGCTAAAACATCTGCCAACGAGCAAAGTTGGGCTATCACATCCCTACCCTCCCGAACAATAATCACCTTCCAAGCTTTTGCTGAAGCGTTTAGACTCCCTCGGCAAGGTCGGGAAAATGGCCCGAGTCTGCCAATCACCACAATGATAGAATTGTTTCCTAGGTATTCATCAAATGAATACGCGATCCTATGTCGACCGAAACCTGAGAGATCCGCACTGCAATTCCTCGTAGCCATTCTTAACCTCCAGAAGCGAAATTATGGCATCTCTAGGCCTTTCTACTCCGCTATTGAATTAGTTGCTCAAGAACCCGTCAATTTTGCATCCTACTTCTTCCACCGCATTCACAAGGAATGCGTTTCAATAATCAAACAGGTAAACAAGGGAGGAATGCCAAAGTCGCGATTGCCACACATCATTTCTTTCCTTTTTCCGGCCATACTTGCAGCAGAACCACCACCCAGAGGCCCGGTCCTGCACCATGAAGAATCGGCCCAATTATTAGAAGATGATGAAGAAGACGAAGAGGAACTCAATCAACTTTTCCGCCGGAAACGAATTAGAATCAGTTCCTCTGAAAGTGAAGCACAGGGTTCAGTCGAAGGAAATAAAGAAGATGACCAAGAAGAAGAGAAGCAGGACGAAGACACTTTCCATGATACCGCAACGTCTATGCTGCACGAATCATCTGCACAATCTTCTGAAGGACAACAAGAACAGGAAGATCACACTGAATTCGAAACAAGCTCGTCACAAAAGGCATCGAAGCAACAATCGGAGCCAGAAAACCAAAGAAATGAAGAACATATCGTTAAAGACGTTTTCGATGAAATTCTGAAAGCAGTCGAGTCCATAGCTGCCGACAATGCTGAAACACAACAAGTAACAGAAAAGGTAACAGAACCTCACACTGTTCTCCCCACTCCACCACCGTAACCTCCGCTTAACCCCATTATCCCTACTCCACCCATCCTCACTGAAGAACCCACTGCCTCTTCTTCCTCATCTCCAAACTATTCTCCATCGAACTCACAACAGCTGCTCACCGAATCCTCTTCTCAACATCGTCCTCTTCTTTCTCTTCCAACACTCCCGGTATTTTTGGAGCTTGCAAATATGGGACATATGCTGATCAATCTATCGCAACAATTACCAATACAATTGAAAGAGGCAACCAATTCTATCAAAAATGATTTCCAACATAAGGTCGATATGCTAGAAGCAAACATCACTCCACTATAGGAAGAGATTGATGCAGTCAAATCAGAAAACCATATTCTACATGAACAGATTAGAGAATTACAGGCCAGAATATAATCAGAGAGATGCAACGCTGGCGGAGCTCAAAGAAAAAGATAAGTTAATAGATGTTGCAAATGCCGAAATAATTCAGCTGAAGCAAGACCTACAAGATAAAGAAGATGCCAGAGTCGCCTTAGGCAATTTATTAGAAGAAACCAGAGTTTAGCTACATGAAGTATTACAGCAAAGCCAAGAACAGCAGAGACAAGCTAGGAAAACAGAAGAAGAACTTCAAAGAACAAACGAAAATTTATCAGATGTCAACAACATGATCAAACACTATTTGACCAAGGAAGCTCAAACACAAAAGTTAATAACACATCTCCGAAGCGAAAAGGATTCATACTCCAGAACCATAAATTTTCAGAATCAAGAAATCGAAAGAAGGGAGAATCAGCTGGAAAATCAGAAAGAAAGGATAAGCAAAATGGAGCAACAAGTGGCAGAAATGAAAGTTTCCAGAGATGCAGCGCTTTCGAATGAATTTTATTTACAAGAAGCCTTTCTGCAGATGCAAGCAGAAATTTTGCTGACCGAAGCTATTTCATTAAGTTCTGCAAGAATAGATGCACAACTAGTAGAACCGGACACTCTCAAACAGATGTTAGAAACTTTAAAGAAGAAAATTGCCCGAACCTTTAGATTAGCGAGAAGCATGTATTTAGAAGGCATTATAGACGAGCAATAATTTTGTAAAAACCTGCGGGTTCGAGTCCACCGTGCATGCCAGAGTGTTAGTCGGCTACCGGATTGGCAACTGTATAACTAAATCTTGTTTTGCACGCACAAAAAGTTGTTACAAAGACATCTGTAATCTTTATATATAGCAATGTAAAAGAGATGCAGGGTGACGATTCGTGGAATCACCAGACTGTCTGTCTGGGTGATTGTCGTGGTCGTTACTGTGTGTCGAGTTAGCTAATTTGGAGTACTGTGTCCGTTTCTGTGTTGTATTATCGACACTTGTTCGGGTTGTTGTAGTGTTTGGTTGTCTAATTTCTGAGTATACTGTGTGTATCCGTATTCGTTGTCTATCAATCGTTGTTGCGGCTGCGAGTTTTGTTTAAATCCAGTGGGTCATCGGATTGTTGCCTGAGAGAGTCGTCCACGGGTCTCCGTGGTGATTGTTCTATGAATTACGTATATCGTGGTGACCCTCTTTCTTGGAATGTTCGGATAATTTTGAAATCTGTGCAACTGTGGTAGTGTCCCTAAGACGCTGTGCAGGATTGTATTGTTCCCAGTATTGAGCATCTGTACTTGTACGGTGAGATTAGGCTACAGTAATGGTTATCCCCAGTGTGTATTAGTCTTCCAAGCACTGTGTGTCTGAGCCGTTGAGTCTTTGGTGTCTTCGGTTTGCCTGATTGTGAGCATTGTTCGGTCAAGGTTGAACTACTGTTAAACGTTACAGTAGTGTGTATTCGGAAAAAAAGGGTTTTGAGGTAATTCGGTATTACGATACTGATAGTCTGGTACAATGTGTTCGGTAGACCCTGATAGAGTTAAAATGATGAACCGCAAAGATTGAGAACGAGATACCAATTCTTGATAAAATCTTGAATGTTGGTATATTGTGTGTTGTGACGTAATTTTGGGAAACAAGCATAGGGCCTCTGTCTTTACAGACCCCTTCCACTCCCAAGAACCCAATTCTCATTTAAACACACTTCTGACAGTTAGAACAAGCGTTTAACAATACCCAGGTCTAGATCTGAAGGTACATCACAAGTCGCCCCATCGGCTCCCCCTATACCTTCCGAATTTGAATTTGCTACGACTGGAGATGTTGAAGGGATGAGCACCTTCGACTTCGAATCATTCTTACAGAATACCCAACTCTCTGATGTAGAATTCTTTTCGGACACAGAAGAACAGGGCACCTCTTCCCAAAGATGAAGGAAATCCACAGAGAGCCGCCATGTACATTGGGGTGAAGATCAGTAGAGAACTTTATCTCAACAACTAGAACACCCAGAGGCAAAAGAAGAGGAAGGAGAAGAAGCAAAAGTAGAAGAAACCACCGGAACCCCAGCATATACAGCAGAACTCTGAAGGTTGTATCAAATAATGGAACGAGTGCAGTTGCAACAGCTGCTCACAGAACAAAGCAGTAGGGTGCTCATGGCTCAGCTATTGGAAGAAGCTAGAGTTGACTCTGAATACAGCGAGGGCCTTCTACTGGTGGCAGAAACGTATGGATAGTGGAAGCAGTTTGATCAGCGATCCAGAGGCCTCCTGTTCAATATGATCCGTGAAGATTTCAAACACGACCAAGGTCTCCTAAAAACATCTAGATTCCCATTACTACGGTAGAAGGACCTATTATCACATCCGAACCCATGGAGACAACCTCCCAAGCAACAGTAACCGCTGGCCAAGAGCTCCCAGTCACCCATGATGAATCAACTGAACCACTACCACCGACCCCCCCACCATCACCTCCTCGAACAGAACCTATAAATATCACCTCGACTTCCCAACCCACAGAGCAAACCTTCATTTCCCGTAGTCCCACCTCCAGTTCCACTTTTTTTTCCTCCTTTGAAAACCCTCTATATAATACCACCACCATCATAACAGAGTCCTTCATAGAGCCTGCCATAGGACAACCATCCCCCACGCCCTCGGCCATAGGCCATCCTGACACTAGATCCATATTCTTTGGTTTCCCTGCCACCACACCACCTTTCATGGCCTTCCCGCCTCCGGTTTCTCACTTCCCACCCCCCATACCACCAGTCCTTCAACCCACCCATGACTACTTTTGTATAATGTTTCAAGCCACCACCCAACCCCTCTCATTGAGCCCTTTCCCAACATCTGCACCACACTTATTCACCATGATCACACACACGCCACCTACCATTCTGGTATTCATGGTAGATACTACACTCACCTCCACCCCTAAGGGTATGGATATTTCACCACCAACGGCACCTCCACCTCCCCCCACACTCCCACCTTCTCCCATTCCCCCTCCACCAATTTCACCTCCACACACATCTCCAATAGACACAGCATTCACTCTTCCCATTCCCCAATCCCTTCCTCTTGCATTTTCCATTGTACAAAATACACCTGCATCTATAGGAAATGCATTTGACACCATGCTCGCATGTGTTTCATAATTAAGGATAGAATACAATCAGCTCCAACAACACAACAAACCACTGCAAGAGCACTCAGAAGTGCTACACCATCGTCTAGCTACACTAGAAGAGGAGAATGCTCGCCTCCAGACACAGTTTCAAACTTTTCAAGAGGCTCATAGCATATTGGAAGTAAAGTTACAGAACGTAGACTAGGAAGCGATACAAGTGGTGGAAGGCCATCTACGATATAGCTAGAACGCAACTCAAAGCTTCAGCAAAATATGGTCCTACTCAAGTGACACCTTGCAGCTGCTCATGAAGAAAATCGACGCCTCCAACTACAAAATCAGGAAAACTTAGAGGCTACCATCGAAAGCACACTCGGGGCAACGATCCGTCCCTCAAAATTCCAAGCAGTGACCCCATAAAACATAAAGATAATCCTAGAAGATTATGTTATACTACTTGAGGCACATGACCAGTTATCAGAGGAATTGGATCAATTGAAGCACAAACAACACAAAGACACGACAACTACCCCTCAAACCATTGCCTCCACTACTTCACTTCTCACGAACTCAGAGGCCCTAAAAGATCTCCAGAAACAGGTCACAAAATTGCAAGCACGCCTACTACAATATGAAAGACCGCCTTCCCCACCCGAGGCTCCCACCGATCAAGAAATAGTACAAATTCCGGTGGAACAGACACTTGAAGAGGACTATGAGCCACAACCCATCCCAGAGGGACGACAAACAGAAGAAGGTCAGGATATTTTCGAAGCGCCACGACCTCCATGGTAAAAACAGGTGGAAGAAATTAGAAGTTCTCATGAAGAGCACACGGTGGTACAAAATCAGGCCATGAGAGTCATAGAGGAAACAGTATTACAATCCAGTTACTTCAAGAACTTATCATCTAGACGTCTCATCATATCATCAGAACTCCAATACAGACCTTACTATATCATTCTGGCAGATTATAACGCGGAAATACAGAGAGTCACAGGAAAGCTTCCTTCCTTTGCAACCTAGTTTCAACCAGAAGACCTTCCTCCCGAAGCACAGAAAGGCAAGATCTACCAATCGACATGGCGGCAAAAGCTTCTAGAGACATATCCTGAAATGCTCCGCACATGGAACCACGCTCCTTTACATCTATTGTACAATCCATGATACGACCCAGTTCCACAACGCAGGTCATGGAAAGCATTCAACATTAAAGTGCAAAACAACGCCCAATGTAAGGAATGGCTAAACTATCCTTACATCGCGCCACCACAAGGGCCACCATCAACAACGTACATGATGGCAACAATTCGACATTGGATGCCTCGACTGAAGCCCATGCCGAATGTTGCAGTCGAAATGATACTTAAAATTTTGGACGTGATGCAAGTTATACTCAAAACTTTTAGAAATATAGAAGCACCATAGGTACTTCTATCGGGGTTTATCCATGGAAATTACGATTTGGTGTATGACATGAGCACCACCCCCATCATTCGTGTGGCTTACGCCTGGCATGCACGCATCAAATACCTCCCTGCATGCTATAAACAGACATTTGAAGACATGTTCAGATCAGGTTTCTGGGAGTATCACTCAGAGGTCTTCGCACCGAAGCCTACACACCTAGTTCATCATTTTGCATGTGAACAAGCTATGTACTCCGAGACTACATGACATCGCAACCCGATGTCCCAAGTGCCATAAATTGGGATGCGCTACAAGCTGATTTAGCACGAGGATTACGGATAGGAGAAAAGTGTGGGCGTACTTCATGAAAGAGAAGAGTGAGGTATTCACTCACTTTCATAATTCAAAAGCTATGGTGGAAAAGCAGACAGGGAAGCATATTCAGATATTAAGATCTGATAGAGGAGGTGAATATATGTGAAATGAGTTCAGCAATTTTCTAAAAATTTATGGGGGTTCCACGTCAGTTTTCATGCAGGTACACACCACAACAGAATGGTGCTGCTAAAGGTAAAAATAGACATATTGTAGAAATAGCAAGAGCCTTGATGGCTGAGAAGAATATGCCTCATTGTTATTGGGTAGAAGTTTTTCATACTGCTATATACATCATGAGAGAACTCCGACTTCTGCTATACATCAAGTTACACCTGAAGAGAAGTTTACGAGTAAAAAGTCGATCTTATCACATCTAAAAGTTTTTGGTTGTATTGCATATGTACATGTTCCATATGAATTGGGGACAAAGCTTGATCCAAAAGCAGAAAGGTTTGTCTTCATTGGATACTCCCTTGAGCAAAATAGATATAAATGTTATAACCCACTCACATGACATGTGAAGGTGAGTAGAGATGTGGTATTTGATGAAAAATCAAGCTTCTATGCGGATGCCAAAGAAGGACTAAATCTTGAACCAAATGACAAAGAAAATGCTGAAAAATCAAGTGTAGAATCTCAGGTTTTGAGTGGACCAGATGCATCACCAAGCAATAGTTCCAACTCAAATCCATGGACTAGAAAATTGCGTGGAAATTTGAGTCCAACAAATTAATCAAATACATCCAAGAAAGGTAAAGAAAAGCTTTCTACTGGTCATAAAACATGTAGGTTTTGAAGACATTGATGGAGATTCAAGTGGTTCAGAAAAGAGTCTTGATGAGGAACTTGGATTGCCCTCTGTAAAGACTCCAGGAGTTAGAAAGGCACATGCAAATGATACAAGGAGAAGTGACCCCAGACCAAGAAGATCAGGGAGGATGCGGAATTTTGTACAATGACTAACATATATAGTTACATGGCTCGTCATTGAGCATACATGACAAAGGTAATACAAGATGTTGAACCTTCTTGTTTTGAAGATGCAATTGGAAATGCAGATTGGGAAAAAGCTATGGATGAGGAGATGGATACACTTTATGGAAACAAAACATGGAAGCTGGTTCCATTGTCACAAGTAAAGAAACCCATAGGCTGCAAATGGGTTTACAAGGTAAAGCATAATGTTGATGGTAGCATAAGTAGGTATAAAGCACAATTGGTAGCTAAAGGATATGCACAAACATATGGCATTGATTATGAGGAAACATTCAGCCTGCAGCTAAAATGTCTACTCTCAAAACACTTGTCGCATTAGCTATAGCAAAAGGATGGACTTTGCATCAGATGGATGTGAAGAATGCTTTCCTACATGGTGAGATACAGGAAGAAGTATATATGGACCAGCCACAAGGATACAAAGATTCAAAGCATCCAAAATATGTTTGCAGGTTGCAAAAGGCTTTGTATGGGCTGAGGAAGCTCCTCGTGCATGGCATGCAAGGATTGTTGATTACTTAACGAGCATTGGGTTTTCTATGTGTGATGTAGATCATTCACTATATGCAAGGAAGGCTGATGATGGCATCACAATTGTGGCTATTTATGTTGATGACCTGATTGTAGGTGGTGATATTGAAGAAAGAATCAAAGAGGTAAAGCAACTTTTTATGCAAGAATTTGACATGAAAGATCTTGGTGTGCTGCGCTATTTCTTGGGCATTGACTTTATACATATAGAAATAGGTGGATGTCACAAATGCAATATGCCTTGAATATGCTACAAAAGTATGGTATGGATGATTGTAAGCCAATTTCTATGCCATTAGATCAGAATTTGAAGTTGGATACTACATCAGGTGAAGCATTGGAAAATGCTTCTATGTAGAGGAAAATTGTGGGAAGTCTTATATATCTCACAATTACAAGGCATGATTTAAGCTATACTGTTGGACTTGAAAGTTAATTTATGTAGGTTCCCAGGAAGCCACATTTGGATGCTCTGTGGCACTCTACGTTATGTGAGTGCTACTTTGGATTATGCATTGTTTTATGAAGCTGGTGTAGATTTGCAGGTTCATGGATACACTGATGCAGATTGGGCTGGTGGTACTCTAGATAGAAGATCTACTAGTGGCTTTCTATTCTCACTTGGAGGTGCAACTATTACATGGAGTAGCAAGAAGCAACCCACTATTGCTTTGTCGAGTAGAGAGGCGGAGCATAGAGGTGTTGCAATGGAAGCATGTGAGGCATCATGGCTGGAGATGTTACTTGCATATTTAGGTGTGGAAGTGCAAAAGCTTATCACCATCTATTGTGATAATCTTCACAGTATATTCATGCCAGAACAAATCATATTGAGGTACATTATCACTTCATCAGAGAGAAGGTATTAGCAGATGATATTGATCTTGTTTATGTGAGAACAGATGAGCACGTTGCAGATATTGTCACCAAAGCACTTGGAGCTGAGAAGTGAAGAAGTTTTGGGAGATGCTTGGATTACAAGATATGACGTTGAGCTTGAGGGGGAGTGTTGAGATATCAAGTTCAACATGTGATGATCCAAGATGACACGTATCACTTTTTCATTTGTCTGACATGTATAGTGGTCACGCTGGTATATGTGAGGGACACTTCATTGAGCTTTATTAGGTTCATCTACCGAGAGTGATGGCACATTTGTTTCTTGCCAGCTCACTCATTCGCGGACATTAGGTTTTTCCGTATGCACTGATCTTTATATATTGCACTTGTTGTATTCTTGTTTTAGGTCATTCTTGTACATGAATCCTTTTTATGTAATAGAAGAAGAAGAAGAAGAAGAAGATCATTCTTCCTCGCCTCAATCTGAGTGTGTGCTTCTCTTTCATTGTAAGAGTGTGTGTGTGTGAGCTCTCTTCCTTATCTCCTTCCTCGTGACAAACATGCCCTTCTCGCTCCACAAAATACTAGAAGGAACTCACCAACTAGAAACGATCAAAACCTATGAGACCCAAGAATAGTGTGCTAATTTTGCTAGGGCAGCCACCCATCCCACCTTTGTGAACAACAACTGCAAAACACCAGGGTCAACTCCACACGAGGCCCCCCTCACAAAGAGGCATTGATGTTAGGACTTGGAATCACACAGGTTGAAAGTAGTGATTTGGATGGCCCCGGTTCACCATAGTGGCATCCCATAAGGGCAAGGCCAAATGTTGTTGGAACAGAAAAATCACAAATTGGTGATTACAAAGAGCTTGAAGCAAGCTTATGATCAGATTGAAGTGAAAGAAGACACTTGAGAGAGTGAACAGATCTCAGAAGTGAAGCTTGTATACATATGTACATTACAGTTGGAAATTCTTGTAATTTGAGTATAGATAATCCTTAGGATGATAAGAAATAATGTAATAGACATGGGATAAGTCTAGAACCATATGTATATAAGTCAATGATGTAAAGAAATACATGTGAGAGTCATTAGAAGCCAAGTGTCATTAAGGTAAATGTGTAGAGAGTCATCTTCACGAGTTAGCGTCGAGTCTTTCTCTGATTTCTCTTAGTCTGATCATGTGGATCAGAAATCCTTTTGTACACATCTAATTTGGAAGTTAAGGAAGCTATGTTCAAAGTTTCATGATCTAATTCCTTTCATGCTGTGAGTATGATCAATAGGAACATTTGTATGTAAAGTCTGCAAAAAAGACTTCTCACAGTCGCGCACTTTTTCGTGTCAATGTTTTGCTTAGATCTCAATGCACAGTGTAAAGTTTTATTATGAGTGAGCACTCAAAATCTAAGTTAGAAGATAACGAAGCTATTGCTAAAAGCATTTAGCAAAACGGGATTTGTGCTATGAGAAATCAACTTAAGAAGTTGACCATGTCGAAGTCGTCATTTCTGGAAGACAGTTTCTGACATAGGTTTGATCTAAGTGATCAAATTAGAAATCTAGTATTTCTTTTGAAGAACTAATGATCAATATATTTGTGCAAAGGTAGCATGGAGATTCGAGTATCATTTGAATGATTAAAATCAAAGTAATATGAAGAGATTGAAGTCTATTTCTGAAGCAGCCCCTTGAAGATGAAGAAAGCTTCATACAGAGAAGTATTTCTTAATATATGTGAAAGATAATTTGAAGTTTGTGTAAAGTTTGATTTATTCTTGATATAGAGAAGTTCTTAAGTCAAGATAAATCGAACATTTGGAGATTAAAAGGTCTCCAACAGTGGTATCAGAGCTGAAGGTGCAGTACAGGTCAAGAAGAAGCAAGGAGAACCTCGAGTGTTGCAGGCATCAGAAATTTTGTGAATAGAAGAAGCAAAGACTAAAGCTTGGAAGAAAACTTGAAGAAGAACAAAGCACGAGTTCGAAGGATCAATAAAGATCGAAGCTTTATATCAAAGGTACATTATATTACCATAAATCTGAGTAATTCCATACACAAGAAAATCGGAGATGGGAGAAAGCTTGCAGATTGATAAGCTAGATAGGGAGAATTATCCAGCTTGGTCCATGAGGATGGAGGCACACCTCATGAGCAAAGATTTGATGGCATTCAATACAGGAGAAGAAGAAAAGCCTGAGTTTGAAGATCCTAGTGTTCCAACTAGGGAGGAACTTGCAGGTTTGAAGAATTGGATGAGAATGGATGCTCAAGCTAGGAGCATCATTTACATGGCTGTAAATGATTATCTTCTACCTCACATCAGAGGATTAGAAAGTGCAACAGATGTGTGGAATGCTTTGGAAGAGCATTTCCAAAATACAACCAAGTCAAGGAAGTCTTCATTATGGGCAGAGTGTAAAACCTTCAAGAAGAAGAGCTCACAATCAATTTCTGATTATGTGGCAAGCATGAAGGATATTGCAGATAGCTTGGGAGCAGTAGATGAAGACATTGAAGAGGATAAGTTGGTAAGGCAAATACTTACAGGTCTGAGAGGAGATGAGAAGTGGAAGCCTTTCATATTTTCCATAGAATTGTCATTAGATCACTTTACTCCTGATCTTAATCAATTGCTAGGACACATGCTAACTTTTGAGCAGGACATTAAGGGAGATAATGATAGGAGTGCAAGTCAAGCTATGTACTCCAAGGACAAGAAAAAGAATGGCAAAGGGAAGCAATTAACTGATGATGAAGGACCTTCAAGTCAAGCTAACTTTACAAAAGGAAAAATGAACTTCAGAGTTAAAGGAAGAGGAGGTAAGAACAAAGATAATACTAAAGCTTGTTGGATTTGTGGCAAAACCAATCATTTGGCAAATGATCATTGGTATAACAATCAAAATGGTGGAAGCAATAATCAGAGTTTTAATCAAAGAGGTAGAGGAGGCAGAAACCAAAGAGGCAACTTCAGAGGAAGAGATGGTAGGACATCATATGCTAGAGGAGGTGGAAGAAGTTTTCAATCTCAGTCCTACAACAACAATTATTATAATTATGCATCAGATCAGAAGGATGACATGACTCTCATCTTGAATGCAACTCATGAAGTAGTAGGAGAAGATCAAAGGGTGTTTTATATTGACTCAGGATGTAGTAATCATTTGAGTGGCAATATATCATTGATGACTGATATGGAACCAAAGGTGAATGGACATACAATTCAAACAAGTGACAACACTAAGCATAAAGTGGAAAGCATTGGATCAGTGAAGACAAAGAATGGAAGTACACTCTTGAGCAACGTACTTTATGTTCCTACTATTCCTAAAAACTTGATAAGTGTAGGGAAAATTGTGGAGAAGGGATATGAAGTCAGATTCACAAATGATGGTGTTTATGTGCAAGATCCAAATCAGGGATATAGAAATATCATTGCAGGTAAAAAGGAAGGAAGGCTATTTACTCTCAAAGTTCAAGGCAATGTGGGACATGCTTTATTTACTTATGGAAGTCAAAAGATGTCTGAGTTAGACCTATGGCATAAAAGGCTAGGTCATTTCAATGAGAGAGCCATAAAGGAAATGTCAAGGAATGATGTGGTGTTTGGTTTGCCAAAACTTGAAGGGCAACATATGGTGTACAAGTGTGAAGCTTGTCAATTAGGTAAAGCACACAAAAGTTCATACAATAAATCAGGATATAAGTATTCAAATATGCTTGAATTGATTCATACAGATGTATGGGGTCCTTCAAGGGACTATAGCATAAATGGATCCAGATATTATGTGTTGTTTGTTGATGATGCAACCAGATGGATCACTTTATATGTAATCAAGGACAAATTAGAAGTGTTTAAGACATTTAAGCATTATCATGCTTATGCAGAAAGGATTACAGGACAAAAGCTCAAGAGGTTGAGATCAGATGGAGGGGGAAAGTATTTTTCTAAAGAGTTTGATGATTATTTGTGGAATGCAGGTATAAAAAGAGAAGTAACTTGTAGGTACTCTCCTCAAAAAAATGGAGTTGCAGAAAGAAGAAATAGAACTCTTGTAGAAATTGCAAGAGCAATGATGAAGGAAAAGAATTGTCCAAATTACTTATGGGCAGAAGCTATCAACACTGCAACATACCTTGTGAATAGGTTACCTTGTAAAGCATTGGAGGGAAGAACTCCTTATGAAGCATGGTGGGGTAAGAAACCTACTCTTGATCATTGTAAGGTATTTGGATGTTTAGCATATGCTTATGTTCCTTCACAATTGAGACATAAGCTAGAACCCAAAGCAGAGAAGTATGTGTTTATTGGGTATGATGATAGATAGATGGGTTACAGATTGTGGAGTCCATCCAAAAAACAATTTCTTGTTACCAAAGATGTTACATTTGATGAGGAAAGTACATGGTATACAGGGTCAACAAATGAGTATGCAGATGTTAAAGAAATACAAAGGAAAGGAAAGACAAAAGTAAGTGTGTATGAAGAAGATATTGATGATGTTGATTATAAAAGTAAATTGTAGGATAATGTTGAAGATGGGCCAAGATTTGATCCAGAATCAAATGTGGCTGAGACTTCAAGAAGTGCAGAGGTCAGAAGATCCTTAAGGGAAAGAAAAGAGCCTATCAGGTATAGCTATGATACATCTTTCTTAACAACAAAAGATTATGCTTACATTGTGAAGACAGAAGAGGACCCAATCACATATGAAGAAGCTAAAGGTAAACAGAATTGGGAGAAGGCAATGCAAGAAGAGTATGATGCTCTACTTGAAAGTGAAACATGGGAGTTGGTGCCAAGACCAAAGAATCAGAAAGTCATTGGATGTAAGTAGGTGTATAAAACAAAAAGGTTTGCAAATGGTAAAGTGTCTAGATACAAGGCTAGACTTGTGGTTAAAGGTTATGCCCAAACCTATGGGGAATATTATGATGAAACCTTTAGTCCTGTTGCAAAGATGTCTACAATTAGATCATGGATTGCTATTGTTGCTTGTAAAGGATGGAAGTTATCACAATTAGATGTGAAGAATGCATTCTTGAATGGGTATATTGCAGATGAAGTGTACATGGAGCAACCAGAAGGCTTCATGGATTCAATTGGATCAGATTATGTGTGTAAGCTTAAGAGAGCTTTGTATGGCCTGAAGAAGGCTCCAAGAGCATGGAATTACAGGCTTGTTAAGTTCTTGATTGAATGTGGATTTCAAGCATCAAAGGCAGATAGTAGCTTGCTAGTGAAGGCAAGTGAAAATGGATACATTTACATGTGTATTTATGTTGATGATATTATTGTCACAGGTACAGATGCTCAAGGAATCAATGAGCTTAAGAAACAAATAGAGAAGGAGTTTAAGATAAGTGATTTGGGAAACTTATCTTATTTCTTAGGAATGCAGATTGTATATACTCAACATGGAGTATATGTTACACAAGAGAGATACTTGAAGAATGTTCTATAAGTTGAGCAGGTATGGAGGTGAAGAGTTTAATGACATGAAGAAATATCAGAGTTTGGTAGGTAGTTTAATCTATGCTACCTTGACAAGGCTAGATCTATCATATGTAGTAGGTGTGTTATCACAATTTATGCATTGTCCAAAGAAGACTCCTTGGATTGCAGCTCAAAGGGTACTCACATATATCAAAGGAACCCTAAGTGAAGGTCTGTATTATGGATTTACTTCTGATACAAGAATCAAAGTGTTTAGTGATGCAGATTGGGTAGGTGATTCAGATGATAGAAGGTCTACTCATGGGTATCTTTGTTATATTGGAGATAAATTAGTTTCTTGGTGCTCAAAGAAGCAACATACAGTTGCTTTGTCATCTACAGAAGCTGAGTATAAAGGAATGGTAGAGGCTGCAAAAGAAGTAATATGGTTAAAGACCTTGTTGAAGAGTTTTGGAACTGATCAGAGTACTCCAATTATTTTTTGAGATAATATGAGTTCACTGTATTTAGCAGCTAACCCTATTTTTCATGCCAGGACTAAGCATATAGAGATTCAGTATCATTTCTTGAGGGAAAAGGTACTTGATAAAGAGATTGAAGTGTTGTATACTCCAACAAAAGAACAAGTTGCAGATATGTTAACAAAAAGCTTGGATGGACCTAAGCTACAAAGATTCAAAGAGATGGCAGGAGTAAAGAAGAATGGAATAATCACAATTAGTGATTGAAGGGGAGCTATTGGAATAGAAAAATCACAAATTGGTGATTATAGAGAGCTTGAAGCAAGCTTATGATCAGATTGAAGTGAAAGAAGAAACTTGAGAAAGTGAAGAGATCTCATAAGTGAAGCTTGTATACATATGTACATTACAGTTAATTCTTGTAATTTGGGTATAGGTTATCCTTAGGATGATAAGGAATAATTTAATAGATATGGGATAAGTCTAGAACTATATGTATATAAGTCAATGATGTAAAGAAATACATGTGAGAGTCATTAGAAGCCGTGTCATTAAGGTAGATGTGTAGAGAGTCATCTTCACGAGTTAGCATCGGGTCTTTCTCTGATTCCTCTCAGTCTAACCATGTGGATCAAAAATCCTTTTGTACACATCTAATTTGGAAGTTAATGAAGCTATGCTTAAAGTTTCATGATCTAATTCCTTTCATGCTGTGAGTATGATCAATAGGAACATTTGTATGTAAAGTCTTGAAAAAAGACTTCTCAAAGTCGCACACTTTTTCGTGTCAATGTTTTGCTTAGATCTCACTACACAGTGTAAAGTTTTTTATAAGTGGGAACTCAAAATCTAAGTTAGAAGATAAGGAAGCTATGGCTAAAAGCATTTAGCAAAACGGGATCTGTGCTATGAGAAATCAATTTAAGAAGTTGACCATGTCGAAGTCATCATTTTTGGAAGAGAGTTTCTGACACAGGTTTGATCTAAGTGATCAAATTAGAAATCTAGTAGTTCTTTTGAAGAACTAATGATCAATATAGTTGCGCAAAGGTAGCATGGATATGCAAGTATCATTTGAATGATTAAAATCGAAGTAATATGAAGAGATTGAAGTCTATTTCTGAAGCAGACTCTTGAAGATGAAGAAAGCTTCATACAGAGAAGTATTTCTTAATATATGTGAAAGATAATTTGAAGTTTGTGTAAAGTTTGATTTATTCTTGATATAGAGAAGTTCTTAAGTCAAGATAAATCGAACATTTGGAGATTAAAAGGTCTCCAACAAATGTAACCCCATCGCATTTCCAATAGTACTTCAGATCTTTTTCATGGGCAATATCAGAGGCCTCAACGTCCCCATGCTCGTGGACACTGGTGCAACATATAAATGCCTTGGACGAGGACTCAGCAAACCTTTACAAATGTAAGTGGTAATCTCTGAAGGCCATGAAAGCCATGTTTGCCATGCCAAGGGGGTACCCATCTACTTAGATCATTGGTTTGGGTACCTTGATTTCCTCGTCGTACTGATGGAAAAGGGGTAGACAAACTATTACTAGATCAAAACGGCCAATCCATTGTGATCGATTGTCTCCGGGTCAAACCATCGAGAGAGGAAACTTTCATTGAGAAGCCACACAAATGTTGAGATATCAAGCTCAACATGTGATGATCTAGGATGATACGTATCAGTTTTTCATTTCTCTAACATGTATAGTGGTCACGTCGATATATGTCAGGGACACTTCATTAAGCCTTACTAGATTTATCTACTAAGAGTGATGGCACATTTTTTATCTTGCCAATTCACTCATTCGTAGACATTAGGATTTTCCTCATGTACTTTTCTTTATATATGGAACTTGTTGCATTTTTGTTTTTAGGTCATTCTTGTACATTCCTTTTATGTAATAGAAGAAGAAGAAGAAGAAGATCATTCTTCCTTGCCTCAATCTATGTGTGTGCTTCTCTTTCATTGTGAGAGTGTGTGTGAGCTCTCTTCTTTATCTCCTTCCTCTTGACATGGTATTAGAGCCAGGTTAGTTGTAGAGAGCTCATGGATAAGGCCAACGGTGAAGAGTGCGCGAGAAGGCATGGAGAAAGCACGATTCACAAACGACCTCATATTGCTACGAAAATTGGCATGAAGGTAGAAGGCCTCAAAATATTTTCGAGATTTATCCCTTTAGGTGCTCTTGTTTTTCTCAGATCAGAGTTTAGGAGCCATCTTGAACTCCATTTTGAGCTTGCAAGATGGGGCCCATAGAAAAATCAGGTCAGTTTGCAAAACTGTAACATGCATCCTGTTCGAATTCCAAATCTAGAATTTCAAGCAATTCTGTGTACTGTTGGTACATGGAAAATGCAATTTTCTGAGATCCAACTGTCACATCAAAGCGTAACAGTGTTAAAGCAAAAGTATTGCTTGTAGTGTTTTTGTAGTGTGTGAATTGCTATAGAAATGGCAAACACAATTGGAATGAGTTAGCTTATGAGTGATAAGCTGGACAAGAACAACTTCAATGCTTGGAGATTCAAAATGATGAATTTCTTGATGGGACAAGGCTATTGGAAGTACATCAAAGGAGAGAACAAAAATGCTATGCTGTTACCCAAGAGGAACCAGACTGTAGAATAGTTAAGAGTGTATGAAGAACGGAATCAAGGAGCATGAAAGTTAATGTATTGGCTATCTATTAGCATACAGGATAGCATGATTGGGCACATACAGGATGCCAAGACTCCAAAAGAGGCTTGGAATAGCATAGTCACATTGTATGAGACCAATACAAAGGCAGAGAAATTAGAACTCAAGAACGAGCTGCATACGCTAGAGAAAAATAGCATGATGGTAAGTGACTACACCCTAAAAATCAAAAGCATATGTGAGTCACTTGCATCTATTCGCGTGAATGTAGATGATGATGATAAGGTAGAAGTATGCCGTCGTGGTTTAGGAGCTGCATATAAGCAGTTCAGAACGTCTATTCAGACCAAGGAAAATATTTTGAATTTTGGTGATCTGGTGTACATGTTGATTATTGAAGAAAAGAATCTTGGTGAGGACTCAAACTCCCAAGGAAAGCCTAGTTCTGAGTATGTATTCTACTCTAGCAGAGGAAGAGGCAGAGGTAGAGGCTTCAAAAGTGGAAGAGGACACAATAACCAAGATCAAGGTCAACAACAGAATCATGCAGAGGTAGAGGATAGTTTCGAGGAAGGGGGAGCCAAAGAGGCCGTAGAAATTTCCAAAGAAATGATTTAGGTAATGATTGTAAAGGATGTTGGAATTGTGGTAAACCTAGACATTTTGAATGTGACTATAGGTTGATGAATTAAAATAACACAAGGGAGCAAAAATACTATTGATCCACAAGTGTAAACAATTCTGAGAAGTTGTTCATGTTTCAACATCACATATTGAATATGATGTCTGCTGATGTTTCAAAATCAAATGATAATGTCTAGTATGTTGATTCAGGTACTTCAAATCACATGACCAGTCATGCAGAATGGTTTAGTACTTTGCAAAAATTTCCAGTTCTTGGATATGTTTAAACAAGTGATGACACATCACACCCTATCAAGCATATAGGAAACATAGCACTCTCTATGGAGGATGGAAAGGTAAAACATCTTCCGAATGTGCTGCATGTTCCAAATATGACAAAGAATTTGGTTTTTGTTGGAAAAATGGTTGACCAAGGACTACAAGTCAGGTGTTGATATATTTAGGTAGTGATATGAGTGAACACTCTAGGACTGTCGGGGCACTTTTTTTCCCTCTTTAGGAGGTTTTTTCCCCCGGCTTGTATATACGCCTATTGCCCTAATGGGCTACTTATCTATGTACATTCTCTAGTAATACATTCAGTATTGTGTGTTGATCTCCAAGCTTCTTCTTCTTCCTTGTGTTGTTCGTGTGCTTCCACAAATTTCTAACTCCAACAATTGGTATCAAAGCAAGTTGACGCTTTATCTAGGGAGTTGTCGATACCTCTCCCATTGTAGTCTCAGAATCACAAGAATTTTGGTGAGCATACTCAATGTGTTTTCGAGATCAAAATTGCTTCACATTCTGGTGTTGAAATCGCGATTTGAGCTCAATTCGACATCTAAACGCACTATCACAGTGCTTATGTAGGCTATTTCATCTTTTTGTGCCAAAGGCATATACCAGTTTTGGTTCGCCACTATAAGTGTCTCGAAGTGTGCTACAAGTCTAGCAAAATTTGTCTGGGCAGTTCTTTTCAACTTTTTGGGATACAATCAATTTTCTACATCAAGGTATTTTAGTCACCAGCCATGGTTGAAAGCAGTGATGTATTCCATATGTTGGTTGTTGAGTTATGGGCTTATATGATGCGACATGTGTTGGTTGCAAAAGGACTGTGGAACATTGTGTAGGGTGTTGAAAAACGTCTTATAACACCTCTAATTGTTACAACTACAGGTACTGAAGCTGATGCAGAAGGTGTAGAAGATGATGATAGTCTGCATATTCCTCTTCCTGCTACGATTTTTGCTACACCTACTGCAGAGCAAATTTGTTGGGATGGCAGAGATGCCCAGACACATGCATTGATAGCTTTGTCTGTCAAACGTGCCATTATTCCTCACATTCCCTCTTGTAGAATAGCTAAGGATGCTTGGGATACACTTACCACATTATACCAAGCTAGGATTGAGGCTCGTGTTGCTTACCTCCAAAAACATTTGGAGAGTAGGCACATGATTGAAGGTGATTCTATGGACAATTTTCTAAAAAAGATCAAAGACTTGAAGGAACAATTGATTTTTGCTGATGAGGTTATACCAAATAGCTCACTTGTGTAGACCATTCTGAATGTTCTTCCTGATTCATATCAGAGTTTTGCTTCTACTCTTTGGTTGATGATGAAAGGCAATCCAAATGTCTTGTCATTTGAGGATTTAGTCTCTGTTCTGTTGCAGGAAGATCAATCCAGGCAAAACAAGTCCATTATGTGTGTTGCAGATCAAGCTTTCCTGGCTAGTCAAAAGGGCAAAGGCAAATGGAGCTCTTCAAGTAGTAAGCAGAAATATGCTAATTCTGCACAATCAAAGAGGGAAGACAAGATGAAAAGAAATGGAAAAGCAAAAATTGTTTTGCAAGTTCTATAAAGAAAATGATCATATCATAAAGAACTGTCCAAAACTGCATGCTAAAGAGGCTGGAATGGTTGTTGTAGAGGTCTCTACACCAAAAACAGAGTCTGCTAATCTTGTGCAGGAAGAAGAATGGGTGTTTACTACTGTTTGTAGTTTTGACCCATCTTCTCATGAGCAGTGCATGTCTACAATAGACTCAGATGTTTGATACTTTGACAGTGGGGCGACCAAACATATTACCTTGCAGCGTAGTTTCTTCTCTTCACTCGAGCCTCCCCTACAGGGAATATTCTTACATGCGCCAAAAACTCCTCTTATCCTTTTATGGGAGTTGGTAAGATCATTTTGACTATTGCTGACGATAGTTCTTTCACTTTGTCAGATGCTTTATTTGTGCCAAGGATCAAGAAAAATTTATTATCAGTTTGTGCATTAGCCAAGATTGGCTTGGTTGTGAAATTTGTTGATGACAGTGTTGGTGCAGGGCAATCAACAATTGAAGTTTTAATGAAGGTTTGGAAGTCAAGGACTGAAGGAAAATTCAAGTTGTGAAGCATGAAGGAAGAATACATCCAGAAGATGAAGAGGTGTACACATATGTACATTAATACAGAGATAGTTCACTTATACTTTTGTATAGTCATGATATTGTAAATATTTGCCTATATATATACAAGTAAAAAGTCAAGGCAAATATGAGAGAGCATGAGAATAGAGTAATCAGTAGTTGTATGAGTCATTAGACATCTTAGAAGTGAGTTGAGTCTCTCTCATCACTCAGTTGTAAATTTCTTTAGGAATGGAAGAAAAATTGCGCCCGATGTTTCTCTGCATTCTCCTTCTGTGCTTGATCATTTTGAGAATCCTTTTGTAGATGTCTAAGTCCATAGTTAATGAGTCTATGGTTAAAGTTTGAGAGCCTAATTGTAAACAGGCTGTGAGAATTCTGTGTAGGAACATTCATATGTGAAGAAGTGTTCACTGGTTCCTGAAACAGGCGCAAAATTCGATGTTAATGTTTTGGTCAGTTTTCCTTCCACAATGTAAATTTTTGAGCAAGCAAGCACTCAATCTTTAAGTTGGAAGGTAAGCTATTTGTGGCTAAAATGATTTTCATAAATGGGTTCTAGATTGAGAGAACCAAGTGTTAAAGGTTATAGGTGTCTAAATCGACTTCTTTGAAGAGCAATTTTAGACATAGGTAACTTGTTGAGTTCATTTCTCACGACACACTGAATCTTTTGGAGTGGTTCAACTTGGAGAAGGTGCACAAACTGTAGGCAACACCTTGTGCAAAGTTTCATAAAAAACGTTTACACAATTGATACGGTAATGAGAGAGATATGTGCAGCAGACTTTCTGTGTACTCATCTCCTTCACAGATTTTTCAAAATCTTCATAATTAATCATTGATCCTCTAAAATTGGTGAAAGTTTGAGTTACTCTTGTTATAGAGGTGCTCTAATTACAAGAGTAGCTTGTTCTTTTGGAGATTAACACTCTCCATCAGTGGTATCAGAGCAGGAAGCATCATAATTGAAGGAAGGAGGACCCCGAGTGCTGTAGATGCAAAGAATTCAACATCTGAAGGTTCAAAAGGTGAAAGCTTGAGGGCAAAGCTTGAGAAAGAGGTCATACGATATCAAGGAACATAAAAGGAACATTATTCGAAGTAAAGGTACATCTATTACTCATAAAGATTGAAGAATTCAATATACAAGTTGTTGGGGATTCGGGGACAAGAAGGAGTTTGAGGGTTTGTAGGAGAAAAAAGAGATGATGAAAATGGAATAATAGTGAGAACTTCTGCAAAGGAATACTCTTGGAAACCTTGAATATTAATTATCCTTCAACAATTACAATGACTGCGCACAGTCTAATCAATGACTAAATACCACTTCAGAGAGTATCAATTACTGAAGACCAATTATCTCAAGTCTTCTAGCGGCGGCCTCTCGTGCACCAATCCTTCACTTGCTTCCCGCTTCCCTTGTGCACACCTTGCACTAAGCTTCCGCCAAGCTAAGGAATTGGTATCACTGCGCACGCACGCAATAGCCCTTGGAACTCTTGGAACCCAGCCCACCTTCTCTCTTCTCTGCACACTTTCCTCCTGGCACCTCTTGCACTCTTGAATGTCGTCGCACACAGGAGGCTCTTCTTGCTTCCTCTCTTTCTCCTCTGAAGCTCTCCCTTGCTCCCAACTCTCAATGTGCAAGAATAGCCTTTGTCCTTCTTTTTGTTTGAGAGTCCGCCGGTTCGCGCACTCTAACTGCAATACAATCTTGGTGTCCTTTCAATGTCCCAAGATTGTCTTTTTGAACTGGTCTTCAACGATTCGCTACTTTGTGTTGTAGTGACTTTAGAACAAGAGTGACTTTTAAAATAAAATTTTGATTGGGCGGCCTATTTCCACCTTACGCGGCCTTCCACCTTCACCTTTCCTTTTAATTCTTTTACTTTTGCACCTTAAGATTTTAGATTCATCCTTTGAACCTTAAGAGAAAAAATACTTTGCACCTTTATTTTCAACCGGTTAGGGCTCTACAGATGCCCACCACCTAAAGATCTCTCCGTCCCGGAGAGACAACAGCGATACCAACTGAGACATTGCAAAGACACAGAGATGAAAACAACGGAGGCAAGAAAAAAAATAAAGGATGTGTATATTATTGAGTTAAGAAGAAAATTATAATGCACCCTACAAGAATTATTAGAAATCAAAAGGATGAGGTAATTATTAACAAAACGATACTGGAATCTAAGAGCAATCATTATGACTGTGGATGAGCAATTTATTTAGACTGAGGATGGCAATTTATTGATGAGGTTGATTGAGATTGTCAGCCGAGGTTGATGGAGAAGGGGGCAAAGGAGCAGAAGCTTGTTCGATCGTAAGCTGTAGGGAACTAAGGCATTGCCTAAAATGATCCCTCTCCGTGCGGATACGTCGGCATGCAGCATTAGCACAAAGCCCTAAGTTGGAGCGATTCTAACGATCTTCTAAGGCTTTCATCGCAGAGTCGGCCATATCGCGATAATGATCTCTCTCTTCTTTAAGCAATCGCGCCGTTTCGTTGAGGGAGTGCCATTGAGAGGTGGCCATGCGATTGATGTTTTCTATTGTGGAGATATACTGTTGATGAACCGAAGCTGCTGCGGAAACCGAATCCAAGGAAATCTGGGATGCTTGAGCATTGCCGATAGCGACTACACTCGCGTCCTGGAGTAATTGCAAAAATGAAGGGGTTGATGGTAGGTCAAAAGGCGGAGTGGGATTGGCCGGTGGAGCAGGAGGGGGAGGGGGAGGGGGAATAGACGGCGGAGGAGGAAGGGTTGGGGTGGCCGATGGAGTGGGAAGTGAAGGAATGGGGGAAGGAAGCGGTCGACTGCCCGGGATGTTACTGATAGAGGGAGAGGTGTAATCTGGGTGAATGGGGGGCATACAGGTGGGATGAATGAGACATAGATTGGGAAGGAGAAGAAGGGTGCGGAAGGGGAGGTGGGGAATAAAGGTCGGTGGAGTCAGAGTGTATGGAATAAATGGGAAGATCCAGGGCCATAGGAGCTGTTGGAGTCGCTTGAACAGATTGTTCTGCCGATGAAGGAGGAGGTGGATTGGGATGGCCAGAGGGAATTGCGGAGGTAGGAGCGGAACTAGCACCCGGAGTGGGGTCCGCCATTGATGGAAATGGGGAAAAGAAATGGAACAAAAGAAAGCCTCTTCAGGGGGAGAGGAATCGATGGGTTGAGGGGGTGGGAGGGGGGCAGAGGGCTGGAGGAGTGGATGGTGTTAGGAGGAAGAGGGGGGCGCACGGGGGAGGAAGGAGAGGGTGCGGTGGGGTTGGAGGCAGAGAGTTGGGAGGGGGGTTTGGTTGTGGAGCTGGGTTGAAGAGGGGGGGGTTGGGTGTCGGCGAGGTCGGAGGGGGGGGTGGTTGGGTGTAGAGGAGTCGAAAAAAAAGGGGGGGTTTGGGTACGGAGAGGGGGATGCTGGGTGCCGCCAGGGGGGTGGTGAGGTGTAGGATTAGGGGGGGTGGGCTGTTGTCGGGCGAGGTCGGGAGGGGGGTGGGGTGTGGAGGAGGTGGAAAAAGGGGGGGGTGGTGTGGTGAAGGGGGCCGAGCGGGGTCGGGAGGGGGGGGGGTTGGGTGAAGTGGTGAATGGGGTCAGGAGGGGGGGGGAAGGTGGTCGGGTGTCGGGTGGAGTCGGGAGGGGGGGGGTTGGGTGTAGATGGGTGTCGGGTGTCGGGTGGAGTCGGGAGGGGGGGGTGGGGTGTGGTGAGGGAGGGCGAGCGGGGTTGGGAGGGGGGGGGTGGAGGTGTGTTGAGGGGGGGGGGCTGTGGTGAGGGGGCCGAGCGGGGTCGGGAGGGGGGGGCGCTGCTGTGGAGAGGGGGGGTTGTGTGGTGAGGGGGCGAGCGGGGTTGGAAGGGGGGGGGGGGGCGCTGTTGTGGAGAGGGGGGTGTGTGTGGTGAGGGGGTCGAGCGGGGTTGGGAGGGGGGGTTTGGGGTGTGTTGAGGGGGGTGGGTGTGGTGAGGGGGTCGAGCGGGGTCGGGAGGGGGGGGGGGGGCGCTGTTGTGGAGAGGGGGGGTGTGTGTGGTGAGGGGGGCCGAGCGGGGTTGGGAGGGGGGGGGCGCTGTTGTGGAGAGGGGGTGTGTGTGGTGAGGGGGGCGAGCGGGGTTGGGAGGGGGGGGGGTTGGGGTGTGCTGAGGGGGGGTGTGGTGAGGGGGCGAGCGGGGTTGGGAGGGGGGGGTTGGGGTGTGTTGAGGGGGGTGTTGTGGTGAGGGGGGCCGAGCGGGGTTGGGAGAGGGGGGGGCTGTTGTGGAGAGGGGGTGTGTGTGGTGAGGGGGGCGAGCGGGGTTGGGAGGGGGGGGGGGTTGGGGTGTGTTGAGGGGGGGGGGTGGTGTGGTGAGGGGGCGAGCGGGGTTCGGAGGGAGGAGGGCGCTGTTGTGGAGAGGGGGGTGTGTGTGGTGAGGGGGTCGAGCGGGGTTGGGAGGGGGGGGGGGTTGGGGTGTGTTGAGGGGGGGGGTGGTGTGGTGAGGGGGCGAGCGGGGTTGGGAGGGGGGGGGGCGCTGTTGTGGAGAGGGGGGTGTGTGTGGTGAGGGGGTCGAGCGGGGTTGGGAGGGGGGGGGTTGGGGTGTGTTGAGGGGGGTGTTGTGGTGAGGGGGGCCGAGCGGGGTTGGGAGGGGGGGGGCGCTGTTGTGGAGAGGGGGTGTGTGTGGTGAGGGGGGCGAGCGGGGTTGGGAGGGGGGGGGGGGGGGTTGGGGTGTGTTGAGGGGGGGGGTGGTGTGGTGAGGGGGCGAGCGGGGTTGGGAGGGGGGCGGGCGCTGTTGTGGAGAGGGGGATGTGTGTGGTGAGGGGGTCGAGCGGGGTTGGGAGTTGGGGGTTGGGGTGTGTTGAGGGGGGTGTTGTGGTGAGGGGGGCCGAGCGGGGTTGGGAGGGGGGGTGGCGCTATTGTGGAGAGGGGGTGTGTGTGGTGAGGGGGGCGAGCGGGGTTGGGAGGGGGGGGGTTGGGGTGTGTTGAGGGGGGGGGGGTGGTGTGGTGAGGGGGCGAGCGGGGTTGGGAGGGGGGGGGGGCGCTGTTGTGGAGAGGGGGGTGTGTGTGGTGAGGGGGTCGAGCGGGGTTGGGAGGGGGGGGGGGGGGGTTGGGGTGTGTTGAGGGGGGGGGGTGGTGTGGTGAGGGGGCGAGCGGGGTTGGGAGGGGGGGGGGCGCTGTTGTGGAGAGGGGGGTGTGTGTGGTGAGGGGGTCGAGCGGGGTTGGGAGGGGGGGGGGGGGTTGGGGTGTGTTGAGGGGGGTGTTGTGGTAAGGGGGGCCGAGCGGGGTTGGGAGGGGGGGGGCGCTGTTGTGGAGAGGGGGGTGTGTGTGGTGAGGGGGTCGAGCGGGGTTGGGAGGGGGGGTTGGGGTGTGTTGAGGGGGGTGTTGTGGTGAGGGGGCGAGCGGGGTTGGGAGGGGGGGGGATTGGGGTGTGTTGAGGGGGGGGGGGGTGGTGTGGTGAGGGGGCGAGCGGGGTTGGGAGGGGGGGGCGCTGTTGTGGAGAGGGGGGTGTGTGTGGTGAGGGGGTCGAGCGGGGTTGGGAGGGGGGGGTTGGGGTGTGTTGATGGGGGTGTTGTGGTGAGGGGGGCCGAGCGGGGTTGGGAGGGGGGGGCGCTGTTGTGGAGAGGGGGGTGTGTGTGGTGAGGGGGTCGAGCGGGGTTGGGAGGGGGGGGTTGGGGTGTGTTGAGGGGGGTGTTGTGGTGAGGGGGTGAGCGGGGTTGGGAGGGGGGGGGTTGGGGTGTGTTGAGGGGGGTGTTGTGGTGAGGGGGGCCGAGCAGGGTTGGGAGGGGGGGGGGCGCTGTTGTGGAGAGGGGGTGTGTGTGGTGAGGGGGGCGAGCGGGGTTGGGAGGGGGGGGGGTTGGGGTGTGTTGAGGGGGGGGGGTGGTGTGGTGAGGGGGCGAGCGGGGTTGGGAGGGGGGGGGCGCTGTTGTGGAGAGGGGGGTGTGTGTGGTGAGGGGGTCGAGCGGGGTTGGGAGGGGGGGGGGGGTTGGGGTGTGTTGAGGGGGGGGGTGGTGTGGTGAGGGGGCGAGCGGGGTTGGGAGGGGGGGGGCGCTGTTGTGGAGAGGGGGGTGTGTGTGGTGAGGGGGTCGAGCGGGGTTGGGAGGGGGGGGGGGTTGGGGTGTGTTGAGGGGGGTGTTGTGGTGAGGGGGGCCGAGCGGGGTTGGGAGGCGGGGGCGCTGTTGTGGAGAGGGGGTGTGTGTGGTGAGGGGGGCGAGCGGGGTTGGGAGGGGGGGGGTTGGGGTGTGTTGAGGGGGGGGGTGGTGTGGTGAGGGGGCGAGCGGGGTTGGGAGGGGGGGGGCGCTGTTGTGGAGAGGGGGGTGTGTGTGGTGAGGGGGTCGAGCGGGGTTGGGAGGGGGGGGGTTGGGGTGTGTTGAGGGGGGTGTTGTGGTGAGGGGGGCCGAGCGTGGTTGGGAGGGGGGGGGCGCTGTTGTGGAGAGGGGGTGTGTGTGGTGAGGGGGGCGAGCGGGGTTGGGAGGGGGGGGGTTGGGGTGTGTTGAGGGGGGGGGTGGTGTGGTGAGGGGGCGAGCGGGGTTGGGAGGGGGGGGGTGCTGTTGTGGAGAGGGGGGTGTGTGTGGTGAGGGGGTCGAGCGGGGTTGGGAGGGGGGGGGGTTGGGGTGTGTTGAGGGGGTGGGTGGTGTGGTGAGGGGGCGAGCGGGGTTGGGAGGGGGGGGGGCGCTGTTGTGGAGAGGGGGGTGTGTGTGGTGAGGGGGTCGAGCGGGGTTGGGAGGGGGGGGTTGGGGTGTGTTGAGGGGGGTGTTGTGGTGAGGGGGGCCGAGCGGGGTTGGGAGGGGGGGGGCGCTGTTGTGGAGAGGGGGGTGTGTGTGGTGAGGGGGTCGAGCGGGGTTGGGAGGGGGGGTTGGGGTGTGTTGAGGGGGGTGTTGTGGTGAGGGGGCGAGCGGGGTTGGGAGGGGGGGGTTGGGGTGTGTTGAGGGGGGTGTTGTGGTGAGGGGGGCCGAGCGGGCTTGGGAGGGGGGGGCGCTGTTGTGGAGAGGGGGTGTGTGTGGTGAGGGGGGCGAGCGGGGTTGGGAGGGGGGGGGTTGGGGTGTGTTGAGGGGGGGGGGTGGTGTGGTGAGGGGGCGAGCGGGGTTGGGAGGGGGGGGGGCGCTGTTGTGGAGAGGGGGGTGTGTGTGGTGAGGGGGTCGAGCGGGGTTGGGAGGGGGGGGGGGTTGGGGTGTGTTGAGGGGGGGGGCTGGTGTGGTGAGGGGGCGAGCGGGGTTGGGAGGGGGGGGGCGCTGTTGTGGAGAGGGGGGTGTGTGTGGTGAGGGGGTCGAGCGGGGTTGGGAGGGGGGGGGTTGGGGTGTGTTGAGGGGGGTGTTGTGGTGAGGGGGGCCGAGCGGGGTTGGGAGGGGGGGGGGCACTGTTGTGGAGAGGGGGTGTGTGTGGTGAGAGGGGCGAGCGGGGTTGGGAGGGGGGGGGGGGTTGGGGTGTGTTGAGGGGGGGGGTGGTGTGGTGAGGGGGCGAGCGGGGTTGGGAGGGGGGGGGCGCTGTTGTGGAGAGGGGGGTGTGTGTGGTGAGGGGGTCGAGCGGGGTTGGGAGGGGGGGTTGGGGTGTGTTGAGGGGGGTGTTGTGGTGAGGGGGGCCGAGCGGGGTTGGGAGGGGGGGGACGCTGTTGTGGAGAGGGGGTGTGTGTGGTGAGGGGGGCGAGCGGGGTTGGGAGGGGGGGGGGGTTGGGGTGTGTTGAGGGGGGGGGTGGTGTGGTGAGGGGGCGAGCGGGGTTGGGAGGGGGGGGGTGCTGTTGTGGAGAGGGGGGTGTGTGTGGTGAGGGGGTCGAGCGGGGTTGGGAGGGGGGGGGGGGGGTTGGGGTGTGTTGAGGGGGTGGGTGGTGTGGTGAGGGGGCGAGCGGGGTTGGGAGGGGGGGGGGGCGCTGTTGTGGAGAGGGGGGTGTGTGTGGTGAGGGGGTCGAGCGGGGTTGGGAGGGGGGGCTTGGGGTGTGTTGAGGGGGGTGTTGTGGTGAGGGGGGCCGAGCGGGGTTGGGAGGGGGGGGGGCTGTTGTGGAGAGGGGGGTGTGTGTGGTGAGGGGGTCGAGCGGGGTTGGGAGGGGGGGGTTGGGGTGTGTTGAGGGGGGTGTTTTGGTGAGGGGGCGAGCGGGGTTGGGAGGGGGGGGGTTGGGGTGTGTTGAGGGGGGGGATGGTGTGGTGAGGGGGCGAGCGGGGTTGGGAGGGGGGGGGCGCTGTTGTGGAGAGGGGGGTGTGTGTGGTGAGGGGGTCGAGCGGGGTTGGGAGGGGGGGGGTTGGGGTGTGTTGATGGGGGTGTTGTGGTGAGGGGGGCCGAGCGGGGTTGGGAGGGGGGGGCGCTGTTGTGGAGAGGGGGGTGTGTGTGGTGACGGGGTCGAGCGGGGTTGGGAGGGGGGGGTTGGGGTGTGTTGAGGGGGGTGTTGTGGTGAGGGGGCGAGCGGGGTTGGGAGGGGGGGTTGGGGTGTGTTGAGGGGGGTGTTGTGGTGAGGGGGGCCGAGTGGGGTTGGGAGGGGGGGGGGCGCTGTTGTGGAGAGGGGGTGTGTGTGGTGAGGGGGGCGAGCGGGGTTGGGAGGGGGGGGGGTTGGGGTGTGTTGAGGGGGGGGGGGGGGGTGGTGTGGTGAGGGGGCGAGCGGGGTTGGGAGGGGGGGGCGCTGTTGTGGAGAGGGGGGTGTGTGTGGTGAGGGGGTCGAGCGGGGTTGGGAGGGGGGGGGGGGGGGTTGGGGTGATGGAGGGGGGAAGGAGGGGGATGTTAGGCAGAGGGGCGCTGGGGTCGGGATTAGGAGGGAGGGCCGAGCGGGGTTGTAGTGGGTGGTTGGGTTGTAGAGGAGTTGGAGAGGGGGCGCTGAGGAGGTTGGGGCGGGGGGAAGGGAGGGGCGCACGCGGGTGGGATGGGGGGAGAGTGGGGTTGAGGTGGATGGAGAGGAGGCGGAGGGGCGGTAGTATGGAAAGGGGGAAGGAGGAGGGAGGGTGGTGGTATGGAGGAGTTGATGGGGTGGAAAGGGGCGTGAGAGATGATCTTCTTCTTTCTTCCTTAGCACAACCGGCCTGTGCAATGAAAAATAGTACGGAATTCTGATGTGTTGAAGCCAGTATGAAGAAAGAGGCCATATTATATAGCTAGTTGGAAGGAGGGAGCACCTCTCAAGAAGGAGCGGTCTAGCATAAAAGGGTGTTCAAAAGAGGGGAAGATGACAATGTTAATCTCATCCATCCGGGCGTGCCAAATTTGTTGGGGATTCGGGGACAAGAAGGAGTTTGAGGGTTTGTAGGAGAAAAAAGAGATGATGAAAATGGAATAATAGTGAGAACTTCTGCAAAGGAATACTCTTGGAAACCTTGAATATTAATTATCCTTCAACAATTACAATGACTGCGCACAGTCTAATCAATGACTAAATACCACTTCAGAGAGTATCAATTACTGAAGACCAATTATCTCAAGTCTTCTAGCGGCGGCCTCTCGTGCACCAATCCTTCACTTGCTTCCCGCTTCCCTTGTGCACACCTTGCACTAAGCTTCCGCCAAGCTAAGGAATTGGTATCACTGCGCACGCACGCAATAGCCCTTGGAACTCTTGGAACCCAGCCCGCCTTCTCTCTTCTCTGCACACTTTCCTCCTGGCACCTCTTGCACTCTTGAATGTCGTCGCACACAGGAGGCTCTTCTTGCTTCCTCTCTTGCTCCTCTGAAGCTCTCCCTTGCTCCCAACTCTCAATGTGCAAGAATAGCCTTTGTCCTTCTTTTTGTTTGAGAGTCCGCCGGTTCGCGCACTCTAACTGCAATACAATCTTGGTGTCCTTTCAATGTCCCAAGATTGTCTTTTTGAACTGGTCTTCAACGATTCGCTACTTTGTGTTGTAGTGACTTTAGAACAAGAGTGACTTTTAAAATAAAATTTTGATTGGGCGGCCTATTTCCACCTTACGCGGCCTTCCACCTTCACCTTTCCTTTTAATTCTTTTACTTTTGCACCTTAAGATTTTAGATTCATCCTTTGAACCTTAAGAGAAAAAATACTTTGCACCTTTATTTTCAACCGGTTAGGGCTCTACACAAGTGAAGAAAGGATGGGAGATTCTCTTCAAATAGAGAAGTTGGATAGAGAGAACTATCCAGCATGGTCAATGAGGATGGAAGCTCATCTTATGAGCAAAGACTTGATAGCTTATATTACAGGTGAAGAAGAAAAACCTTAGTTCAGAGATCCTAGTGTTCCAACTAGGGAAGAATTATCAGATTTGAAGAATTGGCTATGTAACAAGGATGAAAGATATTGCAGATGCATTAGGTGCAGTTGATGAAGACATTGAGGAGGATAAATTGGTAAGGCAAATTCTCACAGGGTTGAGAGGTGATGACAAATGGAAGCCATTCATTTTTTCTACTGAATTATCACTTGATCATTTTACTCCTGACTTAAATCAGTTGCTAGGACATATGTTAACCTTTGAGCAGGATGTCAAAGGTGAAGGTGACAAAAGTGCACTGGTCGAGCCAACTTCCTAAGAGGAAGAGGAGGTGGCAAAGTTAGAGGAAGAGGCAGGAGTAATAAAGATGGAGTCAAGGCTTGCTGGATTTGTGGTAAGACAAATCACTTAGCTAATGATTGTTGGCATAATACTCAGAGTAATGGTGGATATAATCAGAATTTTAATTCAAGAGGAAGAGGTGGCAGAAATCAAAGAGGTAATTCAGAGGTAGAGGTAGTAGAGGTTACTTTGGAAGAAATGCAGGTAGAGGATTCCAAAGTCAACAATACAACAATACCTACTACAATTATGCTTCAGAAGGAGGATTCAACATTAATAATGAATGCAACTTGTGAAAGGCAAAGTGAAAACCAAAGAGTTTTCTACATTGACTCAGGGTGTAGCAATCACCTGAGTGGTAACATAGCATTGATGACTGATTTGGAGAATAAGATAACTAATCATGTAGTTCAAACAGGTGACAATACAAAGCACAATGTGAAGTCAATTGGATCAGTGAAGGCCAAGGATGGAAGTACCCTCTTGAGTAAGGTCTTGTATGTTCCTACAATTCCTAAGAATTTGATAAGTGTAGGACAAATTGTTGAAAAAGGTTATGAAGTTAGATTCACTAATGAAGGAGTGTTTGTGGAAGACCCTAGCAATGGGTATAAACATATTGTTTCAAGTAAGAAAGAAGGAAGATTGTTCACATTGAAGATTCAAGGTAATGTTGGTCATGCCTTGTTTACTTATGGAGGGCATAAGATCTCTGAGTTAGATCTTTGGCACAAGAGGCTTGGACATTTCAATGAAAGAGGTATCAAAGATATGGTTAACAATGGTTTAGTGCTTGAATTGCCTAATGTTGCAGGTCAACATATGACATACAGATGTGAGGCATGTCAATTAGGTAAGGCTCATAAGCAATCTTATTCCAAGCATGGTTTTATGTATTCAGAGAAGCTTGAATTGGTACACACACATGTGTGGGGTCTATCAAAAGATTTTAGTATCAATGGTTCAAGGTATTATGTCACTTATGTTTATGATGCTACCAGATGGATCACTATCTATGTGATCAAAGATAAGTCAGAGGTATTCAATACATTTAAACACTATCATGTGTATGCAGAGAGAATTACAAGTCATAAGTTGAAGAGACTAAGGTCAGATGGAGGTGGAGAGTATTTCTCTAATGAGTTCAGTGATTACTTGTGGAATGCATGTATAAAGAGAGAGGTTACTTGCAGGTACTCTCCTCAACAAAATGGTGTAGCAGAAAGGAGAAATAGAACTCTTGTTGAGTTTGCAAGATCTATGATGAAGGAGAAAAATTGCCCAAATTACTTGTGGGATGAGGCTGTCAACACAGCTACTTATTTGGTTAATAGGTTGCCATGTAAAGCTTTGCAGGGTATGACACCATATGAGGCATGGTGGGGTCCGAGACCTACATTAGACCATTGCAAAGTATTTGGATGTTTGGCATATGCATATGTGCCATCACAATTAAGGCACACATTGGAACCTAAAGCCGAAAAGTATGTATTCATTGGTTATGATGATAAGCAGATGGGATATAGGTTGTGGAGTCCATCCACAAAACAATTTCTTGTATCAAAGGATGTTACATTTGATGAGCAAGGTACTTGGTATGTAGGTACAATCAATATTAATGCAGGTGATGAAGAAGTTGTGAATCAAAAGAAAGGTAAATCAAAGGTTCAGATATTTGATGAAGAGGAGAATAATGAAGTACAGGTTGAAGTTGAAGAAATGCCAAGATTTGATCCTGAGTGTGATGAACCAGAAACCTCAAGGAGTGGAGAACTTAGAAGGTCATCAAGGCACAAGTGGCAACCTACAAGGTATAGCTATGACACTTCTTTTTTGGCTACAAAAGATTATGCTTATATGATAAAGGCAGATGAAGACCCTTCGCATATGAAGAGGCAAAAGGTAAGGAAAATTGGGAGAAAGCTATGCAGGAAGAATATGATGCATTGATGGAGAATCAGACATGGGACTTGGTTCCTAAACCAAATAGCCAGAAGATCATTCGATGCAAGTGGGTCTACAAGACAAAAAGGTATGGAGATGGAAGTGTGTCTAGGCATAAAGCTAGACTTGTTGTGAAGGGTTTTGCTCACACTTATGGTATAGATTATGATGAGACCTATAGTCTTGTGGCAAAGATGACAACCATCAGGACACTCATAGCTATTGCTGCATGTAAAGGTTGGAAATTATGTCAATTAGATGTGAAGAATGCTTTTTTAAATGGTTATATTTTAGATGATGTTTTCATGGAGCAACCAGAAGGATTCAGAGATGGAAGGTATCTAGATCATGTGTGCAAGCTCAAGAGAGCTTTTTATGGTTTGAACCATGCCCCAAGGGCATGGAATTATAGACTCGTGAAGTTCTTGAAGGAAGTGATGATGGGCTCATATACATGTGCATATATGTTGATGATATAATTCTTACAGGTACAGATGAGAAAGGCATTCAAAGCCTAAAGAAGCAAATGGAGAAAGAGTTCAAAATCAGTGATTTGGGAGACTTATCATATTTCTTGGGCATGGAGATTTCATATACTCAACATGGAGTGTATGTGACTCAAGAAAGGTATCTAAGAAACTTGTTAATCAAGTTTAAGATGAATGATTGCAGGGTAGCACCTACTCCAATGGAGGTGAATCATAAATTGAGCAGATATGGAGGTGAAGAGTTCAAGGACATGAAACTATATCAGAGGTTGGTTGGTAGTCTGATCTATGCTACATTAACTAGGCCTGACTTGTCATATGCAGTTGGAATTTTGTCTCAATTCATGCATTGCCCTAGGAAAGAACATTGGATTGCACGACAAAGAGTGTTGAGGTACATTAAGGGTACACTCAAAGAAGGTTTGTATTATGGTTTTACATCAAATACAAACATCAAGATATATAGTGATGCAGATTGGGCAAGTAATCTTGATGATAGGAGATCAACTTATGGATACTTGTGTTATGTGGGAGATAAGTTAATTTCTTGGTGTTCAAAGAAGCAACACACAGTTGCTTTATCATCTACAAAAGGAGAGTACAAAGGGATGGTTGAAGCTGCAAAGGAAGTGATATGGCTTAAGACTCTAATGAAGAGTTTTGACATCACTCAGAGTACACCTACTATTCATGGAGATAACATGAGTTCATTGTATTTAGCTGCTAACCTTGTGTTTCATGCCAGGACTAAACACATCGAGATTCAGTACCATTTCCTAAGAGAGAAGGTGATGGATAAAGAGATTGAAGTCATACATACTTCAACAAAAGATCAGATAGCTGATATGCTAACCAAATGCTTGGATGGACCAAAGGTACAGAGATTCAAAGACATGGCAGGTATAAAGAAGATAGAGAAACCCTCAATTGATGATTGAGGGGGAGCTCTTGGTGCAGGGCAATCAACAATTGAAGTTTTAATGAATGTTTGGAAGTCAAGGACTGAAGGAAAATTCAAGTTGTGAAGCATGAAGGCAGAATACATCCAGAAGATGAAGAGGTGTACACATATGTACATTAATACAGAGATAGTTCACTTATACTTTTGTATATTCATGATATTGTAAATATTTGCCTATATATATACAACTAAAAAGTCAGGGCAAATATGAGAGACCATGAGAATAGAGTAATCGGTAGTTGTATGAGTCATTAGACATCTTAGAAGTGAGTTGAGTCTCTCTCATCACTCAGTTGTAAATTTCTTCAGGAATGGAAGAAAAATTACGCCCGATGTTTCTGTGCTTGATCATTTTGAGAATCCTTTTGTAGATGTCTAACCATAGTTAATGAGACTATGGTTAAAGTTTGAGAGCCTAATTGTAAACAGGCTGTGAGAATTATGTGAAGGAACATTCATATGTGAAGAAGTGTTCACTGGTTCCTGAAATAGGCGCAAATTTGATGTTAATGCTTTGGTCAGTTATCCTTCCACAGTGTAAAGTTTTGAGCAAGCAAGCACTCAATCTTTGAGTTGGAAGATAAGCTATCTGTGGCTAAAAGCATTTTCATAAACGGGTTCTAGATTGAGAGAACCAAGTGTTAAAAGTTATAGGTGTCTAAATCGACTTCTCTGAAGAGCAGTTTTAGACATAGGTAACTTGTTGAGTTCATTTCTCAACATACACTCAATCTTTTGGAGTGGTTCAACTTGGAGAAGGTGCGAAAACTATAGGCGACACCTTGTGCAAAGTTTCATAAAAAACTTTACACAATTGATAAGGTAATGAGAGAGATATGAGCAACAGACTTTCTGTGTAGTCATCTCCTTCACAGATTTTTCAAAATCTTCATGATTAATCATTGATCCTCTAAAATTGGTGAAAGTTTTAGTTACTCTTGTTATAGAGGTGCTCTAATTACAAGAGTAGCTTGATCTTTTGGAGATTAACACTCTCCATCAGACAGATGTACAATTCATGATCAGTCAAATGGCAATGTGATTATTGATTCTGGCATTTTATGTCATGGGTTGTATAAGCTCATAGAGTATGAAAGATTTGTAAATGTTTTGGCATGTGTAGTACATGATTCTCATGCTATGTTAGATGCAAAGCTTTGGCATGCATGCTTTGGTCATGTGAATTTTGCTAGTTTGCTACGCATGAAGAAATCTGAAATGATGTCCTCTTTGCCCAAACTTGAGGCACCCGGAAAACATGTTTGTGAAGGTTGTATTTTGGGCAAAATGCAGTGTTCCTCCTTTCCTAAAGATGGTTCACTTCGGGCTACTCAGAAATTGCAGCTTGTACATAGTAATGTTTGTGGTCCTATGCAGATACGTTCTTTTGGAAATTATCTTTACTTCATGACTTTCATCGCTGATTTTTCCAGGCATGCATGGGTATATCCATTGAAGGCAAATTCCGAAGTGTTCATGTGCTTCAAACAGCTTTTGGTTCTGGCTGAAAATCTCTCAACATGTAAAATGGGCACCCTCCGTTGTGATCGAGGGGGGAGAATATATGTCTTCTAATTTAAATGCATTTTTAGCTAAATGTGGGATAAAACACCAGTGTACAGTGCCGTATACACCTCAACAGAATGGAGTTGCTGAACGAAAGAATAGGTCACTCATGGAGACGGCGAGGTGTATGATCAAGAGTCAAGTTTTACCACATAGTTTCTGGCTTGAGGCTGTCATGTGTGCAACATATGTACTTAACAACTGTCCCACTAAAGCGCTACAGTCTATCACTCCATATAAGGCTTGGCATGATCACAAGCCATCTCTTGCTCATCTACGTGTTTTTAGTTGTTTGGCATATGCATTAGTGCCTGAACAATCGTAGAAAATTGGATGATAAAGCAATAAAATGTATTTTTGTTTGGTATAGTTCTGAAAGTAAAGGTGATCATTCGTATCATCCATAGACTAGATGCATTTTGGTTAGCCATGATGTTGTTTTTGTGGAAGATTCTATTCAGTCATTGCTTTCATGTACTAAGGAGACATCTGTTAGCTCCAAAGACATGTATGATACTTTGCTGCCTCTTTTGACAGCTGGACAGTCTAGTGCTGGTCCTAATGAGGCAAATTCTCAGCCTTTGTAGGTTTCATGTGATGATGCAGATCATCCCAATTCTGATGCAAATTTACATGATGCACTTGTGGATGAGAGAGCTAATATTGAGGAGGCAAAAACTATGTCAAAATGGTTGGTGCAAACTTTGTGTGACAGCAAATTAGAGGCACCTCTATCATATCGTACTCTATCAGGCTCTCATAGTGCCTCTTTTGCATTAGATTTCTATGCTATGACTGCATCTAGTCTCTATGATGAGACTTGAGCCTGTTTCATTTGATGAAGCATAAAATTCAGAAAATTGGATGGCTGCTATGCAATCTGAATGTGATGCTATAATGAGGAATGGTACTTCCTCTTTATGTGAATTGCCTCTTGGAAAGAAAGCCATTGGTACTAAGTGGGTATACAAGCTAAAGCATAAACCAGATGGTACAGTTGACATGTATGAAGCTAGGCTTGTTGCAAAGGGTTGTGCGTAGGAAAGAGGCATTGATTTTGATGAAACCTTTGCTCCTACTTGCCAAATGACTATTATTCGTTGCATCTGTGCACCTGCAGCTCATCATGGTTTGAATGTACATGAGTTGGACATTAAAACAACATTTTTGAATGCTTACTTGCATGAAGAAGTGTATGTTTTTCAACCCCGCGGCTTTGTGCAAAAAGGGCATGAAAACCAGGTGTGCAGGTTAAAGAAGGCATTATATGGTTTAAAGTAAGCACCACGTGCTTGGTATGAAAAGATACATGCCTATCTAATTGCACATGGTTTTTAGAACACTCCAACTGAAAGCACCTTATATGTCAAGCATGCTAATGTTGTACATCTGATCATTGTGGTGTATGTTGATGACATGCTGCTCAGTGGTCCTCATGAGAAGCATATTGCTAATTTCAAGGCTGATTTACATGCCTCATTTGAGATGTCTGATTTGGGGCATTTGCATCATTATGTGGGCATTCAGTTTATGCACATTGATGCTGGAATGGCTTTGTGTCAAAAGAAATATATTGACACATTATTGCAGCGTTTTGGCCTTGAAGAATGTAAACCTATTGCCACTCCTATGGAGAGAGGTTTACGACTGAGTCTTCATGATGTTGGAGATGCATTTGATGATGTTCTCTATCAGCAGGCTGTTGGATGCTTGATTTATGTATGCATTACTCGGTTAGATATTCAGTTTGTTGTCTCACATATGAGCAGGTTTATGCATTGCCCAGGAGTCAAGCATTGGTAGGCAGTTAAGTGCATCTTTCACTAGTTGAGTGGTACTCGACTACTTGGGTTGTTTTATCCCAAGGGGGGATCACTACCACTAGATTTGCATGCTTTTTTTGACTCTGATTGGGCTCATTGCTATGACACTCATGTGTCCACTAGTGGCTTTTGCTTCATGCTTACCACCACCATCTTTAGTGACAGTCAGAGCGCATTGGCAGTTATGAGGAACCTTGTGCTCCATGCTCGCACTAAGCACATTGAGGTGCATTATCATTATGTCAGAGAGAGGTTCTTTGTTGGGGAGATTAGCTTGGCATATGTGCCCACACATGAGAACATTGCAGACTTTTTCACGAAGGCTCTGCCTAGGAAGAAGTTTGAAGTTTTCCACAAAGCTTTGGGCTTACTTCCTTTTGTGGAGTGATTTCCACATAGCTTGGCACTTCCTTATACATGATTGCCAGCTACTTGTTCACCACATCACTCCCAGGGGGGATTTGTTGACAGATTTAGGTAGTGATGTGTGTGAACACTCTAGGACTCTCGGGGCACTTTTTTCCCTCTTTAGGAGGTTTTTGTCCCCCGGTTTGTATATACGCCTATTTCCCTAATGGGCTACTTATCTTTGTACATTCTCTAGTAATACATTCAGTATTGTGTGTTGAGCTCCAAGCTTCTTCTTCTTCCTTGTGTTGTTCGCGTGCTTCCGTAGACGTCTAACTCCAACATCAGGTTCAATGTTGATGGGCTATATGTAGAAGAGTACAAATAGGATGGAAGATTGATTGCCAACGGAAACAAAGTGGGTAGGATGTTCACCTCAAATGTGAAAATTCCTGAAATGAATGCATCCATGTTTGCAAAAGGTGTAGGAGTTATTGTTGATATAGAGATCTGGCACAAATGAATTGGATATGCAAACTGGCACAGGCTAAAATTGATGCAATCAAAGGAGATTGTCAATGGACTACCAAATTTCAAAGTTGCAAAAATGAAAAAGGTATGTGCAGCATGTCAATTTGGTAAACAATCAAGAGCATCATTTTCATATGACAAGCATGTTAGTGAGCATGTACTAGAAATAGTACATACAGATGTTTGGGGTCCTGCAAAGATCACGTCTATGGGTGGTTGCAGGTTTTATGTTACTTTCATTGATGACCATACATGAAAAGTATGGGTATATTTCATGAAAGAGAAGGGTGAGGTGTTCACTCACTTCCATAATTTTAAGGCCATGGTGGAAAAGCACACAAGAAAGTATATTCATACATTAAGGTCTAATGGGGGAGGTGAATACATGTCAAATGATTTCAACAACCTTCTTAAAAGGCATGGAATTTGAATTCAGTTTTCATGCAGGTACACACCACAACAGAATGGCATTGCTGAATGCAAAGTAGACATATTGCAGAAATAGAAAGAGCTTTGATGGTTGAGAAGCATATGCCTCATTTTTATTGGGCAGAAGCTATGTATATTGTTGTATACATCATGAACAAAATACTGACCATTGTTGTACATCAAGTTACACATGAAGAGAAGTTTATAGGTAAAAAGCCAAACTTATCACATATGAAAGTATTTGTATGTATTGCATATGTACATGTTCCATATGAGTTGAGAGCAAAGCTTGATCCAAAAGCAGAGAAATGTATCTTCATTGGAGACTCCCTTGAGCAAAAGGGGTATAAATGTTATAACCCACTCACACAACAGGTGAAGGTAAGAAAAGATGTGGTATTTGACAAAATGTGAAGCTTCTATGCAGATGCCAAAGAAGGATTGAATCTTGAATCAAATGACAATGAAAATGCTGAAAATTCAAGTGTAGAATCTCAAGTTTTGCATGGACCGGATGCATCATCAAGCAATAGTTCCAACTCAAATCCATGGAGTGGAAGATCACGTGGAAATTTCTGTCCAAAAAATTCATCAAATACATCTAAGAAAGGTAAAGAAAAGTTGTCTCTTGGTAGTAAAACGTGTGCAGGTTTTGAAGACATTGATGGAGATTGAAGCGGTTTAGAAAAGAGTCTTGATGAGGAACTTGGATTTCCCTTTTTGAAGACTCAAGGAGTAAGACAGGCACATGCAGATGATACAGGAAGAAGTGACCCAAGACCAAGAAGATCTGGTAGGATGCAAAATTCAGTGCAACAATTGACATATGACAGTTATATGGCTCATCATTGTGCCTACATGAACAATGTAATATAAGATATTGAACCTTCTTGTTTTGAATATGCAATTGACAATGCAGATTGGAAAAATCTATGGATGAGGAGATGGCTACACTTTATGGAAACAAAACATGGAAGCTGGTTCCATTGCCACAAGGAAAGAAACCCATAGGCTACAAGTGGGTTTACAAGGTAAAGCAGAATGTTGATGATAGCATAAGTATGATTGGTAGAAAAAGGATATGCACAAACATATGGCATTGATTATGAGGAAACTATCAGCCCTGTAGCTAAAATGTCTACTGTCAGAATGCTTGTTGCATTAGCTACAGCAAAAGGATGGACTTTACATCAGATGGATGTGAAGAATGCTTTCCTACATGGTGAGTTACAAGAAAAATTATATATGGCCCTACCACAAGGATATGAAGATTCAAAGTACCCAGAATATGTTTGTAGGTTGTGAAAGGCTTTGTATGGACTTAAGCAAGCTCCTCGTGCATGGCATGCAAGGATTGTTGATTACTTAAGCACCATTGGGTTTTCTATGTGTGATGTAGATCATTCAATATATGCAAGGAAAGGTGATGATGGCATCACAATTGTGGCCATTTATGTTGATGACTTGATTGTAAGAGGTGACAATGAAGCAAGCATTAAAGAGGTAAAGCAACTCCTTATGCAAGAATTTTACATGAAAGACCTTGGTGTGTTGTGCTACTTCTTGGGCATTGAGTTTATACATACAAAAACAATTATATGGATGTCAGAAAGGCAATATTCCTTGAATATGCTACAACAGTATGGTATGGCTGATTGTAAGCCAATTTCTATGTCATTAGATCAGAATTTGAAGTTGGATACTACATCAAGTGAACCATTGGAAAATGCTACTATGTATAGGAAAATTGTGGGAAGCTTGATATATCTCACAATTACAAGGACTGATCTAAGCTACACTGTTGGACTTGAAAGTCAATTTATGCAGGTTCCTAGGAAGCCACATTTTGATGCTTTGAGGCACACTCTACATTATGTGAGTGCTACTTTGGATTATGCATTGTTTAATGAAGCTTTTGTAGATTACATCGATGCAAATTGGGCTGGAAGCATTCCAGATAGAAGATCTAATAGTGGTTTTCTATTCTCACTTAGGACATGTAGCTATTACATGGAGCATTAAGAAGCAACCCGATGTTGCTTTGTCGAGTGCAAAGGCTCAGTATAGAGATGCTCCAATGGCAGCATGTGAGGCATCATGGATAGAGATGCTACTTGCATATTTAGGTGTGGAAGTGCAAAAGCCTATCTCCATCTATTGTGATAATCTTAGCAGCATACTGTTAGCACGGAATCTTGTTTTCCATGCTAGAACAAAGCATATTGAGGTATATTATCACTTCATTACAGAGAAGTTATTAGAAGGTAATATTGATCTTGTCTATGTGAGAGCAGATGAGTAGCTTGCTGATATTTTCACTAAAGCACTTGCAGTAGAGACGTTGTAGTAGTTTCAGAAGATACTTAGATTAGAGGATATGACAACAAGCTTGAGGGGAAGTGTTGAGATATCAAGCTCAACACGTGATGATCAAGGATCACATGTATCAATTTTTCACTTCTCTGACATGTATAGTGGTCACACCGGTATATGTCAGGGATACTTCATTGAGATTTATTAGAGTTATCTACCAAGAGTGATGGCACATTTGTTTCTTGCCAATGCACTCATTTGTGGACATTAGGATTTTCCTCATGTACTTTTCTTTATATATGGCAGTTGTTGCATTGTTGTTTTTAGGTCATTCTTGTAAATTCCTTTTATGTAATAGAAGAAGAAGAAGATCATTCTTCTTTGCCTCAATCTGTGTGTCTGCTTCTCTTTGATTTTGAGAGTGTATGTGAGCTCTCTTCCTTATCTCCTTTCTCCAAGCTTCTTCTTCTTCCTTGTGTTGTTTGCGTGCTTCCGCACACATCTAACTCCAACAATTGGTATCAGAGCAGGTCGCCCCAAGCTTCTTCTTCTTCCTTGTGTTGTTCCTGTGCTTCCGTAGACATCTAACTCCAACAACTGGTATCAGAGCAGGTCAGTGCTTCATCTAGGGCATTGTCGACACCTCTTCGATTGCAATCTCAGATTCACATGAAATCGCGATATGAGCTCGTTCCGACCTTCGAACGCACTATCACAGTGCTTATGCAGGCTATTTCATCTTTTTGTGTGCTAAGGGTATATTCCTGTTTTGGTTCGCCAGTATAAGCGTCTCAAAGTCTGCTACACGTTTAGCATAACTCGTCTAGGCAATTCTGTTCAACTTTTTGAGATACAGTCAATTTTTTGCATCAAGGTATTTTAATCACTGACCATGGCTGAAAGCAGTGATGTATTTTGTATGTTGGCTGTTGAGGATAAGTTGGATGGTACCAACTACCCATTGTGGGATTATATGATGCGACATGTATTGGTTGCAAAAGGACTATGGAACACTGTGCAGGGTGTTGAAAAACCTCCTATCACACCTGCAACTGTTATAACTATAGGTACTGAAGCTGATGCAGAAGGTGTCGAAGATGATGATATTCTGCATATTCTTGTTCGTGTTGCGGTTTCTACTGCACCTACTGCAGAGCAGATTCGTTGGGATGGCATAGATGCTCAAGCACATGCATTGATAGCTTTGTTTGTCAAACATGCCATTATTCCTCACATTCTCTCTTGCAAAACAGCTAAGGATGCTTGGGATACACTTACCACATTGTACTAAGCTAGGAATCAGACTCGTGTTGCTTACCTCCGAAAACAATTGGAGAGTGAGCACATGAATGAAGGTGATTTTATGGACAATTTTCTAACAAAGATCAAAGACTTGAAGGAACAGTTGATTTCTGCTAATGAGGTTATACCAGATAGCTCACTTGTGCAGACCGTTCTAAATGGTCTTCTTGATTCATATCAGAGTTTTGCTTCTACTCTTCACTTGATGATGAAAGGCAATCCAAATGCCTTGTTATTTGAGGAGTTAGTCTCTATTCTGTTGCAGGAAGATCAGTCCAGGCAGAACAGGTCCATTATGCGTGTTGCAGATCAAGCTTTCCTGGCTAGTCACAAGGGCAAAGGAAAATGGAGCTCTTCTACTAGAAAGCAGAAATCTGCAAATGCTGCATATTCGAAGAACCAAGATAAAGATGAGAAAAAATCGGAAAAGCACAAATTGTTCTGAAAGTACTGTAAAGGGAATGATCATATCATGAAGAACTCTCCAAAATTGGTTGCTAAAGAGGCAAAGAAGAAAGAGGCTGGAATGGGTGTTGCAGAAGCCTCTACACCAAAAACGGAGTTTGCTAATCTTGTGCAGGAAGAAGAATGCACGTTTACTATTGTTTGTAGTTTTGACCCATCTTCTCATGAGCAATGCATGTCTGTAGTAGACTAAGATGTTTGGTACTTTGATAGTGGGGCGACCAAACATATTACCTCGCAACACAGTTTCTTCTCTTCACTCGAGCTTGCTCGTACACGGAATACTGTTACATGCACCAACAACTCCTCTTATCCTGTTATGGGAGTTGGTAAGATCATTTTGACTATTGCTGATGGTAGTTCTTTCACTTTTTCAGATGCTTTGTTTATGGCAGGGATCTAGAAAAGTCTGTTATCAGTTTCTGCATTAGCCAAGATTGGCGTGGTTGTGAAATTTGTTGATGATAGATGTACAGTTCATGATCTGTCAAATGACGACGTGATTATTGCTTCTGGCATTCTATGCCGTGGGCAATATAAGCTCATAGACTATGAAAGATCTATAAATGATTTGGCATGTGCAATACATGATTCTTAGGCTATGTCAAATGCAAAGCTTTGGCATGCACGCTTTCATCATCTGAATTTTGCTAGTCTGCTATGCCTGCAAAAACTTGAAATGGTGTCCTCTTTGCACAAACTTGAGGCACCGGGAAAACATGTTTGTGAAGGCTGTATTTTGGGCAGAATGAAGCATTCCTCCTTTCCAAAAGATGGTTCAGTTCCGGCTACTCAAAAAATGCAGCTTGTACATAGTGATGTTTGTGCTCCTATGCAGATACCTTCTTTTGGAAATTATCTTTACTTTGTGACTTTCATCGATGATTTTTCCAGGCATGCATGGGTATATCCATTGAAGGCAAAGTCGGAAGTGTTCATGTGCTTCAAACAATTTTTAGTTTTGGTTGAAAATCTGTCAGCATGTAAAATGGGCACCCTCCGTTCTGATCGAGGGGGGGAATATATGTCTTCTGATTTTAATGCATTTCTGGCTGAACGTGGGATAAAACACTAGTGTACAGTGTCATATACACCTCAACAGAATGGAGTTGCTCAACAAAAGAACAGGTCACTCATGGAGATGGCAAGGTGTATGGTCAAGAGTCAGGTTTTACCACAGTTTCTGGCTTGAGGCTGTCATGTGTGTAGCATATGTACTTAACAGGTGTCCCACTTAAGCACTGCAATCTATCACTCCATATGAGGCTTGGCATGATTGCAAGCCATGTGTTGCACATCTGCGTGTCTTTGGTTGTTTGGCATATGCATTAGTGCCTGAACAACATCACAGAAAATTGGATGATAAAGTAGTAAAATGTATTTTTGTTGGGTACAGTTCTGAAAGTAAAGGCCTTCATGTGTATCATCCACAGACTAAATGCATTCTGGTTATCAGTGATGTTGTTTTTGTGGAAGATGTTGTTCATCCATTGCTTTCCTAAGGAGACATTTGTTAGCTCCAAACACATGTATGATACTTTGCTGCCTCTTTTTATAGGTGGACAGACTAGTGCTAGTCCTAATGAGGCAACTTCTCAGCCTTTGCAGGTTTCATGTGATGATGCAGATCATCCCATTTCTGATGCAGATTTACATAATGCACTTGTTGCTGAGAGAGCTGAAATTGAGCAGGCAGAAACTATGCCAAAATGGCTAGTGCAAACTGTTGGCATACAAAGCAACAAAGGAGTCATGCACAATACGGCAACAAGGCCAGATCATTTTTTCCCATAGATTATGTACAACCCAAGTGATTTTAATCACTACACAAACATTGTAAATCCCGTTTTTGGTAGATTAGACTCCATTTTGTGCAAGCCGAGGAGTCCTCGAGCTTGAGGAGTATTAGAAGTACCATCGTACCAAATTTCATAATTTTTAGACTCCGTTTGAGCCCTCAAATAAGCCCTGGAACCTAATTTTTAACTAGGCCGGACACTAGGTCTGGACAGGGCCAAAAGCTAGTCAAAAACTATAAAAAGAGCTAGAGAGCTCATTTTTGAGGTTAGATTGTAATTGAAACGAACTTGTAAGAGCTTGTGAAAGTAATCTAAAGAACTCCATTGATTCTCTCTCTTTGTCTTGCCGTGTGTGCGCGTGTGTGTGTATGTGTGTGCATGCTTGTGTGCTTCTCACTCACGCACTTGTGCCGCCACTTGCTCGAGGTCTTCATACCATCCTCACGTCTTCCCGGATTGACATTAAAGGAGGTGCTACTCATCACTGAGCTACACCAAATTTTGGCGCCGTTGCCGGGGATCGAGCTTTGAGGACGAGCGTGTGATGGTAAGACGTAGAGTTGACGCGTTGGAGTTGTAGGTATTTTCTTCACTCTCATCGATTTTCTTTTACTTTCTTCACCATCATCATCATCACCATCTCCCACGTCCATCTCCATCATCGCGAAAAATTCAGTTTTTGACTATATCCCCACCTCCACCTCATTTCCCTCATTTCACTTGTGAGAGAGAGCGAGAGAGCGAACTTGCATGTGCTGTTTTTGCATGTTTTCTGAGCTATTTTGCAGGTTTTTTGCTGTACCATCATCCCCAGCAGTGTGCGCAGGTACGACAGGCTCTGCACGGGTCCCGGGACGACAGCCTCTGTCTATCGCGACAGACAGAAAATCTTAACATTTTGTGAATGCATGTTTATCATTGTAACCTACACCTTGAGGGCACTCTAGATCACTAGAAGTTTTTCAAAAATTTGCATTTTTTCAGTCTATCGAGACAGACACCGTCTATCGCGACAGACACCGTCTATCGCGACAGACAGAAATCCACGATAGACACCGTCTATCGCGACAGACACCGTCTATCGCGACAGACAGAAATCCACGATAGACACCGTCTATCGCGACAGACACCGTCTATCGCGACAGACAGAAATCCACGATAGACACCGTCTATCGCGACAGACACCGTCTATCGCGACAGACAGAAATCCACGATAGACACCGTCTATCGCGACAGACACCGTCTATCGCGACAGACAGAAATCCACGATAGACACCGTCTATCGCGACAGACACCGTCTATCGCGACAGACAGAAATCCACGATAGACACCGTCTATCGCGACAGACACCGTCTATCGCGACAGACAGAAATCCACGATAGACACCGTCTATCGCGACAGACAGACAGAAATCCACGATAGACACCGTCTATCACGACAGACACCGTCTATCGCGACAGACAGAAATCCACGATAGACACCGTCTATCGCGACAGACACCGTCTATCGCGACAGACAGAAATCCACGATAGACACCGTCTATCGCGACAGACACCGTCTATCGCGACACACAGAAATCCACGATAGACACCGTCTATCGCGACAGACAGAAATCCACGATAGACACCGTCTATCGCGACAGACACCGTCTATCGCGACAGACAGAAATCCACGATAGACACCGTCTATCGCGACAGACACCGTCTATCGCGACAGACAGCCCCCACGATAGATTGTGTCTATCGCGACAGACACCGTCTATCGCGACAGACAGAAATCCACGATAGACACCGTCTATCGCGACAGACAGAAATCCACGATAGACACCGTCTATCGCGACAGACACCGTCTATCGCGACAGACAGAAATCCACGATAGACACCGTCTATCGCGACAGACACCGTCTATCGCGACAGACAGCCCCCACGATAGATTGTGTCTATCGCGACAGACACCGTCTATCGCGATAGACAGGCATTTTCGGCAAAAAATTAAGGAGTGAATTTTTGGAAATTTAGGCTAAATTTTGGGCATATTTGCACTTTCATGTACTCATCTACTTACGAAGGCCTTAGAAAATGCATTAAAACCCCCGAAAGGTTCTGTTTGTCTAGTTAACCCCCTAAACCCTGAACGGTCATAACTTTTTCATACGAAATCCATTTTCTGAGCTCTAGGGCTTGTCGGAAAGCTCGTGACATATACTACACGCCCTCAACTGTTTTTTATAAGAATAAAGCGTTGATTTTCAGATAGGATATTTGGAAGTTGACACACTGAGGGGTAGGAACACCAAGGGAGCTCTAGAGTAAATTTCTAACAATGCAAAAGGGGGAACAAGGGTCATTAAAAAAGTGTCTGAAATAAATTGTCTGTCAATTGAAAGATCTACTTGGAGCTAATCTTGGGATTTATGCAGGCCTATTGAGAAGCGACTGAGAGTATCCAAGCAACGGGTGGCACACGCTTGAGAATCAACTTCTCGAGCACTAAAGAGCAAGGTTCGGCGAGAAAGGTCGGAATATTCTCAACTCCTCTTCGTCAATTCCTAGCTTAGGCTAAGAACGATTAGAAGTAGGAGTAAGTCAGGGCGACGATAGGCCACTATCAAGTTGAAGACTACCTAAAAACTCGAGTTCAAGCTAAAAACTTAATCACTGTACTGTCGACAACATAAAGGAAAGAACCTAACGTGGAACGATCAACCTGAAAGTACGAAGAACACTCAAGTATTCCTGACGACGTAATAGCAGACAAGACTTTAAACACGAGGAATAACTAAAAAGAATCAAGTGACTGGTACCAATTGATCGGCAACGAGGTTGTACTCTGGGCAAAAATTTGGGCTAATCAGTTAGGCATATGAACCTTAGATCAGGACGACACCTAGTAAGAGAGAGACAAAGCCTTAGGTCTTCAGAGGCTAGTGTCAACCACACTGCTAGGTCCTGGGCCCAGCAGTTGAGCCACCACTCGAACTACCCTCGCTCTGAGACCAGTGAGTCAGAGATGTCTCAAGGCATGGACAAACCTACGGGAAGTTCAGGTATGCCTTACTTGTACAGGGTGGATGGCCCTTACAAAACACAGTTGGAATACCTTAGGACCAACCGATTAGGTGCGAGCATCTATGAGGACGGCCTAGGAAGATCTGTGGTCCAGATTAAAAACCCTGACCAATCCATAGGACTAGAGCACCCAGCTGTCAAGTTTGAAAACGGTGCATACCTGGACAAGGAAGGAACCATATACGTAGTCACCAGTCATCCAGATAGGACAGATGAATTTGGAAATGTAATTTCAGAAGCGGACTTAGGTGACTTGGAACAAGGAAACATGGGAGTGGAACCTAGAACCCCTCGAGGTAAATCAGTTCTCACTAGGATTATCACGCCTGAATGGGTCCCCCAAGACAACAAGAGCATAGAGTTGCTCCTCAATCGAGAAACTGATGAAGCCTTTTGGAGGTATAAGTCTAATCAGCCAACAGACATAGGAAATATCATGATCTATGAGTTTAAGGATCCGGACAGCCCAGGTAGAGTGACTTACTTAGATCATGCTTCAGAACGGATCTTTGGGGTGACAGAAAATGATAGACATGCCTACACTTGGAAGGGCGAATTTATTTTCCCCCAACCTAGATCAAATGTATCCTATGGTCACCCTGGGGCTGGAACTTCCCAAGCTCATGGTACGCAAAGAGACAGAAGTAGAGATAGACCGGAAGTAAGTTTTGCCAACCCAGTGGGCAGAGAAAGAACGAGAACCGAGACGAATAGGGTAGAACCCGAGATGCATAGAGCCCACAGGAACCAAAGAAATGTAGATGGATTCCCTCTGCCGAGACCTAGGGAGCACACAAGAACTTTGAGACCCACCCAGCTAGTTAAGTCCATGAAGAATTACTTTGACGGCACAGGAGATCCCTATGATCATGTGGCGGAGTTCAAGCAAGTCTTGAGAGCCGAACAAGTTGAGGATCTATTCACGCAGTACAATGCCTTCGGTCTAACCCTGAGGAATACGGCACTTACATGGTTTCAACCATTGGATGAGTGCCAGTTCAGGAGCATAGACCAACTCCTAGAAGCATTTATTATTGAGTTCTCCAAGAGTGGCATAAGGCACAACACCTCCTCACTGATTCACAGCTTCAAACAAACCCCTCAAGAGACTGTGAGACTTGCCGGAAGAAGATTTAGACAATATCTTGAAAGGTGCCCTATTTCGGAGCTACCCACATCTGCTAAACAAGTAGCCTTATTTCTTGATGGATTGCTGAGCCCAAAATTGAGATCCTATGTGTATCTGAAAGACCCCAGGACTATAGAAGAGTGTGTACGTATGTGCATTGACATTGAAGATAACCTAGGAGAAGAACTAGAGCTGTCCAAAATTTACAAAGATTCAGATAGTGCATCTAGTCAATCTTCCACACAAGCCACATCAATTGAGGAACTTGCCGAAAAAGTGGCTCAGAAATTAGGTGTAACTAGCAAACAAATCCCAAGGTTTGCCCCTGTGAAAAGGTGCTACACTTGCGGTGGTGACCACATGGCGAATGTCTGCCCCATTATGGCTCAGCCCCAAGTAAATCCTAGTAGCCAGTACTGCACCATAGAACGAAGATACACCAATCACACCGCACAAGATTGCCCATACAACAAGCAGGCGGTTAGGCAGCCCTACCCTCAGCCCTACCAACAAGGCAGATACCAGAACCAGTACCCTCCACAACCATATGGCAGGCCACAACAAAATTTCCAACCTCAATATCAAAGCCAACAAAGGCCTCAGTCTGTGCTAGCACAACAACCCCCAGCCCCAGCTAATGTGATTCCGGTAAAGTATACTGCTGCAGAAGAGAACCTGAATAGAGCTATAGTCCCTGTAACATCCTTGATCTCTGAAAATGACCCAAGTGATCATAGCTTTGATTCTACCCATGTGGATAGCCCCCAGGCTTACTACATGCAGTCTCCAGAACATGGTGAGTCCTACTATAGTGAAGAGCCGAATGAACCTAGTTGGGAGTCAGATTACTCGAACGTCATGTATACAAACCCCAACCCTAGGCCTCAATCTAGGCAGGTAAGACCTCCATTCCCAAGAGGACCGTGCTACAGATGCCAAGGAGATCACCTCATTCGTGATTGTCCCTTGCCTCCACCTACGCAAACCCAGTCGGTGACGATCCAAGGCTTCTGCCAAGATTGCGAAAAAGAGCATCTCTTACGAGATTGCCCAAAGAACCCCAATAGCATGCCAAAAATCACCCCTATCAACGTTGTTGGGTTAGTGGTAGACTCCTCAGGAAGCGTCACTTCCACTGCACCAGTACAGGTAGTCACTAGGGCTCAGGCATTGCAGCAAAACCAAGGGGTAGGCCAGGAAAAGAGCCTAGATGCTAGCGATACTGAGAGCCAAAATAAAAAGAGAACAAGAGCTTGGAAAGATAGCCGCGAACGCATAAAAAGGCAATGGGCAAAGAAGATGAGTGAACTTGAGGAAAGTCTACGAGAAACCAAGGCTAAAATCATAGAGATCACGTCTCAACCGCACTCTCACACATTCCCACCGCTACCATCCCCATCACCCTCCATCCCTTCACCCTCTAAGACAGCCCACGCAACCCACCCACCACCCCAAACAGGATCAGTATTAGCTGATCCCACTCCCGAAGACATAGACATGATGCTTAAGGCATATCAGGCCAGAATCCAAGAAGGGCCAAACGTCACGGATCATGACAAGTGCTATCCTAGAGCTGACCTAGAGATAGAAAGAACCAAACTATGCGCGAAAATGGTCGCATTGGCTCAGACTATGTTTGAAGCCAGTCGCCTGTTCAATTACTCAGGCTCAGCCAAAACGCAATTACACTTGGATGGATTCCTAGAGAAGTTAGAGAGGATAATTGCAAGATCTGACAAGGAAGAAAAAAATCAAGACCAAGAAAAAGCAAGCAAAAACAGGAATCATTCCCAATCAGAAGTGTATGTGGCCAATGCCCCTAAACCGGACAACTTCCCCTCCTTAGAAAGAGTAGAGAGGCCAATAGCACAGCCAGAAAAGGAACCTACCCCTCAAAGAAAGGAAAGGGCAAGAGAACGGGTAAGCCAGCCTCTTCAGGAAGCCCGTGGGCCTCCTCAAGAAGCTTATCTTCCCCCCCAAAAGGCAGATGAGCCTCCCTCGAAAGCTCAAGTACCTCCACAGGTTGCCTACATTCCTTCTCAGGGGATGTGTGAGCCTGTTCGGAAAAGTAATAGAATAAGTAATCCTCCCCAAGAAGCTTGTGCTCCAGCCATTTGCGAGAACGAGGAGAGAGTCAACAATAGAATCAGCCCTCCTTCACAGGTTGCTTATGCGCCCAATTCTACGGAGCCAGACACTTCTTCTTCTATGAATCGGTTTGCACCAGACTTCCTACGAGAGATTCAAGAAGACAAATGGGATAACGAAAGCGAGGTCGCCCCTCCTTTTGAACTTGTGGACGATGCACACGACCAATTCCCACAAGACATCCCATCTATTTACGGGGAGCATGAGAGTGTTCAGTCTCACGAGAGATTAGACTTTGAGTCAAATTCCATACAAGAGCTACCCCACTTCACAGGCCCATGGGAAGCAAAGTCCACATGTATGAGAGCACCCACAGTCATGGTAAGGAACGACGACTCAGTCATTCCTAGGAACACAGAGGTAGTGAAGAACACTAATGTGCAGTGTAATCTCAAGTTAGAAGAGCTACTCAAGGTTAGACCTGAATTATGGAAACATGTAGCCAAACAAGCACCAGAGATAGCAAAACCTCGTTCCCAGGTAGGATCCCATAGGACAGTGCCAGAAATTCCCTTGGATAAGATAGGGGATATGTGTGAAGGCGAAGAAGGGAACACCTATCTTCCCATCACCTACCAAGAGTACACCACCAAGGCAATTTTAGACTCAGGTGCAGGAGTTGCAATTGCCACTACTTCCCTTTGGAAGCGTTGGGGCAAGCCAGCACTCAGGCCAACGAGAATGAAATTGCAAATGGCAGATGGTCACATAGAGAGACCCCTAGGATTGCTAGAAGGAATAACTCTCACCACTTGTGGTGTCGAGTTTGAGCATAGTTTTGCTATATGTGACTTCAGCAAAAATCATGCCTATGAGATGATTTTGGGAAGGCCATTTATGCGACAATTGCAAGTGGTACAGGATTGGGGAACCAACTCCTTGTATTTGCAACACTTGGGTGTTACGACCAAAGTCAATCTCAAAGATTATTCTCACAGAGATGTCCCTCCTATCCAATGGAATCCCATCCATAGAGCCAAAGATGATACAGAATCGGTGCATTCCATAGGGTCTGGATCCTCATGGATGCATGAAGATACTCACTTATGGATGTGCAAGGTAGCAGTAGAAGAAGAGAAGAGAGAGAAAGCCAGAGAGGTAGGTGCGAAAGAAACCCATAGATCAATCCAAGACCCAGCCTATGCACCTGTAGTTTTTCCAGACGAAGAATTTGAACCTCACGGTTGGGCAGAAATTTTAGCAACAATGGACGTAGCCATCAATGAAGAACAATGGACACCTCACTGTGATGAGGATGGCTATGATATTTCAGTCTTCTCCATAGAGCCAATCATGGGAGAGGCAGTTTTAGAAGAATGCGAACCTAACCCTGATGCATTTGAGGATGCAAGTGACTCCGATCTAGAGTCAATCATTATGGACCCTCCATTTGCATCAGATGAAGAATACTTCCATGAAGTAGAATTTCAACCTCAGAAGCATGGAGAGGTTACAAATGATGTAAGATTAGCAACACATATGACCTCGAAGGAAGAAGGAAAGAAACGAAAGAAGAAAGAAGTCTCACCAGAGGAGGAAGAATCTTTGTTTGAGGTCCCAGAAAATTTTAAGAAGTATGAGATAGATGATAGGAGAGTCATGATAAGAATGCCTAAACGAGAAGCACAATCAGGAGAGGCCTATGATAACAAAGAAACCACCAAGAAAATAGTAGTGGCCCTAGAAGAAGGAGAGGAGAGATGTACGTACATAGGTCATGACCTAACAGCGGAAGAAGAGCACGAATTGGTTGCCTTGCTAAGAGAATACAGAGATGTATTCGCTTGGAGTTACAAGGATTTGAAAGGCGTAGACCCCGAGATATGCTCACACACCATTCCCATGACCTCAGATGCTAAACCCTCTAAGCAAAAGCCTTATACATATAACGATAATTATGCTGCTAAGATCAAGGAGGAGATAGATAGACTGGTCGAAGCTGGATTTATCTATGAAATTGAGCACACTGAATGGGTATCCCCCATCGTAGTGGTGCCCAAGAAGAATGGCAAGCTGCGTGTGTGCATTAACTTGAAAAAGGTTAATGCCGCCACAATTCGAGATAACTATCCGCTTCCCATCACAGAACATCTCTTAGAAAGAGTGGCAGGCAAGGAAGTGTACAGCTTCCTTGATGGATTTTCTGGCTACAATCAAGTAGCCATAGCTCCAGAGGATCAGCATAAGACAGCCTTTGCCACAGAATGGGGCATTTTTGCTTTTAGAGTAATGCCATTTGGGCTTACCAACGCACCAGCTACCTTCTAGAGACTGATGTGCCATGTGTTTAAGGAGTTCCTAAGGAAGAGTTTAGAAGTCTATGTTGATGATCTTTGTGCTCATTCCAACGTTAGACAAACCCATATTCCTGAACTCAGACAAATCTTTGACAAATGTAGAGAATATCAAGTCTGCCTAAACCCAGAAAAGTGCGTTTTTATGGTCAGGCAAGGCAAGATTCTAGGACACATAGTGTCAAAGAATGGCATATCTACCGACGAAGAGAAAGTGAGAGCCATAGCAGAGCTACCTAGGCCAAAGAATGTCAAGGAAGTACAAGCTTTCATGGGGCATTGCGGTTATTATCGACGATTTATACACATGTATGCTGTCATTGCAAAGCCCATGTACGGACTTCTGACTAACTTTGAGTGGACGGATGAATGCGAGAATTCCTTCCAGGAGCTTAAACGAAGATTGTGTTCAGCACCAATCTTGACCACACCAGATTGGAATAAGCCATTCCATGTTCATGTTGATGCATCCAATTATGCTATAGGATGTGTGCTTGCACAACCTACTGGTGAAGGTAATATGGATCTTCCAATTGCCTATGCCAGTAGACAATTGAATGCAGCTGAACGGAATTACACCACTACAGAGCGCGAAGGATTAGGCATGGTATATGCAGTCAAGAAATTTAGACACTATTTGCTTGCAAATAAGTTTAAATTTTTTACTGATCATCAGGCATTGTTATATCTTGTAAACAAGCCATGCAATACAGGAAGATTAGTGAGATGGTTTCTCTTGCTAATGGAATATGATTTTGAGGTTGTGGTAAGGAAAGGGAGGACTCACTTGAGAGCAGATCACCTCTCTAGGCTCACATCGGGAGAAGCCCCACAAGGAGTGTCAGATGACCTTCCTGATGCTTACTTGTTTAATTTGGAAGTTGTACCGCATTGGGCTAAGCCATTGGTACCAGTATTGACATACGGGCCTAATCATCCAGTCGTAAACACACGGAATAGAGAGATCGTAAAAGCCCAAAAGTACCATATCATGGCAGGAAGCATGTACAAGCACACAGATCAAGGGATCTTGGTTTGTTGCGTAGAAGAGGATGAGTATGCTAAATGGTTGCAATTAGCACATGTAGGTGCGTTAGAGCAACACCATTCAAAGCAAAGAACTTTGCAGACTCTAAAGAGATTCGGAGTGCATTGGCCAACTATGGAAGCTGATGTCCAAAAGTTGTGCAAGGAATGCCCAATCTGTTGCACTAAACCACTTGTGGAACATGCCACTCTCTATCAAGTATCCATTGTGCCAGATTGGAGTGAACCTCTAGTATCATTCTTGCGGACAAACACATTCCCCCCAGACATGACTCTAGCTAGGAAAAGGAGTTTAGAACAAGAAGCCCTGGATTATTCACTCATAGGTGATAATCTATATAAGCGCGGTAAAGATGGTTACCTGAGGTTATGTGTCCATGAAAGTGAATATCTCAAAATCTTGGAGACTGCTCACCAAGGTGTAGCAGGAGGACACTTTGGACCAGATCGGGTAATCAAGGCAATACTATTTGCGGGCTTCTGGTGGCCTACCCTTCACATGGATGCACATACCTATGTGAAACGGTGTGATGTCTGTCAGAGGACTCAGTATCCTATACGCAAAGATGAGATGCCACTGAAACCTATGATGGGTGGACGTGCATTCTCTAAGTGGGGAATAGACTTCGTAGGTCCTATTAATCCCCCAGCTAAGGGTTCTCATGCGGAATACATCATTGTGGCAACAGATTATCTCACCAAGTGGGTAGAGGTAAAAGCTACAACCAAGAACGATGCTCAAACAACTGCCAAATTCTTGTTTGAGAATGTATTCACGAGATATGGACTACCTATAGAGCTTGTAAGTGATAGAGGCACTCATTTCTTGAATGAAGTTATTGAAAATCTACTCCAAGAATTCTTGGTAATACACAAGAAGTCTGCCCCTTATCACCCTCAAGCTAATGGTCAAGCTGAGAGCACTAATAAGATTTTGTGCAATGTGCTGACAAAATTAGTGAACACTAAACGCTCTGACTGGGACAAACAGCTACACCATGCTGTTTGGGCATACAGAGTTGCCTACAAAACGGTACTCCAAGCCACCCCCTTTCAGATGGTATTTGGCCAAAACGCTGTGTTACCCTTGGACTTCCTGATCCCTACATTGAGAGTAGCACAAGAGCACGAATGGACAGGTCATGAGCTCTCCTCTAGGATCTTTGACCTTGAACGATTAGGGGAAACGAGACTGAGAGCCGCTGCAGGGATATACGCAGCCAAGAAGAGACAGAAGGCATACTTTGATGCCCGCGTGAAGGATAAAGGCTTGAAAGCAGGAGATCTAGTTTTAGTCTATACACTAAAACAACACGCGAGGAAGCTAGAAAAGAGAGGCTACGGACCTATGATCATCAATAGGATCTCCACGAGCGGAGCAGTACAATTGGCCACATTAGAGGGTGATGTTCTCCCAAATTATATTAGGGGTTGCAGAGTCAAGTTGTATCAGGAACCCCTCACGGAGGAAATGCTCAGTCGACTCAACACTGCTAAGAAACGCAAAGAGGAAGAAAAGCGAGTTCGAGAAGAAGCTCAAGCTGAAGCTTTAGAACGCATCAGAAGGATGAAATTATGAAGGCAAGGTAGAGATCAGCCTGGTGCGAATGACTATGCAGACCAAGGATTTCCTATGGCCATGTGTGAAGTCGCAGGAACAAGCTCGCATAGGATAATTGATAGACGTCCTTTCGTAACCTTAGATATAGGACAAGGAAAGAGTGCAAGGACCGTAAGAGCCTTGATTGACTCAGGTGCAGCCACTAGTGCTGTTAAATTGTCTTACTGCCAAGAATTACAATTGACTGTCAATCCTGTGGAAGCATATCTTATAGGATTGGGAGGAGTGGAAACCCCTTGCATGGGCGAGGCGGAACTTCCCCTTTACATTCATGATGAGGCAATGACAGTTAAAGTACTGGTGTGTCAAGATGAGGATCTCACTGAACCTCTAGTCTTGGGTCAAGATTGGATCTATGACCAAGCAATTAACTTAAACCTAAGAAGTGGACTTCTCCAGGTTTGGGTCAATCATAGTCGAGTTACAGTAGAATTAGACAATGGAGCACTCAAGGAACTAGGAAAGGCACAGACTCCTGGTCCTTCCAGGGGTACACATGAAGATGACCATGCTGTTCTTGTTCAAAACCCTGTGTTGCAGAGGAATGATATTTGCAAAAAAGGAATCAGGGATGCAACGGAACTCCCTTCTTTTCCAAAGGCCAGAAGGAGGCAGCGACCAAAGGCGGATCACAAGCAAAAGAAGCCGAGTACTACCTATGTCCGAGATCAAAAGTACCTGCGCAGCAGAATGTCCCAGAAAATAAACCAGGTGTGGGTGCGGAAAGGCGAACGACTGGGTGCACCACCGTCAACTACACGGGCAAAGCCTCTTATTAGTAACCAACAACACGACGCTAATAAGAAGTCTGTCAGAAATTCTTCTGCTAAAGTAAAATCTATTTGGGTGCCCAAGAAGTCGATGAAGGCAAGCCCACAATCTAGACAAATTTGGGTGCCTAAGGCTTGCTTGAGGGCACAAGTAGTTACGCCAAGGCCACAACCTATGCAGCATAACCCATCTACGAGTACAACCAGTATTCCCTCGTGCTCAACACTTAGGAACACACCAAGACCCATGAGCATGCATGTAATCACTTATAAGTGGGTCCCTAAAAGGCCCCATTCCCAAACAGCGACACCGACACAGCTCTCTGGAGTCTCTACGAAACCGAAAGCAAAGCCCATCCACTGCATTTGGCAGTCTAAGATCTGTAATAAACCCCCGACCCCGATTTGTAAATCCACCCCACTTACTAACGACATTAGTCTCCTAGGAATACACAAACGTTAACTACACTCACTGTCTTCGTGCACTTACTAACCACTAACTCATCACCTGCCTCATGTTAATGTTGTAACGGGGACAGCAACGGATTTATTCTGTCCATTACGATGTTAACACATGCTTCTATATTCTCACAGAATCAGAAGACAAGCAGTAAAATGGCAGAAGCGACAGGTTCGGGCTCACAAGCAGGGATACTTACTGCAGGAATTGATGTGGATAGCCTACCTGTGGACGTGCCTCCGACTGAACGACCAGTGGAGATGCAACACCTTCAGCAACTCCCGGTGCCAGATCCACCTATAGGCATCACGGAAAGAGTTCATGCCAATTCTCATTGGTTCAATGGCATGCCCGGTCCATTAGGTGAGGCCAAGTATATCTGGGAGTCTAAATGCGAGTATGACAGATCATGGGTGCGATTCCAATTTTTCTCCAAGGAGTTCGAGACTCTACAGAACACAGAAGATCTACAGATCATATGGCAACGAGCAGGATTGGCGGAATATTTTGAAGCCCCATTACCTAAACCCGATCTCCTCCGATGTTATTATCTGGTCTCCACATTACAAGCTCATGAAGATAAGGACCAACCCGGATCATTTGTTCTCCCCTCACTGCTGGGCAACAACGAGTTGAAGAGGTTTGAACTTACTGTGGAGCTGGTGAGTGATGCTTTAAATATGCATGGCACGCATGTGCCCTCAGAAAAGGATGCTCTCGTTCCCAACAACATGAAGGACAGGAAAGTAGTGAAGCTGAAAGACATGGCAGCCCTCACCCCAAATGTGTCCATCCCTCTCCGCATGTGCATGCAACATTTCGCCTTCCCCGGTCAAGACCGATTCACGCAACCACACAAGAAGATCTGGTTTGCTCTCTACTTGGCGGAAGCAGGTGCGCTACCTATTAAGCTACCAGTGTGGATTATAGATCAGTTGTATGAAGCGAACAAACGGGCTTCTAGGAAATTAGTGGTGAACGGATGCTGTGCACTCACACGCATCATTTACCGATGCTTAGCATATGATGTCCCCATTGAGCGTGCCTTAACTTGGGCACAATTACAAATGTTTAAAAGGCTCAAGACATCCACACATCAGTCCAAGCGCATGAGGGGCGTGATTCCGTGTGTCCAGACAAGGGAAGTCCTGACTACTCCTGAGGCATCACCATTAAGAGAGGGCACTGTACCTCCTTTTACCATTAGGATACCCAGGTCGGAATCTGACACTACGACACAACCCACCCCATCGGCTCCTCCGGTTACACCTGAATTCGAGTTTGCTGCCACTGGAGAGGCTGAAGGACTGGACCCCCAGGATTTCGAAGCATTCCTACAAAGCACACAATTCTCTGATGTGGAGTTTTATTCAGAGGCAGAGGAGCAGGGCACATCCTCACGGAGAAGAAGAAAGTCTACAGACGGTAGACATGTCCATTGGAGTGACGCTCAGCAAAGCCAACAACACGGACACCCGGAAGAAGAAGAAGCATATGAAGAAGAGACCACTGAAGCCCCAGCATATACAGCAGAACTCCGAAGGCTGTATCAGATTATGGAAAGAGTGCGATCGCAGCAATTACTCACTGAACAGAGCAGCAGAGTACTTATGACTCAGTTGTTGGAAGAAGCGGGAGTTGACTCAGAGTACAGGGAAGGTCTCTTATTGATGGCAGAAACATATGGAGTTGTAGAAGCTGTGCGCACTGCCATTCAGAGGCCTTCAGTTCAATATGACCCACGAAGGTTCCAGACACGACCTCGCCCAGGCAAAAATATTCAAATTCCCGTTACAGTTGCAGAAGAGCCGACTACTACACCTGAAACTATCAGAACAACCTCCCAGACAGCTAGCCAACAGCACCCAGCCACCCATGAGGAGTCCACCGAACCACTACCACCTACTCCCCCACCATCACCTCCTAGAAGAGAAACAGTAGAAACCACATCGACTACTCAACCCACCGACCCCACCTTCATCTTCCGTACTCCGATCTCCAGTGCCACCCTATTCTCTACCACTGATAATCCTATCTTCGAAGACAACCCCAACACTACACAATCCGCCGAACCCCTCCTAGACCCTGCCCTAGGGCAACCATCCCCAACGCCCTCAGCCACGGGTCATCGTGACCCTAGATCTACATTCATGGGCTTCCCTGCTACCACGCAACCCTTTCAGCCCTCCTCAAATTTACGACCCCAACCCCCGATATCCCTCTCTCCATTTCTACAATCCCTCCAGGACATCTTTGCTAGGGCTTTTCAACCAGGCCCTCAACCATTCCCTGTCTTTTCAGCTCCCCACCCCACTTCACATCTATTCACCACTTCCACACACACACCACCTACCATACCAGTGTATATGGCAGGCCCCACACTAACACCCACTCCTGAAGGGATGGACATTTCACCACCCACGGCACCTCCACCCACGGTTTCACCTCCTCCCATTCCCCCTCCACCAATTTCACCCACACACACAACTTTCGTAGACACATCATTCACTGTCTCCCTTCCCCAATTCCCTTCCCATGCATCTTCCACGGTAAACACCCCCCACTCATCTATAGGTAATGCATTGGACACCATGTTGGCTTGTATATCAAATTTAAGAACAGATTACATTCAGCTCCAGCAACAAAATGCACGCCTGCAAGAGCACTCAGTGACACTACAGCTCCGCCTTGCGGTACTAGAAGAGGAGAACACTCGCCTCCACACACAGTTCCACACCCTCCAAGAAGCCCACAATATATTGGAGGTACAGCTACAGAACGTAGATCAGGAAGCAGTGCAGGTGGTAGAAGGTCACCTACGGACACAGCTGGAACGCAACTCAAAACTTCAGCGAAATATGGCACTACTTAAACGCCATCTTGCGGCTGCTCAGGAAGAGAACAGACGTCTGCAAATACAAAATCAAGAGAACCTGGAGGCAGCGATTGAGAGCACACCGGGGGCACCCATCAGCCCATCCAAGTTTCAAGCAGTAACCCCCGATAATATCAAGATTATATTGGAAGATTATGCCATGCTGCTCGAAGCACATGATAAGCTATCGGAGGAGCTAGGACAACTGAAGCAGGAACACCAACAAGGCCCAACAGCTGCCCCTCCAACCACCCCCTCTGCGGCTTCGCTTCCCTCCGACGCAGAGGCCATAAAAGACCTCCAGCAACAGGTAACTGAATTGCAAACACGCCTACTACAATATGAGAGGCCATCTTCCCCTCCGGAGGCTCCCACGGACGAAGAAGTTGTGCAAATTCCTGTGGAACAAACGTTCGATGAAGAATATGATCCGCAACCATTCCCAGGAGGCCAACAAACAGAAGAAGGGCAGGACACGTTCGAGGCACCACGGCCGCCATGGTTACGACAAGTGGAGGAAATAGGGACCTCGCATGAAGAGCGCACTGTAGTGCAAAATCAGGCTATGAGGGTCATAGAGGAGACTGTTTTACAATCAGATTACTTCAAGAACTTGTCATCGAGACGCCTGATTCTCTCATCGGAACTCCAGTACAGGCCATATTATATTATCTTGACTGATTATAATGCAGAAATACAAAGAGTCACGGGTCAGATTCCTACTTTTGCGACCCAATTTCAACCCGAAGATCTTCCTCCAGAGGTGCGAAAAGGCAAGATTCGTCAACCAACATGGCGGCAGAAACTTTTAGAGACTTATCCAGAAATGCTACGCACATGGAACAACGCGCCGCTACACCTGCTGTACAACCCATGCTACGGTCCAGTCCCCCGCCGTAGGTCGTGGAAGGCATTTAATATCAAGGTACAGAACAATGCGCAATGCAAGGAATGGCTGAACTACCCGTACATCGTGCCACCACAAGGACCACCATCGGTAGCATATATGATGGGAACCATTCGCCACTGGATGCCGCGCTTGAAGCCCATGCCAGATGTAGCAGCGCAAATGATGCTTAAAATCTTAGATATGATGCAAGTAGTGCTGAAGACCTTTAGAAATGCAGCCGCACCACAGGTACGTCTTCCGGGGTTTAGCAATGGAAATTACGACTTGGTGTATGACATGAGCATCACCCCCAGTATCCGTGTGGCTTACGCTTGGCATGCACGCATCAAGTACCTCCCCGCCTGCTACAAACAGACCTTCGAAGAAATGTTCAGATCAGGTTTCTGGGAGTACCACTCGGAGATTTTCGCACCAAAGCCGACACATCTGCTTCAACTGTTTGCTTGTGAACAAGCAATGTATTCAGAGTACTACACCACCCCGCAACCAGAAACCCCCGGTGCAATAAATTGGGAGGCATTGGAAGCCGATCTAGCAAGAGGCTTAAGGATAGGAGAACATGAACTGGCCACCAATGTCATCCAATATTACATCGACCACCCGCGCGAACAAAGGTCTGTCAGGGGCGACAGACGCTAGGAAGGGGGGAGTGTTGGCATACAAAGCAACAAAGGAGTCATGCACAATACGGCAACAAGGCCAGATCATTTTTTCCCATAGATTATGTACAACCCAAGTGATTTTAATCACTACACAAACATTGTAAATCCCGTTTTTGGTAGATTAGACTCCATTTTGTGCAAGCCGAGGAGTCCTCGAGCTTGAGGAGTATTAGAAGTACCATCGTACCAAATTTCATAATTTTTAGACTCCGTTTGAGCCCTCAAATAAGCCCTGGAACCTAATTTTTAACTAGGCCAGACACTAGGTCTGGACAGGGCCAAAAGCTAGTCAAAAACTATAAAAAGAGCTAGAGAGCTCATTTTTGAGGTTAGATTGTAATTGAAACGAACTTGTAAGAGCTTGTGAAAGTAATCTAAAGAACTCCATTGATTCTCTCTCTTTGTCTTGCCGTGTGTGCGCGTGTGTGTGTATGTGTGTGCATGCTTGTGTGCTTCTCACTCACGCACTTGTGCCGCCACTTGCTCGAGGTCTTCATACCATCCTCACGTCTTCCCGGATTGACATTAAAGGAGGTGCTACTCATCACTGAGCTACACAAACTTTGCATGACAACAAATTAGATGCACCTCTGTCATATCATACTCGATCAGGCTCTCATAGTGCCTCTTTTGCATCAGATTGCTATGCTATGGCTACATCTAGTCTTTGTGATGAGAATGAGCCATTTTCATTTGACGAAGCACAAAACTTAGAGGATTGGATGGCTGCTATGCAATCTGAATATGATGCTATAATGAAGAACGATACTTGGTCTTTATGTGACTTGCCTCCTGGCAAGAAGGCCATTGGCACTAAGTGGGTTTACAAGTTGAAGCATAAGCCTAATGGAATAGTTGACAGATATAATGCTAGGCTTGTTGCAAAGGGTTATGCATAGGAAAGAGGCATTGATTTTGATGAGACCTTTGCACCTACATATGATGACTACTGTTCGGAGCATCTGTGCACTTGCAGCCCATAATTGTTGGAATGTACATCAATTGGAAATTAGAACTAAATTTTGGAATGGTGACTGCATGAAGAAGTGTATGTTTTTCAGCCCCGTGGCTTTGTGCAGAAAGGGCATGAATAATGGCATCCAGAATAAATCTCCCTTTTATAAACCCTTTTTACACAGGAAGGATAATCTAATCCACAATGGGGCCAAGTCTTCTAGCCGTAGAGGAAGAGAAGATCTTGTAGATAGTATTCAAACAAGTAATAGGTCTCGAGTTGTTCAAACCTTCCTTGTTGCCTTTCTTGTGAATAAGTCTAATCACTCTAGTGTTCATATGGAAAAGAAGTGTACCTTTTCTAGTAGCCTCTTCCTAAATCAAGATGATGTAAGGAGGCCATGAAATCTTTAAGTTATAAGAAGAGTCCATTAGTAATCCCATCAATACCAAGAGACTTAAAGGGTTTCAATTTACTAATGGTTTCTTTAATCTAACCGGCAGTGAGGGGCATCCAGGATAGAAACCATGCCTTTAGAAATCATTTTCTTTCTTTCTCTAAGCAATAATAGATTTGGCACTCTAGACATCCACCCCCCCACTTGAGAGTACGAGAGAGAATGTTGGTAAAGAAGCTTTTAACCTCCTGCAAGCTCTTCTCAATGTTGATACCAGTCCCACCATTCCTCTTATTAAATAAGGGGATGTAATCCTTGATTTTTTTTCGCTTATTCATTAGAGAGAACATACTCTTATTAGGTCTATCAAACTCCCCACCAGAAAATTCTCTTTAAGAAGCAAGAACCATACTAGCATCAAGGTACGTTTCATATCTTAACTTGTGTTGGAGCTTAGCATATCTTGTGTAGGCCTAGAATCCTCCAGACTAGCTTGTTCATCTTGAATACTTTCTCTTCTTTGAGCTTTAATTCTCCTAGTGAGATTTTTGTAGTAGATAAAAAGATTTGGAATCTCTTTAGTTGAGTTCTCTGAACTCCTAAAGGGATAATTACCAATGGTGAATTGAGTGGAGATAACCTCTTTAATCTTGCTAAGAAAACTAGAAATCTTTAAAAGATTGGCATCTAAGTGGGTCCATCCAGAACTATAAATTGGGGCACCCTTTTTAAGACGAATAGTGTGATCAGATAAAAGGAAAGCATGGTTAAGGTCACACCTAACATCCAAAAAGTCTTGAAGGAAGGTCTACTTGGAATAGCGCCTATCAAGACAAGCAACAAGGTAATGTTGTCTATTGTTCCAAGTAAATCGCGAGTTGATGGAAACATCCATCAAGTCATGAGTGTAGCAAAGACTATATCACGTAGACTTCTCAATGTCACTCGTAACAGTACCTCTATTATCTAACACATCCCTATTGGTAGTAACCATATTAAAGTCATCAATAAGGAAAAGGGGACCATCTAGGGTAGTAATCGCAACCCAAATATCTTTTCTGATGTTCCCTATATTAGCAGCATAGGTACTAGCAATGATAAAATGGAAAGGCTCTTTGATAGATAGAGAAATCCACTCATGGGTTTTGCTGAATATCACATTCTTATTCAAATGACCAATGGAAGAAATAATACCTATAATAGATCCTCTTTTACCATGAGGATGATCATTAAAGTACCACTTATGCATAGGAAACGACCTTCAAATTAGATAATAATTTAGAACCACTACTCTTAACCTCCTGCAAAAAAACCATGTTCGGGCAGTAGGACATGCTTATTGAGCTAGAAATGGATATTCTTAGCCCTCACCATATCAGAGATAAATTTAGAGTTTAAAGAAACAATGTTTATAGAATTCATCAAATCATAAAAGAGAAACAAGCAATCATCAATATTCACTAGCAAAGCTTCATGCTAGTTGTGAAAAAAACTCAATTATCTCATTTTCTAGTGGCTGTATGTTACCGTTAGTGTCCATGTGAAAGGCCAAATGGCCACTTGACACTTCTTCGTATACGTTCTTTAATAAAACATATAGTGGCCTCGTCAGTCACACACTATAAGTTTGACCGCATTTGTAAGACCTAAGAAGTCTGTCTTCGTGCTCCCTGTGTACTATGTTTTTCTGCGTATCCTGTAGTCTCTGCGCGGAGTACCCTCTACGGCCTTACGAGCTCGGTTTTCTACTCCGAGGATATTGTCATGGAGATCACGAGAAGGAGAGTGCACTGTGATGCATCGCCATCAAAATACTTCACTGGTATCAGAACAGTTCGACGCAAAAGTTTTGTTCCTTTTGTGTGAGCGAAGTGAGCACCTCCCCCCCCCCCCCCCCCAAGGCTTATGACTAAGGCGACGACCAAGGCATAGACCTTGGCATACCTTGTCATCCGAGTCATCGAATTCACCATTGGTGCCATTGGCTACACATGAGGGAGGACCTCAACGATCAAGGAATATAGAGGTTCCCGATACTTCCCGAGAGGTCACCCATCCCAGTACTATTCCCCCCCGAAGCTCGCTTAACCATGGCAATCTCTTGCCACTAAGCTTTGTGGTGTCTAAAGAAGGGGAAAGACCAAGGTTGACATTACCTTGACCATGTTTTGGTCCCTCAAAGCTTCATTCTTTGCTTTCAAATCCTATTTTTGAAGCATTTTTGGGGTGTCTTTTGGAGCCGTTTTGGAGTACTTCTGCACATAGTTCTCTTCACACAGGTCCAAGAACATCAAGAAGAGTGCTCTTTGTACTTCTCCGACATTAAATATCAACCTTTGGGGCTGTGTTTTCAGCCACACTCGTAAAACTACAGGTTTCTTAAAAGATTTCAGTTTTGGTGGAAGCAGCCGCTGCAAATTTATGCAGGTTTTTTTTAGCCAAAAACATCAGAGTTGACATACACTTGCAGGTGTTATTGGATAGTTTTTGGGTTGTGCATTTAGCCTTTTAGTGTCATTTTACTGCATATATTGAGCACATACACATTATGTACGCTTCTATGGATATCGCTTATGTACGTCCATGTGGTCATTGATATAGCGGTTACATTCTTTGCATAAAGCCTTTTACATTTGATAAAGAGGGTCGTGGTGAGGTTTTCTTAACTGAGAGACACCCAGATGTCAGGGTCTCTTTGGTGATGCAGGTGGAAGACTTACCCAGCCTCGCCATAGGAGATATATGATAGTTGTTCATAGGTGCTGGATAAGACTAGTTGGCTTCTATTGGGTAACTGATTATATGCAGTGGAGTCAGTGATTCACTATGCAGGCAAACATGTCAGTACTTGCAGTTTTATGATATTTTGACACTGTTCATACACTCATTTTGCAGAGGATACTCTGGCAAAATTTTTCCAATTTTTTGTTTCTATCAACTATATAGTGGTCGATTTACTCCTTGATACACTTATTCGTTGGTGTTCGGACTCTTCTACTACTCCATTATCATTCCATTCAGTTCTCTACCATCATGGCATCAGAGGTCTCAGGCACATCCGGTGGATTAGGTTCTAGTGCTAGTGTTCTGAGGAGGAGCTATAACTTGCAGGGCAAAGACCATTTTGAGATCTGAAAATTTGATAGCTCAAACTTTTCTCTATGGAAGAATCACATTAAAGATGTGCTAATTCAAAGGAGGCAATGGAAGCCAGTAAATGGAATTTAAAAGAAGCCTACTAACATGGATGAAGATGATTGGGATGAGTTAGATGAAATGGCTAGGTCTACCATTCGCTTGCACCTGGCTGATAATGTTTACTTTACAGTATTAGACTATGAAAGTGCAGAGGCGCTTTGGAAGAAGTTATGAAATACATATGAAAAAGAGACGGCATCAAATAAAGTCTATCTGATGAGAAAATTATATGACCTTCATATGAAGGACACAAAGAGTGTTGTGCTCATCTAAATGAGTTTGATGCTATATTCTCTCAGTTACAGGCTCAGAAAATGGATATGGATAATGAAATGAAAGCAATATTGTTGTTATGCACCTTGCCTTCATCATGGGATACATTTTGCACAGCTATTAACAATAGTGCACCTGGTGGTAAACTCGTCTATGATGACATATGTGGAGCACTCTTGAGTGAGGAGATTCGTAGAAAATCTATGGTTGGCCCTCAGAGTGGAGATGCATATAATGTTCGTGATTCTTACCAAGGAAAGAATCAACAATGTGGCAGGAGCAAGAACAAGGAAAAGAATGGTCAACGGAATAAGAGTAGAAGTAAATCAAGGAAGAGGGATATCGAATGCCATTATTGTCATAAGAAAGGACACATGAAGAAAGACTGTTATGCATTAAAGAATGCTAAAGGTAAAGGATAGAATGCTGATGTGCATGTTAAACAGTTACGTGCACCATCTACTTTGACTGTGAAGATTGAAGAAATTAATGCTATTTCTGATGATGCTAATGTGTTGACACTTGATAGTACTATGCCAACTGAGGCTCTAATGGCTGATTCTCTTTCCCACACCTAGCTGCTAGATTCTGGTGCTTCTTTCCATGTGACACCAAATAGAGAATGGTTCTCTAATTATGTAGCTAAGTCTCTTGGTACCATGAGACTTGGTGATTCTTACCAGTGTGATGTTGTGGGGATTGGAGATGTGGTTGTGCAGTTCATTGATGGTTCAAAATTTACTATGCATAATGTACACCATGTACCTCAGTTATCACATAGTTTGATGTCAGTTGGTCAACTTGATGATCTTGGTTACAAGGTGGTCTTCTATGCTCAGTCCTTTCACATATCAAAGGACAATATGGTTATTGCAAAAGGAAGAAAAGTTGGCTCACTTTATCCTTTATTCATATCATAGAAAGAACACTTATTAGCTGTTACTGAAAAACCTATGGCTTGTATTTGGCATGGTCATTTGGGCCATATATCTCATAGTGGAATGGAAAATCTTTCTCGTTCTAACTACTTACCTGTGTTATCTTTCTTCGTTTTTTTCATTTTATGAGCATTGTCAATATGGAAAGCAAACTAGAAATGTGCATAGAATGCACATTGACTCTTCAATTCAGCCTTTAGATCTCGTTCATATAGATGTGTGTGGTCCTATGCTAACTAGGTCCTTAGGTGGTTCTCTTTACTTTGTCACTTTCATAGATGATGCTACTAGAAAAGTTTGGGTATATCCTATCAAATCAAAGGATGAGGTATTCCCTACTTTCAAAAAATGGCTTGCTTCAGTTGAGACTGAAAAAGGAACTAAGCTTAAGGCTTTATGTTCAAATAATGGGGGTGAGTATACCTCACATGAATTCATCCTTTTTTATTAGTCTAGAGGGATTTGTAGAGAGAGTTTACAGCTCCTTATACCCCAATACAAAATGGTGTAGCTAAGAGGATGAATAGAACTATTCAAGATAGAGTAGTCTCTATGTTGCATCATGCAAACCTCTCACAAGGTTTTTAAACAGAAGCAGTATTGACTGTAGTTCATGTGATTAACCTTTCACCTAGTACTACCAAAGTTTTGAAAGTGGCACAAGAGTTATGAACAGGGAAGCCACCGTATTATGATCATCTTCAAGTTTTTGGGTGTGAAGCATATGTTCATATACCAAAGAATCTTAGACAAAAGTTGGATCATAAGTCAAAGAAATGCATTTTTCTTGGATATGGTCGAGAAGGACAATTTGGATATCGCTTATGGGATCTTGAAACACGGTCAGTGATCATAAGTAGTGATGTCATTTTCAATGAGTCTAAGATGCATAAACAACCCATTAAGGAGGTTGAAGTGAGAAGAGTGGTGTTTGAGGATACTAGTCCTCCGGTTAGCATGCATAAAAATGTTGCACATATGGATGTTCAAGAGAATGTCCATTCAGATCAATCTCCACATATTCCTGTTCATCAACCATTGAGACGTTCTGCACGTGTCTCACATCCACTTGATAGATATGTTCCAGCTTTTAGATTTTGTTATGCTAACATATGCCAGTGAGCCTTCTTACTACAAAGAGGCTACGTAGACAGAGGATCATGTCAAGTGGGAGCATGCCATGAAGAGTGAGTTCGATTCTATTCACAAGAATTGTACTTGGGATTTAGTACCTTTGCCAAAGGGTAGGAAAGCTTTACCATGTAAATGGGTATATAAGTTGAAATTCACATCAGATAGTGCTTCTCCAAAGTATAAAGCATGACTTGTTGCAAAGGGTTTTAAGCAATAACATGGTGTTGATTTTGAGGAAATCTTCTCTCCAGTGGTCAAGATGACTACCCTGCGCATGTTGCTTGGATCTGTTGTGATGGAGGACTTAGAGCTAGTCCAAATGGATGTGAAAACTACTTTCTTGCATGGAGATCTTATAGATGAGATCTATATGGAACAACCACAGGGTTATGTAGTTCTTGGAAAGGAAAGTCTAGTTTGTAAGATTAAGAAGAGCTTGTATGGACTTAAACAGTCCCCTAGAAAATGGTACCAAAATTTTGATGCTTTTATGAAGTCTCAAGGCTATTCTCAAAGCAATGAGGATCATTGTCTCTACTCAAAGAGATGCTCAGATGGCAGCTTGATATGCTTGATACTTTATGTCGATGATATACTGATTGCTGGGAATTCCTCTTATGATATGTCAATTCTCAAAAAGAAGTTGAGTCAGACATTTGATATGAAATATTTGGGGGATGCCAAACATATTCTTGGCATGCACATTAATCGTGATAGGAGCAAAAGATGCATATACTTGTCTCAAAGTGAGTACATATCCAAAGTACTTCACAGGTTCAATATGCAGGGTGGAAAGGCATTGAGTACACCTTTACCCACATATGTGAAATTGAGCAAGGATGATTGCCCCAAATCAGATGAGGAAAAGGAATTCATGACCAAAATTCCCTATTAATCTGCTTTTGGTAGTCTCATGTATGCTATGGTAGCTAGGAGACCAAACATTGCATTTGTAGTGGGAGTGGTGAGCAGATATATGTCTAATCCTGGCAAGAAACATTGGGAAGTGGTCAAGATGATTTTAAGATATCTGAGTGGCACTAAGGACAAGTGTCTATGCTTAGGTATAGGGAAAGCATCCATTATTGGTTACACAAATTCTGACTATGCTGATTGTGTAGACAATCGTAAGTCTACATCAGGGTACATTTTTCATTTTGCTGGAGGTGCTATCTCTTAGAGATCTCGTCTTCAAGAATGTACAGTTGTTTCCACCACAGAAGGAGAGTATGTTGCAGCAAGTGAGGCATGTAAGGAAGCATTGTGGCTTTCTCATCTTGCTTGTGATATGGGTTTACCTCAGCATGTACCTCGTTTGCTCAGTGATAATGAGAGTGCCATTGCTTTGGCTAAGAATCTCCTCTATCATGCAAAGACCAAGCACATTGAGGTGAGGCAGCATTTCATTCGAGATTGCTTAGACACTGAGCGCATTATTCTTGAGAAGGTTTACACTTGAGATAATTTAAATCTCTACCATAGGATAGCCTTCGACATTGTTGTCACTTGATGGGGGTTACTTGATTCATGATCTTACACAGTCACTTGTATACTGTGTAACATGCCCATCAGGTGGGAGATATAGTTTGTATACTTACACTCAGGTATTCTTTATCATTCTTTTTTTTTCTCCCATAGTTACTTTGGCCATATTGGCCTTTAGTGGGCGATTGTTACCATTAGTGTCCATGTGAAAGGCCAAATGGCCACTGGACACTTCTTTGTATATGTTCTTTAATAAAACATATAGTGGCCTGGTAAGTCGCACACTATAAGCTCGACCGCATTTGTAAGACCTAAGAAGTTTGCCTTTGTGATCCCTATGTACTGTGTTTTTCTGCATATTCTGTAGTCTTTATGTGGAGTACCATGTGCGGCCTTAGGAGCCCGGTTTTCTACTCCGAGGATATCGTCGTGGAGATCGCGAGAAGGAGAGTGCACTGTGGTACATCGCCATCGAAATACTTCACCGTATTCAACTTCACGAAGGTCCCAGAGGTCCTCAGCACTTCTTTCCTTTTTTATTTTACATGATAAGGATGAGGGGAGTCACCATCTTTAACCTGAGTCATAGGAACATCTTCAAAGCTAGATTCTTCTTGAGCCATTGCCTCCATCCTTTGTTTATCTAAAGCATTGACTTCCTTTTAAAAAACATTTTGAGAAGCAAAAGGCTCATCAAATGAGTTATTTAAGTTCTCATGATGCATGTCCATATTTTTACCACTTCCTTTGTTAGAGATAGAAGTGCATTCGTTTTTATTCTCATTCTTGGAGATGAGCAAAGATGAATTATTTCATGTAGTAGACATAATATTGTCTTTATTTATACTATGATGGTGATAATTTTCTTTGTTGGGCTCAACAAAATGATCATCACCTTCAGGGGTCTCAACAAAAGGTTTATAGACTTCTTGAAGCAAAACGTCAAAGGAATTATAAAGTTTACCACTCCTTTTTTTAGGAGCCCAGGGAGTCACCTTTTTTGACTGGTGAAGGTTGGGCTCTAGGTTGCCTCTTGTACTCCATTTATCTTCCCACTTTCATCAATAGAACCTGGATCACTATAAAAAACATTAGACTTTAGCAAAGGGAAATCCTTGATGAGTCTTCCTTGCTTGTAGCAATATAACAAGCATTAGGGAGATTCCTAAAAGGGACTTTTTGGTCATGCAAACTTTTAGCATGAGAATGTTTAATAGCAATAGATGTCCTAATTGGTCTGGCCGTGTCACTTTCTACAATGATTTGAGGATCTCATTTGGGATTGATGCTACCTCCCCTTGATTTTTTTCCAAGAACTTTACCCAAATATTTTCCCAAATGCTCAACCCAAAGATAAAACTCTAAAAGTAAGTCAAGAAATAAACACATATTGAGATTTTGGTAGGTTTCGGCCCCTGGGGTTAAACCAATATACCAATTAAAAAATGATATGGGAATGCTTTTTTAAGCCACTGAACCTCAGAAATTACTTGTAGGGCACTGTTGGAATCATTAAAAAAAAAAAGAAATAATTGTTAGGTAGGTACTAGATATGCTTAACAGATAGGCCCTACTTTCCCAAGTATTCCTAGCCCAATGTTTTAGTGTATCTTGGGCAAGCCTTGGACCATGGCAAAGCCCAATCACTACCCTATCATAGAGTTGGACTTGCCAAACATCAAAATAATTTTTGTCAATAATTAGGGTTTCTTCATCGACACCAGTTATGTCAACATCGACATTTAGTCTATGAGGGTCCTCATCTACCTTCTATTTACCCTTAACATCCGAGCTAAACGAAGGCTTGATGGTTTTGAAACCCTCGATTATACTTTCACTTGCAATTCTTTGGGTTAAACCATCCCATAGGGCTTCACATTGCGCCATAGTCTTCCCTTTCGAGGGAGACACTAGATAGGAAAGAGGGTGTCAATGGATTTTCCACACAGAACAGGAAGGCAATCGGACAAGGGCAGTGATAAGGTCCATGGTCAGGCCATAAGAGTCACACAGAGCTCCTCAGACCCCCAAACCCTAGTTCGCTCTTACATAGACTCTTCTTGATATCCCCATGGATAACTTTATTTTTCAAAAGGAAGTACATCCGAGTAAAAGAACTCAATAGTGCAATAAAGGGGAAAAGCACCCATGGGATTCCCTATACCCCAAAAAGCAGGGGAAGGATTGGCCAAGGGATAGAAGAGGTGAAGCTTAAGAGCCAGCCGCACAGGGGACAACAGGGTTTTATATCTTGTTACAAAGAAGGTCAATGATGTTTTCATCACCCACATGGGCCGTCCATTTACTTTTCAGCTTGTTCTTCTCCAAGATGAAGATCGTATGGTGTCTAAAGGGATAGGATTTCTTACAATTATGTATTGTTTTGCCAAGCAGGAAAGAGTCTTAACAATCAACCATTCTTTCGGAGCGTTGCCGAAATCGACTACACATCTTTCTTTCCATATGTTCTATAGAGCTCCCCCTCATATGGATTTCCACAAGGGAGTGGAGCAACCGAGCTCCCCCTCATATGGATTTCCACAAGGGAGTGGAGCAACCAATCGCTTCACCAAATAGCACTCATTTCCAATTGCCTTGATTTTTTTCCACAAGATCTTGCCACACTATGTGGCTCTTGGGGCAAGAGAAGAAAAGGTGGCCGATGTCTTCTCTAGCCCTATAAGATTGCTTACACCAATGGGGGGGGGGGGGGGGGGGGGGGGGCACAACTTTTTCCAGCTCTGGCATTGGTCCAAATTCCCTAGTGGGGAATTTTCCACATTGGAACTGACTTTTTGTTCTCAATGAGGGGGTGCCACAGGTCCGCAAACTTATATAGCCATGTGATTGTGGACGAGTCGAGACACCACCTCTTATTGAGAGTGCTATGCCAGTCCAACTATTCCTTAAAGCTCCTCATTTTATCCAATTTGTGACCGTTGATCCATCTTAGTCCCTCGATGCAAGGGAGATCGTGATCAAATAGGAGGCACGAATTTGAGATTTCTCAAGAGTTGGTTCTACACATTAATAGGCACCACTCCTCATGGTCAATTCTAGTTGTCGGTTCAATATCCTCAAACTTAATCCAACATTTTCTTTCTTGATTGGAGAGATGTTTCCAAACATAAAATCCTTTATTCCATAGCTTTTTGACCCTTTGGTGGCCAACGGAATCAATGGTTTTTATTCCCCTTATGGAAACCAGATAGAGTCGTTCTGTAAGTTGTCTGATCCCTCCCCATGTAGGACTTTGATCCCTCCCCATGGAGAAGCTTTTTTTTTTTTAATGGAGGTTCGGCCAAGGCCTACTCCTCGAGGCTTTAACTTTGAAATTGCAACTGTACAAGGAAGGGCATAGTACCCATGGGACCCCCTTATCCCACAAGAACAGGGGTTAACATAGCTGGATTATACTGCGGTCACAACTACCGCGAGGCAAGACAAATAGTGGCACATCAACCACAAGATACAACTTTCCATGATAAACATGTCCCTTACATGTTGTTGGTGGGAGTTGAACCCTCACCCCCACCTCAAGAGACGAAAGGCGCAACCACCCGGATAAGCGACCTGGGACGCCATGGAGAAAGCCATGGAGAAACTTTGTTGTATTAGTGTGCTCAAATCATAAATGTAGTAAGATTCCATTTGGGTGTGCTTTATAATCAGCAGTCCTCTGGAGGATATATATCCGAGTGTGTAGAATACTTCTGTATTTGGGAAGCTTTTGTCTCTTCCGAGACACGCAAATGTATTGTTTTCCCTTTACATTGATTCAACTCCAGTTCTCCTCAAAAAAAAAGAAAAAGATCTCCATGTTTTTCTTGTTTCAATTCTGTCCTCATGTCATGGTGCACCTTTTTCTTTATGAGTATATATACCGTTGCCTCTCGTATTGCATTGCAAATTGACTACTATTCCAGGCTCCAGCTTTGCTTTGCTAAGTGTCCAACCCTCATTGAAAGCTTTCAGCTTTCACATTGAATGCCGCCCTCAGAAGCTGCTAAGCAGTAACATTATCCATCTCCTCCATTGCTCCACATATCCTGCGTGAACTCCATGGCGTAATGTGTACGGGATGCTAGCTCATGCCCATTAACTCCAATGACACAGACAGCATGCTCTTCATAAGGTTACAGATTCTTCAAAAGCTGGCAGATTGTGACTTCTAGCTGGTTGAATGTCTATACAAGATGAAACTCAAGCCTAACAGAAGATGGAAAAAATTTCTGGACAAAGCAACCTGAGAGAGCACAAGCAGAAGATGGAAAAAATTTCTGGGCAAAGCAACCTGAGAGAGCACAGAGAATTAAAATTCACTTTTACATCAATGCTCAACAGAGAAGGAGCATTGAGACCGAACGATCAAGAATTAGCCAAATTGGAAAGTACTTGTAGGAACTTCCTCTGGACTGGGGACCATAACAAGAGGGGAGTGCCTAAAATCAAATGGTCCATATGCACTAGCCGAAAGGAGAGTGGAGCTCTGGGTATTATAGACATTGGCAGCATGGCCAATTAACTTGCGGCAAAGTGGATAATTAAAGCCTCGTGCAACAGAGATTACTCTTGGGCCACATTAATTTTCAAAAATAGGAACGTGATTTCTCTGGTGGGCTACCTTGGATGGAAAACCTCGACATCCTCTTCCTCTTATCCACTCCGATTCGAGTCTCACCCAAAGGATCGATCCTGGTACGATCCTTGTGGTTGAGTCGGAACAGATTCAAACCTCACATCAGAATCAGTGAAGATTGGAAGTGGGCTGTAGGTATAAGACAAAATGACTCTATTTGGTTGTCCATCCAAGGCATGACAAGCATGGAGCTTTGGAATGTCTTATGTGCCAAGAGACTCTGGAATAAGGGATTCAAACAATGAAAGCACCTCTGGAAATGGGACATGAACAAATGGGTGGACTTTGAGGACCTTGACCCTAGTGCTACGGTCACGTACGAGGAATGGAATGTCTTATTGAGTAGTCCCCATGCTTGGGACCACTCTAAAATCCGACTACTTATGGGACAGGATGCTCAGGACCTAATGGGCCTTAAATGGTATAATGGTAATCGCCTCTCCAAGCTTCCATATGTCGAAGCTCACAATGACATTCGCATCAGTCTCAACAAGAAATGGTGTCTCAACTGGATGCGACTTCGTTGGGATATGAAATTTATGTCTATCTGGCACCCTCTCATTGAAAATCAAAAATTGGTCGTCCTATGGCAAATTTTACACTGTGGAATATGGACCAATGCAAAAGCTAACAAGATCTGTGGTGTTCCGCCTTGGTGCAAGCGATGTTGCCATAGCAAAGAGTATATTGGCCACCTATTCTTTGCTTGCCCCAAATCCCTTCAGTTATGGAGGGTCCTTGGACGTTCATTGGGACTCCAAGAACAAATCAATTGGAAGCAAGCCCTTATTGGTGAAGCGATCAGTTGCTCTGCGGCGTTGTGGAATGCGATCAGGGGAGAGATCCTTTGGAAGATTTGGCAGGAAGATGCGCTCACAACTTTGGCAATACCCCCAAGGAGTGGTCGATTGAGAAGTCCCTATTCCTTCACAGCAAAAGAATTGCTAACTGTAAGAAACCCCCCCCCCCCTTCAGACATCACAAAGAGCTATAGTATGTCAACAATAAGCTTAAAACCAAGTGGGCTCCGCACGATGGGGATGCGAGGTTTATCAACCTCCTCTATAACTTCATGTAAGCTTTTCAAGGTCTTCCATGAAGGCTCGGAAAGAAAATTAGACTTTATAAACATATCAGTTGGAAGCAAGCTCTGCTCGGAGAAGCGATCGGTTGCTTCACGACTCTCTAGAACGCCATCAGAGGGAAGGTCCTATGGAAGATATGGCAGGAAAGATGTGCTCGTAACTTTGGTGACTCCCCCAAAGAGTGGTCGATTGAGAAATCATTGTTCCTCCTTGGCAAAAGGATCGCTAATTGTAAGAAATCCCCCCCTTTAAGCATCATCAAGTACTCCTTTTGATCAACAACAAGCTTTTAAACCCATGTGGGCCCCGCATGCGGGTGATGAGAGGGTGATGTACCTTCTGTGTAATGCCATCTAAACTCTGTAAAAGCTACCCCCCCTTGGGATTCGGGGGATCCCATGGGCACTAGTCCCCTTCTCTTGCACTTTTCTTTTTATTAATTCAAGTTCGGGAGAGTAGGCTAACGCCGAACTTCTTTTATTTAAAAAAAATAAGAGAGAGAAGGAGCAAATTATGTCCATGCTGATATGGAAAGGAAACATGAATTTTCGGCAAAAGAAGCTCGTAGATTTATCGTATTTGCAGCTGATTCTTCGAAGGAGGAAGTCGACAGGAAAGAAATGTAGTAAATCCTAAAATAAGGCAACTTCAGCAAGCCGGAAATGTAGATTCAAGCGGCAAAGCTCTCAGATAATTAAAATCATGTAGATTCAAGCGGCAAAGCTCTTAGATAATTAATTAAAGCTCTCAGATCAATCAGCCAAGGCTGCCCTCTGGCTCCATTACTCTTCGCTATCGACTCGAATGGACTCAGTCGCCTATTAAAGCACCACATGGATGCTGGCAATCTTAAGGGTCTTTCCCTACCTCTAAATCACGGCCAAATGATTGCGAGACTCTTTGCCGATGACATGAATGCCTTCGTGCACAATGATATGAACAGCATTGAGGTGTTTTGGTGGTGCCTCGACACCTTTTGTGTGGTGTCAGGTTCAAAAATCAACCATGCTAAAACTTCTTTTAGAGCAATCAGCGGACCTACACCCCAATTGTTGTTAGATCAAGGGTGTCAAGTTATCCCTAGAGGTCAAGTCTTCCGTCTCCTCGGCATTCTGATGCGATTCGACATCTCAATGGACCAACGATGGAACTGGGTGCTATCCAAGCTGGATAGCAAACTAAATCATTGGAAAGGTATGCAAGTCAACTTGGCAGGGCGTGCTATGGTTGTTACACATTTATGCTTTCTACAACTATATACTTTATCTCGTGTTGGAGACCTAAGGAGAAAGACTTGGCCAAAGTGGAAAGAATCTGCAGAAACTTCCTTTGGACTGGGGACCCCAACAGGAGGGGGATTCCCAAAATCAAATGGGAAACTTGCATTAGCTCGAAAGACTCGGGGGGCTTGGGAATCTTGGATATCACTGGGTTGGCTAACAAGCTAGCGGCAAAGTGGCTTATCAAGGCTTGGAGCAATAGTGAGTCCTCTTGGGCTAAATTGATCTTCAGAAACATGGAAGACCTTACCTTAGTTGGCCATCCTGGTTGGAAGGACATAGGGATTCTCACGCTTTTGTTCTCCCCCCACCCGGTGTCCCCTAAAGGCTCTAGCCTTATGTGTTCTTTATGGAAGAGTTGGAACAAGGCCAAACAATTCATCAGAATCAGTAAGGAGTGGAAGTGGGTCCCACATGAGGGTGATGATAGATTTATCCACCTCATTTGTAATGCCCTCTAGCTTCACATACTCCTCCCGTGCATTGTGGGATTTGGGGGTCCCATGAGCACTAGTCCCTTTCACTTGTAACTTTTCTTCTTTATTTTAATTAAAGTCCACGAGAATAGGCTAAGGCCGAACTTCCTTTTATTAAAAAAAAAAACTCATGTTTTCAGATATTAGAATGGGTCGTTATTTTACTGCACATAAAACTTTAACATGTTAAAAGATTTTACCGCACGACACACTCGAGGTGCGTAAGCATCAGTCTATCGTCTATCGCACGACATACACGAAGTACCTGTCTATAGTCTATCACGCAACACACACAACACACAAGTTCCTCATGCATAGCTGTTGTCTATCGTATATCCTGCGACAGACACGTGTACCCCCTCACGAGTAGCTCACCCTTAATTAAAAATCTGGCACCTTAGACGGACAAACACTTTTTCTTTGAAGCTTGGCCGTCGTGCAATTGTTGGCTTTTAAGAGTTTAAGTTAAGCATATTCAAAAATCTAGAATCCCAGCTTCAAAGAGAAATTAGATATTCACCACACTCTTAACAAGAGATGGTGCCTTTCCTCGACCAAACTTCGATGGGAACTAAAGTTCATGTCTATTTGGCACCCCCTGATTGAGATAAAAAAGTCCGTTCTCATGTGGCAGATCTTGCACAAAGGTATCTGGTCCAATTCTAAGGCTAACAAAATTTGTGGTGTGTCACCTTGGTGTAAGCGTTGTCATCGATGCATCGAAGACTTAGCTCACTTGTTCTTCGATTGCCCCAAGTCCCGTGTTATCTGGCGTCACGTGACCCGGATATTGAGACTCACGCACCAAATCAATTGGCAATAGGTGTTGTTGGGTGAGGCGGTCGGCTGCTCATCGAGGCTGTGGAATGCCATCAGGGGTGAGACCCTTTGGAAGATTTGGAGGGAGCGATGTGCTATCAATTTTAGCCAACCTCCTAAGGAGTGGTCGATCGAGAAATCCTTGTTTCTTCTAGGTGAAAGGATCTCTCGAGATAAGAGATCTCCACCGTTTAGACACCACTGTATTTATCTGCTTGAAAACAACAAGTTGAAACCCAAATGGGTCCCACATGAGGGTGATGATAGATTTATCCGCCTCATTTGTAATGCCCTCTAGCTTCACCTACTCCTCCCCTGCATTGTGGGATTTGGGGGGTCCCATGGGTAGTAGTCCCATTCACTTGTAACTTTTCTTATTTATTTTAATTAAAGTCCCGGAGAATAGGCTAAGGCCGAACTTCCTTTTATAAAAAAAAAAATCTATAGTTCGAGGTTATTCTTAGAACTATTCAGCGCATTGAAAACTTCAAAATTATTGGGATCAACGAAGAAAATAACCTGATTTCAAAAGGGTATAACCGGCCACTTTCAAAGAGAGGATTAGCCTTGGTGGAAGGGTTAGCTTTTGATCGTTCTCGCCTCAATGTCGACCTCTGTTCCCTCATTGGTCCTAAGCAATGTGGCTCCCCCCAGTTCCAATGCACCCTTGAGATAGATTCCATCCCATCCCTTCGGATGTCGCCCCTCCAGTGGTCTCGTTGTGCAAGGAGTTTGTGGCGGCAGAGCAAGAAGAACTGATGAAAACTTGTCTGATCGGTCAAGTATTTGGCCCTAGGCCCCCTCTAGAAAATGTGAGAATCTGGCTGTGCAAGGAGTGATTCCCGCGTGGGCTAGTTGTGTGCAAATGCCAATTTCTACCGGCGAATCACCTGCTTCTAGTGTTCGAGAATGAAGAGATGGTCTTCCAAGCCTTGCAAACCGGTTCATGGCAAGTGGACCGGTCCACCTTATGTCTATTTAAGTAGACCCCAGACTTTGTTCCGAACAGGTCAAAGCCTCTTCGTTACCTGCTATGGGTGGAGCTTCCCAATCTGCCATATTTTGTGTATGGATTTCTTCGAGAAATCGTTTCACCAATCGATCGCCCGATGGCCTCAAGAGAGGATGTTGGTGGGCTAATCTACGATGAAGCTCAATATTCTTTCAATGCATGATGGCACCCACAAATTTTCATTGAAACAGCTTGAATCAGGTCCTTCCCTCGAAGATCTCCATAAACTGTGGAGATGGTAAGATTTGGGTACAGGAGGTTACAAGAATTTGCCCAATGCGTGCTTCTGTTGCGGGCACCAAGGTCATAGGATCAAAGATTGCCCCTTGAAGCAAAGTACCAATAAAAACAAGCTTAAACCAAATGGGGCCCTAGATCCTTTCCCTCAAGTTGGTACTCGGGGTCATCCCCCTCCGATGGAGGAAGAAGAGGACACTCGTGTTGTAGAGACGGATTCAGAAGGATTCACCGAAGTAAGACGTAGGAGGAAAGTTAGCCCTCGAAGATCAGCAGCAAGGAACGTTATGACCATTGCTCCTTCGAATAACATGTATTGTAACCTAGAAAAGGAGATTAATGAGGTCGACTTCTCAGGGGATAACCATTATGAAGAAGACCCTGCTGATAATACAGTTGGGTGCTCTACCAGCAAAGAAGACAGCCAGGAAGGTTACACCACGAGTAAAGAGGACAAGCTTCACTACTAGCAATGAAGACAACCCAGACAGTGAAAGCTCCTTCCTTGGTCCTACTCTTCCGGTTTGCATGCCAAGCTTACTGCAACAAAAGTCAAAGCTTAAAGGGAAACAACTGTCGGGCATGCCTTGGAAGAGGCCCCTCAAGAGCAGGATCATAAGTCAAGAAGTTGGGAGGAAAAAAGAAGATCACAAGAAAAAAAAAAATCGGGTCTCTCCCCTCAAAGAGGGCAACCATCAGTAATGAAAATCACATCACTAAACGTCAGGGGTTTGTCTGATCCCTCAAGAGCGGGGATTATTGGTCAGTAGTTCAAAGACAAGTGTCTCAACCCCGATTTTATCTGCTTACAAGAGATTCAAATTGACGCTGAGGATCTCGAGAAACATATAAATGCATCTCTTCGAACCACCTTTGGTTCTCCACTTCACACCCTAGGGGACGAGGGGCGCTGCGATTGGTATTAGTCACTTCTGGACCGGCAGATTGACCTTGACTTGCGAAGAGCAGAACATCGTTGATTGCTGCATCTTTTAGGTTCCCTAATCAGTTCACTATGGTCTCAATTTATGCCCCTAATGTAGTGCCGGATAGAATCGATACTTGGGCTTCCCTCAACTCCCTCTCACACAATGTTTTGATTTGTGGGGACTTCAACATGGTTGAATTTCCAGAGGACCGATGGAATAACAAGGGGAAAATTATTGACGGTCAGGAGAAAGAGATATGGGATAAAATCAAGCTCTATCTCGACCTGGTCGAGGTGAAAGACATGAAGGGGTTCTCCTGGTCTAATCTCCAATTGGGGGATTCTTTGAGGAAAGCAAGACTTGATAGATGTTACATCGACCAAAGCACCATTTGACTATCTCGGACCACTACCCGATTACTCTTTCTTTCAAAGCAATTCCCATGCTCTAGAAAGCTCCTTGGTTTCATGCTTGTCAGACGTCGTTTTCCCTCCCCTCTGTCCACCAAGAAATTTCTGGTGTGGGTGGAGGCCTTTGCCTACTGTAATGAACCGGCTAAGTGCTGGAGAAGCGTGGTGGAAAGGACTCGACAAATTTTGATCACGACTCATAAGGCTATAAGAGATATCCGAAAAAAAAGAAGAGAAATGGTTTATCGGAGTCTCTCACGGCTTGAAGAAGATGTGAACAAAGGTAACTTGCAATGTCAGCAAGGTCTTTTGAAAATCAGGGGAAGACTAAGATTCGAGGAGGAGATTCAAAGGAAAAATCTTCAAAATTTCTTCAAAGACTGGTGGGTGCGAAAGGCCGACAAACCATCGAAAGAGATGTATAACATCCTCAAAACATTAGGGCGAAAAACGGCCAAAAAAGGGCCGTGTAAGGATTTCAATTAGTTGTGCTTAATCTGGATTAAAGTTGTCAACTCATTTTAAAAAAATCCGTGTAAGCGCATTTAAAACGTATCTTGTGCAAATTTTGAAGAGAGAGAAACTCGTGTGATAATCATGAAAAGTATGTGTGATATCTTATGCCTCAAAGTTTGTGCTCATCGGGCGTTCATGAAAATTTGAATTTTCCTCTTGTTCACGGACCTATATAATGTGTGCTTATGCCGTTTTGCACTTTTTTTACTCTACTTTCGATAGCAGGCTTGTTTCTCTCTTTCATGTCATTTTAGACACTTTCACGTCACTCTTCGTAGTAGACCATGGAGAACCTCAACCCAAACACTCTCACTCACCTTTCAACCAGCCAAAATCATTGTGATAAGTTCCATATCAACATTGCAGTTAGTCATGAGTATGCAACGACAAGAAAGGTATGCCGAAGGGCTCTTCAACATTCTAAAGTGGTTGGATTGCAGAAAGAAGGCAAAAAACATATCGACATATGGGCAGATGGATTTGTTTATCCAATTGATCCACAAACTGGAAGGTATACCCCTTTTCATAATCTTGATGATCTAATTAGACTTTTAGGAGAAACATGGGCATCCCTTCTTATGTAAAAGAAATATCGCAGGCAGTGGAAGCTACATTTCAGGATGGCGACTGACTTGCGTACACTGCTCCTACCACTTTTTTTTGGAGCCGTTATGTGGAGAGCTACACAAGCGACTGTTCTATTTCATAACACCCGAACTGTCACGAGCTGGGACTCCATCAATCAGGTAATCACACTTCCTCTGCTTCGTCCACTCTCGTGATGATGATAGCGGCATCCGTTGAAGTAGTGCCCATCTATCTATGTATGTGCAGGAGCACTATGGCACCGTGCAGGAAGTGACCAATGTCGTCTACAAGGGTAGCACTGCAATCAAGTGCACGCAAGTCTACGTTCACAAGGCTATCGTTCACCTTTTCATTAAAAAATGTGAATCTCTACTTTCATAAATGGGATTTCTTGGTGGTGATGTTCATCTAAGAAAAGATCCAAAGCTTCTACAAAATATAGGTAATGTACAAAAGAGCTTGGACTTTGGATAGCTTGGACTCAGAGGAGAGCTATCCAGAAGTACTGATTCATCCAGATTTTCAATCTAGGAAAATAACTGTCACAACAAATTGGAAATTTAGAAATGTAAGGGAGCTCCTAGAATACCTTAATGAGGCATCATCATAGTTCATATTCTCAATTGATGATGCAATAGTTAACATTGGATCAGAGAAAACATTATCTTGCATAACTTGCCTGCCACCCAGGGTGATCAAGTTCCAACCCTTTAGATTGTAACAAGTCTCCTTCTTTAAGAAGATTTTTTTTCAAACTTCCATTGATTTTTCTTTGCAAGATGGTGACTAAGAATGTGACTGATTACATCACTTCAATTATGTCTTTTTATGGACTATATTCATCTTGGCATTTTTTTGTTTATTTTCAAGATTGTGAGGAGGTTTCAATGGTGCAATGATTATACAGGAACTTGCATATGACAAAATGGATGGTACGACAAAATGGAAAAGATTGGATGACACGACCGATACAAGCGATATGGAGCATCTGAAATTATCTGATTGCCCATATCGCTTGCATCGGTCGTGTCATAAAAACTTCTCTATCCTCTTCACATTTAACTTTTCTGTAGGATGGTGACTAAGAATGTGACTGATTACATCACTTCAATTATGTCTTTTTATGGACTACATTCATATTGGCATTTTTTTGTTTAATTTCAAGATTCTAATGAGGTTTCTATTGTGCAATGATTATAAAGGAACTTGCATGAGTAAATTCTAGGTGATTCAAGAATATAAACCAAGAAATTCTTACATAATATATCTCCCCTTTTAGAACCTTTTTCCATACTTCCATTGATTTTGCTTTTGCAGGATTGTAAGTAAGAATGTGACTCATTACATCACTTCAATTATGGCTTTTTATGGACTATATTCATATTGGCATTTTTTTTTATTTCAACATTTTGATGAGGTTTTAATGGTGCAATGATTATACAAGAACTTGCATATGACAAAATGGATGGTATGACAAAATGGATGGTATGAAAAAATGGAAAAGATTGGATGACATGACCGATACAAGCGATATGAGCCATCCAAAATTCTCCGATTACCCATATTGCTTGCATCGGTAATGTCATAAAAACTTCTCTATCCTCTTCACATTTAACTTTTCAACATGAATAAAGCAAAAAGCACCCAAAATAGACATTTTGATGATAGAACCAATTCAATTTTTCTGGAACCATGCAATGAAGTCACTTTTACTTAGTTCTCAAGAGGATCAATTCAACATTACATTACTCAAGGCATATAAATATAGTTACAATGACCATCTTCCAGATGAAGACTGGCATAATTACATACAATTTGTACATCAATAAATCTTCCAACATATGTTGGTTACACATTAGATTACAATCTTACATTCCAAAAATATAAGGGCATATTGCATTTTCCATAATGGCATTTATTGCTCTCTCCTTGATCAAGATGACCCAAGCATATGGATAGTCTGACAAGTTCAACTCAGGGTTGTAAAACCTGCTTTCCAAGAACCTTACTGCATTTGCAATCACTCTCCAGTCACACGAGGTGTTGTATTTCTATAATGGCACATGTATTTGAATGTATCCAAACCTTTTTTCTTCTTTCAATGAAGGAATTCCTAGAATGTTTTGATCAATATGCATTTTGAGAAGCTTAGCAGCACTGCAAGGTAAACTTAAATTTAGAATGGATGGCAAGGCTTTAAAATAGAACACAAAAAACGTATGGCGAGGCTTACACTTTGGAGTTTCCATGTTGTGATTGGAGAGAATTCCTTGCTGTCTTCTTTGTCCTAGCCATACCCTACAAAAAAAAGATTATTATCATCAGATAAATAGGACTTTTACTAGAGAAAAACAAATCATGGATAAGTAAGGATTAATATTAGGACATGGATCAATTACACAAAAAAAGATTACATCCTTCATATTTGCAATGTCTTGTACCCCTTTGGGCAATAAATATGTGTATCTATGTACATTTCATGAGTAATAAGCTTTGAAAAGAAATATATTTAATAGAAATAACTCGAAACACAAGCAGAAACAAAGCATGAGACACGACCAATCCAAGCGATTAGGGTCATCAAAGAATATCGGATGGGTCTAATCGCTTGCATTGGTCCTAGTTGCTTGAATTGGTCATGTCCAAAGGAGGTCATCTTGAGGCTTAGATTGCATGTGAACTTTTGTATCTTATTATTGGTTAAGAATTTTAAGAAAATAATGCAACCATTGCGTCCGGAACGTGCCAAAACCCTAAGATTGACTGTCTATTTGCATGATTTTGATACCCGGAGGTCTTGATAAGCCTTTTTGTATTGATTTCCAGACACGACCGATGCAAGCGATTAGGCCCATCCAACATTTTCAGATGAGCCTAATCGCTTGCATTGGTCGTGTCCTACATTCATGCACAAATAGGCTCATCAAAACCTCTCAATATCAGAATCATGCAAATAGACAGTCAATCTTAGGGTTTTGGCATGTTTCGGATAAAATGGTATCATTAGTTTCTTGAAATTCTGAGCCAATAGTAAGATAGGGAAATTCATGACCGATGCAAGCGAAATAAGCCAACTTGCACAAAAAAGAGTTTAAAAGCTTGGAACAAATTTTAAACGCAGAAAAACTAATTAAAAAAGCTTTCACAAAGCACTCAAGAAACATGACCGATACAAGCGATTAGGGTCATCGGGAAATCCTCGAAGGTCCTTAATCGCTTGTATCGGTCGTGTTGTAAAATAATTGATCATGATGACCCTAAACCCTCACACAAAATGTGGTCTATGGAAAGTTTTGAAAAGCATGTAAAAACGCGAAGACAACGGCAAGTTGATGGTAGCAAGGAGTTTCACAAAAAATGAAAAAAGTGAATAGAAGAGCTTAAATAGGTCTCTGGGATGATTTGACCGTTGGTGACACGTGGCAATGTGTGATTGGTCCATGTCATCTAGCCGTTGCGAATCCCAACGTTACAATGCCACGTGGCATCATTTGAGTGGGCCACGTCATCTAGCCGTTGTGATTCCCAACATCTTTTGCCACGTGGCACTCACTTATTGGTCCACGTCATGTGACCGTTACCCGGTCCTTCTCGACTATAAATACGGGTCCCGTTCACCATTTCACATTTTCAACCTTCATAGAATTTCTCTCTTCATCACCCATGCATACTTGTGCTACATACCCGATACGACTGATACAAGCGATTACACGTGTTTGACCTACCTTTGACTAGCTTATTTCGCTTGCATCGGTCATGAACTTCCCTATCTTACTATTGGCTCGGAATCAAGAACCTAATGCTACCATTGCATCCGGAGGAACATGCCAAAACCCTAAGATTGACTGTCTATTTGTATGATTCTGATATGGAAAGGTCTTGATGAGCCTATTTGTGCATGAATCTAGGACATGACCAATGCAAGCGATTAGGCTCATCTGGAAATGTTGGATGGGCCTAATTGCTTGCATCGGTCGTGTTTGGAAATCAATACAAAAAGGCTTATCAAGACCTCTGGGTATCGAAATCATGAAAATTCTGATATGGAAAGGTCTTGATGAGCCTATTTGTGCATGAATCTAGGACATGACCAATGCAAGCGATTAGGCTCATCTGGAAATGTTGGATGGGCCTAATCGCTTGCATCGGTCGTGTCTGGAAATCAATACAAAAAGGCTTATCAAGACCTCTGGGTATCGAAATCATGCAAATAGACAGTCAATCTTAGGATTTTGACACGTTCCGGACGCAATGGTAGAATTATCTTCTCCAAATTCTTAACTAATAATAAGATACAAAAGTTCACATGCAATCTAAGCTTCAAAATGACCTCCTTTGGAGACAACCAATTCAAGCGATTAGGACCATCCAAGCTTCCTTGATGGGCCTAGTCACTTGAATTGGTTGTGTCCAATCAAGTATCATATTAATAGCTATATGAATGAATGCTCCATATAGAACAACTAAATGTGTTTATAAATATTATTTTCAACATTAATTATATGTTTCTATAAAGTTAAGGATGATAAATCAAACATGACTGATGCAAGCGATTATGCCCATCGGATATTCTCTGATGACCCTAATCGCTTGGATCGGTCGTATCTCATACTTTGTTTCTTCTTCTGTTTCCAGTTATTTCTATGACTTTAAAAGACCTTTTACTTTTTCTAACCTAGATTTTCAATTTTTTCCACAGATATCTATATTGGATGAAGACAACTACATTGGGAGGGGGAAGGGAACAAGGAAAACCATAGAGAAGAAAGGAAAGACAAAGATGGATATTCATTCAGTGATCCACTATCTTCCAAAACTGAATCCAAAATTATTTCGTGTTATTCATAAGCAGTATAGTGAAGAGGCAGATTTTTCACTATTCTCCTTGAGGACTCTTTCAAGATACATGGGTTTTACTTCAATACCCTTTAATGCATACAGAGTTTTTCTACTTGAAAGAACAAGTGCATTAAGAATTTTTGGATATGCCCCAGGATTCAATGCTTCAAGGGCAGGCTACTTCCTTTGTTACTCAAGCTATGCAATGGCTGTAGGGGTGTCATATGTTCAAAGTATTATTGTCTACAGGAGAAAAGAGTACCTCAGATATAGAGGAGATTTGCTAGAGACAAGTTCATTCAAAAGGCTCAAGAAGGATTAAATATATTTCTATTCAAAGCTTATTACTCATGAAATGTACATAGATACATTGTAATATATTTATATGCCTTGAGTAATGTAATGTTGAATTGATCCTCTTGAGAACTAAGCAAAAGTGACTTCATTGCATGGTTCAAGCAAAATTGAATTGTTCCTATCATCAAAATGTCTATTTTGTGTGGTTTTTGCTTTATTCTTGTTGAAAAGTTAAATGTGAAGAGGATAGAGAAGTTTCTATGACACGATCGATGCAAGCGATAGGGGCAATCAGAGAATTTCGGATGGCTCATATCGCTTGTATCGGTCGTGTCATCCAGTCTTTTCCATTTTTTCATACCATCCATTTTTTCATATGCAAGTTCCTGTATAATCATTGCACCATTGAGACCTCATCAAAATGTTGAAATTAAACAAAAAAATTGCCAATCAGAATATAGTCCATAAAAAGCCATAATTGAAGTGATGTAATGTGTCACATTCTTAGTTACCATCCTGCAAAAGAAAATCAATGGAAGTATGGAAAAAGGTTCTAAAAGGGGAGATATATTATGTAAGAATTTCTTGTTTTATATTCTTGAATCACCTAGAATTTACTCATGCAAGTTCCTTTATAATCATTGCACAATAGAAACCTCATCAATCTTGAAATTAAACAAAAAATGCCAATATGAATCTAGTCCATAAAAAGACATAATTGAAGTGATGTAATCATTCACATTCTTAGTCACCATCTTGCAGAAAAGTTAAATGTGAGGAGGATAGAGAAGTTTTTATGACACAACCGATGCAAGCGATATGGGCAATCGGAGAATTTCGGATGGCCCGTATCGCTTGTATCGGTCGTGTCATCCAATCTTTTCCATTTTGTCATATGCAAATTCCTGTATAATCATTGCACCATTGAAACCTCCTCAGAATCTTGAAATTAAACAAAAAAACGCCAATATGAATATAGTCCATAAAAAGACATAATTGAAGTGATGTAATCAGTCACATTCTTAGTCACCATTCTGCAAAGAAAAATCAATGGAAGCTTGAAAAAAAGCTTCTTAAAGAAGGAGACTTGTTACAATCTAAAGGGTTGCAACTTGATGCAAGATAATGTTTTTTCTCTAATCTAATGTTAACTATTGCATCATCAATTGAGAATTTGAATTGTGATGATGCCTCATCAAGGTATTCTAGAGCTCCCTTACATTTTTGAATTTCCAATTTGCAGTGACAATTATCTTTCTAGATTGAAAATCTGGATGAATCCGTACTTCTGGACAGCTCTCCTCTGAGTCCAAGGCTATCCAAAGTCCAAGCTTTCTTTTCCACCTTTTGTTGAATGATCAGAAGCATCCCAATCTAATGAAGAGATGCAAGGACTAGGCAAATGTATAAGATTTCCATAAGAGCTCCTCCCTAATGGCACCTGATAATATGAAAAATGGACAAATAACTCTGTGCTATTGAAAACTTGAGCGGATTTGTCTGCATACATAAGCTCTGCATATTCCTTACGAAGAACTCTGAATGTTCGTGTTAAACATTCAAGAGGTTGCCACTCTAAAATATTGGAAGGAAAAATATCTGCAATACAAAAACATATATGTTTTTATACAAAACCAACTGAAATGATAGACGATCATTGTAAAACTTCACTTACAGTACAAAGGGAATTGCATATGCTTTTCCAGAACAAGATCCTTAGCGTTGTACACATGTTGTACTCTTGCAAACCAACCGCATCTCTTCAATTTGAAACTAAGAATAAGTCCCCTGCAATGGTTTCTTGTGTCATCTCTTTTAGCATGCTTGACTTTATGGGCACCTCTATAGCTAGGAAGCAGAGTTACTCATTCATTTAACTTCACAGAAAGAGGTTTCCATAAAGAATCCTCTCTTCTGTTGTAAACCTCACATGAGGTTACACGATTGGAAGGACGACAAGAAGAAGAAGCCATTAGAATCGAGAAGAAGAAGAATGCTCAAAGCAAGAAACCGACATTCACAAACTTTGCCAACATTTATAGATAAAAGGGCTTTGTACACGTGGAAACTTTTGATTTGATGTAAACCCTGTCGCCGAATGACCATGGAATTTCGTGAACCCAAAAATATTTCGTATCTTCAAAAATCATTTCCTTCTTGGAACTTTAAAGATATGCATTGTGTGATGTGCAAAAATATCTTTTTTTGCATCAAACCAAGAAATTGTACACTGAATACAAGAATCTTCATCACTTTCGCGGCGCTTTTAGATCATATTCTCTTAAAAAAAGAATTTCTTCATACGGTTAAAGGAGACAACAATGTTATATTCTTGTACACGTGGAAAGACTCTATTTGTCAATTTCCTTAATCTCTCATTAGCAAACAGCCCCTTTTCGGCCGTTTTTCGCCCTAATGGGAAACAAGCTAGGGAATCCATCCCCTTCTTGGTCGATAACAATGGGATCGAATGTAGCATGGAAGTTGAGAACAGATCTATCATCGTCGAGCACTTTATCCATCTCCTCAGGGTCTCGACTCCCTTTTCCCCGCATAGGCATGACTGCATGGCTTCCATCTCAAGGGTAGCTCAATTTAGAATCCCACAGAACATAAATTCTCTACTACAAGCTAACATTTCCGAGAACAAAATTATCGAGGTTATTGATGCTCTACGAAATGGAAAAAGTACGGGACCTGATGGCCTCACCAATGAGTTTTTGAAGTGGTGGCCACCCCACTACATCTGGTGTGGCAAGAGGCTCTCTCCTTTGGTGCCCTTCTTGAGTGAATCCACAAAAGGGGAGATAAGAACAAAATTCAAAACTGGCGGGCGATTACCATGCTCCAAACTGGATACAAGATAATTGCCAAAGTTATCGCCAACAGAATCTCTTGTCATTTAAAGTCATGGCTTTGTGAGGACCAAAAAGGTTTTATTAAAGGTAGACCTATACTTGAAGCAATTGTCGATATTTGGGAAGGCCTTGCATTTGCTGAGGAGTCTGCACAAGATCTGGTATTCGTTAAGATCGACTTCGACAAAGCGTATGCCAGATTGGAATGGGACTTTATTCTTCAATCACTGAAAGACCTTGGATGCAGTCAAAAGTTCACAAAGATGGTGTCCACCCTTCTCAGAAACGCTTCTACAAGAATAAATATTAACGGTAAGCTCTCTGAGCCCATATGTTTAAAAAGATCTATCAGGCAAGGCTGCCCACTGGCTCCACTACTCTTCGCTATCACCTCGGATGGCCTCAATCGCCTATTAAAGCATCACATGGACGCTGACAATCTCAAGGGTCTTTACCTACCTCTTGCTCACGGCCAAATGATTGTGAGACTCTTTACCGATGACATGAATGCCTTTGTACATAATGATATGAACAACATTGAGGTATTCTGGAGTTGCTTCGACACCTTTTGTGTGGCATCATGTTAAAAAATAAACCATGCTAAAACTGCTTTCAGAGCAATCCGTGGTCCTCCACCCCAATTGTTGTTAGATCACGGGTTTCAAGTTAGCTCTAGAGGTCAAGTGTTCCGTCTCCTTGGTATTCTTATCGGCTTCGACATTTCAATGGACCAACGGTGGAGTTGGGTGCTGATTGAAGTCCAAGTTGAATCTTTTTGTTTTCAATGAGCAGAAAGTAACCTGTAAGCAGAAATCGAGATTCGAAAGGAAGCATTGGGGATCTGCAACAGACCATTAGTTTTAGCTCTCAATCTTGATGAAGAACAAAGGCTCTCGAGGTAACTGGTGCGGTGTAACACTCTGACTACTGGGTACAAGGTTCAAAAGCTCAACATGAACTCTTGGTGTGCGGATAAAGAAAGTCCCTTGTGTGTGTGTGTGTGTGTGTGTGTGTGTGTGTGTTAGTCTTTCACATTTTCAAAGCACAAGATTCAACTCACAAACCCATTGGGAGTCCAGAGGACTTATGGTTAAATATATCCAGTATTGCCCCAACAATTACTTTATGTTCTTCTTTGAAAATGCTAACAGTGCCCTACAGGTCATAAGTGAAGGACAATGGCTAATCAAAAGTATCCTTGTTTCCTTTTTCACATGGTTCATAGGGTTTAACCCAAAAGGACCTAAACCCACCAAGATTCCTGTATGGGTGGAATTCCCTGTACTCCCTATTGACTATTATCCTTGGGTGGAGAGTCTGGGGAAGATGGTGGGGAAGGTCCTTGGTCAAAAAGCTAGGAACAAGAATATCAATCCCAAGTGGGATCTCCAAGTGTTAATAGAAGTGGACTTAGCAAAAGAAATAAAACCTAATATTGTCATTGAAGATTCTTGTGGCAAAAAATTGCACACCCAAAAGGTGTTATACAGAAACATCCCGAACGCCTGCTACAACTGTTATAAACAAGGGCATATCATGAGGGATTGTCCTTTGCTCCAGGACCAAAAGGATCAAGACTCAGCAGAGCAGAGTAAAGAGGAAGTCAAAGGTAATCAAGTTAACAACTCCCCCCCCCCCCCCCAAACCCTCAGGTAAAGAAAATGATGTCAAAAAGTAAGAAGAGAAATTTCAAAACTGATAACATGTTTGGTGTTTTGCTTGAAGATGTGCAAAACCCTTTTGATAATTGCCCCACCAGACTAGATGTATGTGAACTCCTGAACCCAAAAGAGAACATACATCCTAATGAAGTATTTGTAGGTACTAGCAAAACTGATGAAGGCGGTTCCAAGAAGCAACAAGACATGAAGCTCTCCGAATGGTCTGTGGTAGGTAAGAAAAACAAAGTTGTTAATACAACTGTTTTGAAGGTCCATGGAGAAAAGGTTAGTACTAATTCTATTCAAGATACTAAGTCCCTTGATGCTATGAATGTGTGCTGAAATTTTTTCTCAGGAACTAGATGCTATGGACCAAGATAAACTTGACCATATGGATAGTGATCCTCTCAATAATGAAACTGTGCCTATGACACAAGATGATGAGGAGCCAAGACAAATGGCAAGCACAATCAAGCCAAAGAGGAAAGAGACTATGAGATCCTCCATCTCAACATTCAAGCCTACCAAGAATAGTAGGAAATAAATTTTCTTTATTGTTTTTATGTCTGGTCTCTCCATTATTTCTATAAATGTTAAGGGGCTTACAGACCCTGTAAGACCTAAGATGGTGAACAGGTGGTTGCACTCCCTTCATAGGCTCCCCAATATCCTTACTTTATAGGAAGTGAAAATAGGTGGTACTCTGTTAGAACTTAATCTCAATCTTGTTTCTAATTGTTTTAAGTGGTTTTACACTAACCATCAGGATGGCAAAGGCGGTGCTGTCATTGGAATCGCTAAAACTCTGAATCATGCCGTTGCTGGTTTCTCTTCTGGTAGCACTAATCAATGGTGTAAGATCAGTATGGGTAACCCCTATAACCTCTCTGTCATCTCTGTTTATGCTTCCAATAATAGTTTGACTAGAAAAAGCTGTTGGGAAGAGCTCTCTCATAACTAGGGTCAAGTCATTCTGATTGGTGATTTTAATATGGTCACCAACATTAAAGATAGATGGGAATGCAAGGGAAACATCCTCAATGGTTCTGAAAAGCATGCTTGGAATGATCTTTATTGTTTGTATGATCTGACTGATATTTCCAAAAACTCTGGTATCACTTGGACCAATAAACAAACAGGTAAAGCCTTTACTGCTGCTAGATTAGATAGATGTTATGTCAGTAATTCTATTCTTCAGAAGAGTTGGGATGTGAGTGTGAATGTTGAAAACTCCCTCCTTGTTTTTTACCATAAACCCTTGTGTATCAACCTTAAGTGGGGTAGCCCTTCTTTCAGGGCTGGTTAGCCTCATATTGATGTCAACCTCCTTAAGCTTCCTTGTATGGAGGTCGAGACCAAAAGAATTTTCTCTCACCACTTTAGGAACAATAGCTCGCCTTGCTTGGCCTGGGAGAAGTCGGTGAAAGATATCCAAAGTTGTTCTCCTATTTTAAGAAGCAAGCCAGAGAGGCTAGAGCCAAAAGAAGATCTAAGATTTTGGAGAAGTTGCAAGACCTTGACACCACCTCCCCTGAGTACCACAATGCACATTTGAGAATGTGCAAGGAAAGTTATCTTGAAGCTAGCTATTCTCTTGCCTCATCTAAAGAATTTTGGAGTGGGAAGATTGACGGGAACAACAAGTACGTGTTTTCTCTTCTTGAAAAAAACAAAGTCAGGGATTTCATCCCTAATTTAAAGAAAAAGGATGGTGGGCACACTATGAATATTGAGGAGACTCTACAGGAGGCTAAAAGCTTCTTTATGGATGTTTTCTCTGGTTCTCCCAAGTGGGGGGAGGACATTCAGAGGGCCAGAGCTACCATTGCTTTGAAAAGGAAAAAAATGATTCCTGAAAGCCTAGTTCCCATTCTGGACCTGCCCCTCACTGCCGGTGAGATCAAAGAAACCATCTATAAATTGAAACCCTGTAAGTCCCCTGATTTTGATGGTCTGCCTAATGAATTCTTCATGATGCTTTGTGATTTTCTCACTCCTTACATTCTTTTGGTTTGGGAAGAGGCTTCTAGTAAAGGATTTCTCCCTTGCCACATCAACACAAGGGTTATTAGACTTATCCATAAAAAGGGGAATAAAGATGACCTTAATAAGTGGAGACCCATTTCTTGTCTTAATACCATATACAAAATTATTGCTTCCACTATAGCTAGAAGGCTTAGCCCCTTGATGAATATCTTTTATTCTCCCTGAGCAAAAAGGGTTCATCAAAGGTAGATACATTCTTGATGCCATCATCTCTCTTTGGGAAGGTATGGAAAATGCCAAAGATAATGACCAAAATTTTTATTTTTTCAAAATTGATTTTGACAAGGCTTATGACAGGATTGAGTGGGATTTCATCCTCCAGTCTTTACATGATTTAGGAGCTGGGAAAAAGCTTATCAAGTATGTTAACACTCTGTTTGGGAATGCTTTTTCTAGAGTTTCCATTAATAGGCATATTTCTGACCCCTTTAGACTCAAAAGATCCATAAGACAGGGTTGCACTCTTGCCCCCTTATTATTTGCCATTGCTAGTGATGCCCTGGGGTGGTTGGTGAAAGATGCTATGAATTGTGGTATGATAAAAGGTATTTATGTTCATAATTCCCAGTCCCCTCTTGGTCTTCAAATGTTTGTTGATGACACTAATGTTGTTTTGAATGTAGATGACCTTTCTGTGAGTAAATTTCTAGAATGCTTGGATATTTTCTGTCTAGCCAATGGCTCTAAAGTAAATCACTCTAAAACTGGCTTTAAAGCTTCTAATGATAACCTGCCTGCTTGTGTTGAAAGACTTGGCTGCATCATTATAAAAGATGGAGAAATTTTCAGATTACTGGGGATCCCTATGGGGTTCCAGATTACTTTTGCCCAAAGATGGGAGTGGGTGATTAATAAGTTTAAAAAGCATCTGTTATTTTGGTATGATGTTAATAGCTCCCTCCCCCATAGAACTTTTGTCCTAAACCACTACATCCTCCCTAAAATTGTTTACTTTTTGGCCTGTTGGACTCCTACTAACAAACAAATTGGGCAGGTTGTTTCTCTGGCCAGGGACTTTTTATGGGGAAGCAAACATGATCACAAGAAAATTCCCAAGGTGGCTTGGAAAACTTGTTGTCTTCCTAAGTCTCAGGGAGGATTAGGGATAATAAATCCTAAGAAAATGGCTGAAAATTTGGCTGCTAAATTGATTCTGAGAAGTCTTTTCTGTAATGATATTTGGTCTTGCTTGCTAAAAAGAAATGTGGATAGATTCTGTCTGACTGATTACAAAGCCTTGAAAAATATTAATATTTGGGACATTGTGGTTTCCCCTCATGCTATAACCCCTTATGGAAGCCCCTTGGTGTGCAGAATGTGGCAGGCTTGGTTTAATGCTAAACAATCTTTCACCCCTCCCCCTGAGTTGATGCTTTCGTATGAGTTTTTTATGCAGGAATCTCCTTGGTTAGGTTGGTTGGCTTTCAACAATAATAAAAGAGCTGCTATCAAACAACACAAATGCCATAAAGCTGGGGTCACCACCTGGAGGGACTTGATGGGCAATGATAGGGTGAGTAATAATCAGCAAAATAACTTAACTTCTGAATTGTCTAGGTCTTGTTTGCAGGTGCTGCACAGTAAAAGAAAGTTACTGCTGGACAATCTTGGAGGTTGGCATAGGAAAAAGCAGAGCTGGCTGGACACTGCTGCTCACATATTCAGAGACTTCAAAAAACACAAAGGGACTGTGGATCAGATCCTTCTTAAACTGAACTCTAGATGGCATGTCAATTGGTCTGCTCACCAATGGACTTACAGATTTAAAACTTTGTGGGTGGTGGGATCTGTACCTTTTGTGGCCTTGTGGAGGATGTTTCACACCTGTTTTTTGAATGCCAGCATGCTAAAAAGTTCTAGGCTCCTGTGGAAGATTACTTGTAGAAACATAATCTTCCTCAACTTAGCAAGATGGAGGTTATTCTCGGCTGCTGCAGAAATCTTGACATTTTGTTGTGGAATATCTGGAGAGGACACATTGTATGGAGCATCTAGATTAGCAGAAATGAATATACCCTTGGTAGGGGGAGAAAGAATTTCCTCTTCCCCCTTCATAAAAATTTGAAAAAGGTTTCTCTAGTTTGTATTAGAAATATGAATTCTGCCCCTAGCTCGACTAGTGATGTCTTCAAGATCATGGCTGAGAATTGTCCTGCCAAGTGGAGAGATCTCATCTCTGCTGAGTATTCTTGTATAAGGATTTCTATGTCTCTGGATTTGTAACCCGGCTGGCCGTGGTGTCTCCTGCCCAAGGCACAGTTTGTACATCCTTTCATTAATTTAACTTTCCTGTTTTCTTCAAACAAAAAAAAAAAACCAAAACTCTGAAACAGATGACGAGACAAAAGAAAAGTGTGAAAAAAAAGTGTGAAAAAGATGTGACTTAGCTGTAAACACTTCTGAATGATCGAGAATTAAAGTCGCCCGACTCGATATGAACTCCTGTTGTAAGATCGAGATCCCTTAAAATAAATAAACAAGCTCAGAGCAATGCAGGTCGAATGTCGATCTCCTCCGCAGCAAACAGCAAATACCGCTATGCTTGCACAAAGAACGATGTATTATTTTTTTCTGTAAGGAATGCTCCAACAGGCCGTCAGAGCTTCCTCAAATAGAATAGAAGCGCAAAGAGTTGGTTCAATTTGAATGCCGAACCTCATTTTTGGTACTGAACCAGAGAACCTTGTATAAGAATTGAGGAAGGACATGGATCGAACAATCACATATGGAAACGGATATCTCACTTCTTCACGTACATGTTTTGGCTTCTTGGTCTCAAAGTTCAAGGTAAAAGCTCCTTTTCAAGTTGTGTCAGAACTCCGCAGTACGCAAGAGATCAGCGATTAACTAATTTTACAGATACACCGCACCCTAAATCTTTGCGTTGAGGTTGACGTACCTCTACCGATTCTGAGCTTTATGAAGCATTCATTGTGAGCTCTAGAAGGAAAAGGACCTGCGTTTCCAAAGACCTTCGAATGTACTCTACTGTCTCTCTCTTTAACTCCGCCTTCTCATTCACGAGACATTGGAATGGACTCTTCTTCAAAGCAGGTGTTTAGCATGGGACTGCTCAACTACCCGCCTTCTCTGCGGACAAGATCTTCCTTGTCTGGAGGCCTCAAATAGAGCAATGGTAAGAAACTATCCAGAATCCCCAACTTCAAAGAGAACTTAGATGTTCACCACACCTTTAACGAGATGTGGTGCCTTTCTTGGACCAAACTTCGATGGGAACTAAAGTTCATCTCTATTTGGTACCCCCTAATTGAGATCAAAAAGTCCATTCTCATGTGGCAGATCTTGCATAAGGGTATCTGGTCCAATGCAAGGGCTAACAAAATTTGTGGTGTGCCTCCATGGTGTAGGCGCTACCATCGATGCGTCGAAGATTTAGTTCACCTTTTCTTCGATTGCCCCAAGTCACGTGTTATCTGGCAGCATGCAACACAGGTATCGAGACTCACGAAGCAAATCACTTGGCAACAGACATTGTTGGGTGAGGCGGTTGGCTGCTCATCAAGGCTGTGGAATGCCATCAGGGGGGAGACTCTTTGGAAGATTTGGAGGGAGCGATGTGCTGTCAATTTTGGCCAAAGTCCAAAGGAATGGTCGATTGAGAAATCCTTGTTTCTTCTAGGTAAAAGAATCTCCAGAGATAAGAGGTCTCCTCCGTTTAGACATCATTGTATTTATCTTCTCGAAAACAACAAGTTGAAACACAAATGGGTCCCACATGAGGGAGATAATAGATTTGTCCGCCTCATTTGTAATGCTCTCTAGCTTACCGAACTTGTCCCCTACATTGTGGGATTTGGGGGGTCCCATGGGCACTAATCCCATTCACTTGTAACTTTTCTCCTTTATTTTAATTAAAGTCCGGGAGACTAGGCCAAGGCGGAACTCCCTTTATTTAAAAAAAAAGTGTGATCTCAGATAGGCGGGCTGCAGCATATCACAGCCTCGTTTGTACCGTAGCAATGTAGCATCACATGGCTAAACACCAAAGGAATTTTGTGGGGCACCCAACCGATTTGGGAACCCCTTTGGAAGAATTCATGTAAAGTGGAAATGAAATAACAAATAAGGTAAAACTGTTGTCCAAGAGTGCTGCTGAGTTGGTTGGGTCTTTTGCCTCTCTTTGGTGGAACGAGGGTTCAAAACCCATTCCTTACAAGTCTCATTGGTTGAACATGTCCTTATTCTTGTGTTGAGATGAAATGGTGCCCATTCTGCACGTATCTCGTCGATCTTTGAGCATTGTTGATGGACTTCATCAATGATAGCATGGGCCACATACATGCATGTTGCGGCAATGTTTCATGAGTCCCAACAAATCTCTTGGTCTAGTCTTAGGTCATCTGTACCGAGTTCTCTTCCTTAGCAGAGCTTCAACCTCTGTACATTACTAATGGGTGCTAATTGTTCTTCACTTCCTTGTGTGGGAAATAGGGGGTCAGATGGGTGCTATGTCCTTCATTGTACAAGCATACTTTCAATTAATTCAATCTTAAGGACATTACTAATGGGTGCTAATTGTTCTTCACTTCCTTGTGTGGGAAATAGGGGGTCAGATGGGTGCTATGTCCTTCATTGTACAAGCATACTTTCAATTAATTCAATCTTAAGGAGATGTAGAACGTAAGATCAAACTGCCCTTAAAGAAAAAACATGATAACATGATAAAATTGTTAGCACATCATCCTATATTATTTGAATATACTCAAATTTGTCCTTATAAAATTCATCTCATCTTTCTCCTCAAGAACTAGTGGTTAAAAATTGGTTGAAAGGACCAATGGAAGTTTAACAATTGTTGAGGTATCATGGAAGATTGTTATAAATTAATGGTAGATGTTTGGTGATGGTCCGATTCACTCTTTATGCTAATTGTTTTCATTTTGATACTCTAGTTCTTTATGCTAATTCTTTATGGAATATTTTGGAGATTTGTTGAGAAAGTCTATGCTTTTTGTCTTTTTGCACAAAATAGGTGCATGTATATAAAATGATTGGAATTCGTTTGATTGGATCATGCATACCATATGCAGTATGTGATTCCTACATTAATGATTGAGTATTACTTCATATTGAATTATGTTCGTCTCAATTCTTTTTGAGAGTCTCTTGGACAATATTGACATTGTTTCTTCTTTTTTAGTGGGACCTATTTTCTAGATTTGAGAGGTTGGATGCTATACACTTTGTTCATGATATGATAACAGATGTGGGTTCATGGAGATGCAAAATACATCATGACATGCTTAAATCCATCTCGACAAGCATGGATCCCATTCCTAGTTTTGTTATTTGTTTATAGCTTATGGATTCCACATGATGTCTCATTTTATCTACCTATAGAGAAGTTCATTGATGTTTAAGAAATACATTTTCATGACCCTCAATCAAAATTTGGTAATCATATAAGCCTTGATGTTGATGGTTTTTATAGCTAGATCATATGGAACATGATGAAACCTATGGTTATGTGCTCATTCTTGAATTTCTTTATCCAAATGTTGAGAGGCATATATTAGAAAATTCTAGCTTTGATGATCATGCTTTGGAGTCCATTGATACATGCTTGGCTAACATGGTCATTTTAGATAGGATATCATATGTTTAATTAGTGTATGAAGTTATATGATAAAGACTAACATTTCACTTTAAAATAGAGGACTTGTACTTGCATTTGTCAATTTTTCATAATTGACGCATCCATGCAGTCGTAGGAACCTTGTAAGAACTTCATGCTTACTTGCACTAATCACATGCAAGCTTGACTTTACATTTATGCATATGTGTATGTTTATGTTTATGTGTATGTGTATGTGTATGTGTATGTGTATGCGTATGCGTATGCGTATGCGTATGCGTATGCGTATGCGTATGCGTATGCGTATGCGTATGCGTATGCGTATGTGTATCTGTATCTGTATCTGTATCTGTATCTGTATGTGTATGTGTATGTGTATGTGTATGTGTATGTGTATGTGTATGTGTATGTGTATGTGTATGTGTATGTGTATGTGTATGTGTATGTGTATGTGTATGTGTATGTGTATGTGTATGCACTACAGCATATCAGGGGTATACCGAGGCTTTTACCGGGGCAAATGCACGAGCGTCATTTTTCCCCGACACCAATGTAAGCTTTGGCATATGCATCGGTACCAAACTGTTGGTATATGCACTCATATAGGTGTTGGTATATGCATCTGTATAAGCGTCATTATAAGTGTCGGTATAAGCATCGTTAATCCCTTGGGCATAAGCATTGGTATGCGCATTAGTATGCGGCTAGGCATATTGACGTGCATACTAGCACCTATATCGATGACCATATGTGCATAACTTTTTTTGGGCAGAGTGTGGTGTATCTTATTGCAGCCACATTACCATGCTATTGTGTAGCAAAAGACAATACACTCTGTCAAAAAAACCGAGTACATGTGAAACTAATCTCCGCACTAATCTATGCTCACACAGAGAAAATACTCACAATTGTACTTTAGATTCAACACTTTTATGTTGTTCCATCACGCGACATGAATGTCAAACTAATTTTGTAACTTCTTATTAAAATTTCGATTGACAAAAATACGGACTCAAAAAACCCTGAGTCAACAACATTCCGATTCAGCAACATCCAAGTCAGCAACATTCCGATTCAACAAAATTCCGAGTCAGCAGACTCTGAGTCAGTAGACCTTTAGAAATCTGACTCACTGCTTATTCTTGCACTCAACACCTGGCACTACGCGATGGGGGATTTTTCCTAAAAATCAGACTCGAATTCACAAACTTGATCGTAGACAATAAGACTAAGTTTTTTATTGAAATATGCTTGATGAACTTCCTCTACAACCTTAGCACTTCCTTGAACTTGATTTGCTTCAACCTGTCTATCTTCTTGCTCCATCATCTTTTCAAGCAATCAAATTTCGAGTATGATAATATTCAAGTGTTCCTCATGACAGAAACCATTAGATAAGAAGTGGCATCCTAAGGAAATTAAAAAAGAACAAGTGACTATCACAAAAGAACTGTCCAATGAGGTTGTACTTGGGAAAGTTTGGATAAAGGGAAAAGCATATGAACCTTAGGTCAGGAAGACATCTTGGTGGTGATAGACAAAGCCTCTGAACATCTGAAGCTAGTGTCAATCATACTACTAAGTCTTGGCCCCAACAATTGAGTGATTACCCATAAACTCTAAGTTCAGAAACGAGTGATTCTAAGATTTCATTTAGCATGGAAAAACCTGTAGGTAGCTCAAGAGTAGTGTACCTAGAAAAACCAAAGGGACCCTACAAGACTCAACTAGAATACGATTAGGTGCTCGCATCTATGAGGATAGTCTGAGAAGATCTATTGTCCAGATTAAAAACCCAGATCAACCCATTGGACTAGCACATCCAGTAGTCAAATTCAAAAATGGTGCATACATAGATAAAGAAGGGATAATGTATGTAGTCACCACCCAACCAGATAGGACAGACGAATTCAACAATATAATCTCGAAAGTTGAAATATGTGATAAAGAGCAAGGGAACTTAGGAAGAGAGCCAAAAACCCCTTGAGGTAAATTATTCTTGACTAGAATAATCACTCCAGAGTGGGTTCCCCAAGACAATAAGAGCATAGATTTGCTCTTAAACCGAGAGACATATGAGGATTTTTGGAGGTATAAACCTGACCAGCCTAATGAAGTGGGAATGCTTACCATATATGAATTCAAAGATACCCCAGGCAAAGTGACCTACTTAGACAATACTTCAGAGAGGGTCTTTGTGGTCTCAGAGCATGGTAGTCATGCCTACACTTGGAAGGGTGGATTTGTTTTTCCCCAACCAAGATCCAATGTCTCTTTTGGTCACCAAGGAGGTGGAACATCTCAAGCTCATGGAACTCAAAGGGATGTGAGTAGAGATAGACCCGAAGTGAGTTTCGCCAATCCAATGGGAAGAGAACGAACGGGAATAGACATGGATAGAATGGAAAATGAGAGGCATAGAGGCCCAAGGAATCAAAGAAATGTAGATGAATTCCCTCTGCCAAGGACTAGAGAACACACAAGGACTTTAAGGCCTACACAAGTGGTGAAATCTATGTAGATGATTGCCCTATGTGGGCACCTACACAACCCCAATCAGTGACAATTCAAGGCTTTTGTCAAGATTGTGGGAAAGAGCATCTCTCACGGGATTGTCCAAAGAACTACCAAAAATCACTCCCATTAATTTCATCAGTCTAGTAGTAGATTCTACAAGAAGTGTGATATCCATTGCCCTAGTGCAATTGGTCATGAGAGCTCAAGCATTACAACAAAATCAAGGTTTAGATCAAGAAAAGATTTCAGAGGTTAGTGAGACTGAGAGCCTAACAAAGAAAAGGACTAGAGCTTGGAAAGATAGTTGCAAAAGAATGAAGAGACAATGGTCTAAAAAGATGAGTGAGCTGAAGGAAAGCTTAAAATAAAAAAAAGGCAAAATAGTTGAACTCACATCTCAAACGCACTCTCTCACACCACCACCACCACCATCCCCATCACCTTCCAATCTTCGCCACCTTCTAGCCCACCTCATACAATCCCACCACCACCTAGACTCGGATCAGTCTTAGCAGATCTCACTCTTGAAGACCTAGACATGATGCTTAGAGCATATCAGGCCAGAATCCAAGAAGGGCCAAATGTAACAGATCATGAAAAATGTTACCGTAGAGTTGATCTAGAGATTGAACAAACCAAGCTTTATGCTAGGATGGTGGAGTTGGCTCAAACCATATTTGAAGTCAGTCACCTCTTCAATTGCTAGAAAGATTGGAGAGTTTAATTGCAAAATCCGGAAAGGAAGCCACCTCCAAAGGTAAAGACAAGGCAAATGAAAGAATGAACATTCCTCCACAGGAAGCTTATGTGCCTAATTCCATAGAACTAGACACCTCTTCTTTGACGAATCAATATTCCCAAGAACTTCTCAAAGAAATTCAAGAAGAGAAGTGGGCTAAAGAAAGTGAAAATCCTCCTCCCATTAAACTTGTGGATGACCTTCATAATCAATCCCCACAAGACATTCCTTCTATTTATGGACAACACGAGGATACCCCATCAAGTGAGAGATTAGACTTTGAGTCTAATTCCTTGCAGGAACTACCCCATTTCATAGGCCCATGGGAAGCAAGGTCTACCTGTATGAGAACACCCACGGTCATGATAAGAAGCGAAAACTCATTCATACCTAGAAAAACAAAAGTAGTAAGAACACTAAAGTGCAATGCAATCTCACTTTAGAGGAGATACTCAAGGTCAAGCCACAATTATGGAAACTTGTAGCCAACCAAATGCGTGAAGTAGTTAAACCTCATTCCCAGGTAGGGTCACATAGGAGAATTCTTGAAATACCCTCGGACAAGATAGGAGACATGAGCGAAGGAGAAGAAGGAAACACTTATCTTCCAATCACTAATCAAGGTTAAACAACCAAGGCCATATTGGACTCAGGTGCAGGAGTTGCAATTGCGACCACATCCCTATGGAAGCGTTGGGGCAAACCAGCACTCAGGCCAATGAGAATGAAATTGCAAATGGCTGATGGTCACATAGAGAGACCACTAGGATTACTAGAAGGGATAACTCTCACTACACGTGTTGTAGAGTTTGAGCACACTTTTGCTATATGTGGTCCTACAAAATGATTTTGGGAAGACCATTTATGAGGCAATTGCAAGTAGTGCAGGATTGGGGAACCAATTCACTGTGTTTGCAAAACTTACAAATTACAAGCAAAGTCAATCTCAAGGACTACTCTCATAGAGATGTGCCCCCTATAAAGTGGAATCCCATTCATAGAGCCATAGATGATACAGAGTTTGTGCATTCCATAGGATCAGGATCCTCATGGATGCATGAAGACACCCACTTATGGATGTGTAAAGTTGCAGAAGAAGAAGAGAAAAGAGAAAAAGCTAGAGAGGTAGGTGCAAACGAAACTCATAGATCAATTCAAGACCCAGCCCATGCACTTGTCATATTTCCAAACAAAGAGTTTGAACCTCATGGTTGTGTAGAAATTCTAGCAACAATGGATGTAGACATCAATGAAGAGCAATGGAAACCCCATTGTGATGAAGATGGCTATGACATTTCGGTTTTCACTATAGAACCACTTATGTGTGATTCAATTCTTGAAGAATGTGAGTGCAAGCATTGATGTACTTGAGGAAGAAGTGAATCTGATCTAGAGTCAATCATTATGGACCCTTTTTGTGCATTAGAAGAAGATTTCCTATATGAAGTAGAAGTTCACCCCCAAGAGCACGGAGAACTTACAAATGATGTGAGGTTAACTACACAGGTAACCACACAGAGTGAAAGCAAGAAGAGGAAGAAGAGAGAAGTCTCACCAGAGAGGAAGAATCTTTCTTTGAGGTGCTTGAAAATTTCATGAAGTACAAAATAGAAGATCAGAGAGTCATGATAAGAATTCCTAAGCGAGAGGCATGGACCGAAGTGGCCTATGATAACAAGCGACCACAAAGAAAATCATTGTGACCATAGAGGAAGGTGAAGAGCGATGCACTTACATAGGACATGATTTAAAAGAGGATAAGGAACAAGAGTTGATTTCCTTGTTAAGAGAATACAGAGATGTTTTTACTTGGATTTATAAGGACTTAAAAGGAATAGACCCTGACATATGTTACCATATGATTCCCATGACCTCTAAAGGGAAGCCATACACATATAATGACAACTATGCTGCCAAGATCAAGGAAGAGATAGATAGATTGGTAGAAGCAGGATTCATCTATGAAATTGAGCACACTGAGTGGATATCCCCCATTGTAGTGGTGCCCAAAAAGAATGGCAAGTTACAAGTTTGGATTAGCTTGAAGAAGGTTAATGCATCCACAATTAGAGATAGTTACCCGCTTCCTATCACTGAGCATCTATTGGACAGAGTGGCAGGCAAGGAAGTATACAGCTTTCTTGATGGCTTCTCTGGGTACAACCAAGTGGCCATTGCTCCAGAAGATCAGCATAAGATGGATTTTGCCATAGAGTGGGGCATATTTGCTTTCAGAGTAATGCCATTCGGGCGCACTAATGCACCAGCTACCTTTCAAAGGCTGATGTGCCATGTGTTTAAAGAGTTCTTGCGTAAAAACTTGGAGTTCTATGTTGATGATCTCTGTGCTCATTCGTGTGCTCATTCCAACATTAGACAAACACATATACCTGAACTTAGACAAATCTTTGACAAATGTAAACAATATCAGGTTTGCTTGAACCCAGAAAAGTGTGTTTTTATGGTCAGGTAAGCAAGATTCTAGGACACACAATGTCAAACAATGGCATATCCATGGATGAAGAGAAAGTTAGAGCTATTGCAGAGCTACCTAGGCCAACGAGTTTCAAGGAGGTACAAACTTTCATGGGGCATTGTGGTTATTACCAACATTTCATTCACATGTATGCAGTCATTGCAAAGCCTCTGTATGCTCTTTTGACTAACTTTGAGTGGATAGATGAATGTGAAAATTCATTTAACAAGCTTAAGCGATGACTATGTTTAGCACCAATCTTGACTACACCAGATTGGAACAAGCCATTCCATGTTCATGTGGATGCATCTAATTATGCTATTGGGTGTGTTAGCACAACCTACTGGTGAGGGCAATATGGATCTTCCTATTGCTTATGCCAATAGACAATTGAATGCAGCTGAATGACATTATACCACTACTGAAAGAGAAGGATTAGGCATGGTATATGCGGTTAAGAAGTTTAGGCATTATTTGCTCGCAAACAAGTTAAGATTTTTTACAAACCATCAAGCATTACTCTATCTAGTGAACAAGCCGTGCAATATTGGCATATTAGTAAGATGGTTCCTCTTACTAATGGAATACAACTTTGAAGTTGTGGTTAGGAAAGGTAGGACTCACCTTAGGGCAGATCACATTTCTAGAATAACTTCAAGGGAGTCCCCTCAAGGAGTGTCAGATGACCTTCTTGATGCTTACTTGTTTAATCTCAAAGTAGCACCTGAGTGGGCCAAGAATATAGTGCCTATCCTCACCTTTGGACCTAAACATCCTATACTAAAATGAGAGGCCACCCTCTCCTATTGAAGAACCAAAACCCAACATTGTGGTGGAAATTCCGATCGAAGAGAGTTTTGAAGAGCCTTATGACCTGATGCCGGTACATGCTGGGCATGTCATGGAAGAGGGACAAGACATATTTGAGATCAAAGTCTTAGATTGGCTCAAGAGGGTCGAACAAATCAGTCAAACTCATGTTTTCCAATCTAGAAGAAATTGTTCTCAGGTCCGCTTACTTTTGGAACCTCTCACATCAACTCCTGATTACCACATCAAAAATGCACTATAAGCCCTATTTTGTAATATTAGCTGACTATAACGTAGAGATTAAAATGCATACAGGAAAAGAGCCTACATTTGCCACCCAGTTTGAGCTTGATGATCTACCAACAGATGCACTTGTAGGCTAGATTCTTCAACCCAACTAGCATGAGCGACTACTTATAGAATATCCAAAAATGATGTGCACATGGGCCACAATGCCATTATATATTAAATATAACCCATGTTATTGTCCAGTTGTCCGTCGCAGATCATGGAAAGCTTTTGCCATCAAAGTCTACAATAATAAAGGATGCTTGGATTGGGTTAATTATCCATATTTTTCTCCACCTAGAGCACCACCCACCATAGCATACATGATCTCCACAATACTTCATTGGTCTGCACACTTAAAGAACATATCGGACATCGTCACCATGATGTGTATGAAAATCTTAGAGCTAATGACGATCATATTCAAGACCTTCCACAAGGTACATGCACCTTATATTTTGGCACTCGGTTTTCCGAAGGTAATAGAGATTTGGTCTATGACATGAGCCAGACCCCCTCCATCAACATAATCTATGCTTGGCATGCACGCATAAAGTATTTACCTGCTTGTTACAAGCAGAACTTTGAGGAAATGTTCTCTACCAGTTTTTAGGAACATCATTCTCAAATTTTCATTCCTAGACCAACACATTTGTTACATCTCTTCGAGGTGGAACAATCCATACATATTGGTCAGTCATGCTTGCCACATCTAGACATTCCAGGTCCAGTAGATTGGGATAAGCTCATGAAAGATTTGTCTCAAGGATTGTGTATTCAAGAACACCTAGCCATAGACGTCATCGAGTATTACATCAAGCACTCCCACCAACAAGAGTATGTCAGGGACGATAGACATGAGAGAGGGCGAGGTGTTGGTAGTAGCCAAGGCAGTCAAGGCCTTACAAGACAAGGGAGCCAACAAAGGGAGTTAGAGCAGAGGTAAGGACCAAGTAGGCAAAGCAGGCAACGCAGATCCGACAAGTAGGCCACCTAATTTTTCATGAAGAAAATATTTCCTAAACAGTGATTTTAGTCACTTCACACCATTGTAAATACCATTTTTTATTATTCCTACTCCATTTTGTGCAAGTCAAGGAGTCCTCGAGCTTGAGGAGTATTAGAAGTATTTATGTACCAATTTTTGTGATTTTTAGAGCTCGTTCGAGCCTCCAAAATAGCCTAGGAACCTAATTTTTAACTAGGTCAAATGCTAGGTCTGAACAGGGCCAAAGCCTAGTCAAAAACTATAAAAAGATCTAGAGAGCTCATTTTTTAGGTTAGCTTGTTAGAGTTTTGAGCTATTGTAAGAGACTTTTTGAGTAATATAAAGAACTCCATTGTTCCTCTCTTTGTTCTTGCCTTGTGTGCGTGTGTGTGTATGTGTGTTCATGCTTGTGTGCTTCTCACTCACACACTTGTGCTGTCACTTGCTCATAGTCTTCATACTAGTCCTCACATCTCCACAGATTGACAATTATGAGGTGGATCTCCTCATGTTGGTACTTGTCATTGTGCTAGAGTGACATGGTAATATAGAGAAATAGTAGTGTACAAAACAACATAGGAAAAAAAATAAGCATAAATTAGTGCGTACAAGTGTTTGCTTCAGAAATCCTCTATTCTAGCATCCTCTTGGAGATCTGATGCGTAGAGGATATCTATCTCTACAATGACAACTTCTAGATCTCTTGGTATGCTAGCTCCTTCTTGATCATCGTTCTCGTACAACATATTGTCTATTACTTCATCGTGTACCTCGTCTTCTTCAAAGACCTCTTCATCTTGCACAATGATCTCTTCCTCCTCGACTATCGAATGATCTCTATGGACATGTTAGAACATTTGATTATAAAATCTAATTTTTCTTATTAAACCTAAAAACCCTAATCCTAAAGACCTAGACCTAAAACATGTATAGGTGTGTATGCATGTGTATATATATGATTATATATATGTTAATATTAAACCTAAACTCTATTTTTTATATATTTAATTTAATAAAAAAACTCTAAAACCTTATTTTTATATATTTAATTTATATATTTAAAACACAACTCCTTTCTTTTTTTCCTAATTTTTATATACCTAAAAAACCTAAAATCCTAATTTACCTAATTTACCTAATTTAATAAAAAACCTTTCTTTTTTCTAATTTAATAAAAAACCTAAAATCCTATTTTTATATAATTAATTTTATATTTTTAATTTATATTTTTAAAACACTAGATCTTTTTATATTTATTTATCTATACTAAAATCCTAATTTTTATATATATTTATTTATATATTCTATTTTTTTTCTTAATCTATTTTTCTTATATATATTTAATTTAAGTAAAAACCCTAAAACCCTATTTTTTATATATTTGATTATATATATGTGAAAAACCTAAAAATCCTAAAAACTTACTTTTTATATATTTATTTTTATTGTACGATATATAAAAAACCTAAAAGCCTAATCTTAAAGACCTAGACCTAAAATATGTATATATGTGTATGTATGTGTATATACATGTGTATGTGTATATGTATTCTGTGTGTATATGTGTATATGTGTGTATGCATGTGCAAAAAGCCTAAAAACCCTAATCCTATTTTTTATATATATTTGATTATATATTGTACTTTTTTCCTAATTTTTATAAACATATGGCTATATATGTTAATATTAAACCTAAAGCTCTATTTTTATATATTTAATTATATATATTTAATTTATATATTTTTATATATAATTATATATATTTAATTTATATATTTTTATATAGAATTATATATATTTAATTTAACTCTTTTTATATTTAATTATCTATACTAAAACATTAATTCTTCTTAATTTTTTATATATATTTATTTTAATTCTCTAACCCTAAAACCCTATTTTTTATATATTTGATTACAAATATGTAAAAAACCTAAAAGCCTAATCCTAAAGACTTAGACCTAAGTGTATGTGTATATACATGTGTATATACATGTGTATATACATGTGTATATACATGTGTATATACATGTGTATGTGTATATGTATTGTATGTGTATATGTGTATATATGTGTATGCATGTGTAAAAACCCTAAAACCCTAATCCTAGACCTAAAACATGTATATGTGTGTATGTGTACATGTATGTATGCATGTGTGTATATGTGTATATGTACGTATGCATGTGTAAACAGCCTAAAAACCCTGATCCTAAAGACCTAACCCTAAAACATGTATATGTGTATATGCATGTGTATATACATGTGTATGTGTATATGTATTATGTGTGTATATGTGTGTATGTCTGTATGTGTGTATGTGTGTATGCATGTGTAAAAACCCTAAAACCCTAATCCTAAGTGTATATGTGTATATATGTGTATGCATGTGTAAAAACCCTAAAACCCTAATCTTAATGACCTAGACCTAAAACATGTATATGTGTGTATGCATGTGTATATATATGTGTATGTGTATATGTACTATGTGTGTATATTTGTATATGTGTGTATGCATGTGTAAAAAGCCTAAAACCCTAATCTTATGTGTATATGTGTGTATGCATGTGTAAACAGCCTAATTTTTCCTAATTTTTATAAATATATGATTATATATGTTAATATTAAACCTAGAACTCTATTTTTTTATATATGTAATTTAATAAAAAAAACCTAAAATCCTATTATATATATATATATATATAATGTATATATTTAAAACAATATCTCTTTTCATATATATTTATCTATACTAAAATCCTATTTTTTATACATATTTATTTATATATTCTATTTTTTTCCTTAATTTTTTTCTTATATATATTTAATTTAATTTAAAAACCCTAAAACCATATTTCTTATATATTTGATTATATATATATGTAAAAAACCTAAAAATCCTAAATACTTATATTTTATATATTTAATTATATATATTTATTTTTATTGTATGTATGTAAAAAAACTAAGAGCCTAATCCTAAAGACCTAGAACTAAAGCATGTGTATGTGTGTATGCATGTATGTGAGTGTGTGTGTATAGGTGTGAGTGTGTATGTATATATGTGAGTGTGTGTATATGTATGTGAGTGTGTGTGTGTGTGTATAGGTGTGAGTGTGTATGTCTGTGTGAGTATGTATGTGAGTATGTGTGTATATATGTGAGTGTGTGTATAATGTGTGTATATGTGTGAAAGTATGTATATGTCTGTGCATGTATGTATATATATGTGTGTATGCACATGCGTGTGTATGTATGTATGCATATGCATGTGTGTATGCATATGTGTGTGTATGTGTATGCATGTGTGTATGTAATACGTGCGTGAGTGTGCGTGTATAGGTATAAGTGTGTATGTATATATGTGAGTGTGTGTGTATATGTATGTGAGTGTGTATGTATATGTGTGTATGTATATGTGTGTATGCATACATGGATATGCATGAAGATGCATCTCTGTATGTAATATGTATGATAGTATGTAATATGCATGTGTGTATGTAATATATGCATGTGTGTATGTAATATATGCATGTGTGTATGTAATATTGTATGTATATGTATATGTGTATGTATGTGTGTGTACGTATGTGTGTGAATGTATCTATGCATATGTTTGTGTATGTATGTGTGTGTTCATATGTGTGTGAATGTATGTATGCGTGCCACTTACCAAGAGATGAGATCTAGAGAGAGAGAGAGTGTGTGTGTGTGTATAGAGAGAGAGAGATATGTGTGTGTGCGTTTGCACAAGACAATGGAGGTCACAATTCAGGTCGCACATGCAAGTTTGACAGAAGCACTACTCAGTTCAAAACACACACAAAATGTCGAGTTTTGCACTTGGGTCCCAATATGTTTTAAACATGGCGCCGGTATAGGCATCACTTTAAGCATCACTATGAGCATCAATAATTTCTAGGAATTTATGAAAGCTCATACCAATGCTTATACCCATGCCTATACCGGCACCTATACTAGCAATGGCAACATATATCGATGGTCAATCTCAAATGGTCATACCGACGGTCTAGTGATTGTCGATATGCCTAACATGATCTTTCCAAGCATTTCCACCAGCCACACTGATGCCGGGGCATGACGGTGAGTATGGATAGCATCAGTATGCCCCTCTGTTGTAGTGATGTGTATGTGTATGTGTGTGTATGTGTATGTATATGTGTATGTGTATGTGTATGTGTATATGTATGTGTATGTGAATGTGTATGTATATGTGTATGTGTATGTGTATGTGAATGTGTATGTGTATGTGCATGTCTATGTGCATGTGTATGTGCATGTGCATGTGCATGTGCATGTACATGTGCATGTGCATGTGCATGTGCATGTGTAGGTGTATGTGTAGGTGTATGTGTAGGTGTATATGTGCATGTGTATGTGTGTGTATATGTGTATGTGTATGTGTATGTGTATGTGTATAAGTATGTGTATGTGTATGTGCATGTGCATGTGCATGTGCATGTGCATGTGCACGTGCACGTGCACGTGCACGTGCATGTGTATGTGTATGTGTATATGTATGTGTATGTGTATGTGTATGTGTATGTGTATGTGTATGTGTATGTGTATGTGTATGTGTATCATAATTTTTGGAGCTTGTTTCAGGCTTCAAAATAGTTTAGGAATCTAAGTTTTAACTAGGTTGGACACTAGGTCTGAAATAGGCCAAAACTAGTCAAAACATCATCTATCATGACAGAGTCCATTTATCGCGACAGACAGGACCACGATGGATGATAGACATTGTCCATCACGATAGAGAGAGCCCATGATAGACATCGTCTATCGCAACGGACACCTATCTATCACGACAGACCGAGCCCACAATAGACACCATCTATCGTGACAGACACTTGTCTATCAGGATAGATAGCCATGCATGAGAGACACTGTCTATCACGACAGACACCATCTATCATGATAGACACCTATTTTCCACAAAAATTAAGGTGGTATTTTTTTTGAAAATTTAGGGCTAAAAATTGGCATTTTTCAAGCTCATCTATTTACACAATTCCAAAGGCTTTAGAAAAATACACCAAATACCTAGGGGGCTCTAGAAACTTTTCTATGCAATACAAGGGGGAAAAAAGGGGACTTTAAACATTGTCTGAATCAAATGTTTGTCATTTGAAGTTAAAAGCTTGAGCTAAACTTGGAACTTTTATAGGTTCATTGAGAGCTCTTGGAGAGACCAAAGCAAAGTGCTAATGTGTACAGGCTTGGGAGTGCACATCTTGGGCATACAAGTGCACCAAGGAGAAGCGACTTGAGGTTGGAAGATCTCTCACCCCCTCAGTTAATTCTTAGCATATGCTAAGTGCGATTAGTGGTTTTGATTGATTAGAGGCATGATAGGAACTACCATTAAATTCTCAAGTTCAAAGTATAGGTCAATTGCAATCAACGGACAACTTAAGGGCAAGAAGTTAATTTGGTTGGATGAAAAACATCAAGTACGACAAACTTAAGAGCTAGAACACCTTGTAGTCAAATTCGAAGATGGTTCATACATAGACAAAAAAGGAACAATGTATGTAGTCACCAATCAGCCAGATAGAACAGATGAATTTGGCAACATAATCTCAGAGACCAAAATAGATGACATAAAGCAAGGGAACTTAGGAAGAGAGCTAAGAACCCCTCAAGGCAAATCAGTCCTGGCTAGAATGATCACTCCGGAATGGGTTCCCCAAGACAATAAGAGCATAGATCTGCTCTTCAACTGAGAGACAGACGAGGCCTTCTACAGGTATAAACTTGAAGAGCCTAATGAAGTGGAAATGCTTACCATATATGAATTCAAAGATCCAGATACCCCAGGCAAAGTGACCTACTTAGACAATACCTCAGAGAGGGTCTTTGTGGTCTCGGAGCATGGTAGGAATGCCTAGACTTAGAAGGGTGAATTTGTTTTCCCCCACCAAGATCTAATGTCTCTTATGGTCACCAAGGAGCTGGAACATCTCAAGCTCATGGAACTCAGAGAGATAGGAATAGAGATAAACCCAAGGTGAGCTTTGCTACCCCACTAGGAAGTGAGAATAGAGACGGATAGAATGGAAAATGAGAGACATAGGGACCCAGGAATCAAAGAAATGCAGACAAATTCCCTCTACCAAGGCCTAGAGAACACACTAGGACCTTGAGGCCTACACAATTGGTTAAGTCCATGAAGAATTGCTTCGATGGCACTAGAGACCCATATGATCATGTGGTAGAATTTAGGCAAGTCTTGAGAGTTGAGCAAGTTGATGACTTGTTCATGCAATACAACGCTTTTGGTCTAACTCTCATGAACACTGCCCTTACATGGTTTCAACCACTACACCAGAGGCAATTTAGGAATATATACCAATTGCTAAAAGCCTTCATCACGGAATTTTCTAAGAGTGGCATAAGGCACAAAACTTCCTCATTGATCCATAGCTTCAAACAAACACCTCAAGAGATAGTGAGACTTGCAAGAAGAAGGTTTACACAATACCTAGAGAGATGCCCCGTTCGAGAGTTACCCACACCTACCAAACAAGTGGCTTTATTGTTAAGTACCAAATTGAGATCCTATGTGTACTTGAAGGACCCTAGATCCATAGAAGAGTGTGTACGCATGTGCATAGATATTGAGGATAATCTAGGGGAGGAATTAGAGCTTTCAAAAATCTATAAAGATTCAAATAACTCTACTAGACTCAATTCCAAATTGTCTACATCCATAGATGAAGTAGTAGAAAAGGTAGCTCAAAAGTGAGGAGTCTCTAGCAAACAGATACCTAGGTTTGCCCTAGTGAAACGATGCTATACCTATGGAGGAGACCACATGGCTAATGTGTGCCCTATCATGGCTCAAACCCAAGTGAACCCTAACAGCCAATACTACACAATAGAAAGGAGATATACCAACCACACTGCACAAGATTGCCCTTATAACAAACAAGCGGTTAGGTAAAATTACCCATAGCCATATCCACAACAAGGAAGATACCAGAACCAATACCCACCACAATAGTATGGTAGGCCCCAACAACCCTACCAACCACCCTATCAAGCCCAACAAAGACCTCAACCAGTGTTACCTCAACAACCTCCATCTCCAGCCAATGTAATCCCAGTAAAATATGTAGTTGCCGAAGAAAATCTGAATAGAGCCTTAGTGTCAATATCACCATTGCTTTCAAAAAGTGACCCAAATGATCACAATTTTGACTCGATTCATATTGATAGTCCACAAGCTTACTATATGCAGTCACCTGAGCATAATGAGACTTACTATTACGAAGATCCTAGTGGACCAAGTTGGGAGCCAAAATACGCTAATGTCATGTGTTCAAAGAGTTCTTGAGGAAAAACTTGGAAGTCTATCTTGATGATGTCTGTGCTCATTCCAACATTAGATAAACACATATACCTGAACTCAGATAAATCTTTGACAGATGTAGAGAATATCACGTGTGCGTGAACCCAAAAAAGTGTGTTTTTATGGTCAGCCAAGGCAAGATTCTAGGACACATAGTGTCAAAGAATGGCATATCAACGGATGAGGATAAGGATAGAGCTATTGCAGAGCTACCTAGGCCAAAAAATGCCAAGGAAGTATAAGCTTTCATGGGGCATTGCGGCGATTATCAATATTACATTCATATGTATGCAATCATTGTGGAGCCTCTGTACTCCCTATTGACTAAATTTGAGTGGACAGAAGAATGCAAAAAATCATTGAATGAACTTAAGCGATGATTGTGTTCAACACCAATCTTGACTATGCTAGATTGGAACAAGCCATTTCATGTTCATGTGGATGCATCCAATTATGCTATTGGGTGTGTACTGGCACAACCTAATGGTGAAGATAACATGGATCTTCCCATTGCTTATGCTTGCAGACAATTGAATGTGGGTGAACAAAATCATACTACTATCAAAAGAGAAGGATTAGGCATGGTATATGAAGTTAAAAATTTTAGACATTATTTTCTTGCAAATAAGTTTAATTTTTTTTACAGACCATCAAGCACTATTATATCTAGTGAACCAGCCTTGCAATACATGCAGATTAGTAAGATAGTTCCTCTTACTAATGGAATATGACTTTGAAGTTGTGGTTAGGAAAGGGTAGGACTCACCTTAGTGTAGATCACTTTTCTAGCCTAGCTCCAGGTGAGTCCCCTCAAGGTGTATCAAGTGACCTTCTTGATGCCTACTTGTTCAATCTAGTGGTAGTGCCTGACTGGGTGAAAGCGATAGTGCCTATTCCTACCTTTGAACCTAAACATCCTGTATTGAGAACTAAAGACAAGAAATTAGTCACGTCTCAAAAATACCACATAATGGCAGGCAGCATGTATAAACATACTAATCAAGGCAGAATGGCTTGCTGTGTAAATGAAGACAAACATGCAAAGTGGTTGCAACTAGCACATGTAGGTGCACTTCAACAACATCACTCCAGACATAGAACCCTACAAACTTTGCAAAGGTTAGGATTATACTGGCAAACTATGGAAGCAGATGTCCATAATTTGTGCAAGGAATGCCCAATTTGTAGTACTAGACCACCCATGGAACATGCCACTCTCTATCAAGTGTCTTTAGTACCAGATTGGAGTGAAGCATTGGTAGCCTTTTTGAGGACGAAAACATTCCCTAAAGAGATGACACTTACTAGATGCAAGAGCTTAGAGCAAGAAGCACTAGACTATGCAATCATTGGAGATAATTTATACAAGCGTGGAAGAGATGGATACCTAAGACTATGTGTCCATGAGAGTGAATATCTTATGATCTTGGAGACTGCTCACTACTTCACATGGATGCAGATACCTATGTGAAGAGGTGTGATATTTGTCAGCAAACTCAGTACCCAATATGTAAACATGAGATGCCTTTGAAACCTATGATGGGTGTACATGCATTCTCTAAATACTTCAAGCCACACCCTATCAGATGGTATTTGGCCAAAATGTAATGCTACCATTAGGCTTCTTGATACCCACTGTGAAAGTAGCACAAGAGCATCAGTGGATTGGCCATGAGCTCTCATCTAGAATCTTTGATATGGAACGCTTAGGTGAAACAAGATTGAGAGCAGCTGCAGGAATATACGTGGCCAAGAAAAGGCAAAAGGCTTACTTTGATGCCCATATGAAGGATAAGGGCTTGGAAGCAAGAGATTTAGTTTTAGTGTACACCTTGAAGCAACATGCATGGAAATTGGAGAAGCGAGGCTATGGACCCATGATTATAAATAGAGCATCAAAAAGTGGAGCATTCCAATTAGCCACTCTAGAAGGCAACATCCTACCTAGTTACATCAGTGGATGCAGAGTCAAATTATATCAAGAACCCCTCACAGAGGAGATGCTAAATTGACTCAACACTACGAAGAAACATAAGGAAGAGGAAAAATGAGTTCTAGAAGAAGCACAGGCAGAAGCCTTAGAACACATCTAATGAATGAAATTGAGAAGACAAGGTGGATATCATCCTAGGTCAGACACCCATGATGCTGCAAGATATCACATGGACATGTGTGAAGCATTAGGTGTATGTTTCCATAGAATAGTTGATCGAAGACCCTTTCTGACCCTAGAGTTAGGACAAGGAGAGAGTGCAAGGACCATAAGAGCTTTGATTGAATCACGAGAAGCCACAAGTGCACTTTGACTTTCTTACTATCAAGAACTTCAATTAAAATTCAATCCTATAGATGCATATCTCATAGGATTGGGAGGTGTGGAAACCCCTTGCATGGGCAAAGTGGAACTTCCCCTCTACATTCAATATGTTCTAATGACATTCAAAGTGCTAGTGTGTGAAGATGAGGATCTCACCAAACCCCTGGTCTTGAGTCAAGATTGGATCTATGATCTTGCAATCAACCCAAACCTAAGAAGTGGACTTCTTCAGGTATGGGTGAATCAAAACTGCATCACAGTGGAGATAGAAAATCAAGAACTCAGACAACTAGGAAAGGCACCCACTCCTAGTCCTTCTAGGAGCACAAATGAAGATAACTATGTTATTGTTGTCCAAAGTTCTATGGTGCAAAAGAGTGTCACTCATGAAGGAGGTGCAAAAGCCAATGAGGAACTCCCTTCTTTTCCAAAGAGGATCCCAAAAAAACAAGCAAGGCAACACAAGAAGTAGATGCAATAGATAATCAAGGGGCATGCTCAACGACCGGTGCAGCATAAGTACATCATGGAATGAAGCAGATGTGGATATGCAAGGGTGAAAAACCCTCTGCTCTCGAGACAGGATCCCAAAGATGCACCAAACAAACTAATCAGTCAAGGACTACAATGAAGGAGTATCCTAGGCATTAATCTAGATGGACCATTTCTATTTGGGTCCTAAAGCGGTCAATGAAGGTTGACACCAATGCTAGAAAAATATGGGCGCCCAAGACCTACTTTCAAGCTCAAATGTGTAAAGTATATTTAGTGCATTTGAACGTATAGATATATCAACATGAAACTCCTTAATTATAAAGTAAAACTATTAAAACATTATAAAATAAAAAGTGAAAACAGACAAAATAAAAATAAAAATAAAAATTAATAACAAATAGATACGTGGGAGATTATGAATACGTGTGTGTGCATATACGAGTGGGTATACATCATTGATACAGGTTTGGAAAGTTTCTTTTGGACCGTGCATGAAATGGAAGGACAACGTAGCTTCTCAATTCTCTCGGCAGCTGAAGCAACAAGAAAAGGAAGCAGGCGATGTCTTTGAGGACGCTCTCGGATAGGAAACAGGGGACAACTTCTTTTTCAACAGTGGGTTATTGCCTTTCAAGGAGGGGTGCTGAAGAGAACAAACAAAGGAGGGCAGGTACACTGAGAAGAAGGGAAGAGCTGGCATGCGAACTATGTTTAGAGCTCGACGCATACAAAAATCGATGCTTGAGAATGATTGAAGGGGGTAGCATGCACATGTAGAGGAGGAGAGGGAAGGTGTTTTTGGGGAGACTAGTGCTGAGGATTCTTCCTGATCGCTGATTATCTGAAAAAGGAGGCGCATGTTATGTGGATTGTCTTTGAACAGTAGGGGAAAAAAAGGGAAGAACGAGCATGAAGAAGTGAGGTCTATGTTGCATATGTACTTCTGAGAAGACGGAGAGGGCTAGCTATCAATTCATGAAGACTCACCTCCAGCAATTAATCTTATGGTGTTGATCGACTCTGAAGACGACCTCTCCTGCTCCGTGTGTCTCCATTGATCAGAAAAAGCGCATTGATCAGAGACACGCATACGTTTTGGAGACGTGCTCTGGTGGCTGGCGAATGCTTAAGAAGAGAAGAAATGACTCTCTTATTTTTTTTGGGTGGTCCACAGCAGAAAGAAGATTGGGAAGATACTATTAGCGCTAAAGGCATCGAATGGGAGGAGGTGTATGACTGTCATGCTAGGCAGATATATCTGTTGCATATGAGAGAGCGGAAATACACAGAGAGCTTAGGCACTCAATTCCTCGTCCCTCATCTGACAAAGCATCAACTGAACGATCATCGTTGAAAGAAAGCATCGACAGAAATGAAGTTTAATTCTGCCATTTAACTCATCTCGGACGTTGAAATCACGGGAGAGTCTGGGGAAGGCTAAAGAACTGTCTGGTACTCAGTTTGAATATTGAACTTCTATAATCTTGCCTTGTAGATCATGCATTTAGGATGAACTGTTTTGTTTAAATATACATAGGAGTTATGATTTTTATTCCTCTTTACAATCAGCGATCTCTTTTCCTTATCTAATACGCAAACATTATGAAAGTACAATATCACACTGTCTGTGATGTACATCAGAAGAGTGTTTGACGTGTAACCCGGTTCATAGAATACGAACGAATCCTTACATCATGTAGTCTTGAGACTTTGTGCAAAAATAATGTCAGGCTGAGTGACCGAGAAGCTACTCATGTTGTGACCGAGCTGTTCAACTTATTTGACGAACTTTAGTTTTGCATTCCCTAAACTGAAGAAAAGAAGGAGCATTTCTTTCACCAAATTTGCATACATTTTTTATGAAAAATGAATGATGATTTTATGTGTGACATTCTATTATGTATCAATGATTTTCATTTGAAATATCCCGTCAGGGTTCCCGAAACTCATAATTTGAGTAAGTATTGACTCCTAATGGTAATTTCTATTCTCTGTGAGAATAACATGTAAAACGGTACACTCCGATGCAAGTATAGATCTATAGCAAGTGTTATATTGTAAAATCGGAAATACGAAAATGAGCGCATTAAAGTTAAATATATTTATATGCATGTGCATGCTTTGTAAGAGTTTAGTGTTTGAAGTATCGCTTGTGTATTTTTAAGATTCTGAGTGCACAAAGGAAAAGACTTTACTTATGGTGTTATCATTTATACAACATGACTATATATATGTTATGAAAACTTGGTACAATGTTTTTTATCAAGTGAGATGGAATCCAAAAACATCCTAAGTTAATGCCAAAGAGGACCCTGATACATTGAACAATGTCTTTTTCAAAAGAGTTAAACAATGTTTAGCGAGTGAACTAACCGTTTTTCTTTGAGCTTCATTCCCTTGCTTGAGCTCTCGCTAGAAGCACCCTGCGTGCGCCGTATTTATAGCGATTGGCTTGATCCACCAGCCGTTGCTTTCGCGCAAACAACGCATTAACCTGGTCACAACTACAGTTCTTTAAAGGATGCAAAGATTCAATACACCAATCCAAGAGAATGAGGGGCACTGTTCCATATGTCCAAGCACGAGAAGTGCTTACAACCCTAGAGGTCTCACCATGAGGGGAAGCCAGAGTGCCCCCCTTTACAATTAGAATTCCCCGCTCCGACTCTAGAGACACCTTGCAAGAAGCTCCCTCTGCACCCCATGTACCTTTGGAGTTTGAATTCGGTACCACTAGAGATGTTGAAGGGATGAGCATCTTCAATCTTGAATCCATTTTACACACCAATCAATTATCAGATGTAGATTTCTTTTCTGATATAGGACCTAACCAATCCTCACAAAGAAGGGGTAAATCGACAAAAGGTTGCCATTGGGAAGACGATCAACAAAGGATCCTATCTCAACAACTAGAATGACCAAAGGGTGAAGAAGAGGAAGAAGAAGAAGAAACTACCAAAGCCTCAGCTTATACTGCAGAACTCCATAGATTATACCAGGTCATGGAAGGGTGCAAGCATAACAATTACTTTCTCAATAGATCAGCAGAGCGCTAAATGGCCCAACTCTTGGCAGAGGTTGGTATCGACTTGGAAACCTATGAAACCCTTATATTGCTCTCACAAAGCTATGGTGTAGTGGAAGCCGTAAGATCCACATTGTAGAGGCCTCCTATCCAATATGATCCACAGATTCCAAACATGACCAAGGTCAGGCAGAAACATTCAGATCCCCATCACCATGGTGGAGGAAACTATTGTGGCAACCAAACCAATCGACACAATATCCCAAGCAACTAGAACCCGTGGCCATGATGCGATGATTACCCATGAAGATACAACAAAACCACTACCTCCAACACTTCCACCATCACCCCCTCAAATCGAGGTTGTCAATATCATTCCTACCTTTGACACTCGAGTGAATCCTTCATCTTTTGTATCTCCACTTCTAGTTATACCCTATTTTCTTCTTTTAAAAACCCCTTGTATGATACCACCACCGTTACCTCAAAACCCCTCATTGATCCTGCCATAGGACATCCTACCTCCACAACCTCAGTCATAGGACACCCAGACATGAGATACACTTTTTGAGGATTTCCTATCTCCAAACATCCTTCCATGGAATTCCCACCTCCAAGCTCATACTTTCCACCCTCCATCCCACCAGTCCTTCAACCTGTCCATGCCTTTCTTTCTAGACTATTTCAAGCCACCAACCAAACCTCATTATCGATCCCATTCCCAACAACAACACCACAATTATTCATCACCATTTCACACACACCACCTACCATTCCCATATATATGGTAGACACCATACTCACTCCCACGTCCGACAACGTGGACATTTTGCCATCTATAGCACCTCCCCCTCCCCCCACACTTCCACCATTCCCCATTCCTCTACCACCAACTTCACCTGCACACACCTGCAGTAGACAACATTCACACTCCCCATCCCCCATTCCCTCTCCCTTGCATCAATCAATGTACAACCTGCAGGCCCATGACCAGTTATGAGAAGAAATGGATCAATTGCAGCAATAAAGAAAGTCAAACACTACAACTATCCCCTAGACCACCGTATCAGCCTCTTCAAACACTATTGATCCCGCAGCGCTACAAGAACTACAAAATCAAGTCACAAAACTACAAACAAGATTGTTCCAATATGAAAGACCACCATCCCCACCCAAAGCCCTCACAGAAGAAGAAGTGTATCCATTCTATTGGAACAGACATTTGAAGATGACTACAATCCACAACCAATTCCTAGTGAACAAAAACCACAAGAAGGGCAAGATACATTTGAAGCTCCATGATCCCCATGGTTAAAATAAGTGGAGGACATTGGGCAGACTCATGAAGATCGTACAATGGTGCAAAATCAAGCAATACAAATCATAGAAGAAATGATGTTGCAATCCAACCATTTCCAGCAATTTGCACCAAGGTGACTAATCACGACATCTGAAATTCAGTAGAGGCCATACTTTATAACTTTGGCTGATTATAATGCAGAGATTAAGAGAGTCAGGGTGAAGATGCCCACCTTTGTAGTGCAAACCAGAGGACTTACCACCGGAAGCACAAAAAGGGAAAATTTATCAGTCGACTTGGTGGAGAAAACTCTTAGAGACTTACCCACAAATATTGCGCACTTGGAGCCATGCACCCTTACATCTTACTTACAACCCATGTTGTCCTGTTCCAAGGCACAGATCATGGAAAGCATTCAATATCAAAGTACAAAATAATGCATAATGCAAAGAATGGCTCAACTACCCATACATTGCGCCACGATAGGGTCCACCTTCAATTGCTTATATGGTGGCCACTATATGCCACTAGATCCCTCGATTGAAGCCAACGCCAGTTGTCACTGCACAGATGATGCTGAAAACTTTGGATATGATGCAGATTGTCCTCAAGACCTTTTGAAATACACAAGCGCCACAAGTATCTCTACCAGGTTTTACAAATGGTAATTATGATTTGGTGTATGACATTAGCACAACCCCAAGCATCATAGTAGCTTATGCTTGGAACACTCGTATCAAATACCTCCTAGCCTATTACAAACAAACCTTTGAAGATATATTCACTACAGGCTTCTCAAAATATCACTCTGAGGTGTTTGCATCAAAATGAACACACCTGCTTCACTTATTTGCATGTGAGCAGGCTATGTATTTAGAGTACTATATGACACCACAATCGAATATCCCAAGTGCCATTAATTGGGATGCATTTCAAGCTAATTTGGCAGAAGGAATAAGGCTCCAAGAACATGCGTTGGACACTAATTTTATTCAATATTACATTGATCACTCTACCAAACAGAGGTCTATCAGGTGTGACATATGCTAGAGAGGGCGCAGTGTTGGCCTACAAGCAAATGAAGAAACAGAACAATCAAGTACAATCCATCACAGAAGAGGACTAACCATTTTTTTCATAACTTATTTCTAATCAAAAGTGATTTTCATCACTACACAAACATTGTAAATACCCTTTTTGGCCAATTAGACTCCATTTTGTTCAAGCCAATGAGTCTTCAAGCTTGACGAGTATTAGAAGCACTTACATATCAATTTTCATAATTTTTAGACTTTGTTTGAGCCCTCAAATAAGCCCTGGAACCTATTTTTTGTTGATGTATGAAACATCACAAGAAATGAATTAGTGTGACACTACACAACCTCTATGGTCACCATTAACTCAATGCTTCTCCAAACTTTGAGAAATAATAGCCAAAATTGAGAACTTTACTTCTTCAAAAATTTCTAGTCATTGAAATAATATTACCTTCACTCTTTTGCTTGTTTCTCTTAGCAAAAATATCATTTTTCCAAGATCTTATGGTGGCTAAAAGTAGAAGAGAAGAGCTTTCCAAAAAGCTATTGCTTGCTAAAAGCTTTGCATTACACACCAAGTTATGGCCTTCACAAGATGACTATGTGTGACTACCAGAATAGGAAATGTTGCGTGTTTTAGTAAAAGCACCTATCCATTTTCAAAAATTTTCAACTTAGCATCCATTTGTAGCAAGAATTGATGCTAGGGATCGAATTGGTGTGTTTTCTGCCATTTTTTCAGCACCTAAAATACCCCCTTGAACACAGATATGAAGAAAAACACTTTTATGATGGAACTCAATGCTTGCATCAACTTTATGCTGAAACTCGGTGCTATGCATCAAGTTGTTCCACAGAGCTCATGTTTTAAGAAGATTCAACAATAGGTAAAAACTAAGAGAATGAAACAATGACTTATCAGCACAAAAAAAACTTGAACTTTTGAGATCATTACACAGTAGGCAAAGCATGAAACGGGACTTTGAGAACTTTAGTCTATGTGAAGAGGCTACAGATGTTGAGCGAATGCCTTAAAGAGTGTATTGACCTAGAGGAGAACCTGGCTGATGATCTCAAAAGTACATCAAGCCCTATGAAATCAGAAGACACTAGAAGTATAATGACATCCAACTCTAGTAACGTAGAGGAGTTGGCGGAACTCGTAGCCAAGAAGTTAGGAGTGCATGGACAGCGGAACTACCAGCATCCACCAATAATAATACCCATGTTATGAAGATGCAGCTTATGCGGAGGAGACCATCCTACTCACATGTGTGTAAGAGGAGGAGCAGGTTTGCCTCAAGCTTACCCTTACAATAGGCAGCCACATCAAGGAACCGCTTTGTATTGCCATGTAGAACAAAAATACACTAATCATACCACTGAGAATTGTCCATTCAACAGGCAGTCACGACCTTTAAATCAACCTCAGTATAGGCTGTATGGATACCCTCCGAGGGAGCCAGGAAGGGAGATTCCCAAATATAATCCCTATCCAGAACCACAAGGAGCACCTAGGCGATATGAGCAAGGGCAATATGTACAACCTCTGCCAGTGTTATGATAGCAACCACCATTTCCACATAACGTAGTGCTAGTGAAGTATGCTCAACCAGAGGAAAACATGGAAAGAGCCATAGTGCCAGCATCACCAGAATCAACAAACCCAGGATACGAGCAGACCCAAGGAGAATACTATCCCTATGACACTATTATGATGGAGTACGAGCAAGCTTATGACCCGCAATACTATGGTCATGAGGGATATGACAATGCCTATGGACCAGAATTGGCAACCCTAATGTACACCGCACCCAAGGCACCAGCACCCATAAGACCACCCATCAAACCGCCTATGCCAAAAGGACCATGCTATAGATGTGGAGGAGATCACTTTATAAGGAAATACACTCGGCCATACAACCCACCACCCCCCAGAACATGGGAATGGTATTGCAATGACTATGGAAAGGAATACCTCTTTAGAGACTGCCCAAAAAATCCCAATAAGACTCATGACGCTACACCTATTAATGTAATAGAAGTAATTGAATCGTCAGGAACTGACAAGGAGTACATAGTACCATTGAAAGCCATCACATGAGCACAAGCAAAAGGACAGGAAAGAAAACGAGTAGACTCGAAACAAGAAAAGAGTAAAACCCTAGAACCCAGAGTACAAGTTGTGGAAGACTCCATTGACCCACTCGAGAATATCCAAACAACGAAAAGCCAAAAGTGGAAGGATAGGAGGGAAAAAGTCAAGGAAAAATGGATGAAAAATAAAAATAAGGAAAACAAGAAGGACACAAGAGGCAATAAGAAACCTAAAGAACCTGAAATTCAGGAAGAAATTCCCATTACACCACAGACGCTAGAGTCAGACAAGCTAGGATCAATTCTAGCAGACCCAAGACTAGACAATTTAGATATGTGGTTGAAAGCTTACCAAGCTAGAATCGTGAATGGACCAAATGTAGAGCAGCATGAAAAACTTTACCCACAAGGGGATTTAGAAAAGGAGAGACTGGTGATATGTAGAAAACTCATAGAGGTGGCTCAGGCCACTCTAAAAAAGACTATCCCTGTCCTCCCTGAGATGAGAATATCCGAGAATCAATACAATTATTGTCTTAAAACCAACGACCAAAAATCAAAAGAGAGGGATGATAACGAAGAACTACTGAATACCCAGGACAAATCCATGTCCACAGTCCCTGATTTAGAAGCTGAGTGGCCAAGAGAGTTGTGGACGAGGATTCGAGAAGATCAATGGAAAAAGAATGGAATCGCCAAACCACCTTTTGAGGAATTAAATATGGAAGGCTATGAGCCAACACCAAATTTGGAGTAAATATATGAAGAAGTCTCTAGGCTAGACCAAAATAGGGAGGAAGCACAGAGCATTTCCACCCTACTGAACTACATGGGAGAATACGAGAAGGAATCCATAATCTTCCGTGCTCCCACAGTACGAGGAAAAGAAAAGGAGTCTTCAGACAAGACCTCATACAATCTAGCAGAACTCAAAAAAACCAAAGTACAATGTCGATTGGTTGTGGAAGAATTACTTCATGCCAAACCACAATTATGGAAACAATTAGCGGGGCAGTTGAAGTTAGAGCGGGAGAAGAACGAAAAGGAAAGCAAGGAAACCGAAAGCCCATCTACTATACAAATTCCGGTGGATAAGGTTGGAGAATTTAGTGAAGGAGATGAGGGCAACACGTGTTTACCTGTCACGTACAATGGATACATGACCAAGGCCATACTAGACACGGGAGCGGGAGTGGGCATCGCCACCAAAGAGATTTGGGAGAAATGGGGAAACCCAACCCTGCGACCAATGCATATGAAGCTTCAATTAGTAGATGGTCATGTCGAGAAACCCCTAGGAATATTGGAAAAAAATAGACTAACCACCTGCGGAGTTGAGTTTGAGCATACATTAGCTACATGTCAATTTGCAAAGGCAAATGATTATGAAATGATATTAGGATGACCTTTCATGAGACAACTCAGGGTAGTGCAAGACTAGGGACGAGACTCATTATACTTTCACCATCAAGGAATCACTACAAAGGTCAATATGCATACGTTTGCGTACAGGGATGTACCCGTGCTACAATGGAATCCCGTACACAATGAAGAAGATGATTTGTCTATCCATAGTGCCAGATCAGGTGATCAATCTTGGATGCACGAGGATGCCCAATTATGGATGTGTAAGGAAGCAAAGAGAGAGGATAAAAAACTTCAGCTATGGCCCTTAGGACATCAAAATTATCGACCCGTAGAGGACCCAATGTACATACCTCAAGTTTTTCCGGATGAAGCATTCGAACCGCACGGTTGGATGGAGATCCTAGAAACCTTGTACACATGTGTAAATGAAGAAGTATTGACCATGAATGAATGTGTAGATGAAGAAGGCTATGATGTAAACTTTTACATGGTAGTCCTTCAAGAGGTAGAAGCAGGAGAAGTATTAGAAAAGGAATGGAAGGAAGAATATGAGAGCATAGAGATGGAACCGGAGTTTGATTCAGAGGAACGCTATTTAGAAGTCGTTCAAGCTGAGGACAAATGTCAAACACCCAAAGTGTTAGCAATAGAAGCAGACCCTATAGTACCGAACCATGAGGAAACCACGAGTAAGATCGGACCAACCCTGGATCTATTTGAAGTTCCAGAACACTTCAAAACATACGAAGTAGAGGAAATGAAAATAGCCATTCAAATGCCTAAGAGAGAGGCAAGAGAAGGAGAAGCATACGACAACAAAGAACAAACGAAAAAAATCATAGTGACCATAGAGAATGGAGAAGACAGATGCGTGTACATGGGAAAGGATGTGTCACCTGAGGAGGAAGAAGAATTGATAAGACTGATTCGAGAATATCGAGATGTGTTTGCATGGACCTAGAAGGACCTCAAAGGTGTGGAACCCTCCATTTTTTCTCATCAAATACCAATGAAACCTGATGCAAAACCATTGAGGCAACACCCATACACATATAATGATGTTTATGCAGCAAAAATTAAAGAAGAAATAGATAAACTATTAGCAATCGGATTCATTTACAAGATAGAACATACCGAATGGGTGTCACCATTAGTAGTTGTGCCCAAAAAGAATGGGAAACTGAGAGTGTGGATTAATCTAAAGAAAGTCAACGCAGCCACGATCCATGATAGCTACCCATTACCTATCACTGATCACCTATTGGAAAGAGTTGCAGGTAAGGAAGTCTATAGCTTCTTGGACGGGTTCTGTAGATACAACCAAGTAGCTATTGCTACTGAGGACCAACATAAGACTGCATTCGCGACTGAATGGGGAGTCTATGCTTTCAGGGTGATGCCTTTTGGACTCACGAATGCCCCTGCTACTTTCTAAAGGTTGATGTTTCATGTTTTCAAAGAATTCCTAAGGAAGAGTATGGAAGTATACATAGACAACTTATGTACATACTAAGATCGGAGATAGGAACATATCCCAAAATTGTGAAGAATATTTGAAAAATGTCGACAGTATAGAGTATGTTTGAATCCTGAGAAGTGCATTTTTATGGTGAGACAAGGAAAAATCATAGGACACATCGTATCTAGGAACAGAATATCTACTGATGAAGACAAGCTCAAAGTAATTCTAGAACTTCCAAGACCAAAGAATGCAAAAGAGGTGCAAGCATTTATGGGTCATTGTGGATACTATCACTGATTTATCCATATGTACGCTATAATTTCCAAGCCATTGTATGGATTGTTGACTCAATTTACATGGACGGAAGAATGCAAGAAAGACTTTAATGAACTGAAGAGAAGATTAAGTACATCACCAATTCTGAAAACACCCAACTAGAACAAGCCCTTTCATATTCATGTGGATGCTTCCAATTATGCAATAGGATGCATTTTAGCTCAACCACGAGATGAAGGAAAATTGGACCATCCTATTGCCTATGCAAGCAGACAACTGAATCAAGCCGAAAGAAACTATACAACTACGGAGCGAGAAGGCTTAGGGATGGTGTACACTGTAAAGAAATTCAAACACTACCTATTAGCTAACAAATTCAAGCTCTTCATAGATCATCAAGCCTTATTGTACTTAGTCAATAAGCCTTGTAACATGGGAAGACTAGTGAGACCGTTTCTATTGTTAATGGAGTTTGATTTTGAAGTGATTGTGAAAAAAGGAAATACCCACCTGAGGGCGGATCATCTCTCTAGATTGACACATGGAGAGCCTTTTCCAAATGGGGTATTGATTTCATAAGACCCATTAATCCACCAGCTAAAGGATCACACACTGAATACATAATAGTAGCAACTGATTACCTGACTAAATGGTTAGAGGCAAAGGCAACTAGAAAAAATGATGCTCAGACCACAGCTAAGTTTCTTCTTGAGCATATCTTTACTCGCTTTGGACTACCTATAGAGACAGTGAGTGATCGAGGAACACATTTCATTCATGAAGTAAGAGTCCTTGATGAATGAGTTCTTAGTGATTCATAAAAAATCAGCCCCTTATCATCATCAAGCCAACGGTCAAGCAGAAAGTTCCAATAAGGTGTTGTGTACTGTACTGACAAAGATAGTCAATAGTGGAAGGTCAGATTGGGACAAACAATTGCATCATGCAATTTGGGCCTTCCCAGTGGCTTACAAGACTGCCATTGGAACTACACCATTTAACCTAGTGTATGGAAAAAATGAGATCCTGCCGATCGATTTTTTAGTGCTACTTTGAGAGTAGCCCAATAGTATGAATGGATGGGGCATGAAATGTCCAAGCAACTTGAACAAACTGAGAAGCTACACGAGACTAGAATACAAGCTGTTGCGGGAATTTATGCGGCAAAAAGAAGATAGAAAGCATATTATGATGCGCACATCAAAGATAAAGGCCTAAAAGAAGGAGATTTAGTCCTGGTGTATACTTTGAAACAACACGCCAAGAAGCTACAGAAACGCAGATATGGACCTTTAATAATCAATAGGATTTCAATAAGTGGAGCTATCAACCTAGCTACACTGGATGGAGAGATACTTCTGAATTACATCAGTGGTTGTCGAGTAAAACGTTACATGGAGCCATTGACAGATTAAATGTTAGCACGATTTGTAGGGGCACAAAATAGGAAAAAAGAGGAAGAGAGGATTAGAGAAGAGGCAAGGCAAGAAGCTCTAGAGCATATCAAGAAACAAAAAGAGTGGATAAGGTAAAGGGATGAACGATATTTACAAGGAGAAGAGCCTATTCCCATGGCCAACTATCAAATCACCAGACCAACACTAACGACCTCAGCATATCTCAACCATATTTAAACCTAGGGATTGGAACTATAGAATACCAGCTAATAGATGCCTTGATAGACTCGGGAGCAGCACTCAGATGCATACGAATGACGATCATCATGCATCTTCAAACGACCATAACACTGACTAAAGCACTAATGATAGGCGTTGGGGGCCAAGTCATAGAATGCATTTGAGAAGCCATGATATCTCTCCACCTAGGAAATTCCACCATGGAGCAACAAGTTCTGGTGTGTAAAGACGAGGATTTGATGGAGAACCTGATCCTAGGACAAGATTGGATTATTGAAAATGAAGTGAGCATTCACCTAGCTCAAGGGTACATCTCAGCCAAAATAGGGCATATGGAAATCTTTAGCCTGTTAGAAGAAAGACCCTCTCACATGCATGATGCCATCAAGCGTGAGAAAGAAACCCTAGAAGAGGAATTAGCAAACGAATCAATCAAAAGTGTACCAGAGGAGTGTCCTAAGAAAGAGGTAACTACCAATACCAATGCATCAGTTGTTGAGGTTGATTCATCCCATATGAACGGTGAATCCAAGGGAAACAGTGAAGACAATGCTCCTAAAGTCACTTGCAACAATGGGAGATCATCCACGTGGAAGTATACTATCCGATTATCACAAACAGGAAGGGCTAATCTGCACTGGATTTGCAAGGATCGAATTAGGAAAACAGAAAAGTCTACACCGATACAGGTCACTCATCCTATGAAGGCAAGAGGAGACAACAAATTCTTTTCATTACAAGCAGAACCAAAAAATCTTCTGAGAGTATGGCTTCCAAAGTCATTAGTACAAGCCCAGAAAACACGGCAACACATATGGATTCCGAAAAAGATCAGACACACTACAAGTCAAGAGATAGACAAGCAAGAAGAAATATTACACTGATGAAGCAGGACCATGAAAAACAAAATTCACCAAAGGCACCATAGGAACATGATATCAACCAATCATATTACAAAAAAGAAAGAGGAAAACCCTAGAGCACGACAAAACCAAGAGGAGACGAAGCCTCACACAACAACTACAAAATGGATATGGAGACCAAAGAGGCAGCACGAACAGGAAAAACAGATTCAAAAGGAGTCTAATTGCACTCATGAAGAGTTGAATGCACCTAAAGTATGCATGCCAGGGCCACACTACGAGGCCATGCATTCGGCACATGATCTGTTTAACAAAACTAGTGGTGCACATTTCCCACTTGGGAATAGATCATAGATTCTACTTCCCTAGGAATGGACCTACTATGTAAATAAATAAATTATCTAGTTAAACTAACTCTTGTTTTCTTTCAGGAACATAAATGAAAAGATATGTGGTAAGATATCTCACTTACTTAAGTAAGGGGAAAATCGAGGGACGCAATGAACAACATGTCACTACGACACACATCACTAATGACATGTCTTCTATAAAAAGCTAATGCTCTCCTTATTATAAGTGCAGATGGCTTCTGAGGACTCTAAAGCGACTATCCAAGAGGAGATGTTGGAATTTCCCTGCCAAAGCATGACAAAGGCAAAAGGTCACTGGTTTCGGGAAGATCAACCTACCGAGGATTATCTGTTCTTGGTAACCATTAAAATAATGGATACGGACCATCAGTTTCGAGTAATGTCTCAAGATTTCAAAGTAGTGCACGAACTTCCATCGACTGTGGACATTATGAAGAAAGCTAGTATCCAGAAGTACTTTGAGCTCCCGATCTATAAACCGGATTTCTAGCGCTGCACACAAGTAATGAACACCTTACAACTAGCTTTGCATGATCCATTAGTATTTGAAGCAAGAGTCCTAGATGCAGCAGGCGAGTGGGTCATCATACATCTCACCCACGACTTAATTAAAGAAGCCTTCGGATGGGAAAAGGATGGGAATATAATTTTGAAAGAGGAAAGCCGGGGAGCTAAGACCCGAACATTCACAGATATCAATTGCATTGACATAGAAGAGGAAGTAAGACTCATTCACCAACATTTTTGCTTTCCCAACATGCACAGGTATACTGCTCCACAGAAGATCATAGTGCAAATGTTGTCTCATGCCATCAAACAAATAGGGAATCAATTTAACATGACTCCATACATTCAAGAACGACTCTTCGAAGCCAAGAAACAGTGGAATCATAAGAACTTCTTGAATGAAAGCATTGCCTTAACAATACTGATCTATCCTGCTTTGGGCATTAGGGAACATTTGAAAGAGATGCCCTCATCTAAAGCAATGGCTAAGTATGCAAAGATTGCCATGGTTCCAAGGAAGAAGAAAGGAGTCAAGATAATAGAAGAAGCTGAAACGAGCTCCAAACCGAGAGTGAGAGGTACCAAAAGGTTATGGGAGATGATGCTGGCAGAAGCAAAAGCTTCAGCTACAAAGAAGGCACATGCACTTCCAAGAACCAGGCTTGAAGAAAATACACCCATTATAGAAGAGGAATTAACAAAAGCAATGGAAACAACTCACCAGTATATGGAAGGATAGGTAAACCTATCGGTGCAAGAGCATCATTACCAACAAGCCCATGAAGAATCAGAACAAAGAAAAAGGCTGACCAAGGTTCATAGATATAGAGAATTGGGATTGATGAATTCTAGCTCATCATCAAACACACCAGAATAACAAGAAACATCTATGCTGAATGTGGATATTAGAAGTGATTCAAGGGATGATGGTCAATGGGAGGAATTAAATCAAGTAAACGATGACTTTGGCATGGAAGGCACGAAGATCCTTCAGATGCCTGATAACACCATCAAGAAAATGATAAGGCAGGAAGCATCTCAAGAAGGAATTCATGTAATCAAATTGAATGAAGCATCAAACATTCAAGTCAAGGAGACTCTTCTAGTGGGAAAGGTCCTGATAAAGAACCCCAAGGAAGAAAAAGTACTAGACACAGTGAAAGAGTCCGAACCCTTCACACCAATAAGGGTAGTAGCAGAACCCTCTCCGATGGATGTCACGTTTCAAGGGAGTGCTACCAAATCAACCAATAATGAAGAGGAAAGAAGAGACCAAGAAGTACAGCTCCAAATAAGGCAACCGCACAATGAGACGATACATGTGGAGCAAGGAAGAGACGTATGAACCGGGGAAGAACCAAGCATCCCCAAAACTTGGTTGACGTGGATGTAGCTCAGCTCAAGCCAGTAGTACAACAAATGATACAAACTGCTATGGATACTTAACAGTTGATGCTGGAAGCTGATGCCGACTACGATAAGGCAATGTGGGAGAAGAATCAATTCCAGGAAATAGGAGAGAATTTATCTTCAAAATTAATTCAAGCGCAAAGGATAATTTTAGAAAACGAGGTATAAACCAAGAAGTCCAAAAACAAATGGACCACACTGGAAATGGAAAACAAGAAGTTGCAAGAACAACTGAGAGAACTACAAAGTAAATATGAGGCTGGCAAAGCAGAGAAAGTGCAAATGAATACTAGAAGTAAGATCCTGGAATCTCAAATCAAGGTATAACTGGATGAAGCCAAGAATCTAAGGAACAGGAATAAAGAATTGATGACGGCCCTATTATGCAACCAACCGATAAAAGCTCATGAAATGACAAAAAACAACACAAAAGCATTGGAGGAGCAGATAGCAAAATATGAAGATTAGCTGAAGAAAGAGCAAGCTATCATAGTGGATTGGGAAAACAGATATATGAATGACACCAATGAACTTAGGAGGAAGTGGAAGATGGCAAAAAATTAATACTGAATGCAGTGCAATGAAGATCCCACTCAACTTGCTGCCATAGGAGAAGAGCTCCTCGGGACAAGAATACAAAAATATGCAACGAAGAGATCAAAGCAAATGATGAGCTAATAAATAAGTTGAAAGTTCAGTTAGAACAAGTTAACGTGGGGACACCAGTAGTTCCACACTCCACAGTGGCTACTGAGGAGACTGAGGTACGTCCTCTTTCTCCCCCCATACATCATTCACCGATAAGGGAGGAAACAGAGACCAACACTGAGAGACATACTCAGGCTATTGCAGAACTAAGCCGAAACGAGCGGGCACTACTGGTGTCCCAGCTTACTGAAGATTTTGAAGAACAAGTAATCCAAGTAATGAGAGAAGCAAAGAAAGCAGAAATCTAGAACAAGTGATGAAGCCTTTCAATGTACCGTATGGATTACTCAAAGAACAAACAGGCCAGTACAAAAAGACCAGTACAAAAAGACCACAACCAATAAAGAGCCAGATAGCAACCTATAGTTTAACATGCAGACATTTACCTATACGCAAGAGGAATTTGATAAAGCAGATCCTATCTAGAGATGAAAATTTTTGCAAAAGAATCCTACATTATGGGTACAGTGGGAATTGGCACCGTATGTACTTCAAGTCAATCCCTCTTTTTGCCCAGTACTCCGAAGACGCTCCTGGGCACCAGGGAAGCTTGAATAATCAATGGCTAAACTATCCCTTATTACCAAGTCCGCCACGTAATTACTTACCCACCGAGGAGTACATGGTGAAAACAATCCAATTTTGGATTGCCAGATATGCCATCGTACCGGACTTAGCTATAAAAATGACTAACAAAATTTTGAGTATGTTACTGACCGTAATAAAGGTATTTCAACACACTCAGCATACATTTTAGAACTTTATCGGCATTAACCAAGGTTCAGATGCTCTTGTTTTCGATTTATCGACTATACCTAGCCGATTAACACTCATGGCCATATACTCAAGACTCATGTTTTTGCCAAGTGCATATATGCAGACATTTGAAGAGGCATTTTTTATTGGATTTTTTGAAATGGACTCAAAAATCTTTGCAAAAATATCTTCTAACCTAAATGCAAGACTGGTGGCCTACGAATTAAGCTTCTTTGTTGATCATAGACAGGCACCAAATGACGGAGTGAAGTCAACCCAATGGAAGGAATTGATGATATGTCAAGCCAATTTGCTTAAACATCGGGAGCAAAAAGTCATACAAACATACACACGTCACCACAAAAAGCCTATCGAGGACGACAGAGTTCAGGAGGAGGGACGTGTGGAAGGGGAATCGAGCAAAAAGAGAAGAAGAAGGAAGTCTAAAAATAAAACAGCTCACTGAAGAACAAAGCTCATAAAGAAAAGAACAACCCTCTGCCCAAAGCCCCTCAGGGGCACGCATCAGGCGACAACACCAAAGAACCAGGTCCTGAGGATTGGAAATAAAGAAAGATAACAACCAGGACTTTTCGTGGGAGGTTGCACACAGCTTCCTCATCCACCAGGTGCATGCGGTGGAAAGAAACGAACAGGGAAGGGAGAGAGTACACAAAGGATCCTTCATCGGATAAGATAACCAATTGTCTGAAGGTCTTAACTGTCTCCTCGTCTACAAGGTGCCTGTGGTGAAAGAAGTAAACAAGCTCCAGAAAATACAACAGGGTCAGATGTGTGAAGACAAAGACATATCAGAAGACCAAAAGTTAGAAAGAGGCAGAGGCTGAGAAGTTGAAGAGGGTGACGAAGAATATCACATGCTTAGCCATTGATGGCGTGCGTGGCAGCCCAATTACAACAATCCAAATTTATGAATGTATAGAATACCAAGGGGATTATAGAAGCAAAGGACTAAGCTTGAATAAAGTAACAAATTTCTTGACAATCCTTATCGCTTCTTCGACCACTGGGTGCGTGTACTAAGGAGCCACAGACAAGCAGCAGACAAGAGGCAAAGCGTGTCAAGGGACGACAGAGACAAAGAGGGGGAGAGCGTTGTAGAGAAAAGAGGCACAAAAGGGGAGCCCCAAAATTTTCAAATTAATGGGCATAAAATTCTTCTTCAAAACTCTAGGAGATTCCCTTGAAACCATGTAAATGCACTAGAGGAGTCCTCTAGATGCATAAGCCCAAATCATTGTAACATACTTCTTGTAAAATAGTAGGAAGTTAGAGATTAGTCAATAAAGTGCCAGTCTTATGTGTGAAAGGACCATTTTTAGGGCACATGTATATAAGTCACTTTGTGACTCTTTGTAAAGAACTTTTTGCCATTGTGAAGAAGGAGAATTAAAGTTCTTTGTGGAGCTTGTGGACTTGATCTTCCTTTCCTTTGATCTTGAAACCTTAAGGTTGTTCAGCATATACTTCTTCTTGAAGAACGCCATTGAGAAAAGCATATTTGATGTCCAATTGGTAGATAGGCCACTTGAAGTGTGCGCTTAGTACTAGAATGATTCTTATAGTTATAAACCTTGCAGTAGAGGCAAAGGTCTCTTCATAATCAATTCCATGTTGTTGCTTATATCCCTTAGCTACAAGTCTTGCTTTGTACTTGTCCAATGTACCATCTGATTTGTACTTGATTTTGTATAGTCACTTAACTCCAATGACTTGATGATTTGGAGGCTTAGGAACAAGCCTCCAAGTGTTGTTCTTCTCAATTGCATCCATCTCTGCTTGCATAGCTTCTTCTCAGTCACCTTGTCCCTGAGCTTCTTTGTAGTTGGATGGCTCAGGAATCTGTTAAATCTAATGCATCAATGCATAATTTACGTAATGACTTTGTTCATGTTGTTGCTTTTCAATGATCATTTGTGATCTTCTTGGTTGGTTTGAAGTAATTGCCTCTGAGTTGTGTTTGGAAAAGATTGTGTCCCCCTCTGAAATGTAGATGGGTGGACTAAAACTTGTACTTGGATCTTTAGTTGAGCATGTTGAAGCTTCATTAAATATTACATCTTCGGAGATTGTGATGGACTGGTTCTCAACATCATATAGTCTGTAGGCTTTAGATTGTTCGCTATATCCAATGAAGATGTGCTTCTTAGACTTGGAATATAACTTGCTTTGACTTTCTTTAGGCACATGGACAAATGCTTCACTTTCCAATACTCTAAATTAATTGACATTGGGTTTTATGCTTCAAAGGGTGTCTTGTTGTTCAGTGCACGAGTAAAGCCTTGATTGAGTATGTGCACTGCAGTGTGTACTACTTCTGCCCAAAAATTGAGGGGTAATTCTTTGTTGTGAAGCATGGTATGTGCCATTTCCATTACACTTCGGATCTTTCTCACACCTTCTCCATTCTAGGATGGATTGTTAGGTTGCATGACTTTTCATTTTATCCCTTTTTGTTTTAAGAAATTTTCAAAGTTGTGATTGATAAATTCATCACCTCCATTTGATCTTATAGTTTTGATTGACTCGGATGCTTCATTCTTAACTTAAGATATCCATTCTCTAAACTCTAAAAAAAATATCTGCCTTGGAATTTACAAGATATACCCAAATGTATCTTGAGTAGTCATCTACTAAAAGAAAGAAGTGGATTGATCTACTAATGGAAGGAGTATTCATGGGTCCACAAAGATTCATGTGGACTAGGGCTAAAGGGTTCCTGGCTCGTGTGGAAGCCTCCTTGGGAATGGGAGCCCTATGTTGCTTACCGTGGGTGCAATCTTGGCAGAAATTATTGACTTGCCCAATCTTGGGCAATCCTTTAACTATGTGTGAAGTGAAATATGAGGTGTACCATAACTTTGATGCCAGAGGCTAGAAAGTGACTCCTTATATAGAAAGCAAGATAATTTGTATAGCCCTTTTTCTTCTATGCCTTGTGGGATGATGTCTTTGGTGTTAGGCCCAATCACCTTTATAGAAGTTTTATCAAATAACACTTGTTTATCATGGTCAGTGATGGCCTTAGCTGATAGTAAGTTCATCCACAAGTTGGGGACAAATAATACATTGGATAATGATTTAGTTTCCCCTCAATAATTGGTGATTTGTACTTTTCCTTTCCCTTTGATGGTTAGACTCTTGTTGTTGCCTAGGTAAACTTTGCCAATATGGTTCTCAATCTCTTGGAAGGATGCTTGATCTTTGCACGTGTGAGAGGTAACTCCACTATGAAAGACCCACTCTTGAGATGAGCTTGAAGTAACTAGGGCATTGTCTTCTGTGGAAATAAATAGGTCTTCACTAGAACAGCGAGACCTATGTTGGGAGGGTTTTGATTGGTTCTTGGAGCTAGAGGGCTTGGAGCTATTCTTCTTTTTGTAGCAAAATTTTTCAAGGTGCCCTATTTTTCCACAATAATTATAACTTAACTTCTTTGATGAAGCATAGAAACCTTATTTGGGTGAGTTGCTAGTGTTATGACTAGCATGTTTTGCTTTGTTGAAGAGTCCCTTAGCCTTCATTTTGGTTTCTTGTGAGGATGCAGACTTTGCTCGAGATTTGTGGAGGAGCAAAAGTCAGTGAACTTCTTCCCAAGTTAATACTTGGACACGATTATAAAGAGTGATTACAAATGCCTCGTAGGATCTAGGGAGCTTATTAAGAAGGCAAATCCATAGAAACCCTTTGAGCTAGAGACCGATGCTAGTGGCACAACCATAGGGACAGTTTTGAGCCAAGATGACAAGCCAGTAGCTTTTAGAAGTAAGAAATTGAGTAGTGCACAATACAATTAGCTAGTGCATGAACAGGAGTTGTATGCAATGGTGTATGCACTTCAAGTTTGGAGACACTATCTTTATGGTACAGACTTGAAGGTATACATAAATCACCATACACTTAAGTATTTTTGGAGTCCGCCAGATCTTCGAGGCAGAAAGGCTCATTGGGCTGAGCTCATGCACAACTTTCACATGGAAATCATGTATAAAAGAGGCAAAGAGAATATAGTTGTTGATGAATTATCACAAATAATGTATCAAATGAGATTTAAAGTTCTAGAAAGCTCATTGATTCAAGAGATAAAGGAAGCACACGTGGAAGATCCACATTTGCTACAGATTACTAGAGCCATCTATGATGACTCTATTATAGGAGAGGGGATAATTCCAGTTGTTTCTTCCCCTAGTAGAGGGAGCAAGTCCATTCCGTATTCCAATTTCACATAGGAGAATGGAATAGTCAAATGGAAAGGAAAGGTTTGCATACTAGATTCCCGGGATTTGAGAAGAAAAGTCATGTATGATAACCATGACGTGGCTTGCACAAGACATTTTGGTGTTAAAAAGACTATACACCTTGTTAGAAGAACATTTTGGTGGCCTAGATTAGCCAAAGATGTGCACACTTATGTTCAACAATGTTTTATGTGTCAAGTCAACATAGTAGAAAACTGAAGACACTAGGTCTTTTGCATCCTTTACATATTCCAGATCATAATGGGGATAGTGTATCCATGGACTTCATAGTCGGGTTACTGTGGAACAAAAGGAAGCAAAATACTATCCTAGTTGTGGTAGATAGATTGAGCAAGATGGCTCATTTCATACCCACGTAGGAGACAATAGAAGCTCCACAGGTAGCGGAGTTGTTTATCGAGCATGTCTTCAGATTGCATGGGTTATCGACATCCATAGTTTCAAATAGGGATGTCAAATTCATAAGACACTTCTGGAAGTTTGTATTTGAAAAATTGAAGGTGTCATCAAAGATGAGTACTGGTGATCATCCTCAGACAGATGGTCAGATCGAGAGGGTCAACTAGATACTCAAGGACATGTTGAGGGCATACGTGTCTGAAAGACAGATAGATTAGGATAATTAGTTGCCACTATTTGAGTTTGCTTATAAAAATAGGCCTCACAAGGTGACAGGTATGTCTCCTTTTGAGATGAACTATGGCAAGAATGCCAATGCTCCTAGTACCATATGCATGCCAAAGAAATGTTCTAGTGGTTTAGAGTTCTTAGCGAACCTCCAAGAAAATTTAGAAATAGCTAAAGTCAAGATGTAGCAAGCCACTAATAGGGTGAAAGAGTATGCTGATAGGAAGAGATCTCCTAGATCCTTTGAGGAGGGAGATAGAGTCTTTCTTTAGGTACTAGCTAGATCTACTTCACTTTCCACAGGGAAGTGTAGTAAGCTTTCACCAAGGTTTTATGGACCTTGGAAGATAGTTAAAAAGCTAAGTGATGTTGCATACTAATTGGAGCTTCCTCAATATTGCAGAGTCCATCCAAGTTTTAATTTCAGTAGACTTTGGAAGTATATTTCTAGGGAGGATAATCTAACAGAGGGTATTGTTTCTTTGTAGGAAAGTGATAGCACAGATCATTCTCTAGATAGGATATTAGATCAAAGACAGACATGATTGAGGAATCATGTCATCCAGGAGTATCTAGTAGCCTTGAGAGGATTACCACTTACTGACTCTACTTTGGAATCACAAGATTTGGTTCGCAAGTACTTTCTCTCATTGATCATTGAGGACAATGATCTTTAGAAGGGGAGAGAGTGTCAAACCTTGATCCTTAGGGATCATGACATTGGTCTATAGGGATAATTCTATGTGTGTGAGGGACAAGGGCCAACTAGCCAAGGTCCCAAGCTCGAGGGACACTCTAAGTTATTCGGTAGTGATGGGGATGCATGTTGCATGATGGCAACATGGTGGCACTAGACCATTCCAGATCATTGGTACTCAATACCTTAGGGTATCCCCCGAGCTTGGGACCTTGGCTAGCTGGCCCTTTTTCCTCACACACATAGAATGATCCCTATGGACCAATGTCATGATCCCTATGGACCAATGTCATGATCCCTATGGACCAATGTCATGATCCCTATGGATCAATGTCTGACATTATAGGTTTCACATTATGATGTAGATCATTATGTTTCTCATGGAGATATACATGACGCACTTGTTGATGAGAGGGCTGATATTGAGGAGGAAAAAACTATGCCAAAATGGTTGGTGAAGGCTTTTAGAGATAGCAAATTAGATGCATTGTTATCATATTGTACTCGTTCATGCTCTAATAGTGCTTTTTTGCATCAGGTTGTTATGCAATTGCTGACTCTAGTCTTCGTGATAAGAATGAGCTTGTTTCTTTTGATGAAGCACAAAATTTAGAAAATTGGATAGTTGTTATGCAATCAAAATATCATGCTATTATGAAGAATGGTAATTGTTCTTTATGTGACTTTCCTCTTGAAAATTTGGCCATTGGTCCTAAATGGGTATACAAGCTGAAGTGTAAGCCAGATGGAATAACTTACAACTATAAGGCTAGAATTGTTACAAAAGGTTATGCTCAAGAAAAAGGAATTGATTTTGATGAGATCTGCACTGACATGCCTTATGACTACCTTTCATAGCACTTATGCATTTTCCCCTCATCATGGTTCAAATTTATATCAGTTGGACATTAAAAGTACATTTCTAAATGGTGACTTACATGAAGAAGTGTACGTATTTCAGCCCCGTGGTTTTGTGCCAAAAGGGCATGAAAACAAAGTGTGAAGGTTGAAAAAGGCATTATATGGTTTGACGCAAGCACCATGTGCTTGGTATGAAAATATACATTCCTTCTTGATTGCACATGGTTTTGAGAACAATCCAAATGAGAGCACCTTATATGCTAAGCAGTATATGATGTACTTATGATCATTGTTATGTATGTTGATGACATGTTGCTCACTCGTCCTAATTAAAAGCATATTGCTGATTTTAAGGTTGATTTGCATGCTTCTTTTGAGATGTCAGATTTGGGGCATTTGCATCATTATTTGGGCATCTCGTTTATCCAAGTTGATGGGGGAATAGCTATATTTACACATTATTGCAACATTTTGGCCTTGAAGATTGCAAAACTATTGCCACTCCTATGGAAACATTTTATGGTTGAATCTTCATAATGTTGGAGATGCATTTGTTGTTCTCTATCAGCAGGCTATTGGATGCTTGATTTACTTATGCATAACTTGGCCTGATATTTAGTTTGTTGTCTCATAGATGAGTAGGTTTATGCATTTCCAAAGTGTCAAGCATTAGTAGGTAGTTAAGCACATCTTTCACTACTTGATTGATACTCATCCACTTGGATTGTTTTATCCCAAGGGGGATCACTATCGCCAGATTTACATGCTTTTTTTTTACTCAGACTCGGTTGGTTGCTATGACACTCATGTGTCCACTAGTGGTTTTTCCTTCATGCTTGGTAGCTCATGCATATATAGGTTGAGCAAGAAGTGACCTATAGTGGAGACTTTGAGTTGTGAGGCGGAGTACATGGCAACTTTTATAGTGACTCAAGAGTGTGTGTGGCTCACATGCCTTTTGACTAATTTGGTTGTTGGTAAGCATTTTGCCACCACCATCTTCACTGATAGTCCGAGTGCAAAGCACATTGAGGTGCATTATCATTATGTCAGGGAGAGGTTCCCTACTAGAGAGATCAATTCGGCATATGTGCCCAGATAGGATAAGATTGGAGATCTTTTCACAAAGGCTCTACCTCGGGAGAAGTTTGAAGCTTTTCACAAAGCTTTGGGCTTACTTCCTTTTATGGATTGATCTTTTTTTACATAGCTTGGAGCTTCCTCATACATGAGTGCCATCTCCTTTTTCATCGCATCATTGCTAGGGGGGATTTCTTGATTTATTTTGGTAGTGATGTATGTGAACACACTTAGGACCATCAAGGCACTTTTTTTCCTCTTTAGGAGGGTTTTTTCCTAGGCTTGTATATATGCCTATAACCCTAACATGTTACTTATATTTGCACATTCACATGGTAATACATTAAGTATCATGTGTTTCAACCCAAGCTTCTTCTTCTTTCTTGTGTTGTTCGCATGCTTCTGCAGACCTCAAACTCCAACAGGTGCCAAGAAGCCAATCATGGTTTTCATAGAATCTCGTTTCTCCACACAATTGTTATTTTTTCTCAAGTCATGAATTTCCAGAAAAGTATGAACTTTGAGAAACTATGTTTTTTTTTAATAATGATTATTACACAATCATGATTTTTCTATCCTTTTCCCAGGCAATCATATATATTTCAAAATTTTGTTCATCTCATTTATAAAATAGTGATGCTATGCAATTTTATCCAAGTTTTTCAAAATTCATTTTTCCCAAATGTTTTTATCCAAAGAGAAATGTCTAATGACTTCAATGACATGCAATAAAAAAGGAATGCAAAAATTATGATTTAACCTATATTTTCCCAATTATCTTATAACAGTAATTTTGTATATTATTCATTTCTCCTTGAGTGTAATAACATCTTTGGCACTATATGAAGAAAAAACAAGGTTGGGCATCTATTAAACCTTTGTGATTCCCTCCATTTTTGGGATCGATGAGCATGAAGATTGAAGTAGATGATTCAACACTAGCATAAATCATGGAGCTCAATGACATAGAGATCCATGCATCGAATTAACCTCCCTACCATGTACCATCCCCTAGTTACTCTCTCAAACTTCCCATACAAAGGAGCCCCCAAAGTGGCATCTCATATGGGTGCCACATGGCACTCATGCATGTCCCCATCATATTAAGCCTAAGAGATGGTTCACATCATCTCTTCCTAGGAGACTATCATGTAACATTTCCTTCCCCTGAATTCCGTTTTTTTCCTCAAAAATGGTATTGGAAGGTTCTCAAGTAAGAGAGAATAAATGGAATAGTACTCCCACGACATTTCCATGTATCAAATGTACATGGTCATACCTTCATATTCTTTCCCCATATCCCTCCCCTTAAGGAGACTCTTAGAAAGTTAATCCAAAATTGGTAAACCATCTCCGAAGGGTGCTAACCCGCTTCCATGTAGCACTATCTTATGAACTATCTTTTCTTTTTATTAGACACTCTTTATATAGGTAACTCCTCATCTATTTTTCTTGAGTGCATATTATGATCTTAGGTTCATGTGGAACATATTGAACAAAAATAGGCTCTACTACCTCACTATCTGTAATGAGGTTATTAGATTCATCGAGCCTTTTATTAAGCCGACTAACATGAAATACTAGATGGATCTCGATACTCCCTAAAAGTTTGAGTTGGTAATCCATCTTTCGTATTCACTTAAGTATTGGGAATGGTCCACAATACCTAGGAGATAATCTTGGATAGGGTCCCATCTTCATGGTTTGAGACCTAGATGGAACTCTAAGATAGACTTCCTCTCCTACCTCAAAGTTGATGTCTCTCCTTTGAGGGTCAGCATAGGCTCTAGTCCTTGTCCTGAGCTCTCTTAATGTTGTCCTTAGAAAGCCTAGGCATATCATCCATCTCTTCCAAAAAGTCCTTTGTAGCTTGAACTTTCTCAACTTGATATCCTACTGCATTAGGAGCTCTTGGCTGAAACACGTACATAAGAATAAATGGACTATGCCTAGTGCAAGAGTGCTTAGCACTATTACATGCAAACTCACTATAGGTAAGTACTCTTTCCGTCTGAGTTTCATTCACATATGCACGAATCATATCCTCTAGGATTTGGTTAACTCTGTCTTTTTGCCCATCCAACTGTGGATTCTTGGTTGTACTCATGCTATGTTTTGTATCCAACCTTTTGAAGACCACTCTCCTAAAGTGGCTAGTAAATTTCCTATCTTGATTCCATTTTGGTTAACCTATCCACAATTAGCGGATCAAGTTAGGCCATCTCCAAGTCTTAGGTAATCCTACTATGAAATCCATGGAGATACTCTCCCACTTCCCATTAGGAAAATCAAATGGGTGGAGTATTCCTCCAATTCTCAATCTTTTAGCTTTATTGACATGTCACTTAGTGCATTTAATCACATACTCAAGGATGTCCTTATGAAGTCATGTTGGGGGATTCTTTAGTTGAAAGGCACTTGAGTGTTTGTAGGAGAAGAATGGAGAAGAAAAAGAGATACAAATACATCGCAAGCCTCTATGTCTTGATTAACAATGGGAAATACAATATTCTTGTCTAGAATGAGACAAAATTGTTATGTGTGTAGCGCATAAGCCAAAGTGCACATGCAAGTAAAGAAAATACCACAATTTTGTCTGCAGTCAACCTCCTCTATGTCAATCCTCCACCTTCTCCAATAGCTTGTCCTTGTGCACACCTTGCACTCAAACTTACAATGAGGTTGAAGCAAGGATCACTCTCTGTTATTGGCACATAGCACTTCCTTGATGGTACTTGTTCCACCTTAGGTGCTCTTTGAGTTGCTCTTTGCATACTCACTGATCAAGTCTCTTGCTCACTAGTCCAAGAATGCTACCCTTTGGTTGTGTGTCAATTCCTCTTATGCTACCCTTTGCTAGACAGCTTGCGACACTCAAAACCATAGCGAGTCTTCTATTTTCTTCTATTTTAATAAGAAAAAGAGTATTGAAAGAAACATAAAAAGGTCCAAAAAAATATTTTAAAAAAACCTAAAAAATTCCAACAAGGTGCTCATGAATTGGGCTATGAAATGGCTTCTAAATTCCATGAAAAAAATAAATAAAAAGCATGAAATTTGATGAAAATTAATAAAACAAAGCAAAAGAAATGGTACGAGAAGGCTACATGAAGCTCTGATTTGCAATCCTTGTTAGGCCTAAACAAAAATTCAAATGTTCAGTTGGCCCAAGAGGGTTCTTAGCAGTAGAAAACAATAAAAATGATGCCAAAAGTAAGTGTTTAAAGGCTCAAAACTTGAAAAATAAGCAAAATGGATACACTTTTGCTCCTCGTTAGTCCTTCCTATTCAAATATGAGTATTTGAGCACCTACAAATGAAAGCTATGATGCCACTCCAAGTGACAAAAGTTGATTCCGATGCCAAATGGTAAAGAACTAGGCCCAAGAGTGTTCACCTAGTATCTATTGAAACACTCCAAAGGGGGTTTTTCTTGAGCAAAACCTCTCCAAATCAAGCAGCATTTGATGTTAGACAGAGCATGTAGCTTTGTAAACTAACAAAAATGACTTCAATCAAAGGTTGAAGCATCAAGCTATGAGTAAGAGAAGATGGGTATGTCAGAGTAGAATGGTGAAAAGCAATTCTTGTTGAATAAACTACTTTAGAAGCTTGAAAATGGATGCTCCAAGGCTATTTCACCTCCTCTTAGTAGTAGCAACAATGTGAAATATTCATACATGCATCTTTATGAAGAAAATTTATCCCACATGAGCTCCCATGTGCGCCTTTTTCAAGTATAAGTAGGCGACAAGCTTCATACCTCTCCCATCCAAGAGGGAGGGATGAGAGGAAGAAGGAGCTCAACTCTCTATCCTAAACACGTTTGCACATGGTCAGTGTGAATGGACTTATGCCTCTTGTTGTCCTTCAACTCCATGAGTGTCCCTCTCCATGGTCGCATGACTACGTGAACATACTAGCTCCCATATTAAATGTTAAACATCTGTGATTGCCTCCATTTTTGGGGTTGATGAGCACGAAGATGGAAGTGGATGATTCAACACTGATGTAAATCATGGAACTCAATTACATGGATATGTGTGCATGGAATTAACCTCCCAACCATGTACCATCTCCTAGTTACTCTCTCAAACTTACCATACAAAGGAGCCCCCAAAGTAGCATCACATATGGGTGCCACATGGCACTCATGTGTGTGCCCAACATAATAAGCCTAAGAGATGGTTCACACCATCTCTTCCTAGGAGACTCTCATGTAACAACATCTCACCTCCAAAGTTTAAAGAAAAAACAAGGTTGGGCACGTTACCTTCAAAACACCTTGTACTCTTTGTTTTGTAAGAAATTGTGGTTGACAGAAGCTCTTGTCGCACTCACACTCTCACAATGTTTTAAGGAAATGACTAAGCATGGTATTTATTGTTTTGCACAATCACGATTCTATGAATTTCTTGACTTGTGAAAATATCCGCTCTTTTCTCTTTAATTTCCTAACTTTTACCACCAAAAGTTACAAGAAGCATTACCTGATAAGTGAATCATGTACTTCAAAATACGAATTTCCTTCTTTTGCATAGAATGTGATTCTCTCCAAAGATTCATGTTTCTTACTTTTTTCCTCTTTTGATTTGAGGATTGTCCAAATTCTTGATTGCCAATGTTTCACAAATTTTCATCACCTAGTTCTCCTTGGTCACCTGCAAGCCAATCAAGATTTTGATCTCATTTACCAAAATTTCCACCAAAAACATTTTAAATACTAAACCTTGATTTTATTCCATATTTTACATTCAAATAAACTTCTTTGTATTTCCCAATCCTTCCCACACATTAGGCTTTCATATTCAAACAAATTCACAAATTTAGAGAATTTCCACACTTGAAACCTTCAAATTCGACAATTCCACCACAAAATTTTTAGGTTTTCTTAAAAAATGATGAAAATTTATGCACAAAAAAGTATCCAACTTATCTAACATGAATATGTAGAGAATAACATTTTTCAAATGGATACTTTAAGAATAAATTATTCTAAATAGTTTTTTATATTTTTTTGCCAGTATTTCTTTAAGGATCTTGTTTGTTATCCTTTGGAGTTGTCCTCTCCAATCATCATAGCATAAGGATTAACTCTTCACATCTTAAATTTTTCAATCCGGGAAGTATACTAAGACCATAGCCCCTTCTAGTTAATGGAATCCAAGAAAATGTAAAACAATTTTGATTTCTGAGAAGAACTTGAAAAAGGAGTAGGAAAACTAGGGTTTCTTGTATCTAGAGATAAACAATAGCTTTTTCAATGATTATTGTGCCTAAAGTGTGGCATTTTTCTTGTAGAATAGAAATATGAACTCAAAAATAAATTTCAGTACATGTGCCACCCAGATGAGACAATCGCGATTCTGATAAAACTAAGAATTCCCATTTCCAACAATGATCTCATGCATCTAATCACTCAATACACTCTAATCACTTAGTGGATTGACAAAAAGTCTTTTCTTTAGCAGCTTCCCTTTACTTCTTTTTCCCCTGGTAGACTTGTGCAAGTAAATCATGGCTTTTTCTTTCTGTTAAGTGTTCACCATCTCAAAAAGTGCTTTCCTCCATTAGACTACTACCTTTGGCCTATCTATTACAACCTTCTTCAAGTATTCTGTATATGCAGCTTCATAGGCAGTCAACCTTGACTTGGTTACTACTGAGAGGTTTCCAAAAGATTTTTACTCCCTTTCAAAAAATCCGTTATCAAAAGCAACTTCAAAGATCTACAAGTAATGGCTTCCTAGAAATACAACTCTGTTATAATAGGCCATGAGACATATCCTATCAGGTGTCTCACTCATGTCAAAAAGCAATGCATCTGTAGGTGAATTAAATCCTATGTAATTTAGTATTCTTACATCCGTGTGAGTGAAGATCTCTATACATGTGAGGATTAACCTCATAATTCTCACTTCTAATATACAACCTGGGTCATTTACATCTTTGTATGATGATATGACAGACTCTGCTGTGTCTACCATGTACTTCTTTGTTGGCCATGATCCTTTTTTAGGTCCTGCCACTTTAGGAAAATTCAGCCATCTTGTTGGGATCAATCCTTCATTTCTTCTCTTCCAGTAGTCAGGCCATTCTCTTCTCCTTGCAACTGGACAATATGCTGGATTAATTTTCAAATGCAAAGGAGTTTCTTTCCATATTTTCCTGTAGTCGTTGTTGGTATCCAACCACCTATTTCTCCACATTGGATTGGCTTTCTAAAAAATTTCTTTTGTAACTGATATATCTTATTCATATTCTAGGTGCCTGTTAGGTGGTAGTCCAACTCTTACAGTCGGATAATTTTTTATGCTTTCCAAGATCATGCAAAATGGAATGCCAAGTCCATCAGCTGCCCAACAATGTTGATCTGGACTGACACCATTTTCCAAAGCAAATTTCACTATTTGTTCCTCATACTCGTTATGCATTTTTCTAATGAACTCCATTCTAGACTCTCTTCTTATTAACAACATCTGCACAAATTCCTCTTAGTAGTCTTCCACCTGTCTTTCCTCTGTAACTGTGTAAGTATCCTCTAGTGATGGTGACATTCTAGTTTCCTCTGTCTGATACTCTTTTGCTACTTGTTCATGTGACTTCACTACCTGTTCTTTTTCCTTTTTTGCTTGATTTTTCAATTGCCTCTTTATTTATGATAACTCTTTCATCAATCCAATATTCTTGTGAATGTAATAACTATTTTTCCTCTTCCATTCTTCCCTCTCTTTAGCTATATCATGGTATAGCTTGTTGTAGCCTCTCATTCCAATTGCAGCATGTGTACTTGCTTGTTTCTCCATATCTTTTGTCTCCTTCAGTTCCTCTTGTAACCTTTGCACTTCTTTCTTTAGTTTTTTCAGCTCTTCTTGATCAACACTGGTTGCTTCACTGTCCACCTTTACCTATCCTTCATCCATTAATAACTTGTTGATCTCTTCATTAGCTCTGACCATTATTTGATATGATTCTTGCAATATTTTGTACTTGGTCTCCATTCTCTTCAATTCACCTTCCACTTCAGTGATGTGTTCAGTCTACTTTGCACACTTTTCCTCTAAGAATTTGATTTTGTTTTGATATTGAACCTCCTGTGCTTCCATATTGAACAACCTTTCTAGCAGACTATCATTCTTTTCTTGAATTTCTTTTATTTGTTTACTCATCTTCTCTTTCTCCCTCTTTTGCTCCTCTATGACTATGCTTCCTTTTATAAATTCAAACTCAGCAGCCATACCTGATATTATCATCTTTCTGCTTGATGGCCTGAAGTGCTCTATATTGTTCATGATTATTTTACAAGCACTTTTGATATCCTTGGGTATCCTCTCTAGGCCACAACTAAGGTCTAACTGCTTGAGTTCAATATGTTTTTCTTCTTCAATTTTCTCATCTTCTTCTACTTCTTCATAGATGGGCACTTGATCTATTTTCATTCCGATTCTTTTCCTTCTTCTATATCCTCTTCAACCTCTTTATTAGGTTCAACTCCTTTATATTCATCTCTCACTAATTGTGTTTGTTCTGCTTCTGCATGTTCCTCTTCATATGCTTCTTCTTTACCCTGTTGTTCTTGTTGATTCTCTTCTGCCTGCTTTTCTTCTTCTTCTTGGTATCCATCTCCTGTTATTATATCATCCACATTCATAGGTTCATATGCTATTTCCTAGTTATCTGCGTGCTCTTCTTCTTCTATCTATTTTCCCAAGTCCAATAAAACCTCTTCAATTTTCTTACTCACATTTGCCTCTTTTTCTTTCTGATGGGCTTCTTCTTCAATCCTCTCTTGTACCTTGTTTTCTTCATTCCTTTGTGCTTCAGTGTCTTCCATAAATGGTAGGAAATAGGGTTGTTTTGAAGGTTTAGTCCATATAGTCTTAGCCCTTGTATCTACAATTCCTTTACAACCTCCTTCATTCAATGTGATCTCTTCTTCTATCAATTTTCCTTTACCCTTCAGCTTCCTCTTTTCTTCTTCAAGACTGACACTTTCTGTATGTTCTTCCACAATCTTGACTCCTTTTGAGCTTCCAACTGATTTCTCTGCTGGTTTATCTACTTCCAATATCTATGCAGTTTTGATTGGTTTGCTTGGTACAGATAAATTTAGACTTCTTAGTAAAAATCCCTTTATGTGAATGTTAGAATTAGATGACAAAGTTGTTTCTTTGCCTTTTCCACTTGTATTATCTTGTTGAATTTCATCTTGTAACCTTTGCACTTCTTTCTTTAGTTTTTCCAACTCTTCTTGATCAACACTGGTTGCTTCACTGTCCACCTTTACCTATCCTTCATCCATTAATAACTTGTTGATCTCTTCACTAGCTCTGACCATTATTTGATATGATTCTTGCAATATTTTGTACTTGGTCTCCATTCTCTTCAATTCACCTTCCACTTCAGTGATGTGTTCAGTCTACTTTGCACACTTTTCTTCTAAGAATTTGATTTTTGTTTTAATATTGAACCTCCTGTGCTTCCATATTGAACAACCTTTCTAGCAGACTATCATTCTTTTCTTGAATTTCTTTTATTTGTTTACTCATCTTCTCTTTCTCCCTCTTTTGCTCCTCTATGACTATGCTTCCTTTTATAAATTCAAACTCAGCAACCATACCTGATTTTATCATCTTTCTGCTTGATGGCCTGAAGTGCTCTATGTTGTTCATGATTATTTTACAAGCACTTTTGATGTCCTTGGGTATCCTCTCTAGGCCATAACTAAGGTCTAACTTCTTGAGTTCAATATGTTTTTCTTCTTCAATTTTCTCATCTTCTTCTACTTCTTCATAGATAGGCACTTGATCTATTTTCAATTCCGATTCTTTTCCTTCTTCTATATCCTCTTCAACCTCTTTATCAGGTTCAACTCCTTTATACTCATCTCTCACTTCCTGTGTTTGTTTTGCTTCTCCATGTTCCTCTTCATATGCTTCTTCTTTACCCGGTTGTTCTTGTTGATTCTGTTCTGCCTGCTTTTCTTCTTCTTCTTGGTAGCCATCTCCTGTTATTATATCATCCACATTCATAGGTGTTGGAGCAAGTCTATGACAAGCCTAAGTATTGACTTGAGTCTCACAAAGTCTTAGAAGAAGCTTCAAAATGAAGACTATGTAAAGTTCACTTGTGAACTACCTCTTGTAATTTTTTGAAGAGTTTACTTAATGTAAAAGTAAGAGAATCTTAAGTGGTTGAGTCCACATGATCAAAAAGGGAAAGAGGAGCCACGAATTCGTGATTTGTGGTAGGTAGAGAATCAAATCAATCATTGATTGATTGGAGAGTGATTGAGGGAAGTTAGCCTCCCAAACTCAACTATAAATAGATGGTAGTTTTAGTCGTGGTTAGAGAGACCTATGTGAAGACCTCCAAGAGCTGAGCTTTATGCCATATCAAGGTGTGATTACAAGGCACACATATGTATCAGTAATTCATTGTATTGTACAAGCAATATACTTTCATTTTCATGATTATTTGAGTTCATCTTTCCATGTTCTTGTGAAGTGTACTACTCACTGCCATTACTCTCAGTTTTTCTCAGTCAGCTTGCAGAGATGTTTTCTCTGAGCTTGGTGCATCATTTTCAGTGATTTAACTTGGTAAAGTTAGATCTATAAGTCTACTATATGCTCACAAATTTTCATGTCATTTGGATATTGAAATCTTTAGTTATGTTCATTTGAAGTGAACAGGGTCTGTTCATCTTCACTTCTCTGTCAGGTACCCGACTTTTTCACTCATCTTGTCAGAGGTGTTTCTCAGTGGTTACTTATCACAATTCAGTGATTTAAAGCTTCTTAGATTCAGCTTACTGTCTAGTATAACCATACAAATTTTCATAATGATTGGATTCCTACATTTTGAGTTATGTTGATTTTTCTTCTCACTGGTCTCAAACTGTAGCAGCCCATGAAAATCGGGATGATGTTAGCAGTTGTTAAAACTCATTCTCAGTGTGTGGTTCATTATGTTTTATGAGATTACTCTTGAAAGTTAGCTCTTTAAGTTACCTAGACTTCCCCAAGAGGAATTAAGCTAATTGCTGCTGTGCTCAGAGAAATATGTAAAACACTAGACAGGTGTATGAACCAAGAATAGCAAGTTTTCACCTCTGAGCTAACTCCAACTTATCTGTTTTGATCTATCTTTTTGAGAGTGATCTTCCAAGGTACATAGGGTGTCTAATACATCTATTGACAAGCTAAAAGGGCCCACCATATACCCTTGGAGTTCAATTGGCTGGTCTAGATCAAGGATTTTGCAACACCTCTTCATCTTCAAGCACATACCTATCCATCTCTTCACAGTGGTATCAGAGCAAGGTTGGACAACATGGCAGATGGATTTCCTTCATCAATTGACAAATTAGATAGAGGTAACTACTCAGCTTGGTCATTAAGGATGGAAGCTTATCTCCAAGGTAGAAGTTTATATGGTTATGTGGCTAGAGATGAAGTTATGCCAAGTTTCAGGAACAAAAGTCAACCAACACAACAAGAGCAAGAAAGATTGAGCACATGGTGCTCCAAGGATGCACTTGCAAGGCCTTATCTCCTCAACTCTATCTCAGATTTTTTGTTGCCTCACATTAGAAGTTGTAAGACATCTCAGGAAGTGTGGGATGCACTTGAAGCTTTCTTTTCTTCAAGTACTAAAGCTAGGAAGCATCAACTATGGCTGGATTTCACAACTCTCAAGAAGGCTCCCAAACAAAATGTGACTGATTTTGTCACAAAGCTCAAGGACATAGCAGATCAGTTGGGAAGTATTGGAGAGGTAATAGATGAAGAGCAAATTGTAAGGCAGGTCATCAATGGCTTGAAGGCAGATGACAAGTGGGAAGCATTCACCACAGCTATGGATTTGTACATGGACATGCATGTACCTGATTTCAACACACTCATTGTACAACTACTTACTCAAGAGGCAAAGCTTATCAAAAATGGAGAAAGCTCTAAAGGTAATCAATCTTCAGCTTTATACACTGATAAAAGCAAGTCCAAAGATAACAAAGGAAAGGCAAAGAAAGTGGATGATGAAGCAGGTACATATCAAGCTAACTATGCAGGTAGAGGAAGACATGGTAGAGGTAGAGGAAAAGGAGGTAGACAAGGCAGGGGGAGATCCCAAGACTCCAACTCATGTTCTATTTGTGGATTAACTAATCATACAACTGAAAATTGCTTTAGGAATTCCAGGAATCAAAGAGGCAGAGGATACAATAGAGGAAGTTATGGCTACTCAAGAGGAAGGTTCAACAACTACCATGGCAACTACAACAACTACAATCATTCAAACTATCAAGGAGGCTACAAAGGAAGGAGAGACTACAATAACTACACAGAAGACTCAAACAAAGAGGACTCATTATTGATCATGAACATGGCTATGCCACAAGGTAAATCTGATGAGCATGTTTTCTACATAGACTCAGGTTGTTCAAATCATGTGGCAGGAAATGTGGCACTCCTATCAGATTTAGAAGATCCAAGGAATAAGCATGAGGTACAAACAGGAGATGATACAAAACATCCTGTGGAGAAAATAGGCAATGTCAAAGCACCTGATGGAAACATCAACCTACTCAGTAAGGTACTCTATGTCCCTACCATTACAAAGAATTTGATAAGTGTTGGGCAGATAGTAGAGAAAGGGTTGCAAGTCAGGTTCACAAAAGCAGGAGCATTTGTTGAAGATCCAAGTCAAGGATTCAGAAGAATTGCAAAAGGTGAAAAGACAAGTAGATTGTTCACATTTGAATTACAGGACACTAGAAACATTGCTCTCTTTAATTATGGTAGTCAGACACTCACAAAATTGGAAGTATGGCACAAAAGGTTAGCACATATTGGTGAAAGGTCATTAAAGCAAATTTGCAGGGACCAAAGTGTATTTGGACTCCCTAATTTGTCAAAACAACATATGATTTATAAGTGTAGTGCATGTCAATTTGGAAAGTCTCACACGTTACCATTCATGAAGAAAGGTTATATGCATGGAGATCTCTTGGAGTTGGTTCATACAGATGTATGGGGACCTAGCAAGGAAGCTTCAATATCTGGATCAAGGTATTATGTTTCCTTTATTGATGATTGCAGCAGATGGACTATCCTATTCTTTATGAAACACAAAGATGAAGTTTTTTCATGTTTCAAAAGATATTTGGCTCTTGTGGAGAATCAAACAGGTAAATCACTAAAAAGGCTAAGGTCAGATGGAGGGGGAGAATACTTCTCCCATGAGTTTGATTCTTTTCTTCAAGAAAGAGGAATCAAAAGAGAGGTAACTACAAGGTACACTCCTGAGCAAAATGGAGTGGCAGAAAGGAGGAATAGGACAATTGTTGAAGCTGCAAGGTCTATGTTAAATGAAAAGCATTTACCTAATTACTTATGGGCTGAGGCTCTATCTACAGCCACTTACTTGATTAACAGGTTGCCTTCAAAATCCCTTGATGGGATGACTCCATATGAGGCTTGGAATGGAAGAAGACCAAGCTTAGATCATTGTAAAATTTTTGGATGTATTGCTTTTGCTCATGTTCCTTCACAGGTTAGAGGCAAGATGGATCCAAAGGCAGAAAGGTGTGTATCTATTGGATATGACAACAATCAAAAGGGCTACAGGTTATACAACCCTACCAACAAAGGATTCTTGGTAAGCAGAGATGTAGTTTTTGATGAGAACAATTCATGGTATGAAGATTCATGCAGGAAGGTCAATTTACCATATAATCTTGAAGAAGATTTTCCAAAGCTTGGTAGAGAACAACCAAAGATTGAAGAACAAGACACCTCAGAGGATGATGAAGAATCTCAAATGGAAAAGATCAAAGCATGGAAGTCTAAAGGTAAAGCAAAATTGCAGGAACTTGGACATGAGGCAGAATCATCACATCATGGCCTAAGAAGATCTATGAGGGAAAAGAAAAAACCAGAAAGGTATGGGTTTGACACCTCATTAGTAACTAAACACTCTATCTACATAGCACAGGATATAAACCAAGAGGAGCCATCATCATTTGAAAAGGCCAAAGCAAAATCAGAATGGAAGCATGCAATGAAGGAAGAGATTGAAGCACTTGAGGAAAACAACACTTGGGATTTGGTGCCCAAGACTTCATCCATGAAGGTAATAGGCTCAAGATGGGTCTATAAACTCAAGAAGAATTCTGATGGTTCAATCAATAGGTATAAGGCAAGGCTTGTAGCAAAAGGCTTTGCACAAACTCAGGGAATTGATTATGAGGAGACCTTCTCTCCTGTGGCAAAGATGCCTACTATTAGGGTTTTGCTTAGTATTGCCTCTTCCAAGAATTGGAAGATACTTCAACTAGATGTAAAGAATGCATTTTTGAATGGTTGGATAACAGAAGAGGTATATATGGCACAACCACCTGGTTTTGAGAATCAAGTTTATCCTGATTATGTGTGTAAACTTAACAAAGCATTGTATGGTCTCAAGCAAGCTCCAAGAGCTTGGAATTTCAGGCTTGTTTCATTCTTGCAGGACAAAGGCTTTCAACCAAGCAAGGCAGATCCTTCACTCTTTATTAAAAAGAGTAATTCCGAGGTCATCTACCTATGTGTATATGTAGATGATATTATATTGACAGGAAATGATGCAGATGGTATGAAGAAGATCAAAGATCAGATGAGAGAAGAGTTCAAGATAAGTGATTTGGGTTCACTTACCTACTTCCTAGGTTTGGAAGTTGTCTACAAAGATCATGGTTTGTTTCTCACTCAAAGAAAGTACATTAAGGACATGTTGGCAAAATTCAAGATGCAAGATTGTAAGATTGCAGGTACTCCAATGGAGGTCAATAAATGAAGGACTTTATTATCCTTATGTATCTGATTTAGGTTTGAAGCTATTTTCTGATGCAGATTGGGCTGGCTCCAAGGAAGATAGAAGGAGCACTTCAAGTTATCTTACCTTTGCAGGTTCAAAGCTAATTTCATGGTCATCCAAGAAGCAACCCACAGTTGCTCTCTCTTCTACTGAAGCTGAATATAGAGGTCTTGCCATAGCTACTCAGGAAGCTATGTGGATGAAGACATTATTCAAAGATGTTGGATTGGAGTTTGGAACTCCAACTATTTTTGGTGACAATATGAGTTCTATTCACTTGGCTGCTAATCCTATTTTTCATGCAAGGACTAAACATATTGAAGTTCATTATCACTATGTATGAGAGAAGGTTCTAAGCAAAGAGATTCAAATATCATATGTGTCCACTCATCAACAATGTGCAGATATTCTAACCAAAGCATTGCATGGTACAAAGCTTTGCAAATTCAAGGCTATGATTGGTTTGCAGGTAATCTTGGAAGATTGAAGACCTCAAGCATACTTGGCTTGAGGGGGAGCTGTTGGAGCAAGTCTATGACAAGCCTAAGTATTGGCTTGAGTCTCACAAAGTCTTAGAAGAAGCTTCAAAATGAAGACTATGTAAAGTTCACTTGTGAACTACCTCTTGTAATTTTTTGAAGAGTTTACTTAATGTAAAAGTAAGAGAATCTTAAGTGGTTGAGTCCACATGATCAAAAAGGTAAAGAGGAGCCACGAATTCGTGATTTGTGGTAGGTAGAGAATCAAATCAATCATTGATTGATTGGAGAGTGATTGAGGGAAGTTAGCCTCCCAAACTCAACTATAAATAGATGGCAGTTTTAGTCGTGGTTAGAGAGACCTATGTGAAGACCTCCAAGAGCTGAGCTTTATGCCATATCAAGGTGTGATTACAAGGCACACATATGTATCAGTAAGTCATTGTATTGTACAAGCAATATACTTTCATTTTCATGATTATTTGAGTTCATCTTTCCATGTTCTTGTGAAGTGTACTACTCACTGCCATTACTCTCAGTTTTTCTTAGTCAGCTTGCAGAGATGTTTTCTCTGAGCTTGGTGCATCATTTTCAGTGATTTAACTTGGTAAAGTTAGCTCTATAAGTCTACTATATGCTCAAAAATTTTCATGTCATTTGGATATTGCAATCTTCAGTTATGTTTATTTGAAGTGAACAGGGTCTGTTCATCTTCACTTCTCTGTCAGGTACCCAACTTTTTCACTCATCTTGTCAGAGGTGTTTCTCAGTGGTTACTTATCAAAATTCAGTGATTTAAAACTTCTTAGATTCAACTTACTGTCTAGTATAACCATACAAATTTTCATAATCATTGGATTCCTACATTTTGATTTATGTTGATTTTTCTGCTCACTGGTCTCAAACTGTAGCAGCCCGTGAAAATCGGGATGATGTTAGCAGTTGTTAAAACTCATTCTCAGTGTGTGGTTCATTATTTTTTATGAGATTACTCTTGAAAGTTAGCTCTTTAAGTTACCTAGACTTCCCCAAGAGGAATTAAGCTAATTGCTGCTGTGCTCAGAGAATTATGTAAAACACTGGATAGGTGTATGAACAAAGAATAGCAAGTTTTCACCTCTGAGCTAACTCCAACTTATCTGTTTTGATCTATCTTTTTGAGAGTGATCTTCCAAGGTACATAGGGTGTCTAATACATCCATTGACAAGCTAAAAGGGCCCACCATATACTCCTGGAGTTCGATTGGCTCAGATGCAATTTCCTAGTCATCTGTGTGCTCTTCTTCTTCTATCTATTTTCCCAAGTCCAATAAAACCTCTTCAATTTTCTTACTCACATCTGCCTCTTTTTCTTTCTGATGGGCTTCTTCTTCAATCCTCTCTTGTACCTTGTTTTCTTCATTCCTTTGTGCTTCAGTCTCTTCCATAAATAGTAGGAAATAGGGTTGTTTTGAAGGTTTAGTCCATATAGTCTTAGCCCCTATATCTACAATTCCTTTACAACCTCCTTCATTCAATGTGATCTCTTCTTCTATCAATTGTCCTTTACCCTTCCGCTTCCTCTTTTCTTCTTCAAGACTGACACTTTCTGTATGTTCTTCCACAATCTTGACTCCTTTTGAGCTTCCAACTGATTTCTCTGTTGCTTTATCTACTTCCAATATCTATGCAGTTTTGATTGGTTTGCTTGGTACAGATAAATTTAGACTTCTTAGTAAAAATCCTGTTATGTGAATGTCAGAATTAGATGACAAAGTTGTTTCTTTGCCTTTTCCACTTGTATTATCTTGTTGAATTTCAGCCAACAGTTGTGGAGCTGATTGTTCCACTGCTTTCCCCTTATCTTTCTTGGTTGGTTTCTTCTTTTGAACAGTCTTCCTTGGCACTCTTTTTCTTGCCATGATGGTGGTCCTCGTCTCTGGAGGCCCTTGTAACTCCTTGAAGTATGCTAGTAACTCAACTTCCTTTCTGACAAACATCTCCTCAGTCTCTGCAGACATCATTTGATCATGGAGTTCTTCATAATGTTTTGTTTCCTCTTGTCTCCAGTCAATGGCCTTGTCTGAGTAGCTTTCCAACATCTTTTGATATTGAGCCTCATATAGAGCTCTCTTGTCTGAGGTGAATGTGGTTCCTTATTACCCTGCACTCTCTTTTGAGCAGCCACATTCTCTTCTTTAGTGGCCTCTTCCTGTTCCAACTCCACCTTCCTTGGATCTGTTCTTCTTTTCTTGCTAGGCACCACCTCTTCAGTCACAATCTTCCTCTTCATTCATGGACCTCTCATTCCTGTTTTAATCCCATAGTCAAATAAGTATATAACTATTCTTTACTTGTCTAAGGTGAATGTGGTTCCTTATTACCTTGCACTCTCTTTTGAGCAGCCACATTCTCTTCTTTAGTGGCCTCTTCTTGTTCCAACTCCACCTTCCTTGGATCTGTTCTTCTTTTCTTGCTAGGCACCACCTCTTCAGTCACAATCTTCCTCTTCATTCATGGACCTCTCATTCCTGTTTTAATCCCATAGTCTCCTATCTGAAGAACTTTAGATGGACTTTTTATACATGCCATTAAATTTATGAAGTACTGGGCTTCAGGTGCTGACTATGGAAAAGAGGTCTTCAAGAAAGGTGTATAATGGCAAGTGCAACTATCAATTTGTGCAAATATATACCCATAAACTTTTCTTCAAGTATCAAAAGCAATATTTCTAAAAGATTAACATTCAGCTAGGACAAATAATTGGCACAATCAATTTGCATATAGCTACTTAACTTGACTTTCCTTTTAGCAAATAAATTTGTCTTTCCCAAAGACCAACAAAATTGCTTAGTACTTGGTCAAAAAGCAATCTAAATATGCAAAGATAAACATGTTCAACTTTCCATTTAGCAAATCCAGCCATCTTTTTCCAAAAGACCTACACTATACTTATGAAACGTTCCAAATTCAAGCCCAAAGGCTAGTAAAAAACTTGATGAATTAAATCATTCACAAAATATCTTAATCATGAAGATCTCCTTTCAAAAGGAATCAACAAGATGAATGAAAAAATCTTCAAAAGATCAAAGTTCTGCTTACTTTTCACTCTTAATCCACCTTGATACCTTGAAATAATTGTGTGTAAGTATTTGTTACCATCAACTAGGAAGTTCCACCAAACTTCAAAGAATTTCTCCTTAGCAACAATGCCAAAAATCCTTGATCACAAAGTTTTCCTCTCCAATCATCATTGTATCAAAGATCAACAATCAACAAAGATTAAATTGTCAAGATGGGAAGTATACATAAAACTTAGCCCCTTTCTAATAAATGATTTTCAAAAAAACACACAACAAAGGCCTGCACGTGCATTAATCCAAACATTCAAGCAAGTTTAAGAGAACTTACCATAATTCTTGTTAAATCTTCTTTTGATCATAACATCTAGTAATAATAAGATTTTTAGATGATTGGAGTGCCCAGAACATGCTATTTTTCATAAGGAACAGATCATAACATCATATTTTCATTTAAGTCTTTGTATTACCCTCACAAAAAAATCACACTTGTTGCAACTTAAGACAATCAAGAAAATAACTTCTAATGACTAAAATTCAACACTTAAATTGAGAATAATTGCCAAAGAAGAATAATGATGAGATTGCTTTCTCAAGATCTCTCCAAGCTTCAATATTAAGAAATGATAGAAAACTCCTTACAAAGTGTCCAAGTCAACTTTTATATGTTTAAGTGACCATGTTCACACTTAAAAAATGTGCTTTAATCTTCTACTCTAAAAATAAATATTTTTGAGAGCTCTAAGAAACCTACAAAAAAATCCTATGTTACTATCATCATGAGGAGACTTCTTTATTTTTACAAAAATTGGCATAGTTTACAATGATAAAATACAATGTTTTCTACTTTCCAATGAAAAATTTCCTTCAAGCTCTTCAAAAATTCTTCAATTTTTCTAATGTAGCTACTCTCTATTAGCTTATTTTTTCATACATGTCAAAAGTTGTTTAATCAATCTTACCTCGAAGAAGAAGTGGCTTCAAAATCTAGAGTGTTTTTCTAGTGTACTATTGGGTGTGTGTAGAAGTGCAAGAGACACACAAGAAGCACACACAAGGAGCACAAACATAGCAAATACCACGTCTTGAATCACAATAATTGTGTCCATAAGTGGATGGTACAAATGATATCCCTTTTTTTTAGCACTATAACCAAAAAATATAGACTTCTTTGCCTTGTCATCAAGTTTTTAATGTTTTTGTGATGGCACAAGAACATTTTCCAAACAACCAAACATGCGCATATGAGTATCCATAGTTTTATCCCCATTCCAAGCCTCATAAGGAGTGATGACTATCAATGCTTTTGTAGGGTAGCGATTCAACACTTAGTTTGCTCACATGATCGCTTCCATCCAAAACTTGACAGGAAGGTGCTTTCCTTTAACCACACATCATGCCATTTCAAGGAATGTTCTATTTTTACACTCTACAACACCATTTTTTTTAGGTGTATATGGCATCATACATTGGTGTGAAATTCCTCTTTGACAAACAAAAACATTAAACTCATGTGACATGTATTCACCACCACGATTTGTGCATAGAGTGATCAAAATCTTGTTTCCCAAAACTTTTTCAGCCATAGTTTTCTTGAAAAAGAAGAGACACAAACTCATCAAATTCAAAAATATTTGGATTCTCTTTTGCAACCAAACAGAGTGTATTGGCAAAGCTTTGAAAAGATTTTCCTTTCAACAATGTAGAGATGAGTGATGCATTCGGAGTAATCTCTTCTATGTTTGTCAATTGCTCTTTCAAGTCCTTGAAGCATGTCACATACACATCCACAAACTCATTTTCAACCATATATACATCATCAAGTTGCTTCCTTGATTATGCAACATGCACTTCATTACACACGACATACAAAGAAGCAAGAGTGTCCCATGCCTATCTTGATGTAGAACATGATCGAATGTGTGGAACTATATGATGCTTCATAGAAAGTACAATCAATGCATGATCTTGAGCATCTTTTCCATCCCATCCAAGTTGTTCTTGGATAGGTTGAGCAAGAGTAACAATTTTACTTGAAGAAGAAGCTCCATCTATGATAGTCGATTGTGAAGTAGAAGAACGTGGGAGTCTTCGATCTACATTTGCCACTATGTTCCATAATTGTTTTGCAATAAGAACATGTTTCATCATGTAAGACCACATTGGATTATCAAGATTATCTTCGGCTTGAACATGCCAAACAAATTGTTGCCAATCATTTCACTAAAGAACAAGAATGTGACAAGATCTTTACTTCCAATGAAAGCTAGAATTTCAGCTCATAATCCCTCACTATAATGGCAATTTTGACTACAAAACTGGCTTCAAGATGGGGGTAAACCCCTAGTGCAATTGGTAGAGATTCTTTTTGGCTATTAAAAATTAATGTTTTATATGTTGAACTTGATTTACACTATTAAAAGTGCACGTGCACTACGATGCAAAAAACCAAAACTTGAGAAGGAGTTGAATCTACTCTAATACCATTGTTGATGTGTGTAGAAGTGCAAGAGACCCATAAGAAGCACACACAAGGAGCACAAATGTATCAAGACAAATGAATAAGATTTATGGCTAGAATAGATCTCTTTATTGATGAAGAATAGAACTAAAGTAAGAGTTGAACAATATCCCGAAGTACAAAGTACCAGCATATATGAGTGTATCATGTATGTGGTAACATGGGGAAGAAACCTCTAGTTAACACTAGAGTAAAAAGTTCCCATGTATAGGAAAAAGTTTCACATCAAAGCTACTCGAGGAACACATGTGTAACATGTATGACTTAAGTCACAAGTGCATATGCGATATTTTTTACATTGTTTGGTTTAACTTTTAGTTTGTTGTCATTTTTTTAGATCTCTTAAGTGTATGATTATTGTTTGTTGCTTGATTTAGATGTTCAAACAACATGCCATTCAATGGATTACTTTACATGGTCCATAATAATATACTTGTTTTATAGCCGTTCATTGATTGAGAGTCACCTAGATGTGTATGGTGTGATTGGATCACCTCCAAAGACCCTCAATTATCCAATTCACATTTGCACCACCTTTGAACTTAGGATATGAAGTGTTGGCCTTCAGAACAAGTTGAGAGGATCAGAAATATTACAAGAAGAAGTATACATGGACCAGCCACAAGGATATGAGGATTCAAAACACCCAAAATATGTTTAAAAGTTGCAAAAGGCTTTGTATGGGCTTAAACAAGCCCCTCGTGCTTAGCATGCAAGGATTGCATATTATCTATGTTGGGGGATTCTTTTGCAAAAAGGGACTTGAGTGTTTTTAGGAGAAGGAAGATGAAGAACAAGTGGAACACAGACACTGAAAGCTTCTGCGTCTTGATTACCAGAAGGAAAATACAATGATAATGTATGAAACAAAGCCAAGTGCTCTCCGTGCGGAGTGCTTAATCCTAAAGAATACACGTGCACACACACAAGATTACAAGATACCCAAAGTTACTTATGTCGCCAACCTTCTATGCACCAGACCTCCACCTTCTCCAGGAGCTTGCTTTTGTGCACATCTTTCACTCAAGCTTCCAATAGGGTAGGAGGGAGGGACACCTTCTGTCGACACACAAACAACTTCAATGGTACCTTGTGGCACCTTGATTGCCTTTCTTATTGGCTCTCTACACTCTTGTGCAGACACACTAGGTCACACTTCTTGCACACTTTGTCTCGCACTTGCTTCTCTACATCGCATACTCGTTGAATGTCTCTTGCTCTTCTCACTTAGTGTAGACTATTCCCTCACTCCTTAGTCTAACTCCAAGAATAATGCATGCCCATGCTTTGAATGTCAATTTACTTATGTACACCAATCCTGACTGATAGAGTTCTTGGTGCTCACTTTGATATCCCAAGAATGTCTCGAAATGTGTACAACCAACAACTCCTTATTTTGTCTTATAATGACCTTAGGATAAAACAAAATTTTAAATGGGGGCCATACTTAAACTTTTGCATACCGCTTCTTCTTCAATTGCTTTCATGTTTGCCTTCATTTCTTCAATATGTGTACCTAAGGGATGGTTCACATGAACCTTCCAACACTTTAAAACCCTTGAAAACTTTATAGAAAGACAATCTGCAACCTGCATTCAACCTTTTGCAAACCATAACCATTGTGAATAAATTGATTGTGCACTACTTGTGCACCTTGACTAGCTTGACTTTGACCACTTTGACTTTGAACATTTTGACTTTAACCAAAATGACTTTGATGGGCTCAACAGTTGCCCACCACCTAATGGGTTGTCGTCCTGGAGAGCTAATAGCTAAACCATGAGTAGAGAGGTTCACCTTGATACCTGTTGTGCAAAACCTTCAAGAAGACACATGAGCAGCCACCAAGTTCACCAGAACCAGGAAAGGACAATCACCAGGGAAGAACCAAAACTGTATACGATCTCATTGAAGAAGAAAAATCTAGAGAATGGAGGGTAGGAAGGAAATGTTAGGGAGGATTGAAGTGTTAAAAAGGATAGGGTAAGGAGGGGTAAGGATGGGGTCAGGTAGAATGATAAAGGGAGGGCAAGCAAAAGGATTAGGGGCTCTGGAGATGGTCAAAATGTTAAACATTGAAAGCCACAGAGGGTTCATATGGAAAAATGTGAAACATGTGAGAAATTGAGGATGGAATAAATTGTGAACCACGTGCAGAATAATAAACACATGTTAAATCTGCACAAAACATGTAGGTCTATACCAAAGTAGGAGAAAAGTTTGAATTTTGGCAAAACTAATGCAAAAATGGAGTGCATGTGTCGAACGACATGAAAATGACTCCAAGTTTTAAAAAAAATGGCCATCCAAGGTGCAATCTAGAGCCAAAAGCATTTTTCCAATAAAAATGAAAAAAATAATAATAAATTTGACCACACCATAGGATAAATTTTTTTATCTTATGGTGGGTGGGGGGATGGGGGCAGGGGGGGCAGGGGGGCTGGGGGGAGGGGCAGGAGGGAGAGAGAGAGAGAGAGAGAGAGAGAGAGAGAGAGAGGGAGAGGAAGAGAGTGGAGAGAGAGGAGGGAGAGGCTAGAGAGAGATTAGAGAGAGGGTAGAGGGAGATAGAGAGAGATAAAGAGAGGTCGAGAGAGAAGATAAAGAGAGGTAGAGAGAGGTAGAGAGAGAATCTATAGAGAGGTAGAGAGAGAAGACAAAGAGAGAGAGAGAGATAGAGAGAGAGGTAGAGAGAGAAGATAGAGAGAGATAGAGAGAAAAAGTTTTTTTATTTATTATTTTTGATTTCTTTGAATAAAAAACAAAAGCCTTGGGGTCACTTTTTTTTAATATTAAAAAAAATAGATAAAAATGAAAATAAAATAAAAAAATTCCCAAAAAATTCTATAAATTTTTAGATCACTTTTCCCACTGAAAACCATAGAGAGCTTCCTTTTTTTCTTCTATTTTATCAAGAAAAATGATATTAAAAAAAAAAAGATAAAAACCTCAAAAAAATTTCAAAAAATTCTTTAAAAATTTCCTTAAAATTTCTAGCAAGGTGTTCATAAAAAGGGTTGTGAAATGGCTTCTAAATTGCATAAAAAACTCAAAGAACAAGCATGAAAATTAATGAAAACTAATAAAACCTAAGCAAAAAATGGTATGAGAAAGCTATGTCTAACTTGGATAGATTTTGCAGGGTCCAGGTTATCCAGAAAGCATTACTTTTGTTGATGATAGGCCTTGAGCCTAGATATGATGTGCAATGGAAGCTCTTAGTCCTCCACAATCTCTAACTATACAGCACTTCATTTGAATTTTCTTCCTTTTAGGCACATTGGCCATCTGATAGGGCCACCCTGAATCCTTCATTGGAATCATATTTCTAGCATACTCCATCTTTTGTATCTCTATTTTTGCAAATCTTTGTTTTAAATTATAACATTTCCATCTTATTGTTCCAGTTTCTTCAACCAATGGAATCTGATGTTTCCAAAGACCTGTAGGTACTCCTTCCACATCCTTGTAAAGCCCTACACTTATTGCCATAAAAATTATCATAATAGATGATATCCATACCATTATCCATAAACAAGTGACCATTGATATAGTATTTGAATCGGCTTCATCACAAATGCACTTAAGGGCTTTTCTTTTCTTCTCTCTTCTATGGCCTATGGCTGAGACTTTTTCACTCGAATCGACAACCTGAATGATCTCCTCTTTTCCTTCATAGAATTGCTCTCTACTTGAGTTGTTTGGAAAAATTCCATAGGAGGAAGATGAGTCTTCTCCAAGTAGCCTAGCCAACATGTTCTCTTCTTCATATAAATCCACCTCTGGATTGTCCAACAAATCTTCTTCCTTACAAATACCAATTGTCTGCATGGTGTTGGCATGTCTTTGGTTGTCTGGTCCTTCTTCTAAAAATATCTGTTGCAACTCTTTTCCCTCTTGCTTTACCCACAATGTGTCTTTACCCAAATCATGCAGCACATTGGCATGCCTTAACCAAGTCTCCCAATCAATAGGGGGAAACTTCCATCTACCTGTGGTAGCCTTAAGACAACAAAATCCAAGGTGAAGATGTTACCTTGTATCTCCACTAGGACTCCAAGGAACATCCTCATAGGTCTTACTATGATTTGGTATGAATGTAACAGTGAAGTTAGCAGGTCTTGAAGGTTGGATTCTAAGATTTTTCATTATACGTTCAGGCATCAAGTTAATGCCAGAACCTCCGTCCACAATAGTGTGGAGAGAGATGGTGGATGCAACCTGAAGATGAATTCATGCTGCTACAACCACCTTCACACCAACCAATGGAGACTTCAGAGTTGGTTAGTAGACCCTTTGAGCTTCCTAAATCCACAAAAAAATCACCCAAATGCTTTGGAACAAGTATCTCAAAAGTTTGAGTCAAGACAGACTAGTTGCAAAATGACTAGCTCCCAAAACTTGTTATTTTTGTACATACACCTGCCGAAAAAATGAACAGTGCTCTCAACCTGGTAGGAACTACAAAACTTCATTTTGAACATTTCAAATAGATTTATCAAGTTTCCCAATCCAAGTCAAAACACTTCAATTCATCAACTCTGCACTGAGAAAAAGTTTTAGCAAAATATGGAATCGGGCCCTGTAGAGATAGACTAGTGAGCAGTAAAATGTAGATTTCTCACAAATCATAATCCAATGGAGATGAAATTTTATGAGCATACACTAGACTTAGAGAGCTATCCAATGCACTTTAAAACTTTGAAAAAGGTTACATATAGCCCGAGATATGAACTTTTGAAGTTTACTATTCTGAGTGAGTATAACAGAGAACAAATCAAAGAAGAAGTAAATGATGAATGTATAGATTCACATATAATTACAACCTCAATGGCAATGCATACTTGCACAATGGGAGTAGATTGATAGAGCTATGGAGTAAGCTCTTCAATCTCTACAAATGGGCATGAAATGGGCACGAATCAAGCACTCCTTTGGCGAGTTCCTTCTTAGCTACTTTTGGAGGTAGTTTTGAATTTGAAATCAAACCTAAAAGTGATGCTAGGAATTAGGAAATATTCCCTCAACTAATGGATTCGTGGTTTTAGGTAGTTAGAGCCATGAATTTTCTTTTTACATCATGGATGACTTAAGCCATTCTTTCTTTTACAATTACAAGAGATAAAATGTACTCTTTTACAAGAGGTGTTCATATGTCTACACAAATGAACGTCATATCAAGCATATCAAGCATGTAGGATTGGGTAAAATGCACCAACATCTCCCCCTCAAGCTTAACATGCTTGGCCTCCAAATAATTCTTCAATTGTCCTTTATTTCTTGCAAGCCAATCATCAACTTGAATCTACTCAATTTTGTACCATCAAGAGCTTTAGTCAACATGTCTGCACATTGCATATCTGTAAAGACATAGGATAGTTGAATATCCTTGCTCATTAGCTTCTCCCTTACATAATGGTAGTGTACTTCAAAATGCTTGGTTCTAGCATAGTATACCGGATTAGCAGCAAGATGTAGTGAGCTTGTGTTGTCACCAAAAATGAGAGGTGTTGAACCATGAAGTCCAAGATCTATATACAAAGATTTTAACCACATGATTTCTTGAGTTGCATTAGCCAAACCTCTATATTCGGCTTCAGTAGAAGATAATGTCATTGTTGTTTGCTTCTTGGATGACCAAGAAATGATTTTTGAACCCATAAATGATACATACCCAAATGTGCTTCTTCTATCATCTCTAGATCCAGCCCAGTCCGCATCTAAGTAGACCTTTAGCTCAATATCTGAAGTAAATGGATAAAAAAAACCTTCATTCATGGTCCCCTTTAGGAACTTGAGGGCTCTCTTGGCGGCTTCCATATGTGGTCTTCTTGGCTTATGTATAAAGTGACTTAATATGCTAACACTATAGCATATATCCACCCTTGTGAGTGTTGCATAGTTCAAACTTCCAACCAAGCTTCGATACCTTGTGATGTCTTCAATTGGCTCTCCTTCATAAGCGCTAAGCTTTGATAGCTTGTGATGTCTTCAATTTGCTCCGTAGGTGTACCTGCACACTTGGTGTTTCCCATCTTGAACTTGATGAGCATGTCATGCACATACTTCCTTTGTGTGATGTATATACCTGAACGTGTGTACATTAATTCCAATCCAAGAAAATCAGTGAGTGGTCCAAGATCACTTATTTTGAACTCCTCCTTCATTTGACTCTTTACATGTTTGATTCCTTCAAGATCATTCCCTGTGATAATGATATCATCAACATACACACATAGATAGATCACTTCAGATCCGTTCCTCTTTATGAACAAAGAGATATCCACCTTGCTAGCTTTGAATCCTTGGTCCTGCAAATAAGTCACCAATCTAAAATTCCAAGCTCTTGGAGCTTGCTTCAATCCATACAAGTCTTTCTTTAATTTGCTTACATAGTTAGGATGATGTGCATCCTCATATCGAGGAGGTTGTGCCATATACACTTCCTCAAAAATCCATCCATTTAAGAAGGCATTCTTTACATCAAGTTGATACAATTTCTAGATGCAACAAGACTAATGAGAACCCTAATTTTAGGCATTTTTGCAAGGGGAGAGAAAGTCTCCTCATAATCAATACCATGGGTTTGAGCAAACCCTTTAGCAACTAACCTTGCTTTATGTCTATTTATACTTCCATCTGGATTCCTCTTGATTTTGTATATCCATCGAGATCCAATCACCTTCATAGATGGCTTGTTAGGTACAAGCTCCCAAGTTTCATTCTCCTTCAAGGCTTCCATTTCTTCATCCATTGCATCTTTCCAAGATTTCTTGCTATGTGCTTCTTCAAATGTGGTAGGTTCTTCATTGGTTGAATCCTTTGCAATGTAGACTGAGTGCTTGGTGACCAAAGAAGTATCATAACCATACCTATCTATTTTCTTCTTCTCCCTTGAGGACCTTCTAAGTGGTTGATGTGAGCTCTCGGGTCCATATGTAGCATCTTGCATCTTTGCTTTACCTTTGTTCTTCCATAGCTTTAGTCTTTCCAAGTCTTCTAGGTCAATCTCCGAGTCACTTCCTTCAATTTGCTTTGGCTCCTTTGGTTGAAGTGATGGAAAATCTTCATCCAAGTCATAAGGCAGCTTCACTTTCCTGTCACCATCAAACCATGCTTTGTTCTCATCAAAAATTACATCTCTACTCATAGAAAATCCTTTATTGGTTGGATTGTACAATCTATATCCTTTTTGGTTTTGATCATAACCAATAAATATGCACTTCTTTGCCTTGGGATCCAATTTCCCTGTTACTTGAGAAAGAATGTGAGCATAGGCTAAGCATCCAAAGATTTTACAATGCTCTAGACTAGATCTTCTTCTATTCCACACTTCATATGGAGTGGTTCCATCTAGTGACTTAGATGGAAGTCTATTTATGAGATATGTGGTTGTCGACATAGCCCCTGCCCATAGGTAGTTTTGCAATCCCTTTTCATTGATCATGGACCTTGCAGCTTCAACAATAGCTCTGTTTCTCCTCTCTACTATACCATTGAGTTTCGGGTGTATACCTTGTAGTGACTTCCCTTTTACTGCCTCTTTCATTCAAGTAGGCATCAAATTCAGAAGAGAAGTATTCTCCTGCACCATCTGATATGAGTCTTTTCAAAGTCCTACCCATTTGGTTGTCAACAAGAGCAACATACTTCTTAAAGCAATTAAAAGCTTCATCCTTGTGCTTCATGAAAAACAGAATGGTCCACCTGCTACACTCATCTATGAAAGACACATAATATCTTGAGCCTGATATAGATGTATCCTTACTTGGACCCCACACATCCGTGTGCACTAGATCCAAAAGATTTTGATACACATATCCCTTCCTATTGAAAGGTTGTCTATGACACCTTGCCAAATTGACAAGCTTCACACTTATAAATCATGTGTTGCCTTGTGATATTAGGCAAAACAAGTACATTTTGGTCCTTGCAAATTTGTTTGAGTGTCCTCTCACCAATGTGAGCAAGCCTTTTGTGCCATATCTCCAACTCTGTGAGAGTTTGAGATCCATAGCTAAATAAGGCTACGATCTTTGTATCTTCCACTTCAAAAGTGAAAAGCCTTCGTGCCTTTACTCCTTTGGAAATCCTTCTAAAGCCTTGCCTTGGGTCTTCAACATATGCTCCAAATCGATTGAATCTAACTTGCAATCCTTTTTCAACAATCTGCCCAACACTTATTAAATTTTTAGTAATTGTAGGGACGTACAAGACTTTCTTAAGAGTTTCATATTCCCATCTGATGTCTTTGCATTACCTATCTTCTCCACCGAGTGCTTTGTATCATCTCCTATTTGCACTTCATGTTTATTGTGAGGATCTTCCTGTTTGCACTTCATGTTTGTTGCACTTCATGTTTGCACTTCATGTAAAGCCACATTTCCTGCTACATGATTTGACCATCCTGAATCAATGTAAAAGACGTGATCATCATCCTTACCCTTCTTCACTGATAGATTCCCAATCAATAATGAATCTTCTTGACTTTGGTCCTCTGCATACTTATTGTAATCTCTTCTTCTTCTATGGCCACTTTGATAGTTGTTGTTGTTGTAATTGTTGTTGTAGTAGTTGTTGTTGTAGCCTCCATTGTATCTTCCTCTATTTGATCCATAGCCACCTCTATTGAATCCTCTTCCTCTTGAGTTCCTCGGGTTCCTGGAACATTCTTCAGTAGTATGATTAGATAAGCCACATATATTGCAAGGTTGAGATGATTGGAATCTCCCCCTACCTTGCTTTCCACCTCTGCCTCTTCCTCTAGCTCTTCCTCTACATGCAAAGTTTGCTTGGAAAGAGCACCCTTCATCTTCATTTTTCTTATTTTTTGACTTGTCCTTGATCTTAGCTTTATCAGAATACAAGGCAAAAGTTTGATTACCTCTTGACGACTCACCACCTTTGCTAATCTTTGCTTCATGAGTGAAGAGTTGGCCCATGAGTGTGTTGAGGTCGAGTACATGCATATCCATGTACAAATCCATGGTTGTTGTGAAGGACTCCCACTTGTCATCTGCTTCGATTCCATTTATGATTTTTCTAATGATTTGTTCCTCTTGAATTACCTCTCCAATACTTCCAAGTTGATCTGAAATCTCCTTCATCTTTGTGACATAATCAGTCACACTTTGCTTGGGGCTTTTCTTCATTGTTGTGAACTCCATCCACAATTGGTTCTTCCTTGCTCAAGTGTTGGAGGAGAAGAAATAAGCAAGGGCATTCCAAGCCTCTCTTGATGTCTTGCATCGCTTGACATGAGGTAAAAGAAAATCAGAGATTGAGTTTATAATATAGGACCTTGCAAGTGCACCCTTTGAACACCAATTTGAAAGTCTTTCCTCTTCTTCATGTGATGGTTGCCCTTTGTTCCTCATGGTTGGCATAGCTTCATCTCTAGATGTGTATCCAAATAGATTCCTTCCTTGAAGATAAGCCTCCATCCTTAGAGACCATGTTGGGTAGTTGTTTCTATCCAATTTGTCAATTGTTGATGGAAATCCATCTCCCATGTTGATTGACTATGCTCGGATACCACTGTGGAGAGAGATGGTGGATGCAACCTAAAGATCAATTGGTGTTGTGACAACCCTTTGAGCTTCCTAAATCCACAAAAAAATCACCCAAGTGCTTTGGAACAAGTATCTCAAAAGTTTGAGTCAAGACAGACTAGTTGCAAAATGACTAGCTCCCAAAACTTGCTAATTTTGTAAATACACCTGCTTGAAAAAATGAATAGTGCTCTCAACTTGGTAGGACTTAATCACTTTTCAAAATTTCAAATGGACTTAGTAAGCTTCCCACGCCAAGACGCTCGTTGAATGTCTCTTGCTCTTCTCACTTAGTGTAGACTATGCTCTCACTTCATTAGTCTAACTCCAAGAATAATGCATGCCCATGCTTTGTGTGTAGATTCACTTACGTACACTACTCCTAACTAATAGAGTATCTTGGTGCTCACTTTGATGTCCCAAGGATGTCTCAAAATCTGTATAGCCAACGACTTCTTATTTTGTCCTATAGTGACCTTAGGATGTAATAAAATTTTAAATGGGGGGCCATACTTTCACTTTTGCATACCGCTTCTTCTTCAATTGCTTCCATATTTGCCTTCATTTCTTCAATATATGTACCTAAGGGAGGGTTCACCTGAACCTTCCAACACTTTAGAACCCTTGAAAACCTTACATAAAGACAATTTGCAACCTACATTGAACTTTCTACAAACCATAACCATTGTGAAAAAATCTATTGTGCACTACTTGTGTACCTTGACTAGCTTGACTTTGATCGCTTTGACTTTGACCAATTTGACTTTGACCACTTTGACTTTGAACATCTTGACTTTGACCACTTTGATTTTGACCATTTTGAATTTGACCAATATGACTTTGATGGGCTCAACAATCAAACCACCATTGGATTTTCTATGTGTGATGCAGATCACTCATTATATGCAGGGACTGGTGATGATGGCATCACGATTGTGGATATTTATGTTGATGACTTGATTGTAGGTGGTGATAATGAAGAAAGCATTAAAAGATGGCATGTACTTTGTCTTGTATGTATTCTTGAACTACTCGAGGAAAGATTTTCTTCACTGCCATATAATCTTTTGGAAGCTTCCAACCTTGAGACTTCAAGACTTTTATTTGATGCTCATTGGCCTCACACTGGAAATTCTGACATTTGAGTGGCCCTATGTGGCTTGGGGTATAAGGGTATTTCTTTATATATTAATTTTAGACTTTTTTTTTAATTATTTGTGGTAGCTCTTTCCTTCTTATGTCTTCATTTTTTCATTCTTTGGTAGCATTATATAGCTCGAGAAGTAGGTTGGGTCATTTCCTCCGCACATCCTTCTTCCTAAACTCTATCATCCTCGGCAATATGGATTTGGTGATGAATATAAGCATGGTAGATATTTTTTTCTTGCAAACCCAAGGCTTAGGTCAAGATAAGAATTCAAAAACCAAGGAGACCGAGAGCGTAGCTAAGAAGAGAACAAGAGCTTGGAAGGATAGCCGTGAAAGGAGGAAGAGAAAATGGATGAAAACATGAGTGAGTTAGAAGATAGCTTAAAAGAAACAAAAGCCAAGTTGATAGAGGTCGTCTCCCACATGCACTCTCAGGCCCCACAATCCTCATCACGCCCAAACCACCCCGCTATACCACCAATACCCAAAGCATGATGAGTCCTAAGATCCTACTCGTGAAGAATAAGACATGTTCAAGGCATATCAAGCCAGAATCCAAGAAGGGCCAAACGTGGCAGAGTTGGATAGGTGTTATCCTAGAGTCGACCTAGAAATTGAAAGGACTAATATTTGTCTGAAAATGGTATAACAGGCTCAGACCATATTTGAGGCCAATTGGATTTTCAATTGCACTAACTCAATCAAGACCCAGTTGCATTTTGCCGGGTTGCTAGAAAGATTTGAGAGGATGATAGCCAAACCTAGGAAGTCAACTACATCAAAGGTAAGTAATGATGGAAGTGAAAGGCTAATCATGCCCCCAAGGAAGCTTATGCTCCTAACTCCACCAAGATGGGAATCTTTTCTTCTGTAAATCAGCATTCCCAATAATTCTTGAGAGAAATTCAAGAGGAGAAATGGTCCGAGGAGAGCAAGAACCCTCCTTGTTGACACTCAAGGTCAAGCACAAGCATGGAAGCGCATCAAGGAAGTGGACACACAAGAAGAAGGAGCATGTAGGGAGCTCAAAGAAGCACATGTCAAATTCTTAGAAGAAATCCCTATAAAAATAGTGATTTTCATCACTAAAAACCATTGTAAATACCATTTAACATTTTTGCAACTCCATTTTGTTCAAGTCAAGGAGTTCTTGAGCTTGATGAGTATTAGAAGTATCATCCTACCAATTTTCATAATTTTTAGACTCCATTTGAGCCCCCAAATAAGCCATGGAACCTAATTTTTAACTAGGTCAGACACTAGGTCTGGACAGGGCCAAAACTACTCAAAAAACTATAAAAAGGGCATCAGACAAATTCTATTACACCGATTTTGCACTTCTAGGGCTTACTACATAGATTAGAGCACTTGGTAAATAAGCCACAAGTTTCTTTACCTCCACAGGCTCAACCAATTGTTGAGAGAGAAAGCTCACCACCAACAAAATTATATGCTCCTGACTCCATAGATGATGGAGAACCTCTTTCAATTCAACAGCACTCTCAAAAATTCTTGCGGGAAATACAAGAAGAGAAATGGGCCAAGGAGAAGGATAATTCCCCTCCTATTATTGAGATAGATGACCTTCATGATCAATTTCCACAAGACATTCCATCTATTTATGGAGACCAAGTAGAGCAACAAGAAGGAGAAAGGTTAGAATTTCAATCCAATTCTTTACAAGAGTTGCCATAATTCACAGGCCCATGGGAATCTGAATCTCTCCACATCAGAGATCCCACAAACTTGATCGAAAACGAAGACTCGATTGTTCCAAGAAACACTGAAGTCATGAAGAACAATAAGATTCAGTTTCATCTCACTTTAGAAGAGCTTCTCAAAGTAAAACCTGAGTTATGGAATCATGTGGCAAATCAAGTTCCAGAACTTGATTCCAAGATCTCAAAAGCAGGCTCTAAGCAAAAGTTCCAGAGATACCTCTAATCAAAATAGGGGACATGAGCGAAGGTGAAGAAGGTAAAACTTATCTCCCGATCACCTACCAAGGTTACACAACCAAAGCAATCGTAGATTCCGGTGTTGTTGTTGCTATTTCGACTACCTCCTTGTGGAAGCAATGGGGTAAACCCGCATTAAGACCAACTAGAATGAAGCTTTAGATGGCTGACGGCCATGTTGAAAGACCTCTAGGATTGCTAGAAGGGATAACTCTAACCACTTGTGGTGTAGAGTTTGAGCACACCTTTGCTATATGTGACTTTGGTAAAACTAATGCCTATGAAATGATCCTAGGAAGACCCTTCCTACGACAACTGCAAATTGTACAAGATTGGGGAACCAATTCCTTGTACTTGAAGCACTTGGGGGTAACAACCAAGGTCAATTTGAAGGATTACACCTTCAGAGATGTACCACCCCTATAGTGGAATCCTATCCACAAGGTGCAAGAAGATTCAATCTTTGTGCATTCTAAAAGTTCACCTGACCCATCGTGGATCCATGAAGATACTCACTTATGGATGTGCAAGGTTCCAAAAGAAGAGGAAAAATGCCTAAAAGCAAGAGAAGGAACTTCTCAAGGAGATAGACTGGTTAGAGACCTAGCCTACACACCGATGATCTTTCCAGATGAGGAATTTGAGCTTCATGGCTGGGCAAAAATCTTAGCCGCCATGGACATTCTTGTCAATGAAGAATAGTGGACACCTCACTATGATGAGGAGGGTTATGATATTTCAGTGTTCATGTGTCAGCCCTTGCTAGAAAAATGTGACTCTAGTGATTTCATAAAAGAAGAAGAGAATGATGACAATCTAGATTCCATTGTGATGGATAGTTTCTTTAATTCAGAGAAGCACTATCTAGAAGATGTAGGAGTGTTTACACAAAAAGAAGAAGAACCTATCACAAGCATCAAAGCTGTAAACTCAAAGGATGGAAGTGAGGGTGGTCAAAAGAAGAAGAAAAGAAAAGTAGTGAAACAAGAAGAGGGGGAATCATTGTTTAAAGTACCATAGAATTTCAAGAAATATGAAGTTGAAGACCAAAAAATTTTGGTACGAATGCCTAAGAGAGAGGCCTTTACGGGAGAAGTGTATGATAACAAAGAAAATACCAAAAAATTTGGTGTAACCATTGAAGGGAACGAAGAGCGATGTATGTACATAAGAGAAGACCTAAGTGCCGAAGAGAAAATAGAGCTCGTAGCCTTATTAAGGGAATATAGCGACGTGTTTGCGTGGACCTATAAAGAGCTGAAGGGGGTAGATCAGAAAATATGCTCTCATACGATCCCTATGATAGTTGATGCAAAGCCCACCCAATAAAAGCCCTACACATATAATGACACTTATGCAGCCAAAATAAAAGAAGAAATTGATAGAATGATTCAAGTTGGATGTATTTATGAGATTAAGCATACGGAATGGGTGTCCCCCATTGTTGTGTGGCCCAAGAAGAATGGAAAGTTGCATGTATGTATTAACCTTAAAAAAGTTAATGCCACGATAAGAGATGGTTATCCGCTTCCAATCACTGAACATTTATTGGAGCATGTTGCAGGCAAGGAAGTGTATAGCTTCCTTGATGGATTTTCAGGCTACAACCAAATAGCCATTGCCCCAGAAGATCAACACAAAACGGCCTTTGCCACAGAGTGGGGAATCTTTGCATTTCATGTGATGCCATTTGGGCTCACCAATGCACTTGCAACATTCCAAAGGCTCATGTGTCATGTATTCAAAGAGTTCTTGCGAAAGAGCTTAGAAGTATATATGGATGATTTATGTGCTCACTCCTAAGAAAGAAGATACCACATCCCTAAGCTAAGACCGATCTTCAACAAGTGTAGAGAATATCGAGTCTGTTTGAACCCAAAAAAGTGTGTGTTCATGGTACGTCAAGGTAAAATCTTAGGTCATATTGTTTCTAAGAATGGAATATCAACATATGAGGACAAAGTAAAAGCCATAGCAAGGTTGTCAAGGCTAAGGAAGGTTAAAGAGGTACAAGCCTTTATGGGTGGTTGGAGATATTACCGCAGGTTTATCCACATGTATGCAATCATAGCCAAACCTCTTTATGCCTTGTTGACAAATTTTGAGTGGAACGACGAATGCAAAAAATTCCTTCAATGAGCTAAAGAGATGTTTGTGCATAGCACCAATACTGACCACTCCTAATTGGAAAAAACCATTCCATGTCCATGTGGATGCATCCAATCATGCAATAGGATGTGTGCTAACACAACCCACAGGTGAAGGAAATCTAGATTTACCTATAGCATATGCGAGCTGGCAGCTGAATGCAGCTGAACAAAATTATACAACAACCAAAAGAGAAGGCTTAGGCATGGTATATGTTGTAAAGAAGTTTAGACACTATCTATTGGCCAACGAGTTTAAGTTTTTCACTCATCATCAAGCTTTATTATATTTGGTCAATAAACCTTGCAACACAGGGCACTTAGTAAGATGGTTCCTCTTACTAATGGAATACGACTTTGAACTGGTTGTTAGGAAAGGTAGGACCCACCTTAGATTGGATCACCTTTCTCGCATCACTTTAGGAGAGCCACCGTAGGGAGTGTCTGATGAATTGCTCGATGCTTATCTGTTCAATCTAGAAGTTGTTCCTACATGGGCAAATAAGTTGGTACCAATCTTAACCTTTGGGCCCACAAATAAGAATGTGAAGACAAATAAAGAAGAAATTTTAAGATCACAAAACTATCAAATATTGGCAGGAAGCATGTATAAAAAAGATACAGAGGGTGTACTAGCTTTTTGTGTCGAGGATGATGAACATAGTAGTTGGTTGCAACAAGCCCATGAAGGATTGCTAGGAAATCACTATTCTAAACAACGAACATTGGAAAATCTAAAATGTTTCGGAGTGTATTGGCCTAGCATGGACAAAGAAAAACATGAATGGATTAAGAATTGTCCCATGTGCCAAGAGAGACCCCCAGTGGAGCATGCTACTCTTTATCACGTGTCATTAATTCCAGATTGGAGTGCTCCATTAGTAGAATTTATGAAATCAAGAACACTACCGAACGAGGCTAGTCTAGCAAGAAGATGAAGCATGGAGCAAGAGGCTTAGGACTATACCTTAGTTGGAGAAAATCTATACCAAAGAGGAAAAGATGGCTACCTAAGATTGTGCAATCATGAATCAGACTATTTGAAAATCTTAGAAACTGCACACAGTGGTGCCATCAGTTGAAACTTCAGGCCTGATCGAGAAATCAAGATCATTCTATTCTCAAGAATTTGGTGGCCAACTCTGTTGAGATATCAAGCTCAACGTGTGATGATCCACGATGACACATATCACTTTTTTCATTTCTCTGAGATGTATAGTTGTCACACCGGTATATGTGAGGGACACCTCATTGAGCTTTATTAGATTTATCTACCAAGAGTGATGGAACATTTTTTTCTTGCTAGCTCACTCATTTGTGGACATTAGGTTTTTCCTTATGTACTGGTCGTTATATATTGCAGTGGTTGTATTCTTGTTTTTAGGTCATTCTTGTACATTCCTTTTTATGTAATAGAAGAAGAATAAGAAGATCATTCTTCCTTGCCTCAATCTGAGTGTGTGCTTCTCTTTGATTGTGAGAGTGTGTGTGTGTGAGCTCTCTTCCTTATCTCCTTCCTCGTGACATGGTACCAGAGCCAGTGTGGCTGTAGAGAGCTTGTGGAGAAGGCCGATGATGAAGAGTATGCAAGACGGTGTGGAGAAAGTGCTATTCACAAATGACCTTAGATTGCTACGAAAATTGGTGTGAAGGTAGAAGACCTCAAAATATTTTCGAGGGTTATCCCTTTAGGGTCACTCTTTTTTGTCAGATCAAAGTTTCAGAGCCATCTCGACCTTTGTTTCGAGCCCATAAGGTGGGGCCCATAGAAAAACTAGGCGAGTTTTGAAAATTGTAACTTGCATCGTGTTTGGCAAGACTCATATATTCCAGATCTAGAATTTCAAGTGATTCTGTGTACTGTTGATACACGAGAACTGTGTTTTTGCGAGATCGAACTGTCACGTCATACTACGATAGTGTTCAAGCAGAAGTGATGCTTGTAGTGTTTTTGCAGTGTTGTGAATAGCTACAGAAATGGCAAACGCATATGGAATGAGTCAGCTTATGAGCAATAAGCTGGACAAGAACAACTTCCATGCTTCGAGATTCAGAATGACAAATTTCTTGATGGGAAATGGCTACTGAAAGTACATCAAAGGAGAGAATGAAAACGCTCCGCAATTACTAGAGAGGAATCATATTGCAAACCAATTAAGAGCACATGAAGAATCGAATCAAGGAGCACGAAAGGTAATGTATTGGCTATCTATTAGCATACAAGATAGCATAATTGGACACATACAGGATGCCAAGACTCCAAAAGAGGCTTGGAATAGTTTGGTCACATTGTATGAGACCAATACAAAGGCACGAAAATTGCAACTCAAGAACGAGCTACATACATTGGAGAAAAAGATCATGTCGGTAAGCGACAACACCCTGAAAATCAAATGCATATGTGAGTCACTTGCATCTATTGGCGTGAATGTAGATGATAATGATAAAGTGGAAGTGTGCCTTCATGGTTTAGGAGTTGCATATAAGCAGTTCAGAACTTCTATATAAACCAAGGAAAATATTCCAAATTTTGTTGATCTGGTATCTATGTTGATTATTAAAGAAAAGAATATTGGTGAGGATTCAAACTCCCAAGGAAAGCCCAGTTCTGAGCAGGTATTCTACTCTGGTAGAGGAAGAGGCAGAGGTAGAGGTAGGGGGAGCCAAAGAGGTCACAGAAATTTCCAAAGAAATGATTCAGGTAATGACAATAAAGGATGTTGGAATTGCGGTAAACCTGGACACTTTGAACGTGATTGAAGGTTGAAGAATCAAAATAACAGAAGGCAGCAAAACAACTATGCATCCACAAGTGCAAATGATTCTAAGAAGTTGTTCATGGTTCAACATCACATGATGAATACGATGTCTGCTGGTGTTTCAAGATCAAATAATAATGTCTAGTATGTTGATTCAGGTGCTTCAAATCACATGACCAGTCATGTAGAATGGTTTGGTACTTTGCAAAAATTGCCAATTCTTGGATATGTTGAAACAAATGATAACACATCACACACTATCAAGCATACAAGAAACATAGCATTGTCTATGGAGGATGGGAAGGTAAAACATCTTGCTGATGTGTTGCATGTTCCAAATATAACAAAGAATCTGGCTTTTGTTGGACAAATGGTTGACCAGGGATTACAAGTCAGGTTCAATGCTGATGGGTTATATGTAGAAGAATACAAACGGGATGGAAGACTGGCAATCAAACAAAGTGGGTAGGATGTTCACCTTAAATGTGAAAATTCCTGAAATGAATGCAGCCATGTTTGCAAAAGGTGTAGGAGTCATTGCTTACATAGAGATCTAGCACAAACGGATTGGACATGCAAAGTTGCAAAGGCCAAAATTGATGCATTCAAAGGAGATTGTCCATGGACTACCAAATTTCAAGGTTGCAGATATGCAAAAGGTATGTGCAGCATGTCAATTTGGAAAATAGTCAAGAGCATCATTTCCACATGACAAGCATGTTAGCGAGAACATACTAGAAATAGTACATACAGATGTTTGGGGCCCTACAAAGACCACATCTATGGGTGGTTGTAGGTTTTATGTTACTTTCATTGATGACCATACATGAAAAGTTGTTGGCTATTGAGGATAAGTTGGATGGTACCAACTACCCGTTATGGGCTTATATGATGCGACATGTGTTGGTTGCAAAAGGACTATGGAACATTGTGCAGGGTGTTGAAAAACGTCCTATCACACCTTCAACTGTTACAACTGTAGGTACTGAAGCTGATGCAGAAGGTGTCGACGACTATGGTATTCTGCATATTCCTATTCGTGTTGCAGTTTCTGCTACACCTACTACAGAGCAGATTCGTTGGGATGGCAAAGATGCCCAAGAACATGCATTGATAGCTTTGTCTGTCAAACGTGCCATTATTCCTCATATTCACTCTTGCAGAACAACTAAGGATGCTTGGGATACACTTACCACATCGTACCAAGCTAGGAATGAGGCTCATGTTGCTTACCTCCGAAAACAATTGGAGAGTGAGCACATGAATGAAGGTGATTCTATGGACAGTTTCCTAACAAAGATCAAAGACTTGAAGGAATAGTTGATTTCTGGTGATGAGGTTATACCAAATATCTCACTTGTGCAGACCGTTCTAAATGGTCTTCCTGATTCATATCAGAGTTTTGCTTCTACTCTTCGGTTGATGATGAAAGGCAATCCAAATGCCTTGTCATTTGAGGAGTTAGTCTCTGTTCTGTTGCAGGAAGATCAGTCCAGGCAGAACAGGTCCATTATGCGTGTTGCAGATCAAGCTTTCCTGGCTAGTCAGAAGGGCAAAGGAAAATGGAGCTCTTCTACTAGTAAGCAGAAATCTGCAAATGCTGCACATTCGAAGAACCAAGACAAAGATGAGAAAAAATCAGAAAAGCAGAAATTGTTTTGTAAGTACTGTAAAGGGAATGTGTTGTCAGGATCTTGCTCACGCGCATACAGAGATTACGGACGCAGAAAAACACACAGAAAATAGAGGCAACAAGAGACAAGACTGAACGCAAGATTGGGTGCAATCTCCCCCCATTACACTCTGTTTCGACAGTCCATAGAGTGCATGTATTTATAGGAATTTCGATTACGTCGAAAAGAGTGGTTACAAGAGGGCGGCTTCGAAAAGCAGGCGTGAAGTAAAAGTTGATAACTTTTACAGAAAGCCATTGCTTTCAATAACAGAAATTGCGGTCTACAACGATCCTTATTCTAACCATTACTTTTCTAACAATACATTATTCAATAATACATTACTTTTCTACGCAAGTTTATTTACAAAATAAATAATAATTATTCGGATTATTGATGTCCGCCCTTTCACGCCTTGCACGCTCCTCACGAACCTTCAGCTGCTATATCAAAAACATCAAAAAACATATTAATACATTAATAATATATCACTTTAACAATACATTATTCAATAATATTGAGCAATGTCCGCTCCAACAATTACTTGTTCAACATCTTCCATAATACATTAATAATTTAACACTCCAACAATTACTTGTTCAACATATTCCATAATTCATAATAGAATGATCATATCATAAAGAACTTTCCAAAACTGGCTACAAAAGAGGCAAAGAAGAAAGAGGCTGGAATGGTTGTTGTAGAAGCCTCTACACCAAAAATGTAGTCTGCTAATCTTGTGGAGGAAGAAGAATGGGCGTTTATTGTTGTTTGTAGTTTTGACCCATCTTCTCATGAGCAGTGCATGTCTGCACTAGACTCAGATGTTTGGTACTTTGACAGTGGGGCAACCAAAAATATTACCTCGCAGCGTAGTTTCTTCTCTTCACTCGAGCCTGCCCCTACAGGGAATACTATTACATGCGCCAACAACTCCTCTTATCCTGTTATGGGAGTTGGTAAGATCATTTTGACTACTACTGATGGTAGTTCTTTCACTTTATCAGATCCTTTATTTGTGCCAGGGATCAAGAAGAACCTGTTATCAATTTCTGCATTAGCCAAGATTGGCTTGGTTGTGAAATTTGTTGATGATAGGTGTACAGTTCATGATCTGTCAAATGGCGATGTGATTATTGCTTCTGGCATTTTATGTCGTGGGCTGTATAAGCTCATAGACTATGAAAGATCTATAAATGATTTGGCATGTGCAGTAAATGATTCTCAGGCTATATCAGATGCAAAGCTTTGGCATGCACGCTTTGGTCATCTGAATTTTGCTAGTTTGCTACGCCTGCAGAAATCTCAAATGGTGTCCTCTTTGCCCAAACTTGAGGCACCTGGAAAACATATTTGTGAAGGCTATATTTTGGGCAAAATGCAGCGTTCGTCCTTTCCAAAAGATGGTTCAGTTTGGGCTACTCAGAATTTAGAGCTTGTACATAGTGATGTATGTGGTCCTATGCAGACACCTTCTTTTGGGAATTATCTTTACTTTGTGACTTTCATCGATGATTGTTCCAGGCATGCATGGGTATATCCATTGAAGGCAAAGTCCGAAGTGTTAATGTGCTTCAAACAGTTTTTGGTTTTGGCTAAAAATCTGTCAGCATGTAAAATGGGCACCCTCCGTTCAGATCAAGGGGGGGGGGGATATATGTCTTCTGATTTTAATGCATTTCTGGCTGAACGTGGGATAAAACACCAGTGTACACTGCTGTATACACCTCAACAGAATGGAGTTGTTGAATGAAAGAACAGGTCACTCATGGAGATGACAAGGTGTATGGTCAAGTCAGGCTTTACCACATAGAATCTGGCTTGAGGATGTCATGTGTGCAGCATATGTACTGAATAGGTGTCCCACTAAAGCGCTGTAGTCTATCACTCCATATGAGGCTTGGCATGACCGCAAGCCATCTGCTGCTCATCTGCGTGTTTTTGGTTGTTTGGCATATGCATTAGTGCCTGAACAACATCGCAGAAAATTGGATGATAAAGCAGTAAAATGTATTTTTGTTGGGTACAGTTCTGAAAGTAAAGGCTATCCTCTATATCATCCACAAACTAAACGCATTCTGGTTAGCCGTGTTGTTGTATTTGTGGAAGATGTTATTCAGCCAGTGCTTTCATGTACTTGGAGACATCTATTAGCTCCAAAGACATGTATGATACTTTGATGCCTCTTTTTACATGTGGACAGTCTAGTGCTGGTCCTAATGAGGCAACTTCACAGCCTTTGCAGGTTTCATATGATGATGCAGATCATTCCATTTCTGATGCAGATTTACATGATGCACTTGTTGATGAGAGAGCTGATATTGAGCAGGCAAAAACTATGCCAAAATGGCTGGCGCAGACTTTGCATGACAGCAAATTAGATGCAGCTTTGTCATATCGTACTCGTTCAGGCTCTCATAGTGCCTCCTTTGCATTAGATTGCTATGCTATGGCTGCATCTAGTCTCTGTGATGAGAATGAGCCTGTTTCTTTTGATGAATAGAATTCAGAAAATTAGATGGCTGCTATGCAATCTGAATATGATGCTATAATGAAGAATGGTACATGGTCTTTATGTGACTTGCCTCCTGGCAAGAAGGCCATTGGCACTAAGTGGTATACAAGCTGAAGCGTAAACCTGATGGTACAGTTGATATGTATAAGGCTAGGCTTGTTGCAAAGGGTTATGCGTAGGAAAGAGGCATTGATTTTGATGAGACCTTTGCACCTACATGCCGTATGACTACTGTTCGGAGCATTTGTGCACTTGCAGCCCATCATGGTTGGAATGTACATCAGTTGGACATTAAAACAGCATTTCTGAATGGTGACTTGCATGAAGAAGTGTATGTTTTTCAGCCCCGTGGCTTTGTGCAGAAAGGGCATGAAAACCAAGTGTGCAGGTTAAAGAAGGCATTATATGGTTTAAAGCAAGCAGCACGTGCTTGGTATGAGAAGATACATTTCTCTGGTTGCACATGGTTTTGAGAACAGTCCAACTGAAAGCACCTTATATGTTAAGCGTGCTAATGATGTGCTTCTGATCATTGTTGTCTATGTTGATGACATGCTGCTCACTAGTCCTATTGAGAAGCATATTGGTGATTTCAAGGCTGATTTGCATGCCTCATTTGAGATGTCTGATTTGGGGCATTTGCATCACTATTTGGGCATTCAATTTATGCAAGTCGGTGGTGGAATGGCTTTGTGTCAAACGAAATATATTGACACATTATTGCAGCGTTTTGGCCTTGAAGACTGTAAGCCTATTGCCACTCCTATGGAGACAGGTTTATGATTGAGTCTTCATGATGCTGGAGATGCATTTGATGATGTTCTCTATCAGCAGGCTGTTGGATGCTTGATTTACTTATGCATTGCTCGGCCAGATATTCAGTTTGCTGTCTCACAGATGACCAGGTTTATGCATTGCCCAGGAGTCAAGCATTGGCAGGCAGTTAAGCGCATCTTCCGCTACTTGAGTGGTACTTGGCTACTTGGGTTGTTTTATCCCAAGGGGGGATCACTACCGCCAAATTTGCATGCTTTTTCTGACTCTGATTGGGTTGGTTGCTATGACACTCGTGTGTCCACTAGTGACTTTTGCTTCATGCTTGGTAGCTCATGTATATATTGGTTGAGCAAGAAGCAGCCTACTGTGGCCACTTCCAGTTGTGAGGCTGAGTATAGGGCAGCTTTCACAGCTACTGTTGAGTGTGTGTGGCTTAGACACCTTATGGCTGATTTGGGTGTTGGTCAGTTTTTTGCCACCACCATCTTCACTGACAGTCAGAGCACATTGGCAGTTGCGAGGAACCATGTGTTCCATGCTCGCACTAAGCACATTGAGGTGCATTATCATTATGTCAGGGAGAGGTTCTCTGCTCGGGAGATCAGCTTGTCATATGTGCCCATGCAGGAGAACATTGCAGACCTTTTCACAAAGGCTCTGCCTAGGGAGAAGTTTGAAGCTTTCCGCAAAGCTTTGGGCTTACTTCCTTTTGTGGAGTGATTTCCACATAGCTTGGCACTTCCTTATACATGAGTGCGAGCTACTTGTTCACCGCATCACTCCCAAGGGGTATTTGTTGATATATTTAGGTAGTGATGTGTGTGAACACTCTAGGACCGTCGGGGCACTTTTCTCCCTCTTTAGGAGGTTTTTTTCCCCCGGCTTGTATATACGCCTATCGCCCTAATGGGCTACTTATCTTTGTACATTCTCTAGTAATACATTCAGTATTGTGTGTTGTGCTCCAAGCTTCTTCTTCTCCCTTGTGTTGTTCGCGTGCTCCCACAGACGTCTAACTCCAACATCATTGTGCCTACATGACAAAGGTAATATAAGATGTTGAACCTTCTTATTTTGAAGATGCAATCAGAAATGTAGATTGGGAAAAAGCTATGGATGAGAAGATGGCTGCACTTTATGGAAATGATACATGGAAGCTGGTTCCATTGCCACAAGGAAAGAAACCCATAGGCCGCAAGTGGGTTTACAAGGTAAAGCACAATGCTGATGGTAGCATAAGCAGGTATAAAGCATGTTTGGTAGCAAAAGGGATGTGCACAAACTTATGGCATTGATTATGAGGAAACATTCAGCCTTGTAGCTAAAATGTCTACTGTCAGAACACTTGTTGCATTAGCTATAGCAAAAGGATGGACTTTGCATCAGATGGATGTGAAGAATGCTTTTCTAGATGGTGAGTTACAGGAAGAAGTATACATGGACCAGCCATAAGGATATGAAGATTCAAAGCATTTAGGATATGTTTGCAGGTTGCAAAAGGTTTTGTATGGGCTGAAGCAAGCTCCTCATGCATGGCATGCAAGGATTGTTGATTACTTAACCACCATTGGTTTTTCTATGTGTGATGCACATCATTCACTATATGCAAGGAAGGGTGATGATGGCATCCCAATTGTGGCTATTTACGTTGATAACTTGATTGTAGGTGGTGATAATGAAGAAAGCATTAAAGAGGTAAAGCAACTTCTTATGCAGGAATTTGACATGAAAGATCTTTGTGTGTTGTGCTACTTCTTGGGCATTGAGTTCATACATAGAGAAATAGGTATATGGATGTCGCAAAGGCAATATGCCTTGAATATGCTGTAAAAGTATGGTATGGCTGATTGTAAGCCAATTTCTATGCCATTAGATCAGAATTTGAATTTGGATACTACATCAGGTGAAGCATAGGAAAATGCTACTATGTACAGGAAAATTGTGGGAAATCTTATATATCTCACAATTCCAAGGCCTGATCTAAGCTATATTGTTGGACTTGAAAGTCAGTTTATGCAAGTTCCCAGGAAGCCACATTTGGATACTCTGAGGTGCACTCTATGTTATGTGAGTGCTATTTTGGATTATGCATTGTTTTATGAAGCTGGTGTAGTTTTGCAGGTTCATGGATACACAGATGCAGATTGGGCTAGTATTATTCTAGATAGAAGATCTACTACTGGCTTTCTATTCTCACTTGGAGGTGCAGCTATTACATGGAGCAACAAGAAGAAACCCTTTGTTGCTTTGTCACGTACAGAGGCTGAGTATAGAGGTGGTACAATGGCAGCATGTGAGGCAACGAGCGACAGCAGGCATCTACACTGCAAAGAAATGGAAAAAGGCATACTTCGATGCATTCATTAAGGATAAAGGACTGCAAGAGGGAGACCTAGTGTTGGTTTATACACTAAACCAACATTCCCGTAAATTGGAAAAAAGAGGATATGGACCCATGATCATTAATAGAATTTCCACTAGTGGTGCAATTCAATTTGCCACACTAGAAGGTGATATCCTACTAAACTATATGAGTGGATGTCGATTCTAGCTGTATCAAGAACCTCTTACAGAGGATATGCTAATGAGGCTCAACACTGCTAAGAAGCAAAAAGAAGAAGAGTTAAGGGTCAAAGAAGAGGCACAGGCAGACGCCAGAGAGCGTCAATCCTGAGGCCCTAAGATACCACATGGCCATGTGTCAAACATCAAGTGCAATTGCTTCTCAAATAATTGACCGAACGACCCTTTGTGACCATAGCAGTAGGACAAGGGAAGAATGTAAGGACTTTGAGAGCATTGATTGACTCAAGTGAAGCAACTAGTGTGGTTAGACTTTCATACTGCCAAGATCTACAATTGAACATCAATTCCATTGAAGCCTATCTCTTAGGATTGGGAGATGTGGAAACCCCCTGTTTGGGTGAGGTAGAGCTTCCCATCTATCTTCAAGATGTTCCAATGAGAGTCAAAATGCTAGTGTGTGAAGATGAGGACCTTACAGAGCCACTTGTCTTGGGTCAAGACTGAATCTATGACCATGCAGTCAACTTAAACCTTAAAAGCCGACTTCTTCAAGTTTGGGTACATGAACAACGTATTACATTAGAATTAGACAACTGCATGCTCACAAATCCAGAGGTCACACATTCTCTTAGTTGTTCTGAGACTAATCTTCACAAAGAAAATACTGTGTGTGTCAATAACCCTACAACACAAAAGCACTCAGTCATGGAAGCACAAACTCAAAGGCCAACATGCCTCTCTTCTTTTTCAAAGACTAATGCAAGCATAACTCAACCAAAGAGGCAAGCAAAAACAACATCTGCTATATCAAATAGACATATAGAATTCAGGAAGAAACAAGCTCCAGGCAAGAAGCAGATCTAGGTATGAAAAGGAGAGCAACCACCAACTTTTCCACAACAATTTCCATCCAAAGGGGCCAATCACACCAAAAGAAGAACCAAGCAACTAGGACAAGTTCAACCACAAGGTCTCCGATAACTTTGGGTACCAAAAAAATTAGCTGCAACTCAACAAGGGCAATTACACATGTGGGTTCCTAAAGCACTCTTATATGCACAAAGGCCTATGCTCTCCACCATGCAAAAGGTCTCAACAAAGAAGCCAAGGAGAGAAGAGGGTACGAACTGAGCACAGAGACCAAAAGAAGATAAACTCACCTCTTTGAAAAAATTAAAAAGGCAATCATCAAGGATATGGGTTTGGAAGCCAAAAGTACTAACAACATCCATAGAACCAAAGAACCAACCACACCAGATGCACAATTTAAGTATCCAATGGATATCTCCAACATACCCCCAACAAAGGTTGAATCAACATCTACAAGAATATTGAAAGCCTCGACATGCACCAACCATGTGCCATTGGCATAACCTTGTCTTTGCACCATTCAGGACACGCATTTCCAAAGTATGTATCCATATAGGGCCACATTACATGGCCATGCATAGACACACTTGAGAAATCCCAAGACATGAGCCACACTTGCCAAATGTAAAATATTTTATTGATGCTAACACCTTTTTTCTTGTTTTGTGGAATTGTTCCCAAAAAAAAAAAAGAAGGAAGAAAAAAAAGACAAAGAAAAACAAAAACAAAAACAAAAATAAAAAGAGAATGGATAGGACTGTGCGTTTGAAGACTCTTCAACGTGAACCATCAACAAGGACATCCATCAGCAACAGAAGACAAGCCGATGGTCAATCACCATGCTGGAGCACAACATGCAGAGATGAATATCGATGGACCTTTGACCATGGTAAGAATGGCCTACTTCGACAGCACTCTAACCATGACAGATTAGGAAACCTTTTCGTCAGCATACCCTTGAGCACTTTGCTCACGAACCAAGTTCTTGCACCATACGTATTCCAATGCATTCCCCAAGTACGCATGCATAGGGGACATTCCAAGGCCGTACACAAGGCACATATCTTTTTCAACCCATGCACTAATGCACTTACCCATTAGTCGATTTGGGTCAAAAGTACTTGGCATCCTACTATGAAACTCATGTTCAAAGATCCAAGGACATCAAGGGTACAACATCAGTACCTATGAAGCAATTCACAGTCGACAACTGCTCACGATCAATCTTGAAAACCTCGTTTGAGCAACTAGCAATCTTTGAAAGAATTGAAATACGCCATCTAGCTCAAATGTAAGGAAGAAGTGCCTACAAGGGAACCAACTCTCGCATAGGCTAGCACTGGAAAAATAAAGAACTAGACCAAGCTACATTTGGAAGATGGACCCCTCCTGTTGATACATGAAGGACACTAACTCTCAAAGTACTACATGGAATAACCACTCCAACAAGGTTCTATCAGGGATGACACACTCGAGAGGGGAGGGAGTGTTGACACTCAAGGTCAAGCACAAACATGGAAGCGCATCAAGTAAGTGGACACACAAGAACAAGGAGCATGTAGGGAGCTCCAAGAAGCACATGTCAAATTTTTAGAAGAAATCCCTATAAAAATAGTGATTTTCATCACTAAAAACCATTGTAAATACCATTTCACATTTTTGCACTCCATTTTGTTCAAGCGGAGGAGTCCTTGAGCTTGAGGAGTATTAGAAGTATCATCCTACCAATTTTCATAATTTTTAGACTCCGTTTGAGCCCCCAAATAGGCCCTAGAACCTAATTTTTAATTAGGCCGAACACTAGGTCTGGACAAGGCTAAAAAAAATACTCAAAAAACTATAAAAAGGGCTGGAGAGCTCATTTTTAGAGAGATTTGGTTGTAGATTTGAGCTTTTGTAAGAGAGATCTTTTGTAATCGAAGAAGTTTCATTGTTCCACTCATTGCTCTTGCCTTGTGCATATGTGTGTGTATGTGTGTGCATGCTTGTGTGCTTTCACCTATGCACTTGTGCCATCACTTGCTCACGGTCTTCATACCAGTCCTCATGTCTCCATGGATTGACATTTATGAGGTGTATCTCCTCATGTTGGTACTTTCCATTGTGCTAGAGTGACAATCCTCCATTGAGATAGTGGATTATTTCCATGATCAATTCCCACAAGACATTCACTTTATCTATGGGGAGTAGGAACATGTACAATCCAATGAGCAATTAGACTTAGAATCCAATTCCTTGTAGGAAATACCTCAATTCACAGGCCTATGGGAGTCTAAGTCTATTCACATGAGAACCCCCATAGTTATGGTACGAAACACATAACCCATTCTACCTAGGAACACAAACATAATGAAGAACACTAAGATACAATGTCACCTTCCCTTAGAGGAACTATTGAAATGTGAACTGTGGAAGCACATAGCGAACCAAGTTCTAGAGATAGTTAAACCACCCTCTCAAGTAGGGACACACAATACTGTGCTAGAGATACCCTTGGATAAGGTAGGAGACATGAGTGAAGGGGAATTAATACCTATCTCCCTATTACTTATCAAGGCTATACCACCAAGGCAATCGTGGACTTAGGTGCAGGAGTGGCCATTGCTACCCCCTCCTTATGGAAACATTGGGGCAAGCTAGCACTCAGGCCAACGAGTATGAAATTAAAAATGGTAGACAGTCACATAGAGAAGATATTAGGACTACTAGAAGGAATAACTCTAAGCACTTTTGACATAGAGTTTGAGTTGTTGATATATTTAGGTAGTGATGTGTGTGAACACACTAGGACCACCGAGGCACCTTTTTCCCTCTTTAGGAGGTTTTTTGCCCCCCGACTTGTATATACACATGTTGCCCTAATGGATTACTTATCTTTGTACATTCTAGTGGTAATACATTCAGTATTGTGTGTTGTGCTCCAAGCTTCTTCTTCTTCCTTGTGCTATTCACGTGCTTCCATAGACCTCAAACCCCAACAGTTGGTATCGGAGTAGGTCATCGATTCATGTAGGGCATCGTCAACACCTCTCCAATCATAGTCTCAAAATTGTACAAAATTTGGTGAGCCTACTCAGGGTGATTAGGAGATCAAAATAGCTTCGCTGTGCGGTGCCAAAATCGTGATCTGAGCTCGTTTTGGCCTCCAAACACACTATCATAGTGCTTGTGTAGGCTATTTTATCTTTTTATTCCAAAGATATATACTAGTTTCGGTTTGCTAGTATAAGCATCTTGAAGTCTACTACAGGTTAAGCATAACTCAACAGGGTAGTTTTGTTCAAATTTTTGAGATACAGTCAATTTTCTGCATCGGGGTATTTTAGTTAGTGGCCATGGCTAAAAGTAGTGATGTATTCTGTATGTTGGTTGTTGAGGATAAGTTGGATGGTATGAATTACCCATTATGGGCTTATATGATGCATCATGTATTGCTCGCAAAAGAACTATGGAATATTGTGCAAGGTGTTAAAAAACATCCTATTACACTTGCAAATACAGGTACTAAAGTTGATGCAGATGGCATCAAAGATGGTAATATTCTGCATATTCATGTTCATGTTATAGTTCCTACCGCACCTACTACATAGCAAATTTGTTGGGATGGCAGAGATGCTCAGGCACATGCATTGATAGCGTTGTCTATCAAACATGCCATTATTCCTCACATTCGCTCTTGCAAAATAGCTAAGGATGCTTGGGATACACTTACCACTTTATACCAAGCCAAGAATGAGGCTCGTGTTGCTTAGCTCCAAAAACAGTTAGAGAGTGATCACATGACTGAAGGAGATTCCATGGACAGTTTTCTGAAAAAGATCAAAAATTTGAAGGAACAATTGACTTATGCTGATGAAGTCTTGCGTGACAATTCACTTGTGCAAACTATTCTGAATGGTCTTCCCAATTCATACCAGAGTTTTGCTTCTACTCTTTGTTTCATGATGAAAGGCAATCCAAATGCCTTGACACTTGAGGAGTTAGTCTCTATTTTGTTGTAGGAAGATTAGTTTAGGCAGAACAGGTCCATTATGCATGTTGCAGATCAAGCTTTCGTGGCTAGTCAGAAGGGCAAAGGTAAATGGAGCTCTTCTACTAGTAAGCACAAATTTGCAAATTCTGCACAATCCAAGAAGGATGACAGAGACAAGAGGAAAATAGAAAAGCAAAAATTGTTTTGCAAATATTGTAAAAGAAATGATCATGTCATAAAGAGCTGTCCAAAAGTGACTGCTAAAGAGGCAAGGAAGAAAGAGGTTGGAATGGTTGTTCTAAAGGCCTCTACACCTAAAACAGATTCTGCTAATCTTATGCAGAATGAAGAATGGGCATTTACCACTGTTTGTAGTTATGACCCATCTGTAGACGTACACTATTTGCAGTTATGAACACTGCACATCTAAAGTAAACTCAGATGTTTGGTACTTTGATAGTGGGGCAACCAAACATATTACCTAGCAGTGCACTTTCTTCACTTCACTCGAGCCTTCCCCTACAGCGAATACTGTCACATGCACCAACAACTCCTCTTATCCTATCATACAAGTTGGTAAGATCATTCTGACTATTGTTGATGGTAGTTCTTTTACATTATCAGATGTTTTATTTGTGCCAAGGATCAAGAAGAATCTGTTATCAATTTCAGTTTTAGCCAAGATTGGCTTAGTTGTGAAATTTGTTGATCACAAATGTACAATTCATGATGTTAGAGTTAGACATATGTAGAAGCACGTGAACAACACAAGGAAGAAGGAGAATGTTGGAGCACAACACACAATACTTAATGTATTACCATTAGAATGTACGAAGATAAGTCACCCATCAGGGCAATAGGCATATATACAAGCCGGGGGGGAAAACCTCCTAAATAGGGAAAAAAATGCCCCAGTGGTCCTAGTGTGTTCACACACATCACTACCTAAATATATCAACAAATCCCCCCTGGGAGTGATGCGGTGAACAAGTAGCTGGCACTCATGTATAAGGAAGTGCCAAGCTATGTGGAATCAATCCGCAAACGGAAGTAAGCCCAAAGCTTTGCAAAAAACTGATGTACATTCCAACCATGATGAGCTACAACTGATGTACATTCCAACCATGATGAGCTACAAGTGCACAGATGCTATGAACAATAGTCATTTGGCATGTAGGTGCAAAGGTCTCATCAAAATCAATGCCTCTTTCCTGAGCATAACCCTTTGCAACAAGCCTAGCCTTATACATGTCAACTGTTCCATCAGGCTTACACTTCAGCTTGTATACCCACTTAGTGCCAATGGCCTTCTTGCCAGGAAGCAAGTCACATAAAGACCAGGTACCATTTTTCATGATAGCATCATATTATGATTGCATAGCAGCCATCCAATTTTCAAAATTTTGTGCTTCATCAAATGAAATAGGCTCATTCTCATCACAGAGACTAGACATAGCCATAACATAGCAATATGATGCAAAAGAGGCACTATGAGAGTCTGAACAAGTATGGTATGATAGAGGTGCATCTAATTTGCTTCCATGCAAAGTTTGCACCAACCATTTTGGCACAGTTTTTGCCTCCTCAATATCATCTCTCTCATCAAGTGCATCATGTAAATTTGCATAAAAAATGGAATGATCTGCATCATCACATGAAACTTGCAAAGGTTGAGAAGTTGCCTCATTAGGACCAGCACTAGACTGTCCACCTGAAAAAAGAGGTAGCAACATATCATACATGTCTTTGGAGCTAATAGATGTCTCCTTTGTACATGAAAGTAAAGGTTGAATAGCATCTTCCACAAAAACAACATCACGGCAAACCAAAATGTGTTTAGTCCATGGATGATAAAGATGATAGCCTTTGCTTTCAGAATTGTACCCAACAAAAATACATTTTACTGCTTTATCATCTAATTTCCTGTGATGTTGTTCAGGCACTAATGCATATGCTAGACAACCAAAAATATGTAGATGAGCAAGAGATGGATTGCGACCATGCCAAGCTTCATATGGAGTGATAGTTTGTAGTGCTTTAGTGGGACACCTGTTAAGTACATATGCTACACACATGACAGCCTCAAGCTAGAAACTATGTGGTAAGGCCTGACTCTTGACCATACACCTTGCCATCTCCATGAGTGACATGTTCTTCTGTTCAGCAAATCCATTATGTTGATGTGTATACGGCACCATACACTAATTTTTTATCCCACATTCATCCAAAAATGCATTAAAGTCAGAAGACATATCCCCCCCCCTCCCCCCGATCAGAATGGAGGGTGCCCATTTTATATGCTAACACATTTTCAGCCAAAACCATAAACTGTTTGAAGCACATAAACACTTTTTTGAAATTGAATGAAGGGGTGGATGTGCTAACTTCCGAACTAGTGATGGTAGGTTCAGTATGGGGTGGTGAGTTGGGAGGGGTGCGAAAGATGGGTTTTGCAGTTTGGGTGGTTATGGTGGTAGTATGTACTTCTCGGGTTTTGGGTGGGGATTGAGGGTATTGAGGTGAAATGGGTGATATCTCCTCAAAAGTTTTTATGGTTAGATCGATGGTGGCAGTTGATGTTGCTTCATGAGTGGTTGTCACCTCTTGTTGTGAGATAGGTATCTGTATGTTTTTCCCTAGCTTGGGCCTAGTATACATGCATCTTTGGTTGTATCACATGGTATACACATATTCTACTACCCCACAGGTTTTTGTCATCAGTTGGAGGGACTCTATGAAGTGAGGATCTACTCCCTCTTTTGATAGGAATTGATTGATAAGTTGTGGGTTGGTCTCGAATGAGAGTAATCCCTGCTCTTGTACACTGATAATAGTGGCATATAATTTTTGTAGTTGTGTCGTGTATGCTTGGTCTCCTTCATGTTCGTGTTCACCTTGTTCTTCCTCGTCATACTCTACTTCTTGCTCATTGTCTTATTGTTACTCCTCATGTCCCTCTTCTTACTAGTGGTGAGTGCCTCCTTCTTCCTCTTCCAATTCTAGGTTTACATCTTTGAATAGCTTGTGAATGTCAACATCACCCAATTCTTCTAGATCAATTATGAACCATGGATGTTGTGTCTTCGCAATCATAATGTGAAGGGAGGATGATAAGTCGGATGGTATGGGTGGAAAGATCAATTATGAATCATTGGTCCTGCGCCTTTGCAATTGTAATCTGAAGGGAGGATGATACATTCTGGTGTAGGGGAGATGTCGGGTGTTAGAGTGGCTTCATAGGGTTGAGCACACAGAACGATACATCTCATTCGCTTGGATGGAGGTCTAGTTTCCATCCTTTCCTTAAACTATTCAATTTGGTTCCAGGATAGTGCCCATTGAATTGGTATGTCATAAGCTAAGCACGTGTAGATTATGTGTGTAAGTGCACAACATCCATGTAGTACCATCTTTTGTGGCCATCGCTTGTGGGCTTGGTGAATTTGGTCTATGATCCAATGAGGAAAATTAATTGTAAAATTTTGAGTGTCTGCCAAGTATAAGCTGAACCACACTTTCTTATGGGGCATATTGAACCTATCTTGTCTAGGGAAGACAAAGTGATGCATGCACATACAAAGATGGACAACAATGTTGGGGATAATTGCCACCATATCCTTCAACTTTGTCGAATTCTTGTTCATCATATTTTTGAGGAATAGTTGATCCTTTTCTATCAGAATGTGCATGCCATACATTTCTAAGAATTCCCGCACTAGATTGTTGGCTAGATGGAATTTCTTCAGCTCATTTCCACATGTCAAAGATGGGATGGCAAATGTACTAGATGCTCGTGGATCCTTGTTGGGCTACAAGGTGTTGATGAGGTAGTCGCATCTCATAAAGTCTGGCTTTGGAAGTTTGGCACTAAAATATCGCTCTAATCTTGCTTTGTGCCAGATAGGTTGAAGCTCTTCTGCATTTTATAAGCACTTGAATTCTCTAGTAAATAAAGTGATAATCTCCCCATACATTATTGTATTGAATTTTTGCTTCCCACATATATGTCCCTTTGCCAAGGGGTCTTTCCATTTTGCTAAACGAGTGGGAAGTCTTGTTGACACATATCATATGGTTAGGTGGGGGGTCTTGAATCGGAATAACGTGGAGGTGATTTAGAGCTCCAAGTCTCACTCTAGGTACTTCTATGATAGGAAGGCTCTCCATATCTATTGTCTGCTACCTCAGTCCTGCCTAAGAACTCATGCATGCTACCTGAGCTATACTTGGTGGTGGTGAGTGATACTTTGGAATCTGCTAGAAGAATAAAATCACATTATTATTGCATCAATGAAGACATGAGACCTTGTTCCCCTTGCAATACCATTCATGATATTCGTGATAGCCAGTGAGTTAGTAAAGTGATGTAGTATGACTATGAGTGGGCATCAAGAGGTTAGTGGGTATTCCTAAATGAATACTTGGGATGTGCAATAGACTCAAAGTGCATCTAGCCTTATGCATGGGATTTTATATAGTAGATTTAGGTGGTTTATTACAGGTTTTGACTCTCCAAATTTCACATATGGGATAAAAAATTTTGCTTTTGATTACAATTAGGGGTTTCAAGGGGTCTTCTTGGATATGGGACTTTTTAGGTACCCATTTCCAAGTAACACTGGGATTTTACTTGAGTATGTAGTGACAATAGATTTCTGTAGTGTTTTGGGTGGGGTGGGTGTCAGTGGGCACTGCTTCACACCTAAGAGGTTATGTGGCTAGTTGGGGTTGCAAGTAGTCTTAGGCACCTAGATCTATCTATAATTGTGGTCAACCTTTATCTACTGCTTGGGTATCCAAATGGAAATTAAGAGATATTGAGTATTTGACATATGGCCTCTTTAACTTCATCAGCTTTGTTGTATATAATTGTGGTTCGGGCAAGGGAGTAGGTGGCTACCCACTCTTGCATCTCCGGATCTGCTTCATACCATGAATCACTCTACTTTGGATTGGTTGTTGATTTTGGGATTTGGTTTTCTACTTCTTCTGCTTTTTGGGTTTCTTTGCTTGCTTTATATCAATTGCCTTTGGAAAAGAAGGGAGTTCCATTATTCCTCATATCATGTCTTCAATGGCTGCATCCTTCTGCATCATAGAGCTTTTGACAAAAACAACATCTTTATCTACATGATTAACCTTGTAAGGACCAGGAATTGGTGACTTTTTTAGCTCCATGAGTGCACCACTGCCTAGTTTGACTATGACACATTAATTGTTCACCAAACTTGAAGAATTCCACTTTTGAGGTTCAAGTTGACTGCATGATCATAGATCCAATCTTGACCCAAAATGAGATGTCCAGTAAGATCCTCATCCTGACACACTAGCCTCTTGACTGTCATATGGATGTCTTGGATGGAGATGGGAAGTTCCACCTCACCTATGCGAGGGGTTTCCACTCCTCCCAATCCGATGAGATATGCTTTGATAAGGATTGATGCACAATCCCATATCCTAATAATAAGAATTTCTAACCACACTAGTGTTCATGCTTGAATCAATCAATGTTTTGACCATCTTTGCACTCATGTCTTGCCCTAATTCTAAGGTCATAAAGATAATTGCCAAATTTGTTTGTGAAGTTATATCTATCGTAGGGGTGCCTGTTGTGATTGACACACCTATTCGTCACGGTCTGTCCATCGTGATGGATAGGAGCTATCGTGATGGATACCTATCTATCACAATGGACAAAAAAAACAATCATTTTTTGAAACCTTTTATATATTTGTGATGTGCAAGTTCTCTACTCTAGTGCAGTGCTCTCTATTTTACCAATAGTAACTTTTATTGTTTGTCCTAATTGATAGAAACCTTTGCCCTAGGGTGCCTGAACAAAGGTTTTGTAGCTTCTATATTTGTTGTTGCTATCGTGGATGCCAATACCTACCAAAAAATTCAAAAGCACATGAAAATGTTGTATACACATATTGCTCTTTCTCTCACTCTCACAAATGAAATGGGAAGAACGAAGGGAAGGTGGGAATATGGCCCAAAATGGTGATTTTTTCACGTAGGTGGAAATGGAAGTAGGGAGAGAGTCGAGATGGTTGGGATGATGATGAAGGAGAGATACACAAGAGAAAAAAATATTTTACCTACAACTCCAATGTCACGTGTCTACATCTTACCATCACACGCTCATCCTCAAAGCTCGATCCTTGGCAACGGTGCCAAATTTGGTGTCACTCTAGCACAATGAGAAGTATCAACATGAGGAGATCCACCTCATAATTGCCAATCCAAGGAGATATGATGGAGGTTTGAAGAACATGAGTGAATGAGTACACAAGTGTGTGAGTGAGAAGCACACTAACATGCACACACATACACACACACATATATACAATAAGACAAAGAGATGGAGCGGCAGAGTCCTCAATTCATCAAAAGAAAGTTTACAATCTTCTTATTTTGCTTTAACCTCCAACAATCCACCGTCAAAAAGGAGCCATCTAGCTCCCTTTATAGTTTTTGACTAGTTTTTGCCTTGTTCAGACCTAGTGTCTAGGCTAGTTAAAATTAGGTTCCTTAGCTTCAAATGATGTCTAAAAATTATGAAAATTGGCACATAGGTAGATCTACTATTCCTCAAGCTCGAGGACTCCTTCGCTTGGACAAAATGGAGTTTGGAAATTATCAAGAATGGAATTTACAATGTAGTTTAGTGATAAAGATCATTTTTTATAAATGCTTGATTTGAAAAATGAACATGTCCTATTCGCTTGATGTGCATCAGCATCCTTATCGACTCAATCTTACTTGACCTTCTCTCTACCCTTGCTCTTTTTGGCTCATTTTTCTTAAGCTCCCTTGTCGTGTCAGATGACCTGGACCGCTTACTTGGCTGCCAATAGGTTGCCATGTGGAATACATCATTGTAGCCATAGACTATCTTACCAAATGGGTAGAAGATAGAGCAATAAAAAAGAGTAATGTTCAAACTACAACCAAGTTTTTATTTGGACAAACATTCACAAGGTATGGGCTTCTTATTGAGATTGTAAGTGATAGGGCCACAACGTTATTAATGAAGTAATAGAATCACTCAAGAATGAAATCTTAGTAATTCATAAAAAATATGATCCCTATCACCCTCAAGCAAATGGGCATGCCAAAATCTCCAATAAGGTATTGTGCACTGTTTTAACAAAATCGGTAAACAACAAAAGATTTGATTGGGATCAACAATTGAATCATGTTGTTTGGGCCTTCAGAGTGGCCTATAAGACCATTCTAGGGACATGATTCAATCTTGTTTATGGTCAAAACACAATCCTAAGGATTGATTTCTTGGTACCCATTCTTTATGTGGTGAAGAACTATGAATGGAACAACCATGAACTATCCCAACAATTGGAGCAAAATGAAAAGCTCCAAGAAACTAGAATTCAAGAAATAGCAAGCATCTTTGTTGTTAAATGAAGACAAAAGGCATAATATGATGCTCACATCAAAGACGAAGGGTTACAAGTTGGGGACTTAGTGCTCATATATACTCTTAAACAACACACCAAGAAACTTCAAAAAAGAGTCTATGGGCCTCCCGTTATAAATAAAATCTCATCCTTGCACGATCAATCTAGCAACACTAGATGGAAATATTCTCCCAACATACATAAGTGGCTACAAAGTCAAAAGGTATATCAAACCCCTTACTGAATGTATGTTAGTGAGATTCTTAGGATTACAAGATTGTAAACAAGAGGAAGAGCATATGCATGAAGAAGCTAGGCAAGAAGCACTAGACTAGAGGATATGAAAGCATAAAGAATAGATACAGCAATGTGATGAAAGACCGGGGAGCTACAGACACTCCATACCCATAGCAACCTATCAAACCACTATGATATAAAGAAGGATTTTTGTGGACAAAAGACCATGTATTGAATTGGGAATTGGTGAGAACGAATGCTTGATTATAGATTCTCTAGTAGTTTTAGGAGCAACCTTAAGTAGCATAAGAGTCTCCTTAGTGCATAAATTAGAGTTGGATATCACACCAGTGGAAATATATATGATAAAGATAGGAGGCAACCATATTAAACGCATCAGGGAAGTAACTCTATTGCTTCACTTGGGTCATGTTTCCATGCAACATACCCTATTGACGTGTGAGCATGAGGACCTTATGGAAACACTTATTATAGGACATGATTAGATTTATGTAATAGAGGTTTCCCTTAATATTGAACAAGGATTTGTATATGTTAGGATAGAAGAACATGAGGTGCATAGTCTTCTAGAGGAAAAAACCATAAGCCAGCATAATGAAAATGCCCCTCAATGCATGAGCATTAGTTGAGAAAACCTAGGCAGAATGAATCCAATCCTATAGATGCTTCTATTGTTGCTTGTACTTGTCTACCTAAAATATCTTTTGTTGAATGTTCTACTTCTAGCAATCGATCTTCTTTTATAGATCCCACTCAAAACACCAAAAACATCGTAGGTGAGCAAAAAAATGTAGAGGATGTGTGAGCGTTGAGATGTCCTAGAAGAAACTATAATGGGACTCCAAAGAATTTTACCACATGTCAAAAAATAGCCCAAAGAAGGCTAGTATGGGTTCCAAAAGCAAAGATTTTAACTCATTCAGAGGCCACTGCACCAGATTGGCCAAGGAAGAAGGTAGGACATGGGGTAGCCAAGACAAGAATATATCAATGAGTCCTAGCAACAAAACAATGACAAGTATGGGTAACAAGAAAGTTAATGGAAGCTCAATGGAAATGTGTACAAATATGGACCCCCAAAATGAGTTCTACAAATACATGGAAGAGAGGCATGGATTGAATCAAAAAACAAACTCAAGGAAATGAATCGGTCAAATACAGCACACAACCAATCAAAATCAGGATAATAAAAATCTTTACTATAGAGGGATCATCAAGAAATCAAATCTAGTACAACATTTGGAAGACAAGCACATCAAGACGATTGAAAGATCATTAATAGAAGAAAGGATTACCAAACCATAGAAAAGAGAAGCACCAATTCAATGACAATGTAGCCCAAAAAAATCAACAAAGCATTCTCAAAGATTTTCAAATCGAATCAAGGTTCCTTATTGCACACATGGATTCAAATGCATTTAGAGTATGCACATAGGGCCACACTCAAGGCCTTGCACTAGGCATTGTTTTGGAAATATTTATCTAGTGGGGCACATTCATCTTAAGGGATATGATTGTAAATTGTACCTTTAGGAAAGTGATAGAATTAATTTTGTTATCAATTCACTAAGAGTTACATTAAAAAAGACATTTAATTGTAAAAAGTTAGTACAAGCACTAACACAAATACACAACACACACACACACACATACATACATACATACATACATACATACATACATACATACATACATACATACATATATATATATATATATATATATATATATATATATATATATATATATATATATATATATATATATATATATATATATATATATATATATAATAAAAATATAAAAATAAACAAAATCAAGGCAAGACAAGTAACAAGGAAGTCAATTGAAGTGCCCATCATCCATCATTTTTTAAAGCATGAATTTCATGTGAGACCGAGATGTAATACTTAAAGAAAGTCTTTTTATTATTGATGGAACAAACAAGTCTTTGGGGTTCTACATCAATAGATTGCTTCAGAAACAATCCAACCAAGCTCATCAGTAGCAACCCTACCTAAAGGCTATGTTATCAAAGCAAGAGGTCATTGGTTGAGAGAGGGAAAACTTGTGAAGGATGACATATTCCAATTCAAAGTCAATATCATGGATAAGGAGCATTAATTCATGGTGTTAATTCAAGATTTTCATATGATTCATAACATGCTATTCATCAGATATGTATGGATGAGTGTAGGATTGGAAGAATATCTATCATTACAAATTTAGAAGCCAGACTTTGAGAGGTGTGCTCAAGTGATGAACACATTACATCCATCCTTGGACCAACATGGGATTCCAGAGGTAGTGGTAATAGATTTCAAAGGTCATCCCACAACTATTTGGTTCTTTCATGCATTAATTAAAGAAAAATTTGATTGGGTTAAGGATGGAGCAATGGATCTAAAGGATGAAGAACATGAATCTCAAAAGAAAAAGTTTGTGGATATAAATCCTGTGGAAACTGAGGATGTCGTAATATTAGTTCACCAACATTTTTGTTTTCCCATAATGCATAGTGAATACACATTTCTTAGGGTTTAGAAAAACTCTATAGTGTCTGGACTTATCATAAATACACTTTAGTTCTAGAATGTGATCAGTTCTTTGAGATGAGTAAGTGCACAAATTGTCCACATAAACTTCCATGATTTTTTGCAAGAATTCTTTGAAGATGTGACACATTATCTTTGGAAATTTGCAAGGCTATTAGTCAAGCTAACTTGCATGACACAAAAAGTGTAGAATCCCCTTCTATTGCAAAAGTTGTCTTGTTTTGGTCTTTGGGCAATGGCCAGCTCACTATATCCTAAAAATCCATCCAAGAAGATTTGTACTTCCTTGCTTGCCACTCTTTCAAAAAGATGATATGTAATGGGGAGTAGATAACTATCCCTTATTGTAGCATCATTTATTTTCTTTAAGTTGATACAAAACCTAAATGTTTTATTCTTTTTTGGTACTACCATGATAGGTGATACCCACTTCGTGTGCTCCATTTCATAAATGAATCTTGCAAGAAGAAAATTGTCTATTTCTTCTTTTATTTTGGCAAAAGATGCATCGTTATATGGTCTTTGCTTTGATGGTTTAGCCTCAAGAGTCATTGATATTCTGTATGAGCAAATCTCTGGGTCAATCCCCTTCAAGTCCTTATATATACATGCAAAGACATACATATATGCATGTAATAGTTCTTTCAATTCACTTTCTTCCTCAGGAGATACATCGTTTCCAATGAAGGTGCACTAGTCCTCCTTATCCTCCCTTATTACTATTATTTTCTGGTTTTCTCTTTATTGCCATAGGCCCCCCCCTTCTTGTGCTTCTCTTCTAGGCATTTGAATGGCTATTCTTTTGTCCTCTATCTTATATTTCTTGAAGTTTTTTAGTGCCTCAAATTATTCTTTAGGTTGTTCTTCCTTTTCCAATTTAGTTTAGTCCTTACTAGGGGCTTTACAAGATTTCTCTATGGTCATCACACTAGGGAGCCCTTTTGAAAGTTCTGCTCCTACTTCTTTCACGAAATCATCTTCTAAATTGGATTCTAATTCCATTATGATACCATCATTCTCACAATCTTCGTAAGAGTTCTCATTGTTAGACTCTTCTTCCCAAACATTTACTTTGTATAAACTCAAGTCATAACCTTCATTGTCCACACACTTAGTCATTGTGATAACTTGTTCATTTACACACACATCTAAGGTGGCCAATATCTCCATCCACTCGTGTGGCTCAAATGCTTCATTTGGGAACACTTGAGGCATGTAAGGATGATCTTCTATTCATCTCTCACCTTTGTCTACTAGCAATGAGCTATGAAGTCTCTTCTCTTCCCTATTGAATCCTTTCATATCCTCATATGGGTGTCCTCATGCATCCATCATTGGTCGCTTGATCCCGCATTGTGGATGGAAACATCATCTTTTTCTTTGTTTATTGCATTCTACTGGAGTTGAGGAACATATCTATAAGAAACATCATGCATGTTTACTTTGTTTGTCATTCCCTAGTGCAAGAGATATAATGAGTATCTTCCCAAAGCTTGTAGCACCTTCAACTACTGCATGAAAGGCATCCCTAGGATCATTTCATAGTTCCCTACTTTACCAAATTGATAGATGGCTAGGGTGTGGTTGAATTCCACTCCACACATTGTTAAAGTTACATTCTCTAAGAGTCCTAACAACCATTCTACATGATCATTAGCGAATTGTGACTTCATTCTAGTCTGCATGAGGAGGGTTTTCCCCACTTTCCCATATTTCTTTGGTGGCGATTCCTACACCCGCTCCCATATCTAAGATGGTCTTTATTGTATAACCATTGAACATTATGGAGAGACAAGTGTTCCTTCATCCCCTCACTAAAGTCTCCTACTTTATCCACTAGAATGTTGATATATTTAGGTAGTGATGTGTGTGAACACTAGGACCGCCGGGGCACTTTTTTCCCTCTTTAGGAGGTTTTTTTCCCCCGGCTTGTATATACGCCTATTGCCCTAATGGGCTACTTATCTTTGTACATTCTCTAGTAATACATTCAGTATTGTGTGTTGGTGCTCCAAGCTTCTTCTTCTTCTTCGTTGTGTTGTTCGCGTGCTTCCGTAGACGTCTAACTCCAACAATTGGTATCAGAGCAGGTCGTCACTTCATCTAGGGCGTCGTCGACACTCCTCTGTTTGCAGTCTCAAAATCGCATGAATTTTGGAGAGCATACTCAGCGTGTTTCCGAGATCAAAACATCTTCGCTTTGTGGTGCCGAAATCGCCATCTGAGCTCCTTTCGGCCTCCGAACACACTATCACAGCGCTTGTGCAGGCTATTTCGTCTTTTTGTGCCAAAGGTATATACTAGTTTCTGTTCGCCAGTTTAAGCATCTTGAAGTCTGCTATAGGTCTAGCAGAACTCGTCTGGGCAGTTTTGTTCAACTTTTTGAGATACAGTCAATTTTCTGCATCAAGGTATTTTAGTCACCGGCCATGGCTGAAAGCAGTGATGTATTCTGTATGTTGGTTGTTGAGGATAAGTTGGATGGTACCAACTACCCATTATGGGCTTATATGATGCGACATGTTTTGGTTGCAAAAGGATTATGGAACATTGTGCAGGGTGTTGAAAGACGTCTTGTTACACTTGTAACGACAGGTACTACAAATACAGGTGCTGGAGCTGATGAAGATGGTGTCGAAGATGATATTCCACAGATTCCTATTCGTGTTGCTGTTTCTGTTGCACCTACTGCAGAGCAAATACGTTGGGATGGCAGAGATGCCCAGGCACATGCATTGATAGCTTTGTCTGTCAAACGTGCCATTATTCCTCATATTCGCTCTTGCAGAACAGCTAGGGATGCTTGGGATACACTTACCACATTGTACCAAGCTAGGAATGAGGCTCGTGTTGCTTACCTCCGAAAATAGTTGGAGAGTGAGCACATGAATGAAGGTGATTCTATGGACAGTTTCCTAACGAAGATCAAAGATTTGAAGGAACAGTTGATTTCTGCTGATGAGGTTATACCAGATAGCTCACTTGTGCAGACCGTTTTGAATGGTCTTCCTTATTCATATCAGAGTTTTGCTTCTACTCTTTGGCTGATGATGAAAGGCAATCCGAATGCCTTATCATTTGAGGAGTTAGTCTCTCTCCTGTTGCAGGAAGATCAGTCCAGGCAGAACAGGTCCATTATGCGTGTTGCAGATCAAGCTTTCCTGGCTAGTCAGAAGGGCAAAGGAAAATGGAGCTCTTCTACTAGTAAGCAGAAATCTGCAAATGCTGCACATTCAAAGAACCAGGATAGAGATGAGAAGAAATCAGAAAAGCAGAAATTGTTTTGCAAGTACTGTAAAGGGAATGATCATATCATAAAGAAGTGTCCAAAACTGGCTGCAAAAGAGGCAAAGAAAAAGGAGGCTGGAATGGTTGTTGCAGAAGCCTCTACACCAAAAACAGAGTCTGCTAATCTTGTGTAGGAAGAAGAATGGGCGTTTACTACTGTTTGCAGTTTTGACCCATCTTCTCATGAGCAGTGCATGTCTGCAGTGGACTCAGATGTTTGGTACTTTGACAGTGGGGCGACCAAACATATTACCTTGCAGCGCAGTTTCTTCTCTTCACTCGAGCCTGCCCCTACAGGGAATATTGTCACATGCGCCAACAACTCCTCTTATCCTGTCATGGGAGTTGGTAAGATCATTCTGACTACTGCTGATGGTAGTTCTTTCACCTTGTCAGATGCTTTATTTGTGCTAGGGATCAAGAAGAATCTGTTATCAGTTTCTGCATTAGCCAAGATTGGCTTGGTTGTGAAATTTGTTGATGACAGATGTACAGTTCATGATCTGTCAAATGGCGATGTTATTATTGCTTCTGGCATTTTATGTCGTGGGCTGTATAAGCTCATAGACTATGAAAGATCTATGAATGATTCGGCATGTGTAGTTCATGATTCTCAGGCTATGTCAGATGCAAAGCTTTGGCATGCACGCTTTGTTCATCTGAATTTTGCTAGTTTGCTACGCCTGCAGAAATCTGATATGGTGTCTTCTTTGCCCAACCTTGAGGCACCTGGAAAACATGTATGTGAAGGCTGTATTTTGGGCAAAATGCAACGTTCCTCCTTTCCAAAAGATGGTTCAGTTCGGGCTACGCAGAAATTGCAGCTTGTACATAGTGATGTCTGTGGTCCTATGCAGACACCCTCTTTTGGGAATTACCTTTACTTCGTGACTTTCATTGATGATTTTTCCAAGCATGCATGGGTATATCCACTCAAAGCAAAGTCCGATGTGTTCATGTGCTTTAAACAATTTTTGGTTTTGGCTAAAAATCTGTCAGCATGTAAAATGGGCACCCTCCGTTCTGATCGAGGGGGGGAATATATGTCTTCTGATTTTAATGCATTTCTGGCTGAACGTGGGATAAAAAACCAGTGTACAGTGCCGTATACACCTCAACAGAATGGAGTTGCTGAACAGAAGAATAGGTCACTCATGGAGATGGCGAGGTGTATGGTCAAGAGTCAGGCTTTACCACATAGTTTCTGGCTTGAGGCTGTCATGTGTGCAGCATATGTACTTAACAGGTGTCCCGCTAAAGCGCTGCAGTCTATCACTCCATATGAGGCTTGGCATGACCGCAAGCCATCTGTTGCTCATCTGCGTGTTTTTGGTTGTTTGGCATATGCATTAGTGCCTGAACAACATCGCAGAAAATTGGATGATAAGGCAGTAAATGTATTTTTGTTGGGTACAGTTCTGAAAGTAAAGGCTATCGTCTGTATCATCCACAGACTAAACGCATTCTGGTTAGCCGTGATGTTGTCTTTGTGGAAGATGTTATTCAGCCATTGCTTTCATGTACTAAGGAGACATCTGTTAGCTCCAAAGACATGTATGATACGTTGATGCCTCTTTTTACAGGTGGACAGTCTAGTGTTGGTCCTAATGAGGCAACTTCTCAGCCTTTGCAAGTTTCATATGATGATGCAGATCATTCTATTTCTGATGCAGATTTACATGATGCACTTGTTGATGAGAGAGCTGATTTTGAACAGGCAAAAACTATGCCAAAATGGCTGGTGCAAACTTTGCGTGACAGCAAATTAGATGCACCTTTGTCATATCGTACTCGTTCAGGCTCTCATAGTGCCTCCTTTGCATCAAATTGCTATGCTATGGCTGCGTCTAGTCTCTGTGATGAGAATGAGCCTGTTTCTTTTGATGAAGCACAGAATTCAAAAAATTGGATGGCTGCCATGCAATCTGAATATGATGCTATAATGAAGAATGGTACATGGTCTTTATGTGACTTGCAAGAAGGCCATTGGCACTAAGTGGGTATACAAGCTGAAGGGTAAACCTGATGGTACAGTTGACAAGTATAAGGCTAGGCTTGTTGCAAAGGGTTATGCGCAGGAAAGAGGCATTGATTTTTATGAGACCTTTGCACCTACATGCCGTATGACTACTGTTCGGAGCATTTGTGCACTTGCAGCCCATCATGGTTGGAATGTACATCAGTTGGACATTAAAACAGCATTTCTGAATGGTGACTTGCATGAAGAAGTTTATGTTTTTCAACCCCGAGGCTTTGTGCAGAAAGGGCATGAAAACCAGGTGTGCACGTTAAAGAAGGCATTATATGGTTTAAAGCAAGCACCACGTGCTTGGTATGAGAAGATACATGCCTATCTGGTTGCACATGGTTTTGTGAACAGTCCAACTGAAAGCACCTTATATGTTAAGCGTGCTCATGATGTGCTTCTGATCATTGTTGTCTATCTTGATGACATGCTGCTCACAAGTCCTATTGAGAAGCATATTGCTGATTTCAAGGCTGATTTGCATGCCTCATTTGAGATGTCTGATTTGGGGCATTTGCATCACTATTTGGGCATTCAGTTTATGCAAGTTGATGGTGGAATGGCTTTGTGTCAAACAAAATATATTGACACATTATTGCAGCGTTTTGGCGTTGAAGACTGTAAGCCTATTGCCACTCCTATGGAGACAGGTTTACGATTGAGTCTTCATGATGCTGGAGATGCATTTGATGTTGTTCTCTATCAGCAGGCTATTGGATGCTTGATTTACTTATGCATTACTCGGCCAGATATTCAGTTTGCTATCTCACAGATGAGCAGGTTTATGCATTGCCCAGGAGTCACGCATTGGAAGGCAGTTAAGCGCATCTTTCGCTACTTGAGTGGTACTCAGCTACTTGGGTTGTTTTATCCCAAGGGGGGATCACTACCGCCAGATTTGCATGCTTTTTCTGACTCTGATTGGGCTGGTTGCTATGACACTCGTGTGTCCACCAGTGGTTTTTGCTTCATGCTTGGTAGCTCATGTACATCTTGGTTGAGCAAGAAGAAGCCTACTGTGGCCACTTCCAGTTGTGAGGCTGAGTATAGGGCAGCTTTCACAGCGACTGTTGAGTGTGTGTGGCTCAGACTCCTTATGGCTGATTTGGGTGTTGGCCAGTCTTCTGCCACCACCATCTTCACTAACAGTCAGAGCGCATTGGCAGTTGCGAGGAACCGTGTGTTCCATGCTTGCACTAAGCACATTGAGGTGCATTATCACTATGTCAGGGAGAGGTTCTCTGCTGGGGAGATCAGCTTGGCATATGTGCCCATGCAGGAGAACATTGCAGACCTTTTCACGAAGGCTCTGTCTAGGGAGAAGTTTGAAGCTTTCCGCAAAGCTTTGGACTTACTTCCTTTTGTGGAGTGATTTCCACATAGCTTGGCACTTCCTTATACATGAGTGCCAGCTCCTTGTTCACGGCATCACTCCTAGGGGGGATTTGTTGATATATTTAGGTAGTGATGTGTGTGAACACACTAGGACCGCCGAGGCACTTTTTTCCCTCTTTAGGAGGTTTTTTTCCCCCGGCTTGTATATACGCCTATTGCCCTAATGGGCTACTTATCTTTGTACATTCTCTAGTAATACATTCAGTATTGTGTGTTGGTGCTCCAAGCTTCTTCTTCTTCCTTGTGCTGTTCGCGTGCTTCCGCAGACGTCTAACTCCAACATAGAACTCTCACCACATGAAGTTCTCCTTTATTGTGCTCCAAGTCCTTGTCCAAGTCTAGTTTCCCTATTTGAACTACCATCTTTTCCCAAAGATAGGGCTTCACTCTTAATAGTTCTTCCAAACTCAATGTAAATCCTACTTTGGCCGTCTTCAATTCTTGCATAGTTCTTGATTTTTCTTCTGAAGATCTTGATTTCCTATACTTCAAGGTAGGGGCATGAATGTAATTGGATTTATGTTCATATGCCCTAGTATAATTTGGATGTTTTATGAGGCCAAGTGCCTCTTTAGACTCCACACTTATGTTCATTTCCTTCTCTAATTCCTCCTCTGATTTAGAAATTTGATACTCCTTCGAGGCATTAAATTCAATAAATGGTGGTTTTATTCCTTTTTCCTTTGTCCACCTAGCTTCTTGAACTTTAGCCCAAAGCTCTTGAAAATGCTTCTACATTTGGGATCATTGAGTTAACATCATTATCCTCCATCTTCACACTACTATCAGCCCCTTCCCTTAGTGTATCCATCTGTTGTTCTATTCTTATGAGTTCCTAGAATTGTTCATGTGGAATCCTTGTTTTAGGAATGAGTTTTGGCTCTCCTTTTAGCATTGTTTGGGTAGCTTCAATCAATTTTCTACAAATCTCCGATCTTTCTTTCTCGAGATCTCCTCTGGGGTAGCATTAATCATGTTGTTCAAGATTAGCTCTAATTGCTAATCTTGATTGGTAGGACTTTAGTAACATCTCAATGTCTTTAGGCATGGGATCAACTACAATTGACCTAGCTTGGTCTTGTGTTAGTTTACTCTTTAACATGATTTCGTTCCTCTTTTCCTTCACCTTCTACTCAACAGGGGAGAGTTCCTCTTTTCCTTGATCATTCTCCTCCACCTCTCACAATTTCTTAGCGCCCTTGGCCTTAAGTTTTTCTCGTCGAGTTCTCCACTATTTAGTTTTTTTGAGTTTGGCAAACTCTAAAGGGTCCATAGAATGCTGAAAATGATAGCCATGCTTTATGAGGTGGTGCATATTCATAACCATAGGGATCTGAATAGCTACCATATTCATAGAAATGTTGTTCATTGGTGATCTCGACATCTACTGGAGTCTTATCATAGTCATATTATTATGAACAAGGTTGATCATAGCCCTAATTAGTGGTATCAACTCTATTGGAGGAACTCAGAGGTACCATTGCTCTCTTAGGGTTATCTTTGAACTCAAGATATTTCACAATGTCGCAACATCGCAATCCTTCTTTAGTGTTGCTTTTGTCTTCTCTTTCGAATGCACCCATCAACACTCACACAGAGATATGAATCGGTATTTTCCTCCCACCCACCGAGCTTACTCTTAGAAAGACTTCCCTTCTCTCATCTGTCATTTGTGAGTATATTAATACTCTAAGGGTCTCTCTCCCTTCTACCAAATGGGCATAATGCCCTCAATGATGCCATGTGGCATTTATGCCATCTCACCCATGGGGTATGCATCCATGACATGACATTTCCTTCCCCTTTGAAAACATTTTCGTCCTCAAAAATGTACATGAAATGTCCATATTGGTAGAACAAAGTGCTCTCCCCTGAATCCCATGTACTCTATGTACATGGTCATCTCTATGTATGTTGTTTCCCCGTATCCTTCCCCTTGAAGCCTCATGAGAGATCATCCCAAAGGTGGCAAACCGTCTGAGTGGTGCCTATTATCTCCCATATACACTCAATTTCCAAATTATCACTCCCATAACATACAACATCATCCAAATGACCTAAGTCCATATGATGTATCCTCTATGGAGTAATAGTATGAGAAGCAAGTGTAAAGTGCAAAACTTATAAGCTTGACCGTATCATAGTGGAGATAATAAACCATAGAATCCTATAATATAGAACAAAGTCCCATAACAAGTGACTCCAAACCCATCTAAGACTAAATGATAGATTGCCCTCATAACACTTGAGGTGTTCCTAACCTTGAATGTGCTCACAACTAATAGTTTTCTCTAAACTACCTTATGACTATGCAAATCCATCATCTAGCTCATATATGATAATTTCTTGATAGTAAAATGTAATCTCTACATTTCACCAACCCATAAGTTTGTGGTTTGTCATCCTTTAGCGTTGGACCAAGTTCTCTTGGAAGAGCATATATTAGCACTAGTGCAAACTCTAAAATATTCTCTTCCCTGTAGTTTGCCATATGAATGCAAAAAACATTCCCTTTGAGATTCAGATAATCCCTAAGTACCCAATTTCCTAATTGATGCTCACACGTCATGCTCATGATGTAACACCAAATAAGAGTTTGGTACCCCAATAGGTTAGATATATCCCTATATCCTAGAAACTCTAAAGAGAAAAGTCATACTCAACTCCCTGTCTCACAAATGGCAATAACTAGATCATCTCATCTAGTCAAGGACCATCACTAGAATATCATAACTGCTTCTCTCTAGAGTCTCCATGTGAGACTCAATCTAACCATCATGATTAACTGATCTCCTTCTTGTCTTTGATAGAAGAGTGCCACTTCTATCTAGACAACCAAAATGAGAAAGTGGAACTCTCTCTATGTCTCTCTCTATAATCTCCTCTAAGGAAAAGAGCTATGGTAGTGGAATCTATTCTACTTTCCCTTTCCCTTTGAAAGAGATTCTGTTGAATCCATTTACTCTGCTCATAACTGAGAACATGTACATAAGTTCTCCATATTTTCCTTCAAAACTAGTGGAGAAAGAGACTCCCATATGAAGGAAAATTACATTGAAAAGTAGAGTAAATGAATTCCTTCTGAAATAAAGACTAAGAGATGTTTCCCAAACACCTCTTCTGTCTAAAGGAAAACATACTTTATTCTTCTCTTATGAAGAAATCATGTTTTCCTTTCCTTCTTTCTCTCTCAAGGAGTAGGAGCTAAAGTGAGACCACTAAACTAAAGTGAGATCTCTCATGGATATCTGAGCTGATTCCCATTTTCTCCTTTCCTTAAAAGAGAAACTCATGAATTTATTTAGTCCTCTCTTCCATAACTAATGCATAATCCCTCATTACATATATTCCTATGAAGATGGAGAACAAATCTCCCCTGACTAATGAAGGTGTATGTTGTGAAGAGTGGAGAAAATAAATTCCCAATAAGGGTCGAAGCCCTCTACTAAAATGGTCAGCCATGATATGACATGATACCATAAACATATGTATCCATACTAAAGAACTATCTCTGCCAACCATACTATATGGATGGATCTATACGATCCAATCAAACTGATGGAACTATCCTTCTCAAAAAATGAGTATGTGATATTAATGGTGATAAAATCACCTATCACATTCTCTATTGGAAGAATAAATCTTCCCTAAACTATGAAAGATAGCTCCCAATACTAAGGATATGTCTACTAAGAGCTCTCCTCTGATCTAGTGAGACATGACACCATGAATGATGAGTCCTTTTCTCCCTTGCCATAGAAGAAGAGTGCTCAAAGGGAAGTCATTTCCACCGTCCCATACTAGTGAAAACTTCTTCCAATTCACGGTGTCATACCTACACTAACCGAATATATATTCCATATATATGTAATGGAATATATAGGTGGACTCTAAGGAATCCCATATCATAAACTCATATCAGTGGACTCAAATGAGTCCCATATCCTTGAACTAGTATAGTTTGGTTGTAGTCAACAAGTGACACTGGATATCCCTTTCTGTTCCAAACCAACTTGTTCCTAGGTACCAAGAGTAAGTCTAAGTACCTCTCTATAGATCCCAATATACATATATGTATTGGGTAACCCAACTATTTCTTAACTAAGGGATCTATGCTCTGAATCATAGAGCTATTGCCATACCTCCGACCTTCTTAACCATCACTCAAATCACATAAGCACCCATCGATGTTGTCTCATGAAACCCATCTGTGTGATCCCATCTAATTGGTTTCCTTAGTAGTGTAGCAGAAATGCTTCACTACTTGGTCAAGTGATGTACATGAGTGAAACTAGTCACTCTTTGGGTATTCCTAATAATACCCCATAGTCTCCTAATCATATTGTGAGACTCTTGTGAAGATAAATAAATCTTCACTAACTTGAAGATTATCAAACTATATCTCCCGTGCCTCTGTGCAACTTCCTATAACCTATAGGATTGCTTGTGCACGTTCCTAATGGTGAAGGTACATGTCCTTCCCCTTAGCAATCCTATGGTCTAAATCCATAAGGATTATATTTAGGGATCTTATTTCTATTGAAGTTGCCTTATCTATACTAGTGTGATGGTACTAAGTCCATCAAATACATGCTTAAAAGCATGCCTACATCTTATTGATGTTTGCAGAAAAGGCATGTTACCATGCCATAACATTCTTATCTAAAGGCAAGTGCGTATATAACACCATGAGGGGAAAATTTTCGACAACATTTCCCCAAGAAATGGAATCCGAAAAAATTTAAACCATAAGCTCAGTGGCACACAGGCCACCCAACAACATAGGGCTTGACAGGCCCATGGCATGCATGCCATAAACTTATATATGAATTCCATAACCTGCAAAAACATAAGAGCGATTGCTAGCAACAATTCTCTGTGTTGCATAGCCATCTTCTTCTTGCAAACCATCAAGAAGGTACATGTCTCACATGTTCAAATGCATCCCATGCTTCTTCCTAACATAATAAACAAAATATAAAGCCACTTAAATGCTCTAGTTGTTTCCTATGAATGAACATGCATAAGCATTATGTACCTGTCTAGGAAGCCAAATAAAGATAAGTAAAAGTTTAGAAATGCTTCCTGGAATGATTCTCGATGAAACCTCAAATTCTATAGAATTACTTTTGCAGATGGATTACCAACAGCGGAATTACTCTCACTTTCTTGTTGAAGATAACATGAGGTGGAATGGTTTAGTAGAAGAATCAGATCCTACTTGGACTACAGCATCAATGTCCAATGATTCATCTATGTTTTCACCATCACCAACTTGTGCTTCATTTGAAGCTGCATCAATAGACATCCCACCTCCACTTTGACCATCTTCATAACCAACTTCGTTTGCAGAATCCACAGAACCCCACATCTGCATATTTTCCTCAACTTCCTGAGTTGTTGTAGCTGCTTACTCATTATTATTATCATTTCCTAGTACTAGAAGGAGAACACGAGCACACCTGTTCTCGAAATTCTGATGAGCACAAAAGTGGGCCGAACCCTGGTACCTCTGGCCGTGCTTTCTGATATTGCTAATGATGATGCTTGATCCCCTTCTTCTGCTGGCATCTCTTTTACCTCAACCCCAACTTCAAACATCTCTTTACAAACTGCACATTCGCTGAGGAATACTTGCAGGATATCAAAAACACCAGAATCAAAACTTTGGAACCCAATTTTGAACGTACGCATAGCAGCAATGGCAGCTTTGGATGCTGGAGGTGAGCCACTGCACCATTCTAAAAATTCCTAGAAAGAATTCTCTGCAACAAAATCTGAAAGACTCTAGGTGTATTTGTATCCACACGAGGCTCATCCATATTCAGATCATTACCTCCAACAGGATTTCTACCCGTAATAGAGAGATCAAGCCCTTCCCTGTCCTCGAATATACCTGACCAATCGTTCCCCTCACTGTTGATTATAGAAATGTCCAAAGGCGTGCGAGATCCCGTATTATCGACATGAATATTTCCGATCTCTGAATTTCCAGATCTCTGCAACAAAGAAGAAATCTCTAACGCCTACTAGAGAGAGAGCGGACCCCTCAAAACTTTGCCTGCTACTTCTGTTTCCAAAAAGTAACCTACGCAATAAATTGAAAACATCTCTACCGCAGTTAATCTATTTCTTTCATCTTCTGTGATGCTTGGAATCATTGCATTTCCAACGATTCGGTTTGCAACAAGCTTCAAGCCCATAATCTTTACTTCTAAAAGCAAGTAGACATCTTCTGGCGAATTCAAGTGTCCCTCTTACTGTGAGAAGAGCAATATGATCATTTGTTTCACCCACTACTACAGCCAAGCGGTGGATTTCTATGTTCTGCAATGGTATATTGTTGTATGAGACCGAACCTTCAAGAGATGCTCCAGCATGCAGCTTGGCAGCAAGAACATAATGTAAAGCACTTTTACCAGATCCTCGTGGAGGCTTCTTTTCCCCATCAGGTGCTCAAACAGTCCTAATGCTTTGGTTAAAACGGTCTCATAACCTTCATCTGTGATGAATGCATCTGCAAGATATTCAATCTTTTTGAACTTTACTATTTGGCTGGGTACAGGAGAGAAAAAATAGGGCTGGATACGAAGGTAAGGCTCAAGTAGTCCATCCTTAAGCAGTAAGTCCATGCCCTACAGTTCTGCAGCTGCCTCTGCCTCTTCGGCCTCACGAATCCCTTGAAGGAGACTAGAAATTTTGGCAGCCTCTTCCGTTAGACCATGACTGTAGGGAGCCTGACAATAAAGCATCACCAAAAGAATCAGAGACACATGCGGAGCAACGGCTAGGGATGTGTAGTATTCATCTGGGAGAGCGATCTTGACGCCGCCAGTTCACGCTTCTAGCTCATGTGCCCATTTCCTCTCTTTCGTCATCACTCGCTCTGATACCAATGTCGCAACATCGCGATCCTTCTTTGGTGCTTCTGTTGTCTTCTCTTTCGAACACGCCCATCAACACTCACACAGAGATATGAATCGGTATTTTCCTCCCAGCCGCCGAGCTTAGTCTTAGAAAGACTTCCCTTCTCTCATTTGTCATTTGTGAGTATATTAATACTCTAAGGGTCTCTCCCCCTTCTACCAAATGGGCATAATGCCCTCAATGATGCCATGTGGCATTTATGCCATCTCACCCATGGGGTATGCATCCATGACATGACACACAAGGAACATGTTGTGAGGATGTGGTGGTTGTTGTCCTAACATTGGTTCTAGTTGTGGGTAGCCTGACAACTCATATGGCCTCTAAATTGGTGGGGCTCCTTGGTATTGTGGATATCTATGTGCCTCTCTTGCCAGATCTCTTGGAGGATATTCATAAGGCCTATATGGATATGATTGGGCTTGCCTCGCTTGTTTTCTATTATAAGGATAGTTTTCAGTCATATGATTGGTGTATTTTTGCTCTATGTGACAATAATATGATGGTCCTTGCATTCGTGATCTTCCAATGGGCTACTGCTAATGTTGATATTACTCACGGTGGATTGGTTCTAGATTCCAATTTTCTTAGCCACTAACTTTGCTAACTCCTCCATAATTGGAGTGTGAGAAGATGCAACACTAGAGGAATCTTTAGACATATCCGATGGTTGAGGAATCTTCAAATCATTAGACATGTTGCCCTTTATATTAATGCATTCATTCATAAAAGCATCCAAAGACTCCACTCTCTTCATGTATACTAAAGTTTTCAATCCTCTATTTGTTAACCCATCCAAAAATAGTGCAATCATTTTTGGTTGAGTATGTTGCTCGGCTTCTAGCATCTACCCAAATATTACTTGAACCTCCTTACTACTAGTCTCACCAACTCGTGGCTCACTTGTTTAAAGCTATGGATAAGAGATAGTGTTGTGCTTGACTCCTCTTTTCAAAAAATTGCCTATAAAATCATCCAATCGCTAATCAATGGTGGTCATTTTAGTCCAATGGCTGGAATCAAGTCAAGGTAGTTCCTACTAATGTTAACCCAAAGGCATCGTATTGAACAAAAAAGCCCATCTATTTGTTCTGCCTTCGGGACATGTTTGAACTTGGCCATGTGATCATAGGGATAAACAAATCCATCATGATGGCTTTTCATTTATTTTTCTACCTATGAGAGTCTCAATCTTGTAACCATGTCAAGAGGTCAAGGAACAGTATGAGCATTAGAGTGGATGACTTGGCCTTGGCCTCCATGAGGTCTTGGAGGGAACAGAGGTTTATTTGGTGCTCCTCCTACTAGGGTTGGGTCAAACATGACCATAGTGGTTGGAATGTTGAACTGCACTTGAGGCCGATAATGGAAATTGTTGTCCAAAGTTAGGGTTCTCGTTATTTCCATGCTTCCCACCCATTTGGCTTGATGAAGATGCTTGTTTCATAAGTGGGAAAACAATCCCACTATTTAAACTTTGATCTCTTTGCTTCCTGCAAGTCCTAGTACCCCCACATGGACTGGTCTAGGTATTTTATCCTTGAGGGATCCTCTGGATCCTTTGGAGTCACTAGATGATTTTGAGTAAATTAATCTTAAGATCCTATTAGTGGTGCTCTCAACTCATGGGGTTACGCTTTGGTTGCTACCTAGTCCCTTCCTAATCGTAGGTTCATTCACTTTCCACTATCTGAGTCTTGTTTTACTCCTCTTGTTGGTTTCTTTTAAGATTATTCCCCAAATGGTTAATTTCTCTTATCTCAGACTTCTTCGAGAAGGCTTTTCTAGTTCCTAATTGCTATCCCAAAAATCCCAAGCCCAATTTTTTCTCAAGACACAAGTCAAAATTTATATAAGGGGATACCTACTACATGTCAGGATACCAAAGCAATATCGATGATATCAAAGTCAATCTTGTGATATCTTGTGATTAGTATAAATGATATCAAAACCAAAATTACTATCAATGATATCTTGTGATTAGTATAAATGATACCAAATTACTATCAATGATATCAAATTACTATCAATGATATCAAAACCAAAATACTATCAATGATATCAAAACCAAAATACTATCAATGATATCAAAACCAAATTACTATCAATGATATCAAAACCAATATATGATACCAAATAATTTATCATTGATACCAAAACCAATATCGCAATACCAAATTAGTATCGGCAATATCAAAACCAAATTAGTATCGTGATACCAAATTAATATCGCAATATCAAATTAATATCGTGATGCCAAATTAGTAACTCAATTTGCAAGCTAAGATATACTTGGTATCTTCTACATGGACCTTGGGAAGATATCACGATATCTATCGTCTGAGCTCTCTCTCTCTCTCTCTCTCTCTCTCTCTCTCTCTCTCTCTCTCTCTCTCTCCCCTCTTGCAAACAAATGAACCCTACACCCTATGTGATCTAGGGCATATGACCCCTATGTTTTAGTTATTCAAAGAGAAAAACTTTTCCAAGGTTCAACTAACTTGATCTAAGAATTCATTAACCCTAACTCCATTTTTTCCTTCATAAGGGATATCCTTAATGCCTAATTCCCTAACTATCCAAATCTTACTAACTTTCTTCACACTTCATTAGTAGTGAAATGTGGTGCAGTTGCTAAGATGATGACCTTTCCATTCAACTCAACTCGCTCTTCATGCACATCGTGTATGCACTTTTACATAGGCCTTCATCTCGAGAAATGACACAAAAAAGATGTGTAATTATGTAGACTCATGTCAAATGACTACCATGCACTACAAGAGCACTCAAGTGGTGGCTTGACTACCATGTCGAATTGTCAAACTGAGAGTTGACTCGGTCAAGTGGATAGAAGCATATACTCATACACAATGGTTATGGCACGTGGATATTGTAGTACAAGACACAAAAATGGTCAATAGCGAGTTTGTTTTGAAGCTTTCGATGAGAGCATCTATGAAAAGTGGTCTGGAAGCCCTTTCGCTTTTCTTCACAAAGTTATGGCTGAAAAACTAGCTATTAAGAATCACCCACCCAACACCTCACAACTCTCTATGCCTTCTTTAAGCAAGAAAACAATGAAAAAAGGTGGGGACAGGTAGACAACACTATCTTGAACACATTCTATGCCATAACCATGCACATGAGTATACAAAGAGGGAGAAGGAGTTAAAAGATTCTTCTCTTCAAGTTAGTTCTTCTATTACAAATGGCAAAATTCTTTACAAAAGAGTTATAATTGACTCATATACTCATATGAGCCCATAAGTGTGCCCTTTCACATTTTGATGGGCATAGTGGCATTATTCCTCTCCCCATGGGCTACTTCACTAATCTACAAGGCATGGTGGGCAACACTTGAGGACTCCTTAAAGTGTACAAATAGAGGTTTTTTCATATGCATACGTGATTACTCTGTCACCATGACAATGTGTTGCTTAAAAAGTTGAAACTTTGGGTCCCCTTTTTAGCTCTTGCCTTGCTTGAATCTATGATCTTCGTTTCCTCCTTTTTATTTCTCTTTGTCTTTTCTCTTGTGGAACACCTTCATTGTTGAATCCACATAACAAATTGATATGATTTTTCAATGACATGTACAAAACACCACTTAATTGTTTAATATCACTAATTTCTCTCACGCAAAAAGAGAGTACGACAAGAAAAAAACAAAACTAAAAGAAACAAAGCATGTCGTCCCAAAGCACTTGTCCTTGTTTTTTGTTTTTCTTTCACTTAAAGATGTGAGGAAAGGGATAGTGTTCGAATTTCCAAGGCACTTGGAAGCTTCACTTGGAAGTTTATATGTATGTATGTATGTGTGTATGGAAGTTTATATGTATGTATGTATGTGTGTATGTATGAATGTATGTATATGTGTGTGTATGTATGTATATGTATGTGTGTATGTATGTATGTGTGTGTATGTATGTATGTGTGTTTATATGTATGTGTGTATGTATGTATGTGTGTTTATATGTATGTATGTATGTGTGTTTATATGTATGTGTGTATGTGTGTTTATATGTATGTGTGTATGTATGTATGTGTGTTTATATGTATGTGTGTGTATATGTATGTGTGTATGTATGTATGTATGTATGTGTGTGTGTTTATATGTATGTATGTGTGTATGTATGTATGTATATGTGTGTGTGTATGTATGTATATGTATGTGTGTATGTATGTATATGTGTGTGTATGTATGTATGTGTGTGTGTAAATGTTAATGTCATTCTCTTCTTCCTTGTGAATTGAAAAATGAGAGGAAAATGTCGATTTATTTGTTAAATATCATAAATATCTCGCACTCAAAAAGAGATTGCGACAAAAGAAAGGCAAAAGGTAGAAGAAACCTTTTATGAATAAAACAAACCATATCGCTTTTTGAATTCTATCGACACCTATCAATTTATTTTTAAAAAAACATAAAAAGTATAAAACAAATGTGAGAATAACAAGAACGAATATTTCAACAATATCCAAATATGAGAAGATCTAAGGATTTTTTTTATTTTATTTTAAGTTCTTTTCTGGATCTATCTCTTTAACATATCTGAAATTTGAAAGAAACAACACACATACTTTTTATATTTGAGGATTGAGAGTGCCCGTTTTTTAAAAAATATTCATAAAATAATTATTAATTTGAAATTTGAAATCTTTTTTCTTTTAAATTTATTTTCATCGTAATCTTATTTACTTTACTCCATGGAATTGATAGATTTCTACTTATTTTAGGAGGAGCCAAGTTAACACTGACCCTTAAGAACATAAAAAAAGCCTGATTTGCAACATGCATAATGGATCAAACAATAGAAGCATGTAACTGTTATAAAAAGGCAAGCAACATGAGCCTCATTTCTGGTCTTATATCAACAAGAAGAGATTCTCAACTCCTTCATGCATACAATCTTTTTGGATGATGATGCATGGAAAACATAGAGAACGAGAGAACATGGTGGTCTCAATATAGAGAAAACATAGAGAACAAGAGAGCTTAAATACATAGTGGTTTCATCAGTCCACTCTAGGATCATCACACCAGAATGGATTCCTCAAGATAACATAAGCATAGAACTCCTTGTTAACAAAGAGATTGAGGAAATATTTTGGAGATTCAAAACTGACAAGCTAACGATGTAGATGGAATTATCAAACATGAGTTCAAGGACCCTGATAGTCCAAGAAAGGTCATATATTTGGACAATATGTCAGAATGGATGTATATAGATACAAAGCATATTAGACACGTGTACACTTGGAAGGGTGAATAGCTTTTCCCCTCACACAAATCTACTAACCCTCATAGTCAAAATCGAGCAGGATCTTCACATGTCCAATTAGCACAAAAAGAAAAATCCAAGGAATGACCGGAAGTGAGTTTTGTGCACACGAATGGAAGAGAATGATCAGGGCCAAACACATACAAAACGGAACAAGAAAAAACAAGAGGATAATATGAGGCTTTTGGTCTTACATTGAAGAACAGAACCCTGACATGGTTTCGACCATTACATCAAGTTCAATTGAGGAACATCTCACAGTTGCTAAATGCATGCATTATAGAGTTAGTTCCCCAAGAGTGGAATTAGACACAACACTTCATCCTTGATCGATAGCATTAAGCAGACACCACAGGAAATTGTTAGATTAGCAAGACGTAGGTTTACACAATACACTGAGAGATGCCCAATCCTTGGATTACCTACTCAGACTAAAAAAGTGTCCTTGTTTCTAGATGGCCTATTGTGTGGAAAGTTAAGGTCATGTGTCTACTTGAAGGAGCCTCATACCCTAGAGCAATGTTTAAGAATGTGTATTAATATCAAGGATAACAGCCACTTCTAGAACAACAACCACCACCCCCTACCAATGTAATATGAATGCAATGATAGAAGATAACCTAAACAAGGCACTAGTTCTAGCATCCCCATTGATATTAGAAGGTGCTCCTAATGCTCAAAGTTTTGATTCAACATATGGAGATAGCCCACTAGCTTATTACACAAAATCATGTGAGCATAATGAGGCTTATCAAAACAATGCACCATTAATGGAACCTAGTTGGGAGTCAGAGTACATTCATATCATGTACATGAGTCCTAGACCTAGAACTCAAGTGGATAGTATAGGCGTCAAGGACCTAGAGGACTATGTTTTAGATGTCAACGAGATCACTTCATTTTTGTATGTTCACTTCCTCCAACAAGACAACCTCAGTCCATAGTGTTTCAAGGTATCTATTCTGATTGTGGAAAAGAATATCTTCTTAGAGATTGTCCTAAGAACCTAGACAATGCTCAAAAGATTACCCCAATCAATATAATTAGCTTAGTAATAGAACCCAATGGAAGTGTGGCTAATATTGCCCCTATATAGGTAGTCACTAGAGCACAAGCTCTACAGAAGACTCTAGACATAGATCAAGAAAAGAAATTAGAGCTTAGTGAGTCAAAAAGCACTAGTAAGAAGAGAACTTGAACTTGGAAAGATGGGCATGAAAGGATGAAAAGACAATGGGCTAGAAAATTGAGTGATCTAGCGGAAAGCCTTAAAGAAAAAAAACAAAAATAGTAAAACTCTTGTCTCAAAACCCCTTGTTGATGCACGCACAACTTCACATACCACCATCCATCCCACCTCAACCCCATGCAGGATTGGTCTTAGCAAATCCTACACTAGAAGGCTTGGATGTGATGTTCAAACCCTATCAGACTCAATTGCAAGAAGTTCCAAATGTAGTTGAGTTAGATAAATGCTATCCTCAAGAGGGCTTAAAGATTGAAAGGACCAAGCTTTGTGCAAAAATGGTGGAATTAGCCCAATCCATGTTTAGGCAAGCCAGCTTTTCAGTCAAACAAATGAGTAAAACTAGTGTTAAACTTTGAAGGACTATTGTAGAGGATAGAGCAATTGGTGTCTAAACCACAAACTTTAGCAATACCATAGGCTCAAGATATCAGAAGCAAGAGAAGAAGCCTATCTCCACCAGAAGCTTTTGTTCCTAACTCTACAGATGATGTTTCCTCTATAAATCAATACTCCCAAGAGTTCTTATGGGAAATACAAGAAGATAAATGGACCAAGGAGAGAGAGGATCCCCTCCCATTCATGAAGTAGATGATCTTCACAATCAATTTCCTCATGATTCCCATTTATCTACACAGAGCAAGAGGAGGTGCAATCAAGCCAACAATTAGTCTTCAAATCTAATTTCTTAGAGGAATTGCATCATTTGATATGCCCTTAGGAATCAAAGTCTATTCAAATGAGATCTCCTATAGTAATTATTAGAGACAAAACATCTATTATACTCATGAACAGGGAAGTAGTTAAGAACACTAAAGTGTAGTGCCACCTCACTTTTGAAGATCTACTCAAAGTCAAACCAGAAGTTGCTAGTTCCTAGTCTCATGTAGGATCACAAAGAAAAGTATCACGAATACCCTTAGATAAGATAGATGATATGAGCAAAGGAGAAGAAGGAAATATTTATCTCCTTATCACCTATCAAGGAATCATGACGAAGGAAATCCTAGAATCAAGAGTAGGAGTTTCCAGTGCCACCACTTTCATATGGAAACAGTGGAGCAAACCAGCTTTACAACCCACAGGAATGAAGTTACAAATGGCAGATGGACATATAGAGAAGCCTCTTGGACTACTAGAAGGAATTACTTTCACTCATTGTGGTGTGTAGAGTGTGAACACACCTTTGCTATATGTGAATTCGGAAAGAACCATGTCCATGAGATTATTTGGGGTAGACCTTTCATGAGACAATTGAAAATAGTGCAAGATTGGGGAACCAATTCCTTGTAGTTACAACATTTAGGGGTAACTACCAAGGTCAATCTCAAAGGCTATTCACATAGAGATGTACCCCTCCTATAATGGAATACTATCCATAAAATGCAAGAAGACATTGAATCTATGCACTCCATAGCATCATATCCTTCATGGATGCATAAGGATATGCATTTATGGATGTGCAGAGTTGCACTAGAAGAAAAAAAGAGACCAAAAGTTAGAAACATAGGTGCCAGGAAACTAGAGAACACTTCAAGACCCAGCCTACATGTAGGAGGACACTTTGGACCTCATTAAGTGATCAAAGCTATACTATTTTCATATATTTGATGGACACATAACTATGTGAAGAGATGTGATACATGCAAGCGAGCTCAATATCCTATTCATAAGGAAGAGATGCCATTGAGACAGGAGAACATGCATTGTCCATGTGGGCCATAGACTTTGTAGGTCCTATCAACCCCCCAACTAGAAGCTCCCATGTTGAATACATAATTCTAGCAATAGATTATCTAACCAAATGGGTAGAAGTGAAAGCCACTAGGGAGTTGGTGAGCGATCGAAGAACTCACTTTTGAATGAGGTGATTGAATATCTATTACAAGATTTCATGGTGATTCACAAGAAGTCAGCTCCATACCACCCACAGGTGAATGGACAGGCAGAAAGTACAAATAAGATCCTATGTAATGTAATGACTAAGCTCGTAAATCATAAGAACTCTGACTGGGAAAAATATCTACATTATGTTATTTGGGCATATTGAGTGGCCTATAAAATAGTACACAATGCTACTCCCTTTCAAATGATGTTTGGTCAGAATGTTGTGCTTCCTTACAGTTTTTTGATACCCACCCTAAAGGTCGCACAAGAGCATTAGTGGATAGATCATGGGCTATCGTCGAGGATCATAGACTTAGAATGCTTAGGAGAGACATGATTGACATCAACATCAGGAATATATGCAACAAAGAAGAGACAAAAGGCCTATTTTCATGCACACATTAAAGATAAAGGCTTGAAAATTAGTGATATAGTATTGGCTTACACTTTGAAATAGCATGCTCATAAGCTAGAGAAACATGGCTATGGACCTCTGATCATTAATAGAATACCGAAGAACAGTGGAGTACAATTATCTAAATTACATAAGTGGCTATCGAGTTAAGCTCTATCAAGAGCCCTTAACTAAAGAAATGCTTAAACAACTCAATGTAGCTAAGATGCATAAAGAGGAAAAGAAGAGAATATGAGAAGAAGCTCAATCCAAAGCTCTAGAATGCATCAAAAGAATGAAGTTAAGATGACAAGGCTTCAACCAGTTTAGAAATGGTGATGTGGAGAGGCGTCATCTTGTGAATGTCCTTCCCCACTTTGATGCCTTTAGATTTCACATGGAAATGTTTCGAACTAAGAGAAACACCTCTCCTAGCATAGTTGACAGATTAACATTCATTTCTATTGATCTAAGAAAGGGCACTACAATTAAGACAATTAGGGCCCTGATTGTTTCAGGAGCAACTACTAGTGCCATAACGCATTCATGCTATCAGGATATGAACTTTCACGTGAATCTGATTGAGGCTTACCTCATAAGATTAGGAGGTATGGAAACCCCTTGCATGGCTGAGATGGAGGTTCCCATCTCAATAAAAAATGTCCCCTTGACATTAAAATTACTAGTGTGCCATGAGTAAGATCATGCAAAATCTTTAATCTTGGGTGAAGTCTAGATCTATGATCATGCAATCAATGCAAATCTCAAAAGTCATCTTCTTTAGGTTTGGGTAAGAGAGCAACGCATTATGATAGACCTAGAAAGTAGTGTGAACAATGTTCACAATTTCACACATGCTTTTGATTCTTCTAAGTCTAACCTTGAAGAAAAAGATGTTATGTATGTCCCCAAAAATATTGTGTAGAAGGTCTTGCACTTTGACGAAGGGATCTTGCAACTTGTGGAACTCCCTTCTATTCCAAAGATTAATGTTTTTTCAAAAACTCAACCAAAGATGCATGCAAAGCAACAACAATAGAGTCATAAACCAAGAAGACAAACTAGGCCATGGAGAAACCCATCAGTCCTAGGGACAAACCAAATATGAGTCTAGAAGGGTGAGCAACCAATTTCTCCACCAAATTCAAAGCTATCATTCGAGAAGTAGAAGGAGAAGTTGAGTGGATAATCAACAAAGAAAAGGAGAGACTAACCACTGAGAGTACTGAAAGTTTGGATACCAAAGTGGTTGATGAAGGTTGACCCACATAACTTGAAAATCTAGGTGCCTAAGCCCTCCTTGAGAGCTCAAATCTCCATCCATAGCACATACACACACTCACATATACACCTACATACACATATGCATGCATACATATGTACACGTACATATATTGATTTCTAACCCATTTTGTTTTATATGTACAAGTATTATGGATCCTAGTAGAGAGAGAAAGACGAAACTCACTCTCATAAAAAGTCTTATGAGAGCAAGAGTTCAGCCTGATACTTTAGGGATCATCATGCATGAGTACTCAGAGATGCCTGATGATGAGCTCGATTTTAGATCTAGATGCTTACCAACAATTAGAGAAGGACTCTTCTGCAGCTTCACATGAAGGAAGACATCTATCTGCTCATAGGTATGTTTTTTTTCACAATTTTTTTTTTATGATATTATAACACATATTTTTATTTATTATTATCTATCTATTTTTTGGACACCTATACCACCTCCAGATCATGAGAACAAAGCACAAGTGCCTATGAGGACATGTATAGGCACCTCAAGGTTGGAGTGCGATATAGAGCCAGAGGGGAATATAGTGTATGTAGGGAATGGATTGGATATATGTGCATATCAATAAGTGTGAGTATGCTAACTAATGAAAATAACACAATTAAAATGATATACAAAGAATGGAAATTGTACTTACAATAGTTAGCCATATTTTTTGCTTGGTTAGCTTCTTGAATAACCTGCAATAAAGAGAGAGAGAGAGAGATAATTCAAAGAGAGAAAGAGGTAGGAAGAGAGAAACGGGGACAGAGAGAGATAATAAGATATAGATTAGACAAAACAACAATTCTACAAGTGATTGTTTCAACTCATAAGCGCAACGCAATTGCAATTGCGAGCGTTGGAGAGCTCTTCAATTAGATGCACGTAGATGCCAATCGAAGAGCCTCCAACGTTTTAATTTTTTTCGTCAAAAACCCATCGTGTAAGTGATGTTAAGGCATCGTAAATGCCTGTGCAAATAGCATCGCATAAGCGACGATTATTAGTGTCACTTATGTGATGCAAATTAGCATCACTTATGTGATGCAAATTAGCATCGTTTATGCAACACTTTTTTTAATCGTCGCATTAGTGATGCGCAATGTGAGTGTTGCACATCTCGTCGTACCACAGATCGATAAAAACATCAAATTTGTCGTTGTCTAACCTAGGTTCCATGCTCGACACTTGCTGCGATGCTTTATGCAATTTTATAGCGACAAAATTATGTCGTGTCAAATGTCGCTATGCACCCATATTCCTTGTAGTGTAGGCATTCAAAACTCAACCTCCACTCTCACACTACATAGGGATGCAATGGAAACATGATAGTATTGGAAAGGGAACAAGGTCTTGCTAGGTTTCTTTGAAAATACTACTATATTTTTCTTACTATAGAAGATCCACAAAGAGCACATGCACTTATCAGGAAGCAATAGTAGAAGTAGGATTGAGCTCCCAACCAATGGACATCAACTCCATGACCATCAAGAAACACCCTTCAAAAAGGCATCCCATGTTCCATAATTACAAGGGTGCCATTCTTGTTCAGGACTCACCATGAGGATGCACAAAGAGGGTGCACACACATTCCCACTAATTCAATGAGTTGGCCGAACCATTGGGGGATGCACTTTACATATGGGAATCCAAATGGATATTCAACAACACATGGGGTCAATTTCAATTTTTCTCCAAAGAGTTTGAAGAGTTACAAAACTCAAAAGAGTTGCAAAACATTTGGGAAAGAGCAGGATTGTTGGATTACTTCAGTGCTCCATTGCCCAAGCCAAATTTTTTGAGGTGTTATTATTTGATTTAGACTCTTCAGCCTAGGGTGGATAAATACCTTCTTGGCTCATTCGTGGTACCATCATTGATGCCCAACCAAGATTTAAAAAGATGCAAGCTATCAAAAAAGTTGGTAAGTGAGGCCTTGAATATGTAGGGTAGGCATGTCCCCACCAATAAAGAGGCTTGCAAAACATTTGGGAAAGAGCAGGATTGTTGGATTAGTTTAGTGCTCCATTGCCCAAGCCAAATTTTTTGAGGTGTTATTATTTGATTTAGACTCTTCAGCCTAGGGTGGATAAATACCTTCTTGGCTCATTCGTGGTACCATCATTGATGCCCAACCAAGATTTAAAAAGATGCAAGCTATCAAAAAAGTTGGTAAGTGAGGCCTTGAATATGTAGGGTAGGCATGTCCCCACCGATAAAAAAGTTGGTAAGTGAGGCCTTGAATATGTAGGGTAGGGATGTCACTCAGATGTCTGCAATCACACCAAACTCACTGGTACCTCTCACGATGTGTATGCAACATTTTGCCTTTCGACGGCACGATCAATTCAATCACCCACATAAGACTTAAAGACATGGAAATCTTTGATTTCAATCAAGTCCTCCAAGGATTTCCACTATCAAGTGTCAAATTTGGGTTGGAAGAGGAATATGAGCAAGAGACAATAGGACCATCAAGAAGGCATGACAAACAGCAATGTACTAAAGATGTGTGCCATGTCCATTGGGAGTAAGAGCAATAGTCAAGAAGACCTCAGGGAGAGGATAGGTAGGCGAGTGATGAGGAAGAAGAAGGTGAGCCTACTTATAGAACACCTCTTAAAAGATTAAGAAAGACTATGGAAGATATCGATGCTTGCAGTCACCTATTTGAGCAAGGGAATCATGTCATTTTGGAGCAATTACTCGAAGTACATGACATGGACCCCCAGTTCATCGACTCCTTATGTGAAATGTCAAAAGCTATAGGCATGGTTAAGGCCATTGATCACATGCTAGAGAAATCGAGTGTATAGTACAATGAACATATACTCAGAACACTTTTGTGATGTCACAAAAACATACAAATCCTTGTAATCTCTACCACATCTTCTATTGTTTCCTCTATCACCACGGTACATACTTCCACTTTTGCGCTTATGCCCACTGTGTAAACAGTAGGTCAACCAATCGAAACCATCTTCCATATGCCTCCTAACTTATCCACCCATGTAATGTCATCTTTGCAAATTGTTGAGACCACTCCAATCATTACCACTGAATTACAAATAGCCACAGATCGTGTAACTACCGTAATGCCCATCCCTAGTTTTGCATTTCGTAGCCTAGTATCACATACACATTTTTTTCTTCCCATGACAACCCATTGTATAATACTAGTATTTTTGCAACCATAAGTTCTTATCAAAGCTATTCATCATTCATCCCACCACCACGGCCTCCTAAAAGGTTACCTAATTATTTGTGGGTAGAGATTGTATCTACTACCACTTATCTTGTAAACAGGTTGCCATCCAAATCACTTGATGGGATGACCCCATATGAAGCATGGCATGGTAGAAGGCCATCCCTTGATCATTGCAGGATCTTTGGATCTGTTGCTTATGTGCACATCCCATCTCAAATCAGAGGTAAGCTAGACCCTAAGGCAAAGAAGTGCATCTTCATAGGGTATGATTTAAATCAGAAAGGGTACAAGTTTTATAATCCATCGAACAAAGGATTTATGGTCAGTAGAGATGTTGTGTTTGATGAGAATGATTCTTGGTTTGAAAGTGAATGCAAGAAAGTAAAATTGCCTTATGACTTGGAAGAGGAGTTTCCAAACCTCACCAAGGAAGAGCCAAATCAAATTGAAGACATCAAATCAGATGATGAAGACATCATCAACCTAGAAGAATTCAAGGCATGGAAATCAAAAGGCAAGGTCAAGATGAAGAAGTTGAAGGACATACCTGAATCATCTAACCAAGCAATTACAAGATCACAAAGGGAGAGCAAGAAGCCAATCAGGTATGGGTATGACACTTCTTTAGTTACCAAGCATTCTATTTATCTTGCTAAAGATTTATCAGTTGAAGAGCCATGATCACATGAAGAGGCAAAGACCAAGGCAGAATGGAAGGAAGCTATGGATGAAGAAATTGAAGCACTCAAGGAGAATGATACTTGGAAGTTAGTGCCAAAGAAGGAGTCTATGAAGGTAATTGGCTCTAGATGGATTTACAAAATCAAGAGAAATTCAAATGGATCAATAAACAAGTATAAAGCTAGACTTGTGGCTAAGGGTTTTGCACAAACCAAAGGAGTTGATTATGAAGAGACTTTCTCACCTGTGGCCAAAATGCCAAGCATCAGAGTATTGATAAGTGTGGGTGCATCAAGGAATTGGAATATGTACCAATTAGATGTGAAAAATGATTTTATTAATGGCTAGATTTCAGAGGAGGTGTACATCTCTCAACCTCCTCGCTATGAGGACCCAAGCAAGGTAAATTATGTGTGCAAGCCAAATAAGGCTCTTTATGGATTGAAGCAGGCACCTAGGGCATGGAATCATAGGTTGACTACATACCTTCAAGATAATCCATCTATATAGATGGGTAAATCATGTTGATTGGTGCTCACATATTCCAAAGAGGTTCGGTACTCTCCCTCAATGATACACATTAGGCTGGCTATCAGTACAAAACTATGCATGTCTTTTGAGGTCATATTGGTTTCCTCTTCAAATTCACTTGAGGTTTTCAAATAATGGGAATGAATACTTGGCTCGGCTACACTTCCTACAAATGAGACTACACCTCTTCGGCTTTCTAGGATTCTTCCCGATCTTAATTTCATTCACTTAAGAGCTCTAATTGAGTTTGGACAGCCCTTAGCTCCTAGTGCTCTCTTTAAAATCTGCAAAGTTATATGTACTTTTTCTTAATTTGGAATCTCCTGACTGAGGTATCACTTAAGGTCTCTGGCACAACACTCGACACTTGATCAATAAACAACACTCGATACTTGGTAAGTATCGTGACTCTAGATCTCCAACGACACTTGACACATGATACCTCAGGAAGTGTCGCGATACTAGGTCTACAAACGACACACGACACTTGATCAATCACGATACACGACTCTCTCGAGATGTCACGACACTTGAGGTCAAAGACACACGACACCTGGGAAGTATCGTGACACTTGAGGTCAGCGATACTTGACACACGAAAAATATCATGACACTGGGGTCCAGTGACACATGACACTTGATCAATCATGATACATGACACTCTCAAGATGTCGCGACACTTGAGGTCAATGACACACGACACCTGGTAAGTATCCCGACACTTGAGGTCAGCAATACTCGACTAGGGTCCAGCAACACACGACACCTAGTAAGTATCCTGACACCTGGACTCTGTCAAATATCGCGACACACGGGAGTTCAAGTATCGCAACACTTGAACTCAACCGGTCACGACATTTGGATTTTTCTCACACATGAGCAATTATTTCAACAAACCAAGTTCATGAATGTGCACTTAGTACCTATTTCCTTTTCTCGAAGTGTCTGAATCACAAAAATTCACGCCCGACCCTCAATACCTTCCTCATGACACTTGTCGCAGGTCGCTTTCCTCTCTCCTTTGATTTAAATTGAAGTTTAGAGCAAGGAATTGATAGGCTCATCTCCCAAGCTGTCCTCAGGATCTCTTCCACACTCACTTTCTCTGAATAGCTCCACACTCCATGATCCAATTCTCGCGACACTTGCAGTCCAGGCTCTCATGACACTTGCGATGAGGCAAGTGAATTTTGGTTTTTTATACTTCTGAAAAGTACTTGAATTGAAAAGGCTGAAGGGAAGGTACTTGAAAATTAAACCTATCTTACTAGCCTACTCACTTACTTCCTCCTACCTACTCTAACTTCTCTCTCTACTTACTTCCCTAAACTATCAACTCACTACACACACTCCCAAAAGTGAGAAGTAGTAAGTGCGGATGAAAGTGACTTACCAAAGAAGAGAAATTCACAACTCCTCTACTCACTTCAATGCTAAGAGCTTTTCACCATCACACGAATGCCTCGATTTGATTCGACACTCCCCGGCAACGGCGCCAAAAAATGTGTGTACCTAAGTATCGACGTAGGGACTTGTGGAGAAAGAGACTATACCTCAATCCCCTTCAAGTGCATATAGTAGGGACTCACACTTTAATTATCAATCCAAAGAGTATCAAGACCTACTCCAGTGTATGAGGACATGCATTCAAATGATGGTCAATGCAAATGAAATCTAACCAGGTGCATGTAAGTATGTATCCACCACATTCAAGCTTTCAAGGTCAGCTATGGTGTCATGACACTTAGAACAACAGTCAACAGTAAATCGAGCTTTTCTCTCAGCTCCAAACTCCAAATATAGTGAATAATGGGTTCGTTTTGAAGCTCTCGAGAAGACACATCAACGATGGTGTTTCCACTCGATTTTGATGCTCTTGCTTCAAGTTATGAGCAAAATACTGACCACAGGAATGACCTTCCTATGCTTCAACACTTCCTAGACTTAACAGACACCTTACCCACAACAAACAAGCACTTTCATGGATAGATAACACTTCTAAGCACTCTTTTCAAGCATCACACATGCATACAAACTCACAAGGAAGAAGATACAGAGAGGAGAAGACACAAATTTGAAATTCCGTGCTCTTGATTCTCACAATGGCAAAAGTTGCTTACAAAGAGTCACAAAATGACTTATATACTTGTGCCCTAGAATTGGTCCTTTCACACAAGAGACCGGCACTTTATTAACTAAAAGACTAATTCCCTACTAATTTACAAGGTAATGATACAAATCTCTATGGGTATGCATATAGAGGACTCCTCTAGTGCATTTACATCGAAAAATATATTACAGAATGACTATGGTACAAAAATAAAGTGTCCAAATCGAAAAAATTTTGGGGCCCTTCTTTTTCTCTACATCTTTGCTCTTCTTTGCTCTGCAACAGATATGCACAATACTCCACCCTCAAGTGAACACAAATGATCCATGTTGCTCTAAGTTGTAAGGCCCCCATTATGAGAAGAAGCCATTGTGAGAGCCTAGACATTTGTGGAACCCCCTATGTGTGATTCTTGATGGTAATAGATGATCTTTGTGAGCCTACCCATTAGGTTAGGTAGGGCATAAACTTTTGAGCCATTGTGTTTCTATTCAAGGTGAAAATAAAGGACTTATGACATCGTAGGGTTTCCCCATAGAATCTTAATGGGGGGAGTGCAAAGGGGGAATTTCGCCCTTCTAAGGGGTCTGGGGGCCTATGCCCTCAGCCCATAGGGCCAAGATGGTAGGACTTCTAGTCATGGAGATATTGTCGGATTGTATATTTTGTCAACTATTTTGTATCTCCTGACTATGTTTATAGTAGCTCCATTTTGTACAAGCCGAGGAGTCCTCGAGCTTGAGGAGCCTTAGAAGTAGTTGCCTACCAATTTTCGTATTTTTTAGATGTCGTTTGAGCCCTCAAATAAGCCCTGGAACCTAATTTTTAACTATGCCGGACACTAGGTCTGGACAGGGCCAAAGCTAGTCAAAAACTATAAATAGAGCTAGAGAGCTCATTTTTGGGGGGAGCTTCTTGTAGTTTTGAGCTTGTATGAGAACTTGGTTGCAATAGAATTGATTCCATTTTCTTACTCTCTTTGTTCTTGCTGTGTGTGCGCGCGTGTGTGTATGTGTGTGCATGTTAGTGTGCTTCGCACTCACACATTTGTGCCTTCACTTGCTCGAGGTCTTCATACCATCCTCATGTCTTCCCGGATTGACATTAAAGGAGGTGCTACTCATCACTGAGCTACACCAAATTTTGGCGTCGTTGCCAGGGATTCGAGCTTTGAGGACGAGCGTGTGATGGTAAGACGTAGAGAGGACGCGTTGGAATGGTAAGTAGTAGGTAAATTTCTGATTTTTCTCCATCTCCATCTCCACCTCCTTCTTCATCTCCACCTCCACCTCCTTCTCCACTACATATTCCCTCTTCCTTGTCATTCCCCTCATTTGTTGTGTGCGAGTTTGAGAGAGAGCGAGCGCGTGCATGTGTGTTGTGTGTTTTTTTGCATGTTCTTGCAGGTACCAGCTCCATCACCATCTCCAGCAAACTCAGCAGGTACAAAATCCTTCTGCACAGGCCCCGAGGCGTTGAGCTCGAGCTATCGCGACACTTTGGAAACTTTGACTAATCTCGTTTCTGAGTGCACCATGACACTGCGCAGGCTGAGAGCACCTAGGATCACAAGACAGAACCACAAAATTCACCATAGCCCGACCTGTCGTGACACCTCGAGGTATCGCGACACTCACGACCTATCGCGACACCTCGGAGTATCGCGACACACCGACCCGACCTATCGCGACACCTCGGAGTATCGCGACACCTTGACTTATCGCGACACCCCGACCTATCGCGACACCCCGACCTATCGCGACACCTCGGAGTATCGCGACACCTCGACTTATCGCGACACTTCCAAGTATCGCGACACCCCGACCTATCGTGACACCTCGGAGTATCGCGACACCTCGACTTATCGCGACATTTCCAAGTATCGCGACACCCCGACCTATCGTGACACCCCGACCTATCGCGACATCTCGGAGTATCGCGACACCTCGACTTATCGCAACACTTCCAAGTATCACGACACCCCGACCTATCGCGACACCCCGACCCGACCTATCGCGATACACGGCCTTAACGCATGAAAAAGAAAATTAGAGTAAATTTGTTGAGTGAATTGAGGTATCTTTGGGCTTAAGTGTGGACACAGTGGGGTAACATCATTGCCTTAGGAGTGAGCAAAAGACCTAGAAACCAAGGAGGAATTTCCTGAACCCTGAGAACCTGTTTTGACCCCTAGGTTCCTGAATGGTCATAACTTTGCCATACGAACTCCGACTGAGGAGATTTTGGTCTCGTTGGGAAGCTTGTTGAGAATCCTATGTGGACCTCGATTGGTTTTTGTAAGAATCATACGCGGAGTTTTAGAACATGTGTTTTTGAGTTGACCATTAGGTTGGACTAGGTGGTCATAAGGTTTTGGGGGAACAGTGAGTTACTCCAAGGGGGGCCTGTAATTGTTGATGTGTGTCTTTCCATCCCTTGTGCTAATAGAGCCATATTGACTTGTGAACTCTTGTAGGGACATTGTGTGCAAGCAAGGCATTCCAAGGCAAGCTACCAAGGGTGAGTACCAAGCTTGGGAGAAGGCTTCCTGGGTTTGTGCAGCAGTCTGAGCAACCAGAGAATTGAGGTTGGAAGTTCTCTCAACCCTCCTTTGTCAATTCCTAGCCTAGGCTAAGCACGACTTAGGTGTGGTAATTAATTAGGGCTACAATAGGCACGATTCAAGTCCAAGAGAATTAATCAACTAAGTGCAAGCATCAAGTAGGACTTAAGTGAGAAAACCCTAAAGGAAAAAAGTGAACTTGAACCGATCAATTATCAAGTGCGAACTTCACTTAAGTATTCCTGACGACGTGATCTTGAACAAGGGTATAACATAATAATCAACTAAAAAGAACAAAGTGATTGGTGCTAATTAACCTGCAACGTGGGTATACTTGGGACCAAGGGGGTAGATAAACCAAGCATATGAACCTTAGGTCAGGCATACACTTAGGCCGAGACAGACAAAGCCTCAGATCTTCTGAAGCTAGTGTCAATCACACTGCTAGGTCTTGGGCCCAGCAGTTGAGTGATTACCCATACACTCCACGATCAGAAACAAGTGATTCGGAAATGTCCTATCACATGGAGAGACCAGTAGGTAGTTCAGGGCTGGCTTATCTAGAAAACCCAAAAGGACCTTACAAGACTCAATTGGAATACATCAAGACTAATCGTCTAGGTGCTCGCGTCTATGTAGATGGCTTGAGAAGATCTGTGGTCCAGATTAGGAACCCCGATCAACCCCATGGACTAGAACACCCAGTAGTCAAGTTTGAGAATGGAGCATACCTAGATAAAGAGGGGACTATGTATGTAGTCACCACTCTTCCTTATAGAACAGATGAGTTTGGAAATGTGATTGGGGAGACCGACATGGGTGATATAGAACAAGGGAATTTAGAGAGAGAGCCAAGAACTCCCGGGGGTAAATCTTTCTTGACCAGAATCATGACTCCAGAGTGGATTCCACCGGATAATAAAAGCATAGATCTGCTTTTAAACCGAGAAACCGATGAGGCTTTTTGGAGATATAAATCTGCTCAACCTCAGGAAGTGAGTGCCCTCACAATCTATGAGTTTAAAGACCCTGATAGCCCAGGCAAAGTAACCTACCTAGACAATACATCAGAGAGAATCTTCATGGTCACTGAGCATGGCAGACATGCCTACACATGGAAGGGTGAATTTGTTTTTCCCCAACCAAGGTCTAATGTGTCCTTTGGTCACCAAGGAGCCGGGACCTCCCAGGCTCATGGAGTCCAAGGAGATAGAAGTAGAGATAGACCTGAAGTAAGCGTTGCCGACCCCCAGGGAAGAGAAAGAAGGAGAACAGGGACGGATAGAGAGGAAACCGAGAGATTTAGAGACCCAAGAAACCAAAGAAATGCTGATGATTTTCCTTTGCCAAGGCCGAGAGAACACCCTAGGACCCTGCGGCCAACTCAACTGGTGAAGTCCATGAAGAATTACTTCGATGGCACGGGTGACCCTTATGACCATGTGGCAGAGTTTAGGCAAGTCTTGAAAGCTGAACAGGTAGAGGACCTATTCACACAATATAATGCTTTTGGTCTAACCCTTAGGAACACTGCCCTCACGTGGTTTCAACCATTGAACGAGAGGCATTTCAGAAACATAGACCAGCTCCTAGAAGCCTTTATCATTGAGTTTTCTAAGAGTGGCATAAGGCACAACACTTCCTCACTAATTCATAGCTTCAAGCAAACACCTCAAGAGACGGTCAGACTAGCTGGGAGACGGTTTAGGAAATACCTAGAGAGATGCCCGATGCCGGAGTTACCTACACCGGCCAAGCAAGTGGCCTTGTTCTTAGATGGATTGTTGAGCACCAAGCTCAGGTCATATGTGTATCTGAAGGACCCCATAACTATAGAAGAGTGCATGCGCATGTGCATAGACATTGAGGACAATTTAGGCGAGGAGTTAGAACTGTCAAAAATCTATAAGGATTCTGATAGCTCTAGTAGCCTCACATCTGGTCAATCCACATCCATTGAGGAACTTGCAGAGAAGGTAGCTCAAAAACTAGGTGTCTCTAGCAAACAAATTCTGAGATTTGCCCCTGCTAAGCGGTGCTACACTTGTGGAGGTGACCATATGGCAAATGTATGCCCCATTATGGCGCAACCCCAGGTGAACCCTAGTAGCCAGTACTGCACCATAGAGCGAAGGTACACCAACCACACGGCACAGGACTGCCCATATAACAAACAAACTGTGAGGTAAAACTACCCTCAGCCATATCCACAACAGGGTAGATACCAGAATCAGTACCCACCACAACAATACAACAGACCACACCAATCTTATCAGCCACCCTATCAAGGGCAGCAGAGACCTCAACCAGTCCTAGTACAGCAACCCCCTGCTCCAACCAATGTGATCCCAGTGAAATATGCATCTGCTGAAGAAAATTCGAACAGAGCCATAGTCCCAGTCACCCCATTGCTATCAGACAGTGATCCAAGTGACCATAGTTTTGACTCCACACAAACCCCAACTCTAGACCTCAACCTAGGCAGGTACGAACCCCATTTCCTAGAGGACCATGCTTTAGATTTCAGGGAGATCACCTTATACGGGATTGTCCATTGCCTACTCCTACACAACCCCAACTAGTAACAATTCAGGGTTTCTGTCAAGACTGCGGAAAAGAGCATCTGCTACGAGATTGCCCAAAGAACCCTAATAACATGCCTAAAATCACTCCTATCAATGTCGTTGGGTGAGTAGTAGAATCCACAGGGAGTGTGACTTCCACTGCACCTGTGCAAGTGATCACAAGAGCCCAAGCACTACAGCAAAACCAAGGTGTTGGTCAGGAAAAGAGCCCCGAGGTGAGTGAAACAGAGAGCATAACCAAAAAGAGGACTAGAGCCTGGAAGGATAGTCGTGAAAGAATGAAAAGGCAATGGGCAAAAAAGATGAGCAAACTTGAAGAAATCTTGAGAGAAACCAAAGCAAAGATAAGTGAACTCGCATCTCAAAACCACTCTCACACCACCCCTCCACCACCTCTCCCTTTACCCGCCAATCCATCTTCTTCCATTCCCCAACCTTCCAATACACCACCCTTAACCCACCCACCACCCAGAGTAGGATCTGTCCTAGCCGATCCCACTCCCGAGGACCTAAACATGATGCTTAGGGCATATCAGACCAGAATCCAAGAAGGGCCAAACGTAACTGATCATGAAAAGTGTTACCCTAGAGCAGAACTAGAGCTAGAACGAACTAAAATTTGTGCTAAGATGGTGGAATTGGCTCAGACTATGTTTGAAGCCAGTCGCCTCTTTAACATCTCCAGTTCAGCTAAGACGCAGTTACACTTTGATGGACTGCTAGAACGAATAGAGAGCCTAATTGCACAATCAGAAAAGGAACCCGCCTCTCAAAATAAAGGCAAGGCAAGTGAGAACGTGAGCCTACCTCCCCAGGCAGCCTACGTGCCTAACTCTACGGAGACAGACACATCATCTTCTATGAATCACTCACACCAGAATTCCTACGAGAGATTCAAGAAGACAAATGGGCTAAAGAAAGTGAAGTCCCTCCTCCCATTGAACTTGTGGATGACGCACACGATCAATTCCCACAGGACATCCCATCCATTTATGAGGAGCAGGAAGGCACTCACTCTCAAGAGAGATTAGACTTTGAGTCTAATTCTCTTCAAGAATTACCACATTTCACAGGCCCATGGAAAGCCAAGTCTACTTGTCTGAGAGCGCCCACAGTCATGATAAGAAATGAAGACTCTATCATACCTAGGAACACAGAGGTAGTGAAAAACACTAAAGTACAATGCAACCTCACCTTAGAAGAGCTACTCAAAGTAAGGCCAGAGCTATGGAAACATGTAGTCAAACAAGTACCAGAGATAGCAAAACCTCGTTCCCAGGTAGGATCCCAGAGAACAGTGCCAGAAATACCATTGGACAAGATAGGAGACATGAGTGAGGGCGAAGAGGGAAACACATATCTTCCTATCACCCATCAATTACACCACTAAGGCCATTCTAGACTCAGGCGAAGGTGTTGCAATTGCTACCACTTCCCTATGGAAGCGTTGGGGCAAGCCAGCACTCAGGCCCACGAGGATGAAATTGCAGATGGCTGATGGTCACATAGAAAGACCCTTAGGCTTGCTAGAAGGAATAACTCTCACCACATGTGTTGAGTTCGAGCATACATTCGCTATATGTGACTTTAGCAAAAATCATGCCTATGAAATGATCTTGGGACGACCATTTATGCGGCAATTGCAAGTAGTCCAGGATTGGGGAACCAATTCCTTGTACCTGCAACACTTAGGTGTTACAACCAAAGTGAATCTCAAAGATTACTCTCATAGAGATGTCCCTCCTATCCAATGGAATCCCATCCATAGAGCCAAAGATGATACAGAATCGGTGCATTCCATAGGGTCAGGATCCTCATGGATGCATGAAGACACCCACTTATGGATGTGCAAAGTAGCAGTAGAAGAAGAGAAGAGAGAAGAAGCCAGAGAGATAGGTGCAAAAGAAACACATAGATCAATTCAAGACCCAGCCTATGCGCCTATAGTCTTTCCTGACGAAGAATTTGAACCCCACGACTGGGCAGAAATCTTAGCAACAATGGATGTAGCCATCAATGAAGAACAATGGACACCCCACTGTGATGAGGATGGCTATGACATTTCAGTTTTCTCCATAGAGCCAATCATGGGAGAGGCAGTGTTAGAAGAGTGCGAACCTAGCCTTGATGCATTTGAGGATGCAAGTGACTCCGATCTAGAGTCAATCATTATGGACCCACCTTTTGCATCAAATGAAGAATACTTCTATGAAGTAGAATTTCAACCCCAGAGGCACGGAGAGCTTACAAATGATATAAGGCTAGCCACACATGTAACCCCTAAGGAAGAAGGAAAGAAAAGGAAGAAGAAAGAAGTCACATCAGAAGAGGAAGAATCTTTGTTTGAGGTCTCGGAAAATTTTAAGAAGTATGAGATAGACGATAGAAGAGTCATGGTCAGAATGCCTAAAAGAGAGGCTCAATCAGGAGAGGCCTATGATAACAAAGAAACCACAAAGAAAATTGTGGTAGCCATAGAAGAAGGAGAAGAGAGATGCACATACATAGGCCATGACCTGACAGAAGAGGAAGAACAAGAGCTAATAGCCTTGCTAAGAGAATACAGAGATGTATTCGCTTGGAGTTACAAGGATTTGAAGGGGGTTGATCCAGACATATGCTCACACACTATCCCCATGACCACAGATGCCAAACCTTCTAAGCAAAAGCCATACACATATAATGATAATTATGCTGCCAAGATCAAAGAGGAGATAGATAGACTGGTTGAAGCTGGATTCATCTATGAAATTGAGCACACTGAGTGGGTATCCCCCATCGTAGTGGTGCCCAAGAAAAATGGAAAGCTGCGTGTATGCATTAACTTGAAGAAGGTCAACGCAGCCACAATTCGAGATAACTATCCGCTTCCTATCACATAACATCTCTTAGAAAGAGTAGCAGGCAAAGAAGTGTACAGCTTCCTAGATGGGTTTTCGGGCTACAATCAAGTAGTCATTGCTCCAGAGGATCAGCATAAGATGGCTTTTGCCACGGAGTGGGGCATATTTGCCTTTCGGGTAATGCCATTCGGCCTGACTAATGCACCTGCTGCCTTTCAAAGATTGATGTGCCATGTATTTAAAAAGTTCCTGAGGAAGAACTTAGAAGTCTATGTTGATGATCTTTGTGCTCATTCTAACATTAGACAAACCCATATTCCTGAACTCAGACAAATCTTTGACAAATGTAGAGAATATCAGGTCTGCTTGAACCCCGAAAAGTGCGTTTTTATGGTCAGGCAAGGCAAAATCCTAGGACACATAGTGTCTAAGAACAGCATATCCACTGACGAAGAGAAAGTGAAAGCCATAGCAGAACTACCTAGGCCAAAGAACGCCAAGGAAGTACAAGCTTTCATGGGGCATTGTGGTTACTACCGCCGGTTCATTCACATGTATGCTGTCATTGCAAAGCCCATGTACAGACTGTTGACTAACTTTGAATGGACTGACGAATGCGAGAATTCCTTCAATGAGCTTAAACGAAGATTGTGTTCAGCACCAATCTTAACCACACCAGATTGGAACAAGCCATTCCATGTTCATGTGGATGCCTCCAATTATGCGATTGGATGTGTACTTGCACAACCTATGGGTGAAGGTAATATGGATCTCCCTATTGCCTATGCCAGTAGACAATTAAATGCTGCTGAACGGAACTATACAACCACCGAACGAGAAGGATTAGGCATGGTGTACGCGGTTAAAAAGTTTAGACACTATTTGCTTGCAAATAAGCTCAAATTTTTTACTGATCACCAAGCTCTACTGTACCTGGTAAACAAGCCGTGCAATACAGGCAGATTAGTAAGATGGTTTCTCTTACTAATGGAATATGACTTTGAGGTAGTAGTGAGGAAAGGCAGGACTCATTTGAGAGCAGACCATCTCTCTAGGCTCACATCTGGAGAGGCCCCACAAGGAGTGTCAGATGACTTACCTGATGCTTACTTGTTTAATTTGGAGGTGGTGCCGCAGTGGGCTAAGCCATTGGTGCCAGTATTGACATACGGGCCTAACCATCCAGTAATAAACACACAGGATAGAGAGGTAGTAAAAGCCCAAAAGTATCACATCATGGCAGGAAGTATGTACAAGCACACAGATCAAGGGATTTTGGCTTGTTGTGTGGAAGAGGATGAGTACACTAAATGGTTGCAACTAGCACATGTAGGTGCATTAGAGCAACACTACTCAAAGCAACGAACCCAGAGACACTAAGGAGACTCGGAGTGCATTGGCCGACGATGGAAGCTGATATCCAGAAGTTGTGCAAGGAATGCCCAATCTGCTGCACTAAACCACCTGTGGAACATGCCACTCTTTATCAAGTGTCCATAGTGCCAGATTGGAGTGAACCACTAGTATCCTTCCTGAGGACGAAAACATTCCCTCCAGACATGACTATGGCTAGGAAAAGGAGTTTAGAACAAGAAGCCCTAGATTACTCACTCATTGGTGATAATCTATACAAGCGTGGTAAAGATGGTTACCTGAGACTATGTGTCCATGAAAGTGAATATCTCAAGATCTTGGAAACTGCTCACCAAGGTGTAGCAGGAGGACACTTTGGTCCAGATAGGGTGATCAAAGCAATTCTATTTGCAGGATTTTGGTGGCCCACCCTTCACATGGATGCACATACCTATGTGAAGAGGTGTGAGATTTGTCAGCGAACCCAATATCCTATACGCAAAGATGAGATGCCACTGAAACCTATGATGGGTGGACGTGCATTCTCTAAGTGGGGAATAGACTTTGTAGGTCCTATTAATCCCCCAACCAAGGGTTCCCATGCTGAGTATATCATTGTTGCCACGGATTATCTAATCAAGTGGGTAGAAGTAAAAGCCATAACGAAGAACGATGCTCAAACAACAGCTAAGTTTTTATTTGAGAATGTGTTCACTCGATATGGGCTACCTATAGAGCTAGTTAGTGATAGAGGGACTCACTTCTTGAATGAAGTTATTGAAAATCTGCTCCAGGAATTCTTGGTAGTACATAAGAAGTCTGCCCCCTATCACCCACAAGCTAATGGCCAGGCTGAGAGTACAAATAAGATCTTATGCAATGTACTGACGAAATTAGTAAACAATAAACGTTCTGATTGGGACAAACAGCTACACCATGTTGTTTGGGCATACCGAGTGGCCTATAAAACGGTACTCCAAGCCACACCCTTTCAGATGGTGTTCGGTCAGAATGCGGTGCTACCCTTAGATTTTTTGATACCTATATTGAAGGTAGCACAAGATCATGACTGGACAGGCCATGAACTCTCCTCTCGATTTTTGATCTTGAACGTCTAGGCGAGACACGATTGAGAGCGGCAGCAGGAATCTATGCAGCGAAGAAGAGGCAAAAGGCATATTTTGATACCCATGTGAAGGATAAAGGCCTGAAAGCAGGAGACCTAGTCCTAGTCTACACATTGAAACAACACGCAAGGAAGCTAGAAAAGAGGGGCTACGGACCTATGATCATAAATAGGATCTCCACAAGTGGAGATGTACAACTAGCCACGTTAGAGGGTGATGTTCTCCCAAACTATATTAGCGGATGCAGAGTCAAGTTGTATCAGGAACCCCTCACAGAGGAAATGCTAAGTCGACTCAATACTGCTAAGCAACGTAGAGAGGAGGAAAAATGAATTCGAGAAGAAGCACAGGCAGAGGCCTTAGAGTGCATCAGACGAATGAAGTTGAGGTGACACTCAAGAGTCTCCAAGCTATCACATGGCCATGTGCAAGGCTTCAGGTGAACGTACCCATAAGATAGTGGATCGGCGACCTTTTGTAACCCTAGAAATAGGAAAAAGATACAGCACAACAAGCGTGAGAGCTTTGATTGATTCAGGAGCAGTCACTAGTGCAGTGCGGCTTTCTTATTGCCAGCAGCTGCAATTGGAGGTAAAACCCCTAGAGGCATATCTGATAGGATTAGGAGGTGTTGAAACCCCCTGCATGGGAGAGGTGGAACTTCCCCTTTACATACAAGAGGTCCTCATGCCAGCAAAAGTGCTAGTATGTGAAGACGAGGATCTTACTGAACCTCTGGTCCTGGGCCAAGACTGGATCTACGATCATGCAGTCAACCTCAACCGAAGAAGTGGACTTCTTCAGGCTTGGGTAGGCCAAAGTCGTCTTACGATTGAATTAGAAAATCAAGCACTCAAACCCTTAGAACAGGCACCAACTCCTGGTCCCTCCAGGAATCCACATGAAGATAACAATGTTGTTCTTGTCCAAACTTCTATGGTGCAGAGGTTTGTCAATCTTACCAAAGGTACAGCAGTCAAGGAGGAGTTCACAGCTGGGTCAAAGGAGATTCTAAACATGAAGACCAGACACTATACAACACGAAGGAGGCCATTGATCAAGAAGTAGGAGCGCCAACTAGTGCAACACGGAATACCTCGTGACACGAAGCAGATCTGGATACGCAAGGATGGGAAACCCACAGCTCTAGTAGCAGACTCTCGAGGAGGCGACAAAAAAGCCACACCATCAAGGACACAAGTAAAGGAGTACCCTAGGCGACCTCCTAGGCACACCATGTCTATTTGGGTCCCCAAGCGGTCAATAAAGGCTAGCCCCAATGCTGGAATCATATGGGTGCCCAAGGCCTGTTTACGTGCCCAAATAGCTCCAGCTCTAGTCACTAACATAATTCATCATCCACAAGTCCTCTCGAAAAACAACGCAGGAACTCTACCTAAAGACCACCCTAACCCACACTCAACCAAATCGAGAAATGTCTGGAAATGGGTGCCCAAAAGGCCCCAACTCCATCACACTCTAGTTCATAAATCTCTACCTGTCTTTAGCTCTAAGAGCTACGAACCCTCTAGCAAAGTTTGGAGACTTAAACCATGTATCAAACCCCCTTACCCAATTTTTGTAAATCCATCCACTCTGACATAGGTGCATTCTGAGTCCATTGCATAACCAAAGTAGGCATCTAGGATGATACTGACCTCTAATCACCACTCACATCTATCACAAGCACTTCACCTCTGAACACTAACCTTCAGGATTGTCATGTTAGTATTGTGAAGGGAACACCATTACATCCTGTTTCATATGCAACACTAATGTGCCTTTCTTCTTCTAGCAGATAAGCACCCGATTCCCATGGTAGCAGCAGCAGGCACGAGTTCTCAGGCAGGCACCAGCACTCAAATCAATTGGGATACCATGCCTGTGGAGGTTCCACTGACAGCTAGGCCGGAGGAGCTTTTGAATGTAAGAAGAATTCCCATTCCGGATCCACCAAGTGGCCTAACAGAAAGAGTAAAGGGGCATTCTCATTGGTTCAATGAGATGCCAGGAGATTTGGGAGATGCAGATCATATCTGGGAATCCAAGATGGAATGTGGAGGAGTGTGGTGGAACTTTCAGTTCTTCTCACAAGAATTTGAAGCATTGCAAAATGCAGCTCCTCTTCAGGATATTTGGCAAAAAGCGGGATTGCAAGATTACTTTAGTGCAGCTTTGCCTAGACCAGATTTTCTTAGGTGCTACTACTTGATTACCACATTGAAGTCGACAAGAGATAAAGATCATTCAGGCACATTCTGGGTGCCCTCCCTATCAAACCAGGAGGAAATGAAGAAGTTTGAGTTAAATGTTACTTTAATCAGGGAAGCTCTTCAGATGTATGGCACCCATGTGCCTTCTGATCGCGATCCCTTGATACCAGAGTCAATGAAGAGCAACAGAATCAAGAAGTTGAAGGACATGTGTGCCCTCACCCCTAACATCGCCATACCCCTGCGAATGTGCCTTCAACACTTCGCATTTCCAGCTCAAGACCGCTTTACCCAACCTCACAAGAAAATATGGTATGGATTATATTTAGCAGAGACTGGAAGCTTGCCAATTAAGATGCCTGTATGGATTCTGGATCAATTGTATGAAGCAGGCAAGCGGGGTGTGAGGAAGCATACGTTACATGGCTGCTGTGCGATTACCAGAATTATTTATAGATGTCTTGCATATGACGTGCCAATAGCCAGGGCCCTTAAATATTCACAACTGGAGTTTTTCAAGGGGCGGAAGTCAGGGAATCAACCTGCGAAACGAATGCGTGGATCACTCTCCCAGGTCATGATCCCTCACGAGGCCACAGCCGAAGCTCCCCCTAGAGAAGAAGCCCATGTAGCACCTTTCACGGTACATCTCCAAGGAACTCAATCAGGGGGCGTGGTACAGCCCACTCCATCCGCCCCTCCACTACCGACCGATGCCGAGTTTGCATCTATGGCCACCTTAACTGAGGATCCCAATTTTGATTTTGAAAGATTCCTACAGACGGCGCACTTATCTGATAGTGAAGATTTTCCTGACAATGCCGATCCGGGACCATCATTCCGAAGAGAGCAGCCATAGGGCGACGCAAGCAGGGTACATTGGGGAGATGAGGCACAATATCCTCATGATCCAAGCACACAAAATCAGGAAGAAGAACGGGGAGATGAACCAGAGGAGAGTGAAGAGGAGGCCTCTGCCTACACGGCACAACTCAAACGGCTATACAAGACAATCAAGCAGGTATAGAGAAGACATAAGATGACAGAAGAGGCGAATAGAGCTCTAGTGAACCAAATGCTTCAAGCCGAGAATGTAGACTCACATTTTGTTGAATCATTGAATCTATTGGCGGACACATGTGGGATCGGGGAAGCATTGAGGACAATGGTCTATCGGGAGAACCCTACCTATGATCAATGAAGGATTGATACATGGCCACGGTGAGGAAAAATGATTCAAATGGAAGTCTCTAATGCATTGCCTACCACAATTTCAGAGGATGTTCAAATGACTAGCCCAAGTCCCACTGACGAACAAGATGTAAATACACAGGTACCATCTCCACCGTCACCTTCCATTCAACCCTCAGAACCCTTCTCCACTAGTCTTTCTGAACAACCGATATCCACCCAACATGAAACCATTGTACACACCTCCGTTTTTACATCCTTCCCTTTACCCACATCCATCACTTCTGCCCAAATTTTTGAACCTCACACCGGTCATCCTGCCACCGATCAAACCATAATAGGTCACCCTTCCTATCTCCTCGCCCTTGGACAACCACTTGCCACTAGCCAGACCTTATCCCATCCTTTTCCATTCACCCACACATTTCCCCTCTCCCAAACCCTATCCACCACTTCCCTTGTAACTGCCTCAGGCTCAACCCAAGTCACACAACCGTCATTCTGGACAAACCTTGTAAATATACTCCAACAGGTTGAGAACTATAATAAAAAGTCCCTTTCCCAACCCCACTCCCCCACATTCACTGCCACCACTAACACACCACCTACCGTTCCCGTGTTCACAATTCACACTTCACACACTATCACATCCGATTCCATGGATATTTCACCATCCACAGGAGCACCCACCACCACGTCTGTTCCACTATCATCACATCTCACTTCACTCATAGGCACGTCATCCACTGTTCCCTTTCCCATTTCCCGACCCGTTGCATGTTCCACCTCTACCCATGCACCCACATCATTTAGTAATGCACTAGATACCATGGTTGAAGCGGCCACTTAGCTGAAGCAAGAATATAAGTTATTGGAGGAAAATAACTTAGAGCTGTGCAATCTCTCGGCTCAACTCCAGGCACGATCCGATGCCTTGGAACTAGGTAATACAGCACTACAACATCAGGTGACTGACCTCCAACAATCGAAGACAGAACTTGAAGCTAAGTATGCAGAGACAGGCAAAGCTATGGAGGAACAACTCAGAGAACAAATGGGCCGCAATGCGAGACTTCAACGCAACATGACCCTACTACGTCATCATCTAGCAGCGGCTCAAGAAGAGAACCGAAGGCTACAACAACAAAACCAGGAGAACCTAGAAGCGACCATGGAAAACACCCCGGGAGCACCTATAGACCCTGCAAAATTCCAAGCTGTCCCCTCAGAGCATATTCAACAGATTCTAGAAGGTTATGCAACCCTCTTGGAAGCCCATGATCAGTTGGCAGACCAGATAAAGGAATTACAAGGATCCAAAGTACCGACAACACACCCACCCACACCTAAAGAGATGGTCGATGCTGCTACTTCGCCAGAACCTGAACCTTCAACGAACAGTGAGGTACTTGAGCTACGGCAACAGATTGCAGAGTTGAAAATCAAGTTGTTACAATATGAACGACCTCCTTCCCCACCTGAGCAACCCATAGAAGAAGAAGCAGTTATTATTCCAGTGGAGGAAGCATTTGAAGAGAACTATGAGCCTCAACCGCTTCCAGGAGGACGAATCACGGAGGAAGGACAAGATACCTATGAGGAACCCCCATCGGCCTGGATGAAACAAGTAGAAGAAATGGGGAAAACTCATCAGGAACGTGTCTCCACTCAGATGCTAGCAATGAAGGCCATTGAGGAAACCATACTTCAATCTGAGTATTTCAGGCACCTTGCTCCTAGACGACTCATCACGAGCTCAGAATTACAATATAAACCATATTTTGTATTGTTGGCCGACTACAACGCAGAGATCAAAAGAGTCACCAACAAGTGCCCTACTTTCGCCACCCAGTTCGAACCAGAAGATATACCAGAGGCAGCCAGAAAAGGGGCTATATTCCAACCTACTTGGAGGCAAAGATTACTTGAAACATACCCGGAAATGCTTAGAACATGGGATCACGCTCCCATGCATTTGAAGTATAACCCTTGTTATGGGCCAGTACAAAGAAGAAGATCATGGAAAGCCTTCGCCATCAAGGTTCAGAACAATGTAAACTGTAAAGAATGGCTTAATTACCCCGCCATTGCACCCCCAACCGGCACTCCCACAGTATCATACATGATAGCAACCATTAGACATTGGATGCCACGCCTCCACCCCATGCCAGATGTAGCTGCCCAGATGATGCTCAAGATATTCGATATGATGCAGGTTGTGCTCAAAACTTTCCGCAATGTATGTCATATTCAACCTTCGATTCCCGGGTTTGTTAATGGTAATTATGACCTGCTATATGATATGAGCACCACCCCGAGCATACGAGTTGCTTATGCATGGCACGCACGCATCAGATATCTCCCTGCCTGCTACAAGCAAACTTTCGATGATATGTTCACCACGGGGTTCTGGGAAGCACACTCAGAGGTGTTCGCGCCAAGGCCCACCCATTTGTTACACCTCTTTGCATGCGAACAAACGATGCACTCAAAACTCTACACAACGCCACAACCGGACATACCGGGTGCAGTCAATTGGGATACCCTTCAGAGAGACCTCATCCGAGGGCTGTGAATCAAAGAACATGATGTGGAAGCTGACATTCTCCAGGACTATGTTGACCAAACTGTAGATCAAAGGTCTGTCAGAGGCGACAGACGCTAGGGGGGGGAGAGTGTTGGCAGTATACGAGAAGAAGCAAGTACGGGCATACATGCAGATCTAGCACTAAGGCAACCCTTTATTTTTTTCAAAACCCTTACACCATTTAAAAGTGATTCTCATCACTAAAAACCCCTTTAAATACCATTTTCACCTTTTTGTAGCTCCATTTTGTACAAGCTGAGGAGTCCTCGAGCTTGAGGAGCCTTAGAAGTATTTGCCTACCAATTTTCATATTTTTTAGATCTCGTTTGAGCCCTCAAATAAGCCCTGGAACCTAATTTTTAACTAGGCCGGACACTAGGTCTGGACAGGGCCAAAGCTAGTCAAAAACTATAAATAGAGCTAGAGAGCTCATTTTTGGGGAGAGCTTCTTGTAGTTTTGAGCTTGTATGAGAACTTGGTTGCAATAGAAGTGATTCCATTGTCTTACTCTCTTTGTTCTTGCTGTGTGTGCGCGTGTGTGTGTGTATGTGTGTGCATGTTAGTGTGCTTCGCACTCACACATTTGTGCCTTCACTTGCTCAAGGTCTTCATACCATCCTCATGTCTTCCCGGATTGACATTAAAGGAGGTGCTACTCATCACTGAGCTACAATATGTCATACTAAACATTAATACACACATTTCACACAAAATAGAGCTAAAAAACTAGAGAAATAACTACAAAAAGATAGGCTCAAAACACTTATGAAAGCAAGAATCAAGCATCACAAACCACGAACATACAAGAATCACATTTGAAGGGCGAGAGAAAGTTTGCATATGAAAATTTCAAGAGAAAAGTCTCTCACTCACACTAGCAAAAAGTTTTGAGAAGTGAGAGGCTTAACCCTTTTATACTGGACTCCTCATGTACTTAGAAGACTACATCCATTCTTAGACTCTTTGCTTGTGTGTGTGTTTTTTTTTTAAGAAGATCTTCCCATATGTACAAAAATATCTAAAAGTATACAAGTTTCAAAGCTACAAAATTTGTGTCTTGTTCTCAAGTTGCATCTACTGTTGATTGTGATATGGAAAATGGGTATACCTTATATGTGTTTTTTTTAATCAATGGTAATTAGACTGTCATTCACTACAAGGAATACGGGCGCATAGCGACGGTTAAGGTGACACAATTTTGTCGCTATAAAATTGCAAAACACGTCGCAATGAGCATCGAGCACGCACCGTCGATTAAACGACGAGCCAAATGACGTTTTTTTTGACATGTGGCACAACGGGGTGTGCGACGCTCGCATAGAGTGTCACTAACACGACGGTTTTAATCAGCATGGCATAAGTGACACTAAAAAATGTCGCTTATGTGACGTCAACTCTAGTGGTTTTTTCGACGCATTAGCATCGCTTACACGACCGTCTGTTGACGGAAAAAAATTAAAACATTGGAGGCTCTTTGATCGGCATTTTCACGCATCTGATCGAAGAGCTTTCCAACGTTCACAATTGCGCTGCGCTTACGAGCTGAAACAAGTATATGCAGAATTGTTGTTTTGCCTAAGCTCTCTCTTATTGTCTCCCTCTGTCTCTGTTTTCTCTCTTTCTACATCTTTTTCTCTTTGAATTCTCTCTCTCTCTCTCTCTCCTTTATCTCTTTATTGCACGTTATTTAGGAAGCTAACCAAGCAAAAAGTATGGCTAACTATTGTAAGTACAATTTCTATTCTTTGTATATCATTTGAATTGTGTTATTTTCATTAGATAGCATACTCACACTTATTGATATGAACTTATATACTTATACATGATGAAGATGCACTTTCACACATATACACATATACACATGCACATACACACACACATATACACACAGATACATGTGCAGATACACTTAGACATACACACATATACACATGCATATGCACAAACATTTCTACAACCACATAAAAAGGCTTACATGCATGCATTATTGCATATATATATATATATATATACACACACACACACATTAACATATATGTAAATACATGTATATGCACATCCACATGCATGCACATTCACATGCATTCACATGGATGCAAATGGAAATGCATCCATACATTTACACATGCATATACATACATTATACACATATATACACATATATATGCACATACATACACACACATATACACATGCACACACACATGCACATACCTACATATACACATATACATGCACATACACACATATATATACACATAGAGTTACACATATACATGCACATACATATGCACACACATACACATGCACATGCACATACTCATACACACATATACACTTACACATGCACATGCACATACATACATATACACACACATACACATGCACATACATACATATACACACACATACATATACACTTACGTACACACATATGAATGAATTATATAATTGAAGTATTAACACATGCTTAATATAAACAATAATAACAATCAATAGAACAAAACTCTTCATTAATTAATACCATACACACAATTCAAAACATAACTGAAATGAAAAAAAATATATATATATATATATATATATATATATATATATATATATATATATATATATATATATATATATATATATATATATATATATATATATATATATATATATATATATATATCAATGTAAATACATATAATCCAATGTCATAATCAACTAGAATCCTAATCATCATCATCATGATCATCATCATCATGATCATCATGATCATCATCATCATGATCATCATGATCATCATCATCATCAGCAACATCATCATGATCATCCTGATCATCCTCATCCCCATCGTCATGATCACCCTGTGACGATCAAGATCATCCCTCTTGTGTCTGTCTCTCCACCTCATCCATATCTGTCTCTCCATAATACTCATGTATTACATATAACAAACATAAATAAATAAGACAATTAAACCATTCATAAAAATAAAATAATTATATAAAATTTAATAATACTCACAAAGGCATCAGGATGATCTCACATATACTCGCTCAAACGCCGATATCCAAAATGTGTAGCATACTCGATCTCATGTTTCATAGGATATCGGCCATAATCCTTTCGCTGCATTGAAACAAATAAAAAAGATTGGTTGCTTGCATTTTAACTAGAATAAAAAATATACTCACAATAACACATATACTTACAAATGTAGCTACAAAACCATTATGGCCCATTTGGCCTAGGTGCGATGTGTGGCCCGACTCCACTCTCTTCTTTGCAGCAGCCTGTTTATTTAAGAAAAAACAAATACATAAATTAAATGTAAAAAATTACTAAAATATATAAAAATTATAAATATAAACTATTAATTTGTGTACCTTCTGCTGAGGAAATGACTCCTAAAGACGTAGTTGTCTACGAAAAAACTGCCACGTCTCAGGTGGTATGTTAGGTCGCCTCTTATTTTTTTCCACCATACAATATCTCCTGTTAATTTAATCTCAAACAAAAAAAAAATCAGAATACATACACATATATACACACACATACACATACGCATGCCCACATACACATATACATGCAAACATATACGCATACATATATGTATACATATACACATATACATACATATGACATAAACACACATATACATATCCACATATATATGTACACACACATGCATGCATATACACTCATTCATACAAAATACATGCATTTATCCCACAATAATGTGTAGTTGTGTATATGTGAATATGTGTGTATGTGTAAATATGTATATGTGAATTTTTTGTGTATGTAGATAATCAGATTATTAATATCAAATACCATTATTTGTAGATTCTGATCAATCAGATGGAACTCCACCACCGTCTCCTCATTGTGCAACGACTATATATTGTAAGTATATCAAACATTTAATTTTAAATATATTTGATGGATACATAACTTTTTTTTTTTCTTATTATGTGCAGATTCTAATCAATCAGAGGGTACTCCACCACCTCCTACCCATGCAACAACTTCACATGTGTCCTCCGATAGGAATTATGATGAATTTTACTATCAAAAGCATATTATATGTTGGTGTAACTCTTGTTATGGCACGTATCGAAGACCACGATTGGAATATATTGAACATGAGGCAGAGTATGGTACTTTTGAGCATGCACCATCACCTGGTCAATGTGATAATGCTTGGGTATGTATTCTTTATATATATTAATGTCATTATTTTATTTAAAAACCATATACAAAATCAAATTACTGTTGATATACAGGAATACTTGCTCGATGATGATGATGATGATAATTTTTCTCATAATGTTAATATACCTCATACACGTCATGGACTTGTTGTTCATCAATTACAAGCAGAGGTTTCTAGAAATCCTCTACCTCCTGGTTTAGAGACTAAAACAGCTGGAGATTATCCATTGCCAGCTCGTGATCGTTCTTTAGTACAAACATATGATAGAAGAAGATATGGAGGATGGAATAGAGGACCACTTCCTTTAGATGGAGAGGTTTTCAACTTTTGGGGTAATCGCTATATGATTGCTCCATCCACTATTACGAATGTTGATCGTGGTCTCTTTATTGTAGAGGATTTGTATGTGCCTCCAAACTCTGAAGTCACTCTTATGTCATTTTGTGGTCCTATATATGGATGGGGAGATTGGCATCGACTTTCACATTATGTTAAAAGCATAAGTACTTATGGAATATGCTTGAACGCAGCATCCCTTACTAGTAGAAGGATTTTACATGCAGAAAATGAAAGATTATATATTGATGGAAGACCTTACACACATGGAAATATAGCAGGTTTAATAAATAGTAGTCGAGGGTTATATAATAGTTCAAGGACTAATTGCACATTTGAGGAGCGTGAAAATAGTCATGAATCACCATACATGAGTAGAGATGTATCAAGATACATAGTTGTCAATGCTATTACTACATTACATGCCGGTGATGAACTATTAGTGAATTATGGATGGCGTAGACCTCCAAGAGCACCTTTTAGCTAGAGAGAATAAAAATTTTCTATCCATATTTAATAACTTATATACTTAATTTTGTATTTAAAGTTTACTTTTTATTCATTTATGGAATAATAATGAATTTTATTTATACCTGTAGATTCCAACGTATGATGTTGATGATATTCCTCCACACCATTCACAATTGCCAGTAAAACCTCATTTATCAGAAGCTTCTACGAGGAGGCTATGCAAAAGTAATCCTGTGGAATATGCAAGGTTGAAAGATCTATATTCAAAAGACGATAAAGCACAAGATTTGTGTGACAATGATGAAGATGATGGCATGGCAGATTTTATTAAGGATTGGTATCAAAATGACAGTGAGAGCATTGATATTTCTAAAAATGAGAAATATCTTCGAGAGGAATGTCTAAAGCATGTATATGAAGGAAGTCGTTTGACACGACTAAGTGCGAGCTTACTTATTCTCAATGTTCAAAATCGTTTTGGATGGAGTAATGTATCTGTTTCGACACTATCAAGGTATAATTTTCAATTTTCTATCTATTTATATATATATGCGTCTTTTAAAAATATTAATGCATCTTTCAAAATATTCGCGAAAAATTTGATTGTTTGGATGGCAGGATACGACTGTTTGTTTTGGACGATATGAAGTATGTACCTTCATTGAATGATTTGTCGATTCTATCATATGTTCAGTTTGAAAGTGTGAGAAGCGGGTTTATAATTGCTATTCAAAGAATTTGGCACTGTTTATAGGCCATACAATGGTGACCTGGATGAATCGCATGCACAGAGGTTACTCAAGATAGAGCAACCTGATTATAATGGACTAGTGCCAGCAGGATTCTTGGGGTATGCAGTAAACCTCTTGCATGTCAATGATGAGCATATGAAGTTTAGGATACAAAGTGGAAATCATGATGGTTTGAGAGGATCACTTTCAAGCCAAAACTCGAGGAATATCACTGGATGGTGGTGTGGTTCATGCAAAAGGGTGTGAAGATTTTGGACATTGGTCTTTCTCTTTCCCTTAACTCACTGTTACTATCAGTGTATAGTCTTTCAGATACAAATGCTCTCATTTATTTTCCAATTCGCCAAAAAAGATAATTCTTATATGCATGATCGCCTGTTGAATATGCTACGGAATAGTTTTCCTTTGTGTAATGTGTCTGGTCAAAGTGCATGTTTATGTTCTCTTCTCTCTCATCTGATGAAGAAACATGATACAATATTTCTACTTGTAAAATAGGGAAAAGACAAAGGTTCTCTTTCTAGTCTATTCAAAGTCTGGATAAAAGATTCCATCTCTACGATCCATAAACCATATTACTCGGTTAATGCAGATCAGGGACACGTTGAAAGACAAAAACGTGTCCTTGATCGGCATTAACTGAGTAATATGGTTTATGGATCATAGAGATGGAATCTTTTGTCCAGACTTTGAATAGACTGGAAAGAGAACCTTTGTCTTTTCCCTGTTTTACAACAACAAGTAGAAATATTGTATCATGTTTCTTCATCAGATGCGAGAGAAGAGAACATAAACATGCACTTTGACCAGACACAGTACACAAAGGAAAACTATTCCGTAGCATATTCAACAGGCGATCATGCATATAAGAATTATCTTTTTTGGCACACTAGAAAATAAATGAAAGCATTTGTATGTGAAAGACTATACACCGATAGTAACAGTGAGTTAAGGGAAAGAGAAAGACCAATGCCCAAAATCTTCACACCCTTTTGCACGGACCGCACCACCATCCAGTGATATTCCTCCAGTTTTAAGTGCATCTTTCGCTCTTAAAAGATTCCTCCTAGTGTCATAAACCTAAAGTTCTTTGAACCAGCTGTATAAAAGTGATCCTCTCAAGCCACCATGATTTCCACTTTCTATCCTAAAGTTCAGATGCTCATCATTGACATGCAAGAGGTTTATTGCATACCCCAGGAATGTTGCTGGCACTAGTCAATTATAATCAGGTTGCTCTATCTTGAGTAACCTCTATGCATACAATTCATCCAGGTCACCATTGTATGGCCTATAAACAGTGCCCAATTCTTTGAATAGCAATTATAAACCCGCTTCTCACACTTTCAAACTGAACTTATGATAGAATCGACAAATCATTCAATGAAGGTTTCATTCAATGAAGGTACATACTTCATATCCTCCAAAACAAACAATCGTATCCTGCCATCCAAAACAAACAATCGTATCCTGCCATCCAAAACAGTCAAATTTTTCGCGAATCTTTTGAAAGATGCACATAAGCATACACATATATAAAATTATATGCATATATATATATGTAAATTTATTTATTTACTTTTTTTAATATATCTTTTTTTGATGAACTTACAGGTTATTATCTGAAAAGTTTTTACCAAATCAGAATATTTTTCCTACCTCACATGATGAAATGAAGAAGATAATAAACAATCTTGGTATAGATTATCAATGTATACATGCATGTCCTAACGATTGTATTTTATATAGAGGTGAATATGCAGACTCTTTGACATGTCCCAAATGTCAATCTCCTCGATATAAGGGTGAAGAAGGTAAATCCCAAAAAAGGTATTGAGACATTTTCCATTGGCTCCACGGATTATACATATGTTTCAAAGCCCCGAATTATCAAAGCTTTTGACTTGGGGACATGATCACAAAAGTATTGATGGAATAATCAGAATTCCTCATGATAGTGTTGTTTTTCAGCATATTGATTCTACATGGCCTGATTTTGCACAAAATCCACAGAATCTAAAGTTAGGAGTTGCATTAGATGGGGTTAATCCATTCTCCATGAAATCCAGTAAATGGTCAACATGGCCAGTGGTAGTCATAAACTACAATCTTCCGCCATATCTTAGCATTAAAAAGGAACATTTAATGCTTTCACTTTTAATCCTAGGCAAAAGACAAGCTAAAGATATGAATATATATCTTGCTCCTCTCATTGACGATCTCCAAGAGTTATGGAGAGGTATTAATGTCATTGATGTATCAAAAAGCATCAATGAAAGACATATTACGATTCGTGGTATTGTGGCTTGGACTATTCATGATTTTCCAGGATATGGTGTTTGTTCAGGTATTGATGTAATTTTTTTATTCAATATGCATGTAAATAAATATGATTTAATCTAATTATATTTTTATCATTTTCATGATGCAAAAATATCTACTAAGGGTTATAAAGCTTGTCCATATTGTGGTGATTGGTTGAGATCAATCTATAGTAAGAATCTCAACAAAAATATTTATCTTCAACATCGACGATTCTTGCCTGATGATCATCCATTAAGATCTAAAAGAGAAGCGATATATTTTAATGGAAAGCTTGAAACAGGTCAGTGTCCAAAACCTATGACGCCTATGGATTGGTATAAAAAATAGACAGATGGACCTCTGATAGATCCAGAATCAGAAATCTTCAGTGATGATTCAGATACTGAGTATGTGAAGAGAGGTAAAGGAAAATTGGCACTCCGAGAGAACATATCAATATGGTATTCTTTGGAGTATTGGAAAGAGTTAAAAGTATGTCTTCTTGATCCTATGCATATATTCAAAAATATTGGTTATTCACTATGGCAACATCTTCTTGGACTAAAAGATACCATAGCATCAAAGAATGATTTGAAAGATAAAAAATCCAAACCAAAGTTATGGCCAGTTTTTGATAGACATCGACAAGAAACGACTTATGCACCTGCTCCTTGGGTAGTTACAACAAAAGAGATACAGACTATTGGGTATAATATGTATGAATATTGGGTATCTTTTATTTTTTAATTAACTTCTTTATGATTGTTTTTATGATATGTATAGGTGGATTACATCCAAAGAGATTGACAAAAACTCGATCCCACAAAAAAAATGTGAATGCAAAGAGCTACTATGCTTGATGGAGAAAGAACTTCCTACTTCATTTTTTGATATTCAGGAGTCCATCTTGTAGATGAAATAGAGATTGCAGGTGTTGTCAACACTCGATGGATGTTTTGGGTCGAGCGATTAAAAGGTTATGTGCGACAAAGAGCAAAACTAGAAGGATCCATGGCAAAGGGTTGGATGCTTGAAGAGTGCATGTATTACGTTAGTGAGTGCCTTGAAAGAGCTCATGAAGAAGCTCCACGTGCATGGACCAACGAGTCTTCTTCAAAAATAATAGACGAGGTATTATCAGGTAAGGGAGTTCCATTCTTATTTACATTTCAAGAAAAAAAAGGATGTTTCTACTTTTGTAGCATATAATAGCGAATGCATGCAAGCATTCCTTAGTGAGTACGAGGAACTTCAAAATCTCCGAAGTAAAAGGCGAAAAAACAAAAGATATAGACGTAATCTCGATAATAATGAGATTACAGATATATCTTCTTTCACGGATTGGCTATATACTCATTTGCAACACGCCAACACAAATAATGAAGAAATCTCAGATGAGCAAAGAGAGTTAATGATAGGTTGTGAACGAAAGGTAATTTTATTAAAATAATATTTTATTTTTTTCATATATGTATATTAGTTTCTATTTACTAATTGAATTTATTTTGCCGGCTCGAATGTTCACTAATATGTGGGCTTTTGGACATCATATTAGAATCAAAGCCATTGATTCTTTACGTAAAACAGAGGATTCTAGTATTGTTGCTTCTTTCAAGAAACTATCATGTGCTAGCTCAAAAGACACGAACCTTATAGATGGAAAACTTGGTTACGTAGGAACTATTGTTGGTATCTATGAAATTTCATTTCGTACATTCAAACAGGTAGAAAAAAGTTTATATTTTTTATGATAGACTTAGTTATTTTTTTAAGAACCTAATAATGGGTTTTTGTTGTTATATATTTTGATAGGTCATTTTGAAGGTTGACTAGTTTCGAGCCGAGTATAAAGATAGTAATTCCACATTAAGAAAGGAATTATCTGGGTTTTGGGCAATTGATTCTTCCAAGGTAATGCGATCTACTAAAGAACCATATATTCTTCCTAGGCATATTGAACAAGCATTTTTTTATAAAAACCCAGATGCTCATCCTTGGTGGCAAGTCATTCATGTGCAACCTAGAGATAGGTCATTGTTTGAACAATTTATTGTTAGAGAGATCGAAGAAAGTCCTCTTGATGATTCAGCATCTGATACTTATACATCAACATCTGAAAGAGAAATTAGAATCATTATACGTGATAATGATACTAATCTTTTTGATGAAGAGGATAATTCTCTACATGCTGATTATATTGATGAGGAAGAGGAATTACCAGAAATAGATATTAATCCATCAATAGATGATGTGATTCATGAGAACATAGATTTAACAATAGAAGAAATAAATGAAATCAATGAGGATAATGAAGATGAGACTATATTGATATCTTACCAAAATGATGGCAATAATGAAAACATATGAGTAGATTAGATAGTAAATTCTACTCTAGTTATCGATCAATAACTTGAAGATTCTGAATGGATATTAGATAATAGATTTTTTTATTAACTTGAATAACGATGAATCCTACTAGAGAGATGAAATCATGTTCTTTTAAGTTAGAACATGAAGCTTGGGGGTATGCCTAATTATTTTATATATAGCTTTATCTTCGAGGAGCAAATTTTTATCATGTATGTATGCATATGTGTGTGTATTCATGTGTATGGTATGTATAGATATGTTAGTATGCATATATATGTATTTCATGTATATGTATGTGTTTGCATGTGTGTGATATATGTATACATGTGTTAGTATGCATATGTGTATATATGCATATGCATTTATGTAAATTATTCATGTATTCATGTAATATATGCAAGTGTTTATAATTGTGTACATGTATATATGTATATGTGTCTATGTGTAAATATGTACATGTAAATATGTATGCATGTATATATATGTTTATGTGTGCATGTAGGCATGTATATGTGATGTGTACATGTATACATGTATATGTGTCTATGTGTAAATGTGTACATGTAAATATGTATGCATGTATATATATATTTATGTGTGCATTTAGGCATGTATGTGTGATGCATTATATATCCAATCCATTTTATATTTATGTATGTGTATCTACATGATGTGTATATATATTTATATATATTATGATCCTCGTTGATTCGAGTAGCTATATATAGAGGCATAAGGTTGGGAGGAGAGACATCTCTCTAGTAGGACGTCAGAGGAATAGATGCAATGTGTACATATACTTCAAACATATGGCTAAAAGTTTGAATTAGAGTTTTTAAATTAGGGGTTTTAAAACCCTAATATCGAAATTAGTGTTTTCAATTTAGGATTTTTGAAATAGGATTTATTTATTTATTTATTTATTTATGCGTATGCATGTGTTGTGTATGTATGTGTATCTATATGTGCATATGCATGTGTTGTGTGTGTGTGTATATGCATGTGTATATGTATATATGCATGTAAATATGATTATATGAGTCTATGTGTGTGTACATATGATTATGCATGTGTATCTATATGTGAGTATGTGTATGTGTATGTGAGTATGTGTATGTGTCTATGTGTATTCATTATATGTGTGTAACTCCATGCATGTGTATGTGTGTGTAAAAATGTGCATGTATGTGTGTGTATGTATAAATGTGCATGTATGTGTATATGTGTGTAAATGTGCATGTATGATGTATATGTGTGTGTATGCCTGTATTTGTACCTCTAGTCTCACTCTTTTCTCTCTCTCTCATATACATACATACTTACATAAACACACATACTCATATCCACATATATATACAGAAAAGCAGTGCATACCGTGCATTATCGCAATGATGAGCCATAAGTATCCGCATCTCTTTTAGACACCACTTATGCGACCATCCTGTGCGAAACTCTGTCTCAAGTGAACTAAGTATGTATTTTTTATCCCTTTCATCATGCTCACTACAAAAATAAAAAAATAATGTAAATAAAACATAAGATATTTATTTCAATTTATATGTAAAATTTATACTTACTTCCACAGTAAGTGGACAAAGTGTAGGTAAGAGTCACATAATGCCCGCATTCTTCTCTTGAACTCCAATCCATTCCCTATGTACACAATGTTCCCCTCTGGCTCTATATCGCACTTTAGTCCTAAGGTGCCTATGCATGTCCTCATAGGCAACTCTGCTCTGCTATCATGATCTAGAGGTGGTATAGGTGTCCTGAAAATAGATAGATAAAAATAAATAAAAATATGTGTTATAATATCATTAAAAAAGTTTATGAAGAAAAAACATACCTATGAGCAGATAGCTGTCTTCCTGCTTGTGGAGCCGTAGAAGAGCCCTCCTCTGATCGCTAGGTAAGCATCTGGGTCATATAGTCCAACTCATCATCAGACATCTCTGAGTAATCACGCATGATGGCCCCTATAGTATCAGACGGAACTCTTGCTCTCATAAGACTTCTTATGAGAGTGAGTTTTGCCTTTCTCTCTCTACTAGGATCCATAATACCTAACATATAAAACAAAATGGGTTAGAAATCAATATATATATGTGTACATATGTATGTGTGTATGCATTAAGTATGTGTATGTATGCATGTGTGTGTATGTATGTGCGTGTATGTGTGTATGTATGCATGTGTATGTGTGTGTATGCATGTGTATGTGTGTGTATGCATGTGTATGTGTGTGTATGCATCATTATGTGTGTATGTGTCTATGTGTGTATGTGTGTGTGTATATGTGTGTGTATGTGTGTGTGTCTATGTGTATGTATGTGCGTCTATGAGTGTGTATGTGTTTATGCATGTGTATGTGTCTATGTGTGTGTATGTGTCTGTGTGTGTGTCTGTGTGTATGTGTATGCATGTATGTATGTGTATGTGTGTGTGTATGTATGTGCTTGTATGTGTGTATGTGTGTGCATCTATGAGTGTGTATGTGTCTATGTGTGTGTATGTGTCTATGTGTGTATGTGTATGCATGTATGTATGCATATGCATGTGCATTATGTATGCATATGTGTGTGTATGTGTGTGTATGCATTATGTATGCATATGTGTGTATGCATTAAGTATGTGTATGTATGCATGTGCATTATGTATGCATATGTGTGTGTATGCATGTAAGTATGTATGTATGCATATGCATATGCATTATGTATGTATATATATGCATGTATGTGTATGTGTGTGTATGTCTCTCTATGTGTGTGTATGCATATATGTGTGTGTATGCATATATGTGTGTGTATGTGTGTGTATGTGTGTGCATGTATGTATGTGTGTATGCATGTGTATGTGTGTGTATGCATCATTATGTGTGTATGTGTGTGTGTCTATGTGTATGTGTGTGCGTCTATGAGTGTGTATGTTTTTATGTGTGTGTATGTGTCTATGTTTGTGTCTATGTCTATGTGTGTATATGTATGCATGTATGTATGCATGTATGTATGCATATGTATGTGTATGTATGCATGTAAGTATGTATGTATGCATATGCATATGCATTATGTATGCATATGTATGCATATGTATGCATGTATGTGTATGTGTGTGTATGTCTCTCTATGTGTGTGTGTATGCATATATGTGTGTGTATGTGTGTGTATATGTGTGTCTGTATGTGTGTGTATGCATCAGTATGCGTGTATGTGTCTATGTGTGTGTATGTGTGTGTGTGTCTATGTGTATGTGTGTGAATTTATGAGTGTGTATGTGTTTATGTGTGTGTATGTGTCTATGTGTGTGTATGTGGCTATGTGTGATGCATGTATGTATGCATATGTATGTGTATGCATGTGTATGTGTGTGTGTCTATGTGTATGTGTCGCTACGCGTCTATGAGTGTGTATGTGTTTATGTGTGTATGTGTCTATGTGTGTGTATGTGTCTACGTGTGTATGTGTATGCATGTATGTATGCATATATGTGTGTATGCATTATGTAATGCATATGTGTGTGTATGCATTATGTATGTGTATGTATGTATGTATGCATATGTATGCCTGTATGTGTATGTGTGTGTATGTCTCTCTATGTGTGTGTATGTGTGTGTGTATGTGTGTGTGTATGTGTGTATGCATGTGTATGTGTGTGAATGCATCATTATGTGTCTATGTGTCTATGTGTGTGTATATGTGTGTGTATGTGTGTGCGCGTCTATGTGTATGTGTGTGTGTCTATGAGTGTGTATCTGTTTATGTGTGTGTATGTGTCTATGTGTGTGTATGTGTATGCATGTATGTATGCATATGTGTGTGTATGTGTGTGTATGCATTATGTATGCAATATGTATGCAATATGTATGCATATGTGTGTGTATGCATTATGTATGTGTATGTATGCATGTGCATTATGTATGCATATGTGTGTGTATGCATGTAAGTATGTATGTATGTTTGCATATGCATATGCATTATGTATGCATGTATGTGTATGTGTGTGCATGTCTCTCTATGTGTGTGTGTATGCATATATGTGTGTGTATGTGTGTGTGTATGCCTGTGTGTGTATGTGTGTGTATGTGTGTATGTGTGTGTATGTGTATGTGTATATGTGTGTGCATGTGTATGCATTACGTATGTGTATGTCTGCATGTGCATTATGTATGCATATATGTGTGTGTGTATGCATGTATATGTGTGTGTATGCAACATTATGTGTGTATGTGTGTATGTGTGTATATTTGTGTGTATTTGTGTGTGTGTGTGTCTATGTGTGTGTGTGTATGCATATGTATGTGTGTGTAAGTGTGTGTGTCTGTGTGCACATACCTGGCTTCAATGATGCGTCTCTCTCTCTCTCTCTCTCTCTCTCTCTCTCTCGCTGGTTCTCTTTCTCTCGCGTCCAAATCCCGGCACAAATGTGTCAGGAGAAATCGGATTTTTTTTTTAAACATTCCAGAGCGTCGCTTATGCGACGCTCTAGAACACGCGACATTGCATATGCGACGCTATCCAGTTTGCCAACGTCGCAAATAACGTCGCTAGTTAGCGACGCTATTTGCGATGCACACATTTAGTGTCGCATAAGCGACGCAGGCATCGCTTATACGACGAATGCCCGTAAAAAAAATAAATCCAAAACAGCACCGTCGCTTATGCGACGCTAGCGTCACATAAGCGACGGTGCTCGTTCTTTTTTCAATTCAGGGGTGTCGCTACGCCCCCCTATTTCTTGTAGTGATTGCAAGGTTAAGAATTTGGTACATCATCCAAAAAAATGAACACATAAAAAGCATCATGAACAATCCTTTCATAGTTATTTAGTTAATCAATGGATTGAAATTTTTAGCTCTTTTATTGAACTCAAAAGTATACTTAAAGGTTTCTTGTGGATTATGTTGCGCCAAAATATACATTTCCTAAAAAAATAATATAAAAAAAGTCACCATCTATCCCTTCATGTATATAAAAAAAAAAAGTCATCATATATCCCTTCAACGTGTGACTCTCCACAATCCTTCAACGTGTGACTATCCACAATCCTAAAAGACATTTTCATATACCATCATACATCTCTCTAAAAATCAAGCTTTTGACCTCCTTGTGCGTGTCTGTTTATGAGAGAGAGCATAATTAGAGGTGACTCAAAGAAGGCATTTCCTCTTAAGGTCAACCTTTGTATCCTCCCATAAATGAATGATGGAGTTGAAGTTTGAACACACATATATGAAGTGCTTGTCCCACATATATCATGTGAGTCCAAACATATACAACATAGGCTTGTTTCCATGATCGTCCTCAATGTGCTCCTTTCTCCAAATCCATGCCAATGGAAGCCAAATGGGGTGGCAATGACTTGTTTCTACCTAAGCTCCATATGTGTATGTGTAAATGTCTCTTTTGAATCTATCAAATGTGTATGGTGATGTCCCTCAAAAAATGGTGGGATGATCAAAAGCAAAAAGGACCTATGATTTAATTCTTTTGCATCAATAATGCCAATATCTTTTAAGTTACTTATTTTCATGTATTTTTTGGCCCCTTTTGATGGATGGCTCATGGATCCAACATCATTGGAGAAAACTATCTAGTTCTAATGACACTCATGCCCATATTCCTATTGAATTCAACTAGTAGACATTGAAAACTGTCCATCACTAATAGTCCAAGGTTTTCAAAGCCCATTGTCCGTGCGCATTAGGCTCTCTTGTTGGGCCCTTTGCCCCCTAAGACAAGGACGAGAGTTTAACTTCTCTCTCCCGTTAGACATTTGTGGGCCCTAGACCAATGTATTGCTTTCGGGTAGATTTAAACTAGTTGTTTTCGGGCACTCTTTTTCAATTTTTGCCTTCGTGCAGTCTAACCCTTACTTTGTAAGATATGTGAAATCCCATGGATACTATGCCCTTTCACCTCTACAATTGTTCTTTCAATCAAATTGAAGCTATAAAAGAGATTAAGCTTTAGAAGAACTTCCTAAGAAAAAAAAGGTTCAATTCCCATTTGAAATCTGATGTGAAGTTTGTGTGTGTAGAATAGGGAAAATCTGAATCAAATCTGAACCAAAAAAGTGCGCTTGATTTTTCAACGAGCAGAAATGAGCTTTGTTGACATGAAGATGCTCGATTTCAATTGGAAGAAGGCGCATTGACGGAGGATAAAAATAGGTGGTTACGTGAAAAAGTTTATGGAGAACGTCTTTTTGCCTTGGTTGATGAAGAGGCCGAGATGCATGTGAGAGCGAGACATAGTTTTCGCTCTCCTCTGTCGCTGTGTGCCTCTCTCTTTACATGATTTCAAACAAAGCCTTCCGTTTTCTCTCTCTCTTTCGCTCTCTCGCTCTCTCAGACACATTTTCTCCATATGTGCCTACGTTAACAGCGCCACAGGCAGCTACCACTTTACACACACACACACAGACACCTTCGGGACCCAGCTTTTCTCGAGTTACATACTTCGCCGGCCGGCACGCAGTCTGTAGGCCCTCCTATCGTCCGAGAGTCCGCTCTTTCTTCACGTATTCGAAGCCATCCGAGTTGCAGCTCTGACGCGAGCTTCTCTCCATCATTCCAGTCGGCGTAATCGGGACTACATTCCTTCCAGGAATTCACACAACACCAGACTATCACACGTGGGGTTTCATCGAGCTCAATGTGGCATGTTCATGGAAGCTCGGCTTGTTTCAGATCGAATTCTTCTGAATGCAGGCTCATCTTCACGCACATGCGAGATTTGAGAACTCTTAGTAACTTCGATCTTCTTTTCGTAAGAGAAGTAGCTTAGGTATGTCCGATATTGGTATGCCTCCGCTCTCCGTCAAGCGTCCACCCGTCAGCAATGCCGGCACCCCCATGGATCCCAGTGCTCCGTCCCTTAATGGCGAGGAATACGACAGTGATAGTACTGATTGCACGCAGTAAGTTCATCTTCCTTGGTCTTCTGATCCTCGCTTCTTTCATTTGAAATGAACCCCGTGTGAGCCCAATTTATTTCTGATTGGATATGCTAAAGCACCGGAGCAAATAAGCGTTGAAGGAAGAACGTACCATACAAAATGGTTCCTATGAATTGCTCTCACTATTATTCTACATAATTGACAATGTCAAATAGCAATGTAAGTTACTGTGCAGATAAGTACATAACAAGGGGGCCTCCACTTCACTCGTAACAAGCTA
>CM035431.1:41796053-41803553 GCA_020310875.1 Ceratopteris richardii
AATCGAAAGAGGGATTTGAAATTGCTGTAGAAAAGAAAGCAGCTGAATCCACTTAGACCTATAAGCGGGTCCTACTGCATAGATCCCCCGAACGGAAGGAAAGGACAAGAATTCCCACTTGGAATCATAACACTTTTCAATACTATCAATTCCTTTATTATTGAAATATCGGGCTGCCGTACCCAAAGAGTAAGCCAGTGGCGGGTTCGTTAAAAATGACCAATACGGGGACATGGAAGCAAAAGAATTCCCAACGTAACGCTGTCTCCCATTCCATTTAAGCAAAGAAGCAATCTGCTTGAAACTCCTAACCAACATGGAAAGTGTAACAGAAGAACTTTGTAAGGGGGCATGAGAGAAGAACTTATTCCATGCATTCAACTTCTAGGTGCCCTTGTAATAAACTTCAGCATTATCCATGATCTTCGAAAAGACATCTGTCCAAAGAAGTTTATAAGCAGAAGTGATACGCAAGATGAAAGCTGCCCGCCTTGCCATCATATGTGAATGAAGATGTAAGATACCCAAACCACCCTTACTTTTAGGTTGACATACAAAATCCCATGTTGAGAAAACCAGAGCGCGATTATGAGCCTTATTCCACATGAAATTTTTAATGAAACTGTTAAAGGCGTACAAGTGGCATTTCTTCCAATCTAAAAGCAAAATGAAATACATGATGTAGGGCTGCAAAAAAGATTGTACTATCATTATTCTGATATGGAGTGGCCATTGCACAGCGTGCCACAAATTTAATTTATTTTTGATCCTGCATAATATCCACTCTATTCGATCCTTGGTCGACACATTCATGCCCAATGGATACCCCAAATGTCTGAAGATAACACCACATTCAATTTGACGGCCCTTCCAAGAAGGAAACTGAAAGTGACGCCCAGAGATATTAATGAGAGCTTACTTCCCCATATTAATATTTAAAGCAGACGCTTCGGAAAAAGGAGCCAGTGAGGCAAGTATGTGCTGGATATTTTCTTCCGAGGCCTTTGCAAATATGAAAGTATCATCTGCAAATCCCACTGTGATGTGCTGAATTCCATGCAATGAGATGCCATGAATAAAGCTTGATTCCATTTTAGCTTGCAAGAGAAAGAAGATCGGTGTAGATGCCATCGCATAAAAAAGAGGACTAAGGGGACAACCCTGGCGCACTGACCGCTGAACCGAAAAGGGTGCAGAAATTCTTCCATTAATTTCTACTTGTGAAGCACTGTCCTGAGAAAGCAAATAAATAAGACGACAGAATTTAAGGCCAAATCCAAGCTTTTTAAGCGTCAAAGCAATGAAATCCCAACGCAGCCGATCAAAAGCCTTCTCAAAATCAATTTGCATGCCAACCACTTCCTGATCAGATATCGAAGCGTGTTCCATTGAGTGATAAGGATGTTATCATAAATTGATCTCTTGTGTATAAATCCAATCTGGGAAGGGTGTACCAGTTTATGAATATACGGCTTAAGCTTAAGGGCGAAAATTTTAGCGAAAATCTTGTAGATAATATTCATCATTGAAATAGGCCTCCAGTCACCAATCCGCTTAGGTATCTCCACTTTGGGAATAAGCTTAATTTTCCCTAGCTTGAACGAATAAGGCATCTTTTGAACGAATACTTTCTACTAACATACTAAGAAAGCTTTATCCTCTAAAAGCGTCAAATCCTATCCAAGAAGGAAGCGATTGCCGATCTATGCTGAGCTGACATGACATCCATATCCAGCCTTAATTTCGCTTTACATGATGTCCAAGAGAAGTGCGGCATTGAACTCTTATTTCAAAATACCATCTTATTCCTTATCTTCCAAATATTGAAAAGCAGGAAAAAGACGCATCTCTTTCTGACCAGTCACAAGCTGTGCTGCCCGAGCCGAACAGAAGGGATGTACTGAAGAATTTGGAGGGCTTTCTATCCCAAATGGGGAAGAGGAAGAGTGTGTTCCACCATCTTTGAACGTATGAGCAAGTCCAGAAAGCATGACACATAGTCTCCGCATAGGAGGCACAATGTGGACAGCGAACACCCTGTATACCATGCTTGGAAAGAAATGCCCCCAGTGTAAAATGTCCCACCGCAATCCTCCACATGAAGACTTTCATCTTAAAAGTAAGAGAGGAGTCCCAAATGGTTGCAAACCTTGCATGCCACCAATCTTGCGTTTTGCTCATTTTCCACCTAAGGTTACATTGAGAAGTAATGTCATTACGGTCCACCAGCGAAAGATAAAAAGTTCTAGCAGCCCCATTCCACCATCGTGTATGTTTAGCAAAAAGCCAGTCCCGCCAGGGATCAGATGCATCAATCGAAAGAGGGATTTGAAATTGCTGTAGAAAAGAAAGCAGCTGAATCCACTTAGACCTATAAGCGGGTCCTACTGCATAGATCCCCCGAACGGAAGGAAAGGACAAGAATTCCCACTTGGAATCATAACACTTTTCAATACTATCAATTCCTTTATTATTGAAATATCGGGCTGCCGTACCCAAAGAGTAAGCCAGTGGCGGGTTCGTTAAAAATGACCAATACGGGGACATGGAAGCAAAAGAATTCCCAACGTAACGCTGTCTCCCATTCCATTTAAGCAAAGAAGCAATCTGCTTGAAACTCCTAACCAACATGGAAAGTGTAACAGAAGAACTTTGTAAGGGGGCATGAGAGAAGAACTTATTCCATGCATTCAACTTCTAGGTGCCCTTGTAATAAACTTCAGCATTATCCATGATCTTCGAAAAGACATCTGTCCAAAGAAGTTTATAAGCAGAAGTGATACGCAAGATGAAAGCTGCCCGCCTTGCCATCATATGTGAATGAAGATGTAAGATACCCAAACCACCCTTACTTTTAGGTTGACATACAAAATCCCATGTTGAGAAAACCAGAGCGCGATTATGAGCCTTATTCCACATGAAATTTTTAATGAAACTGTTAAAGGCGTACAAGTGGCATTTCTTCCAATCTAAAAGCAAAATGAAATACATGATGTAGGGCTGCAAAAAAGATTGTACTATCATTATTCTGATATGGAGTGGCCATTGCACAGCGTGCCACAAATTTAATTTATTTTTGATCCTGCATAATATCCACTCTATTCGATCCTTGGTCGACACATTCATGCCCAATGGATACCCCAAATGTCTGAAGATAACACCACATTCAATTTGACGGCCCTTCCAAGAAGGAAACTGAAAGTGACGCCCAGAGATATTAATGAGAGCTTACTTCCCCATATTAATATTTAAAGCAGACGCTTCGGAAAAAGGAGCCAGTGAGGCAAGTATGTGCTGGATATTTTCTTCCGAGGCCTTTGCAAATATGAAAGTATCATCTGCAAATCCCACTGTGATGTGCTGAATTCCATGCAATGAGATGCCATGAATAAAGCTTGATTCCATTTTAGCTTGCAAGAGAAAGAAGATCGGTGTAGATGCCATCGCATAAAAAAGAGGACTAAGGGGACAACCCTGGCGCACTGACCGCTGAACCGAAAAGGGTGCAGAAATTCTTCCATTAATTTCTACTTGTGAAGCACTGTCCTGAGAAAGCAAATAAATAAGACGACAGAATTTAAGGCCAAATCCAAGCTTTTTAAGCGTCAAAGCAATGAAATCCCAACGCAGCCGATCAAAAGCCTTCTCAAAATCAATTTGCATGCCAACCACTTCCTGATCAGATATCGAAGCGTGTTCCATTGAGTGATAAGGATGTTATCATAAATTGATCTCTTGTGTATAAATCCAATCTGGGAAGGGTGTACCAGTTTATGAATATACGGCTTAAGCTTAAGGGCGAAAATTTTAGCGAAAATCTTGTAGATAATATTCATCATTGAAATAGGCCTCCAGTCACCAATCCGCTTAGGTATCTCCACTTTGGGAATAAGCTTAATTTTCCCTAGCTTGAACGAATAAGGCATCTTTTGAACGAATACTTTCTACTAACATACTAAGAAAGCTTTATCCTCTAAAAGCGTCAAATCCTATCCAAGAAGGAAGCGATTGCCGATCTATGCTGAGCTGACATGACATCCATATCCAGCCTTAATTTCGCTTTACATGATGTCCAAGAGAAGTGCGGCATTGAACTCTTATTTCAAAATACCATCTTATTCCTTATCTTCCAAATATTGAAAAGCAGGAAAAAGACGCATCTCTTTCTGACCAGTCACAAGCTGTGCTGCCCGAGCCGAACAGAAGGGATGTACTGAAGAATTTGGAGGGCTTTCTATCCCAAATGGGGAAGAGGAAGAGTGTGTTCCACCATCTTTGAACGTATGAGCAAGTCCAGAAAGCATGACACATAGTCTCCGCATAGGAGGCACAATGTGGACAGCGAACACCCTGTATACCATGCTTGGAAAGAAATGCCCCCAGTGTAAAATGTCCCCCCGCAATCCTCCACATGAAGACTTTCATCTTAAAAGTAAGAGAGGAGTCCCAAATGGTTGCAAACCTTGCATGCCACCAATCTTGCGTTTTGCTCATTTTCCACCTAAGGTTACATTGAGAAGTAATGTCATTACGGTCCACCAGCGAAAGATAAAAAGTTCTAGCAGCCCCATTCCACCATCGTGTATGTTTAGCAAAAAGCCAGTCCCGCCAGGGATCAGATGCATCAATCGAAAGAGGGATTTGAAATTGCTGTAGAAAAGAAAGCAGCTGAATCCACTTAGACCTATAAGCGGGTCCTACTGCATAGATCCCCCGAACGGAAGGAAAGGACAAGAATTCCCACTTGGAATCATAACACTTTTCAATACTATCAATTCCTTTATTATTGAAATATCGGGCTGCCGTACCCAAAGAGTAAGCCAGTGGCGGGTTCGTTAAAAATGACCAATACGGGGACATGGAAGCAAAAGAATTCCCAACGTAACGCTGTCTCCCATTCCATTTAAGCAAAGAAGCAATCTGCTTGAAACTCCTAACCAACATGGAAAGTGTAACAGAAGAACTTTGTAAGGGGGCATGAGAGAAGAACTTATTCCATGCATTCAACTTCTAGGTGCCCTTGTAATAAACTTCAGCATTATCCATGATCTTCGAAAAGACATCTGTCCAAAGAAGTTTATAAGCAGAAGTGATACGCAAGATGAAAGCTGCCCGCCTTGCCATCATATGTGAATGAAGATGTAAGATACCCAAACCACCCTTACTTTTAGGTTGACATACAAAATCCCATGTTGAGAAAACCAGAGCGCGATTATGAGCCTTATTCCACATGAAATTTTTAATGAAACTGTTAAAGGCGTACAAGTGGCATTTCTTCCAATCTAAAAGCAAAATGAAATACATGATGTAGGGCTGCAAAAAAGATTGTACTATCATTATTCTGATATGGAGTGGCCATTGCACAGCGTGCCACAAATTTAATTTATTTTTGATCCTGCATAATATCCACTCTATTCGATCCTTGGTCGACACATTCATGCCCAATGGATACCCCAAATGTCTGAAGATAACACCACATTCAATTTGACGGCCCTTCCAAGAAGGAAACTGAAAGTGACGCCCAGAGATATTAATGAGAGCTTACTTCCCCATATTAATATTTAAAGCAGACGCTTCGGAAAAAGGAGCCAGTGAGGCAAGTATGTGCTGGATATTTTCTTCCGAGGCCTTTGCAAATATGAAAGTATCATCTGCAAATCCCACTGTGATGTGCTGAATTCCATGCAATGAGATGCCATGAATAAAGCTTGATTCCATTTTAGCTTGCAAGAGAAAGAAGATCGGTGTAGATGCCATCGCATAAAAAAGAGGACTAAGGGGACAACCCTGGCGCACTGACCGTTGAACCGAAAAGGGTGCAGAAATTCTTCCATTAATTTCTACTTGTGAAGCACTGTCCTGAGAAAGCAAATAAATAAGACGACAGAATTTAAGGCCAAATCCAAGCTTTTTAAGTGTCAAAGCAATGAAATCCCAACGCAGCCGATCAAAAGCCTTCTCAAAATCAATTTGCATGCCAACCACTTCCTGATCAGATATCGAAGCGTGTTCCATTGAGTGATAAGGATGTTATCATAAATTGATCTCTTGTGTATAAATCCAATCTGGGAAGGGTGTACCAGTTTATGAATATACGGCTTAAGCTTAAGGGCGAAAATTTTAGCGAAAATCTTGTAGATAATATTCATCATTGAAATAGGCCTCCAGTCACCAATCCGCTTAGGTATCTCCACTTTGGGAATAAGCTTAATTTTCCCTAGCTTGAACGAATAAGGCATCTTTTGATCCCTCCAAATTTCATTGCATACATCCAGAATCAACCCTTTAAGAGAAGCCCAAAAGGAAAGCACAAATTCCTTAGTGAGGCCATCTAAACGTGGAGCCTTCACATTCTTGAGAGAAGTAAGGGCTAGAAGAATTTCTTCTTCTGTTATCGAAGTTTCACAAGCAGAAGCCATCCGTGAGTCTAAGCACTGAGGAGTATAAGTAAGGGCTTCATGAAGCGCCGCAAACCAAGAATCATCCGTGGAATAGGAGGCAACAAATAAGTTTCTGAAGTGATTCGAACAGGCATCAGCTATAGAATTCCCATCACGCAACTCTTTGTTCCCAACTTCTAAACATGAAACAGTATTTGCTGCATGCTTAGCTCGTAAGAAATCGAAAAAACATCTAGAGGAAGCATGCAAATCATTCACGTCCATGCATCTAGCTCGAACTTTGGAAGACTGTATAGCATTGTTTTCAACAAAATGCAAACATCTGTAGGCGTTGCACAGACGCGAGTAATCCTTGTGGGAGAGTGCGTGCCCTGCATCCACTCTTTCAGTTAAAGACAAAATAACATGCTTAGCTTCGACTTGAGCTGCTTTCAGCACATTGGAAAAATATTTTCCACAATCTCGCATTATATCCTGCATACCCACTACCAGGGCTTCCCATTTCAGAGACGCAAAAAGCTTTAATGAAAGCACTTGCTGAATAAGATTGTCCACCTTAGATTTAAACATCGCCGTTTTAATCCATGCATGATTGATTCTCAAAAGGATCGTGTGGAGTCTACCAGGAATACTGGTTTCCCAATTAGAATCAGCAAGGAGCACCAAAAGAGGAGTGTGATCTGAAAGCAACATTGTGGCATCAATCCACATTTTGGAGATAGGGGAGAGGGTGGAAATATGAGAGTAGTAGCACCTGTCCAATCTACTCATTGCCTTCCTATGTGATCTAGAATGAAAAGTATAACGGATGGTATGACCTCCGATATAACCCCATAAATCTTTACAATTCAAAGAGTCCAGAATTTCATTCCACAGTGACTTTTCCCATGATGAGATCAAGGAAGGCGCAGTTGTACAATCAGCATCCATCTCAACCATGTTGAAGTCGCCGCACATTACGATACGAGTATTATCCCATAACTGAAGCCGTTCAGAGGAACGAATAGCTTGCAGGATACTTTCCCAAGTTTTAACTCTTTCGTCGGAGAATTCGGAGCATATACATTAATACAGATGCAGGGCATTTCATGCCATAAAA
>CM035431.1:41808553-41811053 GCA_020310875.1 Ceratopteris richardii
TAGCTCCACATCATCATATAATCGCAGGCTTTTGAATGTTGGATGCAATAAACCTGCAAACCCATGAATAGGTCAATGCATCCATGTCCATCTTCTCATTGTCATCTAGTTATAAAAAAAGAAAGAGAGTTAAATTTTAAAAATAAGAATGAGATAAAAATTAAAATAAACATATTACATACATACTCATTGCATCATGATTTATGGCACATCATACATGCATGCATGCATGATTACATCATGCATCATTGCATGCACATTGTAATTTGCATGTAGATATTAAATATCAAATACAAATACATTTATGATGTGTGATGTAATTGATAAATTATAAATCATAATTTGTCAAAGTGTCTTACCTCAAGTACTTCACCTCTTTGGTCCTCGGGCAAGAGTGCATTCCCTTATCTCTTCCATAGCTCTTCTCATGATATGGATGAGAAGCCCTAGGGTAGCACCCTCACAATTGTCATGCGTAGAACTTTGTAGATAGGTGTGATGACACTTAAAATAGCCTTCACACTATCCCAAAAGCTCTCATCCAAACATAGCCTTTGTATGCTTTTTGGCTCCTCCAATGAGCTCTCATCCTACTCGCTCCAAAAGGTCCTTCTGTGTGTTGATGGATACTTGGCATGATATGTAGAGGTACCTAAAGTAAACCAAGAACTTAATAACTAGTTAATTAACAAATACACCTATCTAGCATATTCCCCTAGTGTCAGTTTAGGAGGGGATTGTTGGAAAATGTGTGTTTTGGGACAACCTTCCACCAGGGACCCCAACCCTAACTGTTGGTTAAAATCAATTAATTTTGGATGGTCAAAATTTGGTCAAATGGCTGGTCGAATTGGTCAAAATGGTAAAAAAGTGAGTGAAATTTTTATTACATATTATGATAATACTCATCAACGGCTATCCAATGATATATCATATACAACTTTTATATATTTGGTAATAGAGGGTAAAAAATCAAACCCTAATCTCAAGTTTAGTGTGAAAAACACTTAAAAATTAAGAAATGCAGAGAATTTTTATTATATAATACATAGTCTATCAAAAAGCAGTAAAAACACAAAAAATAATATAAAAAAAGGGGTTCCGGAAGCTGTGAGACATACTTTTTTGTTGTTGTTGTTCATTTGTGTGAAAGACTTGGGAAAGCTTCATGTTCTTTCCTTTTTGGAATGAAACACATTCCAAGCTGAAATGTACTTTTTTAGCCTTCCAGATGGAAGGACCTGTTGTGGGTAATGCATAGGGCTGTATTTCATTTGCTGTGGCATATTTGCGCAATGCGAACAGAAAGACCATACACTCTTTCATGGCAGCTCTTCCTTCTCACCATTAAGATGGACAGTATGTACGATTAAGAGTTAAAATTAAGCTTGAAATATAGTGTATTGTAGTTGTTAGGATGCATAGATTGCTGCAAATGTTGTAAATAGCATATAGCATACAGTTAGCTTGTGGGAGGCATGAGCAGTGTGCAGCCCTCCTTGTCCTTATATCTCTTCTGTACACATTCTTTCCAATAATATGAGATCTCATTCCCACAATATTACAGGTTACTTTTGGACTTCACCAATTCACTGATTCCACCACTGCTTGGGTGTTGAACAACATCAGGTTTGGATTTAGTGGTTCATTTAGAAATCGCGCAACATCCTGCTCTTTGACAAAAGGGATGTTTTCTCAAACTGCATTCCACCTGCTGCCCTGCAACAACAACTGCTTACTGCATGCGTAGAGCAGAAAGAACCACTCTCTCTCTCTCTCTCTCTCTCTCTCTCTCTCTCTCCCCCCCCCCCCCCTCTCTCTACATGTGCATGCATGCGTGCGCACACACACACATGCACACACACATATATATATATCTATATCTATATCTATATCTATCTATCTATCTATCTATCTATCTATATATATATATATATATATATATATATATATATATATATATATATATATATATATATATATATATATATATATATATATATATATATATATATATATATATATATATATATATATATATATATATATATATATATATATTCTCGTACAAGCTAAGATGGAGTATGGATCTATCCATGGTATTTCTGTAGACGAAACTCAACACATTGCAGTTGGATTTGCAGATGATACCTTCATCTTTGCAAAGGCATGTGAGGATAATCTTAAAAATATTCTTGCTTCACTGAATCCTTTTTCGGAGGCATCTGCGCTAAACATTAACATGGGGAAGTCCACCCTCATTAATATATCTGCGCAGCACTTCCACTTTTCCTTCCTGGCAGGGGAACAAAATTGAGGGTGGTGTCATTTTCCGTCATCTGGGTTATCCGCTGGGTTGTGATGTCTCTACCAAGGAGCAAATACAATGTGTGATTTGTAGGATGAAAAGTAAGTTAAATGTGTGGCATGCAGTGCAATGGCCACTATACACCAGGCTAAGGATTGTACAATCTTTTTTGCAGCCCTACATCATGTATTA
>CM035431.1:41821053-41823553 GCA_020310875.1 Ceratopteris richardii
ACATACATACATACATACATACATACATACATACATACATACATACATACATACATACACATACACACATACACACATACACACATACATACATACATACATACATACATACATACATCCATATGTACGTACGTACGTACCTACCTACCTACCTACCTACCTACCTACCTACCTACATATCTAGCTACATACATACATACATACATACATACATACATACATACCTACATACCTACATACGTACATACATACATACATACATACATACATACATACATACATACATACATACATACATACATACATACATACATACATACATACATACATACATAGATACATGCCTACATACATACATACATACCTACATACATACCTACACACCTACATACCTACATAGTACATACCTACATACCTACACACCTTCATACATACCTACATACATACATACGTACATACATACCTACACACCTACATACCTACATACCTACATACCTACACACCTACATACATACATACATACATACATACATACATACATACATACATACATACATACATACATACATACATACATACATACATACATACATACATACATACATACATACATACATACATACATACATACATACATACATACATACATACATACATACATACATACATACATACATACATACATACATACATACCTACCTACCTACCTACCTACCTACCTACATACATACATACATACATACCTGCCTCCCTGCCTGCCTGCCTGCCTGCCTGCCTGCCTGCCTGCCTGCCTGCCTGCCTGCCTGCCTGCCTGCCTGCCTGCCTGCCTACCTACCTACATACATACATCAATACATACATTCATACATACATACATACATACATACATACATACATACATCTATTATGCAGAATAATGGGATTTAGAATATTCTGAATGAGGAAGGAGAAGGTGGAGTGGCTGAGAGTGAGATGATAAAGGCTTTGGTGTGCAAGGAGAGCTCTTCTATCTATGTGCAAGCTTGGCAATTGAGTGTTATGCCAAGATGAGGAGAGGGTGATGCTCTATTACATTACATAGGTTCTACCCCCTAAGTTATGGTGGAAGTTCTACCTACTGTGATAGAAGCACTCCATTTAAAGTGGCACACATCTTCATTTTCCTGCATCTCTGACTGTAAATTTACACAGTACTGATATACATAACCTGGTCGACATCTATTGTATATCCACCTACATACATACATACATACATCAATACATACATCAATACATACATTCATACATACATATGTACATACATACATACATACATACATACATACATACATACACATTCATACATACATGCATACATACATGCATACATACATACATACATACATACATACATACATACATACATACATACATACATACATACATACATCTATTATGCAGAATAATGGGATTTGGAATATTCTCAATGAGGAAGGAGAAGGTGGAGTGGCTGAGAGTGAGATGATAAAGGCTTTGGCGTGCAAGGAGAGCTCTTCTATCTATGTGCAAGCTTGGCAATTGAGTGTTATGCCAAGATGAGGAGAGGGTGATGCTCTATCACATTACATAGGTTCTACCCCCTAAGTTATGGTGGAAGTTCTACCTACCGTGATAGAAGCACTCCATTTAAAGTGGCACACATCTTCATTTTATTTTTTCCTGCATCTCTGACTGTAAATTTACACAGTACTGATATACATAACCTGGTCGACATCTATTGTATATCCATAGATAGCTACCATCACCTTCGGTTGTGAACATGTCATCAGGTCCTGGACCGAGGTCAATAAGCTCATATGCTTTATTTCATCTTACTCAATCTCATTTGGAGGACAATGTGAATTATCTTTTAGACAACGATGTCCACAACTTACCACCTTCAACCATCCACGGTCAGAGTGCTTCACTTCCTTAAGATCGTATGTCTCTCAGGACTTTGATGCAAGAAAGTTTTTGAGAGGGTTTGAATAGAAATCCAGAGTCTGTAGAGGGATGTTCAGGTTACCTTACAGAGGAAAAAATTGCAAGTGTTTGCACTTTACTACAGAGGTGTGGTCTTGTATATGTTGGATAAACCACATTTGGATGTGCAAATTGTTCTCGGTTGGACACTTGTTTCCTACATGACAGCCTCTCTCAACCTGACTGCACCAGCTATTCATTTGCTGGAAGCTTTGGCCGATTTTTGGGCATGAGGGTAATTGGAAGTGATTTACATAGCTCTTGGAAATTCATATATTGCATCTTGATTCTATAGCCATATGATCTATCACCACTTTCCAAGGGTTTTTTAGCTGTATGCCGGGTTACAGAGATTGATGAAGTGACCACATACTCATGAGCACCTTGATGTTTGCCGTCTTGGCCAGTATCATCATCTGCTTATGGAAAAGTACAGTTTTGAGGTGTTTCATTGTTAAGAAAACCCTTGAATCGCTTAATATCCAGTAGCAGCGGATTT
>CM035431.1:41828553-41833553 GCA_020310875.1 Ceratopteris richardii
TTAAGAAGATTCCAAAGTAGTATTTGCAAACTTCGCAAGAGAGTGGCATCAAGACTTTCAATGAAAGAAGTAGAAGAATCTTTCATTCCTTCTTAACCAATTGAAGAAGAACCAATTCAAAAAGTTGGAGAGTCTTCTAGAAGTCAAGAAGAAAGAGAGATTTCACTAGTTTTTAAGAAGATTCAAAGTAGTATTTTCAAACTTTGCAAGAGAGTGGCATCAAGATTTTCAAAGAAAGAACTAGAAGACAACAAAAGGATTCAATTGAGCAAATAAATTATGTAGAAATTTGTGATATTGATAATAGTCTGGCTCTTATTAAAGTTTAGAATGAATATACATGTGTCCAAGAAGCATTATATAATCCTATACAGAAGAAAACAATGCAAGAGGAGATTGATTCTATTCATAAAAAACAAACTTCGAAGCTTTATGATTTATTAGAGGGAAAAAAGCTATTCGTGTCAAGTGGATATTCAAGATAAAAAGAAAAGTTGATGGTATATTGACAGGTACAAAGCAAGGTTATTATGTATAAAAGAAAGGTATTGACCATGATGAAACTTTTGCACCTACTTCTAGGATCATAGTCAAGATTGTACTTTCTTTATTTGTATTCTTTGATTGGAAAGCGTACTAGGTAGCAAGGTAGGATCAGTATGTACGTATTGATCCATACAATATGCTTTCAGGTATGGAATGCAAGTGGTACCGTACTGATTATTCAGTACGTGGATAGTTTTAAAAAATCATTTTCAACATAGTTTGAAGCTCATGGCTGTGTTTGGATTTTTTTACATTATAGATAATATATCTTATTGCTTTTCGTGGCTGTTCAACATCAATTTTGCCACCCATGCTTCACTTTTGAGGTTGACAAATGACTCTTCTTTTCCATGAGGCATAGTACATGCACATACCTGTGCAATTCAGGTCAAATCAAACACCTTCCTACATACATGTGCCTACATAGTGCATGGCTGTATTATTTTAGAAGTAGAATCGAGGCACGCCATAGTACACATGCATTGATTATATTATGTGATATTTGTAGAGCTGCAAGACTCTGGACATGCATACATACATAATATTACATATATATATATTTAGTGCACTGTTTGCCATTGTACTTATTACATAACACATATAGTATATACATGCATATTGATAACTAGTTATTAATTTTCACATTATATAATATACATACATACATACCTATTATTTATTACATGCATAATACGTGATACATAAATGATATATCATATCCAATGCCATTGTGTTCATAATGCGTATATAATTAATCAAGTAAATAAATAATTAAAGATTGAATACATATATACTACATACATAATATATGCATATTATACATACAATAGTAAGTACAATGTGCAAATATATGCGTAACATAATACATATACATACATAGCACATTTATTTTGAATGCTTAGGTTAGATTGCAATGCACAAATTGAATATCAAATGCTTCTACATTTCGGGGATAATGGATCATATGATTTTTAGATAGGTGGTATAGGGTACTCTGAAATTATTGAATTTTATCTTATGCTTTACAAAGGATACGTACTGGTTACATACCTTTAAAATCATTCAATACAAATGTATGTTCCGTACATATCGTATTTGTACCTTTCCACCTTGCTAATTAGATATAAAGACAACATTTCTTAATGGTGAACTACATGAGGATGTCTACATTCAATAACCAGAGGGTTTTGATAAAAAGGATAAAGAACATCTTGTTTGCAAGCTAAACGAAGCTCTTTATGGTATGAGGGAAGCACCGAGAGCAGAAGATACAATTGTATCTTAACTTGATCGGTTAAAAGCTTAGAAGCTTCTCCAACACTCTATGTTAAGTCAGAGGAGAGTGTTTTGATTACAATCATCAATTATGTTGATGATATGATCATGATAGGCCCCAAAAATTGAGGTCTTCAATTTTTCAAGTCAAAAGTTGTGAAAGTACATGATATTGATCTTGGTTCCCTACATTACAATCTTTTGGCATTGGATTCATTCACATGAATAATTGTATATCGATGGCATACTAGAAGTACATTGAGAAACTTCTAGAAAGGTTTGAAATCAAGATTCAAAACCTATGCAAAAACTTATGGGTTTTAATGTTTTTTTTATAGGCAAAAGAAGATGCAGAACCTTTTGATGTTACATCATATAGTCAAGCTTTTGGTTGCTTGATTTATCTTTGTAATACACGCTCTGACATCTAGTTTGTTGTTTCTCAAGTATCAAGTTTCATGCACAGATCTCTTAAAAATACATTGGAAAGTAGGTAAATGTAATTTTTCAAATATTTGAAGGCTGGGAAGGATTTTGCTATGATATTGCCTAAGTAATCACATTTTACACTTAAAAGGATTTGTAGTTTTTGATTTTGAGGGTGATAAAGACTCAATAAGATCAACGAGTGGCTATTGTTTCTTTGTTGGAGAATGCTTAATTTTTGGCATCCAAGAAGCAACCTAAAGTAGCTACATCTTCAAGTGAAGCAAAGTATAGGGAAGCCTCTACAGCTACACTTGAGGCGATATGGCTAGAAAATATTTTAAGTTATCTTTATGTTTATATTCACTTACTTATGTAGGCATTTTCAGATAGTCAAAGTGCTATTGCTATAGCAAAGAACTCTGTTCATCATGCAAGAACAAAACATATCGAGGTTCATTATCACTATATGCAGGAGCAGATAGCAAAGAAGTGCATTGATTTAATCTATGTTCCTACAAGTGATAATGTGACCATATTTTTACAATGGCAGTATGAATAGAAAGACAACAGATTATGTAAATTATAAAATCTTACTCCAATATGATATTAAAGGGGGATTGTTGGAAAACAATGGGAAATTGGCTCTAAACTTTAATTTCCAGCAAACCCTAAATTAATAAGCAACCATTTTTCAGAAATGGAAATGGTCGAATTCGGTCAAAGATAGCCAAAATCTTTTACTACATATTCTTATAGAGCTGCAAGAGAGATATCCATTATTATATAACACTTTTCCATCTGACCACATATGGGCCCTTGAAAATCAAATCTTAATTTGCAACAAAAGCATATGCTTTTCATTAAAGTGATTATTTTAATCCAATGGCTGAGATTAAGCTTTGCAAAAAGCACAAGATCTAATGGTCTCTATAATACAAGCACCTATCTTTAGGCTTTTTTATTGCCATGTCACCGATCAAAAGCTAAGGTAGAGTATTAATGAAAAAACATAAAGCACTTTCACGTCATTCTCGGCAGTTTTTATGCCTAGATGGATTTTGGACTTATTGCCTATATAAGAAGGGCTTGCACTGCACACAATATATCATCGACACTTACTCAAGTGTCTTCTAGGCTTTGTTATTGTTATTGGAGGTATTGGTGCCGATTTGGAGGTGTTTTACAGCTTTTCTTTTCTTCTTCACACACACACACACACACACACACACACACACACACACACACACACACACACACACACACACACACACACACACACACACACACACATAGAGTGTAAACATGCTGATTTTCGGCAAGTTGCTGCATATTTTTTATTCAACTTCAAGTCTTGCTGCAGTACGGGTTTTTCAGCCTACAACCTCAAGAGGAGAAGTCCGTGTAGCTGCTTATATAAGTGAAGAAGCTATTTTGTTGGTTTGATTGCAGATATTAATACGTTTCCACAACACATAGGCCGCTTTCTCCATAATTAGCCCATTCTGTCTTACAATCCAACACTCATTCTTTAACTCTTAGGCACACTTCTCTCAAAAGTTGTACCTAGATCCATTCTATTTTCAGCCTTTATGCAATTTTGTATAGACACACATGTTTGTCTTTACGCTTATCTTTTATTATCTCTCATCTGTCTTATTTGGTTCAAGGTGTGTATGTGTGCTAGGTCTTTTAGTGTTAGGAAGACTTTGTGATTCGTGTCATTGGGCCTAACTCACTTCCAACATTGAGGGCATAATACTTACTTTGATGGAGGAAGAGGATTTGATGACTTCTTGTTTAGGTCCATAGGGATTGTCACATGGGACTCTCAAGGCTTGGGCACTCTACATAAATGGAAAATGAAATGGTGTTGGATTGTGCAAAATAATGTGGATATTTGTTGTTTGCAAGTACTTTGATACCCAATCATTGGGGTACTTTGGTTGTATTTGTATTATTTGTAGATATTTACAACCTTTAGTCATGTTATATTATAATATGACATATTAGGAAGACTTCTTGTTTGCTCTTTTGTAAATAGAATGAGGACCACTTGCTAATCATTGTTTAGGGGAATGCTTTTTGTTGGGGTTGTACTTGTCTTTGGCTAACTCTAGTAGGTTTCTTGTGAACTATATACCATGTAGATATTTTGTCACTTGAGGACTTGAATATGGTGGATTGTTTAGAAGACTCCCTTAGAGGAGCTTCTTGTATATTCATGACAGAATTTATTGCATGTAATAATTGTATGAAAGTTGGGGGATTCATAGATCTATGGACAATTAAATATCCCTCTACTCATGGGTTCTCATTTCAATCACATGTGCATGGTCAGATTCAAGCATACATATTATTGTGGACACTGGAAACAAATACAACTAAAGAAACATACTCATAACCCATAAGCACCAAAGAAGGCAAGTGAAGTGTAAGGGAAGTAAGTGTATTAAGAGGCTTAGGCTGAAAATAGACTCCAAAAGCAACCTCTTTGAGGGTGATTTTGGGGTTTACCTGGATTCATTCTGGTATATATGACTGTCGTATTAGCGGACATGCAGTTTTCACTTGTGGATTCTTTGTCCTAGTTACGACCAGTTGATAAGTGTGTATACCCTATCAGCTATGCATTTTCTGTAATTTTCCTATCTTTTGTTTGCATTTTGTGCTAGGCTTCATTATGATTGAGTTTGCCCATCACTTCCGGAGTGATAGAAACTCAGTTCGCAGAGCTTCTTGTGAGTTCATGC
>CM035431.1:41841053-41846003 GCA_020310875.1 Ceratopteris richardii
TAGTTAGAAGGGCAAGGGCAAAGTTAGATCTTTTTCGAGTACATTGAGGTCTATCAACGTTGCACATGCCACAATCAAAGAAAGAAAACAAGGATGAGAAGAGAGAGAAAAAGAAGACAAATTTGCAAGTAATAAGTATTGTAAGTCTACCACTCATGTTATTAAGATTGTCTTAATTGGTTGGAGAGGAGGCAAAGAAGTAAGTGGTTAGAATGGCTATTTCATATGCATTTGCATTAAAGATTGAGTCTACTAATACTTAGAGTATGAGGAGAGGTAGGAACCTTCCCTTAGAGCTATGCACACATGTGAGGAGCCATGTGGTTGCTACATTTAGTTAGAAAGAGTGAGGGACTTAGAACTAATCTAGTTACTCTATGGGGAGGAAGAGAAATTGTGCATCTCTTATGACGTACGTACGTACGTACGTACATATGTATGTATGTGTGCATGCATGCATGTATGTATGTATGTATGCATGTATCTCTCCTCTCTCTCTCTCTCTCTCTATATATATATATATATATATATATATATATATATATATATATATATATATATATATAGAGAGAGAGAGAGAGAGAGAGAGAGAGAGAGAGAGAGAGAGAGAGAGAGAGAGAGAGAGAGACAGAGAGAGAGAGAGAGAGAGAGAGAGAGAGAGAGAGAGAGAGAGAGAGAGAGAGAGAGAGAGAGAGAGAGAGAGAGAGAGAGAAGAAGAAGAAGAAGAAGAAGAAGAAGAAGAAGAAGAAGAAAAGTTATATTAACGTCTTCCAAAGGCCAAACTTGGCCTATGAGATAAAACCATGTACAACCGTAGTAACCTTTGTGTAGAAATAAAACGGAATAGTACGTGCTACACAAGATTTTGTAGGCTAAAAAAGGCTGGAAACAACCACAAGATAGTGTACCGGGTGATGGAGAGGCAGTGTGCATAATGTAATAATGTAGTGGTGCATGGGGAGATGTGGCTCTGACTCTGCAGATAATGACCACCTAATACATGGGGGGCCATGATGGGAGTGAATATATATATATATATATATATATATATATATATATATATATATATATATATATATATATATATATATATATATATATATATATATCCTAGCTACAGATAATGGGTGGAGGTGGATGGAGTATGTGGTACATCGGTGGCGGTCTGAGTGTCTCCTCAAGGAAGGCTACCTAGGTGGCGGTGGTGCACCTCTGCTCCATCATGTGGTCATGGGCTATCATGATGCGTGAAATATCCTCCTCGTATAGTCGTGGTCGTCTGTATCCAGCCCTATGTGGTCGATGTCGTACTCTTTGTGCCGTTGCCTGTTCGAGCGTGAGCCATATGCCTCGGTACGGTGGGCCCGTCTGATGTAGCCCATCTCGTTGAAAGAACTGAGTAATGGTCTGTTGGGTACTCACCCGTGTCTGATGCGTGGGTTGTAGGGGACTGATCTCGTCTCTCACATGCTGCCGTGAGGAAACGTCCCAACCTCCGCCGGTCTCCAGTGGGCATGCACAACTGTTGTGACTCCTCTTTGTGGAACTGTGCTCGTAGATCTGAGTATGCTCGACATCCGGTAACAAAGTGCTCCTCGCTCTCTATCTCTGTATGGCATACTGGGCACCACCTCTCCTCTCTAGGGACTCCCCTTGTCCGACCACTCTCCATCTCGAGCTCGGAGGTGGTGTGGTAGGTATGTCTTCATGTATCGTGGAGTGTGAATGAAGCCATGGTCTGAGATCTGTAGAAAATGCTCGTGGTAGTGAAGCATTTTCGATGGCAATGTACCCATGGGGCTAATCCATGTCCTCTCTATGTATGTATGCCATATCTCTTGTTGAATGACCCTATTCCTCTCTTGGTGGGAGAGCTAATAGGTGAGGGCCTGTAAGTCATACTGAAGTGGTGGTAGTCTGTCTATGTCAAATCCATGGTGGGCCAGCCAGTCTCGTGTCTGTGAGTACCATGAGGAGGTGTCTCCTGCTAATGCTATGTCACGTGATGCCTGGAAAGCTCGATAATTGATGCGCTCTCTATACATGCTCCAGATCCTGTGTAATAGGCATACTGTATGGAACAATGCCTCTACTAGCATCGGTGGTACAGCGAGCTCCGCTCTGATGATATCATGTGGTATCGAAGGCTTGTTGCAGAGGGAGGGGGGGGAGAGAGAGAGAGAGAGAGAGAGAGAGAGAGAGAGAGAGAGAGAGAGAGAGAGAGAGAGAGAGAGAGAGAGAGAGAGAGAGAGAGAGAGAGAGAGAGAGAGAGAGAGAGAGAGAGAGAGAGAGAGAGAGAGAGAGAGAGAGATGTGTGTGTGTGTGTTTGTGTATATATACATACATGCATTTACACCGACACACATGCACGCGCGCGCGCACACACACACACACATATATATATATATATATATATATATATATATATATATATATATATATATATATATATATATATATATATATATATATATATATATATATATATATATATAGAGACACACACACTCTCTCTCTCTCTATATATATATATATATATATATATATATATATATATATATATATATATATATAGAGAGAGAGAGAGAGAGAGAGAGAGAGAGAGAGAGAGAGAGAGAGAGAGAGAGAGAGAGAGAGAGAGAGAGAGAGAGAGAGAGAGAGAGAGAGAGAGAGAGAGAGAGAGAGAGAGAGAGAGAGAGAGAGAGAGAGAGAGAGAGAGAGAGAGAGAGAGAGAGAGAGAGAGAGAGAGAGAAAGTCATATTAACGTCTTCTGGAGGCCAAACTTGGCCTATGAGACAAAAACCATGTACAAGTGTAGTAACCCTGTGTAGAAGATAAAGTGAAATAAAAAAGTATATCGCTACACAAAGCTATATAGGGCTGGAAAAGGCTGGGGAGACGTGGCTCTGACTATGCAGATAGTGGCCACCTAATACATGGGGGATCCCAAAATGTGAGTAAAACGCCCTAGCGACTGGTGATGGGTGGAGGTGGGTGTAGTATGTGGTACATCGGTGGTGGTCTGAGTGCCTCCTGAAGGAAGACAACCGAGGGGGTGGTGGTACGCCTATGCTCCATCATGTGGTCGTAGGCAATCCTGATGCGTGAGATATCCTCCTGATATAGTCGTGGTCGACGATATCCGCCCATGCGTGGTCGGCGCCGTGCTCTCTGTGCTGCTGCCTGGTGGAGCGTGAGCCCTATAGATGGACCTCTCTGATGTAGCTCAACTGGCTGAAAGAACTGGGTAATGGTCTGCTGGGTACTCACCCGTGGCTGATGTATGGGCTGTAGTGACCGCTCTCGCCTCTCGTATGCTGCTGTGAGAAAGCGTCCCAAGCGTCTCTGGTCTCCCATAGTCATGCACAGCTGGAATGACTCCTCGATCTGGAACTGTGCTTGTAGGTCTAAGTATGCTGGACATCTGATAACAAAATGCTCCTCACTCTCTACCTCTGTCTGGCATACTGGGCACCACCTCTCCTCACGGGGGACTCCCCTGGACCGACCCCTCTCAATCTCGAGCTGATGTGATGAAACCCGGAGCTGCCCAATGACGACTCGTAGGTGGTGGGGAAGGTAGATCTGCATGTATCTCGGAATCTCGATGAAGCCCGTGCCCGATATATGTAGAAAATGCTCGCGGTAGTAGAGCATTTTCGGTGGCAATGTACCCCTAGGACTCACCCATGTCCTCTGTATGTATGTATGCCATATCTCCTGACGAATGATCCTATTCCTCTCTTGATGAGAGAGCGAGTAGGTGGGTGCATGAGAGTCGTACTCTAGTGTACTGGAGAGAGAGAGAGAGAGAGAGAGAGAGAGAGAGAGAGAGAGAGAGAGAGAGAGAGAGAGAGAGAGAGAGAGAGAGAGAGAGAGAGAGAGAGAGAGAGAGAGAGAGAGAGAGAGAGAGAGAGAGAGAGAGAGAGAGAGAGAGAGAGAGAGAGAGAGAGAGAGAGAGAGAGAGAGAGATGATTGATCAACGTATTGTATCATATCTAACTCCAATGGGCACATATCGTTCACAAACTATACATACTATGCCAAACGTATTGTACCATCTTGATTGCTACCTATTTTGCTTGTTTTGGGTGCATGGTTTGTAAAGTTTGTCCCGAAGAACCCTCCCTAGCAACACCTATCCTACAAACTACTCTCATGGCCCTCTTCCATGAAAGAGTATTAGCAACATTTAATGGAATGCCACTTGATAAACTCTCTAGCGGCATTTGCACTCTAGCCTTGACACTACCTCTCATGAAGATTATTATTTTGAGAGGTATTTTGGTGTCAAACATTGATAGAGGTAGTAATTGAGCTTATGCTCTTTGCACATGGCATTTTAGATGCATGGTGATCTTGAGGCATATCTTGAATATGAAGAGCCTCATCACTGTCACTGCTACGAGATGTGGAGCCTCGTCACCCATCCCTTCAATTCAATTGGAGATGAACAATTAACTCTTTGAGGATCCTTTAAGGGATGGGTGGGAATTGTCCACCTCTCAATCGAAGGAGATAACCTTTATGCATGATGATGAAGCACCATAAATACGTATGCACTAATTGATTTGCCTACAGGTGGGGCTAGTAATGTTTCACGTGATTACTGATGAGATGGGGAGTCCTGCCCATGATGGAAGCTAATGGATGATTGAATCTAACGGAGTATGGAAACAAGATGGCTCTGTGTGTGTGTGTGTATATATATGTATATATATATATATATATATATATATATATATATATATATATATATATATATATACATATACATATATATATATATATATATATATACATATATATATATATACATATATATATATATATAGTAGATAGATAGATAGATAGATATACAGACAGACAGTTGAGAGAGAGAGAGAGAGAGAGAGAGAGAGAGAGAGAGAGGAGAGAGAGAGAGAGAGAGAGAGAGAGAGAGAGAGAGAG